>CM069860.1:23637484-24837484 GCA_036172795.1 Pelodytes ibericus
TTTAAAATACACAGCATGCAACATGAACAGAGGACCATACGCCTGTAACAATATTTGACCAGATTAATCGATATCCTGAAAGCTGAAACGAAAATATGCGAGGGTCCAGACAATGCCAATAACCACTGGGAACTTGCACGTGCTTCTCCAAGAAAATGTGAGCACAGACCCCAGAAACCTCTTATAACCAATGGTGAACCAGTGATTAAAATTCCCTCTACCACATACCTGTAAGTAGGGGTTAGAGGTAATAAATACCAATACTCTGCTTCCTTCCCATCCATTCTGCTAGATGTCCTAATCACTAAGTAGACATGGTAGTTGGTGACATTATGTCACATGAGACATATTTAGTTGCTGCACTCTAGTTACAATGCCGATCAGTTAACCAAATGTCATTCGAACCGTTGTCCAATAAAACTACTATGCCAAGAAGTTATAACAACATAATTACAATAAGGGGGTTTGAAGGCCCAACTTACACCAGCAATAAATATTAAATGGCCGTGGGGCCACTATCCCAGCCACACCTTTGAAATAAAAGTGCATTCCCAACTAAGTTAAAGGGAGTGTATCACCTAAACATTGGGGGTCATGTATAAACACGGATTCACGTGCGCCACTGTATTAAGCAGACTCCCGACAAATTTCTGCATAGATTTCGGTTGTGTCGTAGCTCATTGCACAGGCGCAACCTATGTAGAAAAAATCAGGCACTGAAAATCCTGATTCGTGCTGGGGGGACCTTGGCGTTTGCTTCATTGCAAAGTGTTGGGAGTTAAATAAAACCTCCGTTGTTTTTACTGTGAATGTAGAGATTAAAAAAATGATGGAAAATAATCTATACATGGTGGGAGCAGAACTGCAAGTAAATGCATAAATTAGCAGGAAAATGTGTTTTAAAATGGTTTATGGAGTCACCTGCTTATGACCTCACCTGCGGCATGGTATTACAGTACATTTATATAGTACAAACAATTTATGCAGTGCTTGGTACAGAGCATAAAAAGGGAATTCTAAACACAAACATATTCAGAATGAATATGAAAAAACATGAGGAAGAAGGCCCTGCTCGCAAGCTTACAATCTAGACTGGATGGGGAAATGAGAAACATAAGGTGGGTGAAAAGGCAGGAAAGGAAGATGGGGTAGGTAAAAATGGAAGTAGATTGGGATAATAGAAGGTATAGGGGATCTGTGACAGTTGAGTGAGTCACACCAGCAGGGCCGGCCTTAAGAGTTCCAGCCCCCTGTGCGGGCGTTCTCCCCCCCCCCCCCCCCCCCCATGCCTGTCTCTTCCCTCTCCCTCTATGGATGTGTCTCTCCTCTTCCTTGTCATGTCTGTCTCTCTCCCCTTCCTCCCCCAAATCTGTTCTCTCTCTTCCCCTCCTCACAATATCTGTTCTCTCTCCCCTTCTCCCCATATCCGTTCTCTCTTTTCCCCTCCTCTCCCATATCTGTTCTCTCTCTTCCCCTCCTCCCCATATATGTTCTCTCTCTTCCCCTCCTCCCCATATATGTTCTCTCTCTTCCCCTCCTCCCCATATCTGTTCTCTCTCCCCTTCTCCAAATATCTGTTCTCTCTCCCCTCCTCCCCATATATGTTCTCTCTGCCCTCCTCTCCCATATCTGTTCTCTCTCTCTCCCCCTGCTCCCCATATCTGTTCTCTCTCTTCCCCTCCTCCCCATATCTGTTCTCTCTGCCCCCCTCTCCCATATCTGTTCTCTCTCCCCTTCTCCCTAAATCTGTTCTCTCTCCCCTTCTACCCATATCTGTTCTCTCAGACTTGGGGGTGGGCATTACACAGTCAGATCCTGTTCCCGATGCATGACATGAGTCTATGTGGATCCAAGAGAAACCCAGGAACATGTATTAATCAGTCAGGTCTTGTTGCAGAGGGATTTGATATGCAAATTAACTGTTTTTCAATGGGAAAGGTGTAATTTGCAAATGTGATATCATAAGCAGGAGACTCCATAGATGTGAAAACTCCATAGGTTTGAAACTATTTTTTATCCTATATTAGGCATTTGCTTGCAATTTTACTAACACGGTTTATAGAGCATTTTTTTTAGTTCTCTACATTCACAGTATAAGCAATGTTTAGCGATACCGTCCCTTTAACCCCTTTTCAACTCCACTGCCATCAATTCAGTGCTGAAGACGGTACACCAATGACACAGCTGCACAGAACATCCAGACTCGGTGCCACACATGATCTACTTCTGCCTGGCCTATTTTGCACCACAAGCTTAGAGTCATAGTTGGCAACACTGGCCATGTTTCCAGAGACACATAGTTGTTCCACATGCTGCAGAAAAAGCATGCAAAGTGCTGGCTGGCAATCTGTAGGATGCATATACGCACAGACACAATCTAATTAATTAATCAGAGTGGAGATATCATGGGGGAGGGGGGAGTCGTTTGTGCCCAAGGTTAAAGGGACTGTATCACCTAAACATTGTTTTTACTGTGAATGTAGAGAATACATTTAAAAAATGTTGAAAACTATCTATGCATTGTTAGCAAAACTGCAAGCAAATGCCTAAATTTGGAGACAAATGTGTTTTAAATATGTCTGTGGAATCTCCTGCTTATGACATCACCTGTGGCATGAGATGCAAATGAACTGGTTTTCAATGTGAAATGTGTAATCAAGCCACATATGATGTCATAAGCAAGAGACTCCACAGACACATTTTAAAAACCATTCACCTTGTTTAGGCATTTGCTAGCAGGTTTCCTAACACAATGTATAGATCATTTCCAATCATTTAGTATTCTCTACATTTACAGTAAAAACAATGTTTATGTGATACAGTCCCTTTAATACTGGAACAACAAACTGGACAAAAGAAAAGTAACCATGTAAATTGAATATAAAAAAAAATATAATTTAGTGTTTCACAGTAATGTGCAGTGTGTATGAGTTCCACAGCAATATTAGTCACAGTAATGTGCAGTGTGTATGAGGTCCACAGCAATATTAGTCACAGTAATGTGCAGTGTGTATAAGTTCCACAGCAATATTATCACAGTAATGTGCAGTGTGTATGAGTTCCACAGCAATATTAGTCACAGTAATGTGCAGTGTGTATAAGTTCCACAGCAATATTAGTCACAGTAATGTGCAGTGTGTATGAGTTCCACAGCAATATTAGTCACAGTAATGTGCAGTGTGTATAAGTTCCACAGCAATATTATCACAGTAATGTGCAGTGTGTATGAGTTCCACAGCAATATTAGTCACAGTAATGTGCAGTGTGTATAAGTTCCACAGCAATATTAGTCACAGTAATGTGCAGTGTGTATGAGGTCCACAGCAATATTAGTCACAGTAATGTGCAGTGTGTAGGAGTTCCACAGCAATATTAGTCACAGTAATGTGCAGTGTGTATAAGTTCCACAGCAATATTAGTCACAGTAATGTGCAGTGTGTATGAGTTCCACAGCAATATTAGTCACAGTAATGTGCAGTGTGTATGAGGTCCACAGCAATATTAGGCACAGTAATGTGCAGTGTGTATGAGTTCCACAGCAATATTAGTCACAGTAATGTACAGTGTGTATGAGTTCCACAGCAATATTAGTCACAGTAATGTGCAGTGTGTATGAGGTCCACAGCAATATTAGTCACAGTAATGTGCAGTGTGTATAAGTTCCACAGCAATATTAGTCACAGTAATGTGCAGTGTGTATGAGGTCCACAGCAATATTATCACAGTAATGTGCAGTGTGTAGGAGTTCCACAGCAATATTAGTCACAGTAATGTGCAGTGTGTATGAGTTCCACAGCAATATTAGTCACAGTAATGTGCAGTGTGTATAAGTTCCACAGCAATATTAGTCACAGTAATGTGCAGTGTGTATGAGGTCCACAGCAATATTAGTCACAGTAATGTGCAGTGTGTATGAGTTCCACGGCAATATTAGTCACAGTAATGTGCAGTGTGTATGAGTTCCACAGCAATATTAGTCACAGTAATGTGCAGTGTGTATGAGGTCCACAGCAATATTAGTCACAGTAATGTGCAGTGTGTATAAGTTCCACAGCAATATTAGTCACAGTAATGTGCAGTGTGTATGAGGTCCACAGCAATATTATCACAGTAATGTGCAGTGTGTAGGAGTTCCACAACAATATTAGTCACAGTAATGTGCAGTGTGTATGAGTTCCACAGCAATATTAGTCACAGTAATGTGCAGTGTGTATAAGTTCCACAGCAATATTAGTCACAGTAATGTGCAGTGTGTATGAGGTCCACAGCAATATTATCACAGTAATGTGCAGTGTGTATAAGTTCCACAGCAATATTAGTCACAGTAATGTGCAGTGTGTATGAGTTCCACAGCAATATTAGTCACAGTAATGTGCAGTGTGTATGAGTTCCACAGCAATATTAGTCACAGTAATGTGCAGTGTGTATGAGTTCCACAGCAATATTATCACAGGAGTAAAACTTTGATTTGCATTTTATTTGTCCAGGATCTGTCCCTGCTTGGAAATGTGGGAAAAAGAACACCAGGGGATCCAATTATCCAAGGAAAGAAAGAAAATCTCTCATTGTAGACATTGCATCCGGAGTAGACTCTAGTGCTGCCTCCACAAATGTTTTTCTTAATGTATTGAGTGTACATATAGACCAGAGGACAACTGCAGGGAGGGACACACTTTACATGTGGCAAAAAAAGTGGCAAAAAAATAAAAGGGTCAAAAAGTATTAATTTGCATTGAAGATTGGAGTGCCAACTTTTTTTCTATTTTATTTGTGACTTTTCCTGCTCATGAAGCATTCAAAGTTGGAGCATCGATATCTAAATCTGCAGCTACTTGTTAAGTTACCTTGCCAGCGGGTGGAGCCCGGCACCGACCTCTTGCAGGTACTTTATTGTGTTTCCCTGTCTCCACAATGACAAGATATAATTATCCGCTTCTGACTGGAGCTACCTGAAAAACATCTTTGCACCTCCCTGACGATCTGTTTTGCTGCGTGTTACATAGAAGATGCATTGTTACTCCAATTAAAATGAGAAAATATGTCACAGTGATCTTTCTAGTAAATTACTTTGAACTTATGTTCAGTAGATCTGTACACATACAGACCTGGTTACATTGCAGTGTAATATTAACCTGGACATCGTCAGCATGGGGCTAATTAATTTAAAGATAAAGTGTTCAGATGCAGTCATGTCGATCTCCATTTTCCATTAATACTTTCTGTCTTTGCATTCATGAACCTGGTCTAGTCACTGCAAAACATCCATCCAACCAGAGGCATCACTAGGGTTGGTGTCACCTGGTGCGGTAATCCCCCCCCCCCCCCCCCCCTCGGGACGCCACAGCATCGAACACAAATATATTACTGAAGAGCACGAATATTAATCTTCTTGGTGCATAGGCCTTGAACTGCCACCCTACAGCTGTTCTTGGACTACAACTACCATAATTCTCTCCACTACCTGGGAATTATGTTATTTGTAGTTAAGCAGCTGAATGGCTAGAGCGGTGGTGGCCAACCTATGGCATGCATGCTACAGAGGGGACACAGTCTTCCACTGTGGAACAAGGACACTGCAGGCTGGCAAGTAGGCAGCTCAATGTTGGGGTGCTTCCCTGGCATCCTCTCACACTCCTCACCCTTCTGTGCAGATCATGGAGTGTCTAGGACACTTCTTCACCGCTGACAGTTCAGCACGTCAGTTCGAACGCTAAACTGTCGGCGGTGAGGATGAATGTGGCCGCTTCATTGCGGTAATGTAAGCGCTTACAAACGTACACCCCCCAATAAATGAACCCCCCCCAAACCCTAATACCAAAATTACTGCAGCCGCGATGAATCGTCCCATCCCCACACTGGATTTGTATCAAGCATTGGCTGTTCGAACGCAAATTGTTACAACTGAAACCATATAGAAAATATACACCATTTCATAAGTTCCAATGTTTCAAAACTGTGTAAACATCAATCCACAAGATTGTGTGTTTAAAAAAACACCAATTTATCAACTGTGGCCAGTTGTGGGTCACAGGCCGTTTTGTGGAGACCTCTGCTTCAGAGTAACCATGTGAACATATCTTCATTTAACCCCTTCCCACCTGGAGGACGTTCTATGCCTTCCTACTTGGAGTTTAACAGCTCATCGTGGCTCCCCGCCAGGAGTTGTGTGCGGATCCCACTGCAAGGACTTGCAGTCACGCACCCACTGTCAGAGGAGGCCACTTTGAGTGACCTGTCTGACATATAAAATGTAGCTGATGCTCAGTGAGCACCAGCTACATTATAAGAAGAAAAACCTGCAGCTCATTGCACCTTCCCACAATTAGAGGAGGCCACTTTGAGTGGTCTGTCTAGCATTTAGCCGATGCTCAAATGGAGTGTATTTTTGATACATTTTTCGGCTTGTACCGTATTTGCTCGATTATAAGACGAGGTTTTTTTCAGAGCAAATGCTCTGAAAAATCCCCCTCGTCTTATAATCGAGGTCTCTTATAATCTGACCTCAAATTGAGGTCAGATTATAAGACATGAATCCAGGTCCCCAGCAGAGCTGCAGGGGACCTGGATCCCCCTCTCTAGCAGCAGGGGATGTCTGCGCAACGAGCGCAGACTCCCCTGCTTCCGCCCGGCACGACCGCCGGGGCTTCTGTGAAGAAGCCGGGTACTTCCGCTTTCGTCACAGAAGTCCCGGCGAGCGTGCCGGGCGGCAGCAGGGGAGGTCTGCGCTCATCGCGCAGACTTCCTCTGCTGCCCCACTAGCCACCAGGGTAAATCGGGCAGCCGGGGGATGTCTGCACGATACGTGCAGATATCCTCCATGCTGCCCGACACGGCAGACTATTATGACGGACAGCTGTCCGTCATAATAGACTGCCGTGTCGGGCAGCATGGAGGATATCTGCACGTATCGTGCAGACATCCCCCGGCTGCCCCCACTAGCCACCAGGGATCAAGGTAAAGGGGAGGGAGGAGGTTAAGAAGAGACAGAGACATGGGGGCAAGGGAGGGAGGGGGTTAAGAAGAGACAGACACATGGGGGCAAGGGAGGGAGGGGGTTAAGAAGAGACAGAGACATGGGGGCAAGGGAGGGAGGGGGTTAAGAAGAGACAGAGACATGGGGGCAAGGGAGGGAGGGGGTTAAGAAGAGACAGAGACATGGGGGCAAGGGAGGGAGGGGGTTAAGAAGAGACAGAGACATGGGGGCAAGGGAGGGAGGGGGTTAAGAAGAGACAGAGACATGGGGGCAAGGGAAAGAGAAAGGCAGCATTGGCACATAAAAGGAAATAAAAACAAGAAATGCATTTTTTGATATCATCATTTTTTATTAAAAAAGCAATTTACATGTGAATATATACAAGTTTAACTTTTTTCCTATAGGGTAGTCTTATATTCAGGCTTTTAGTTTTTTTTCCTAAAGGAATATCCAAAGTTTGGGGGGTCGTCTTATAATCAGGGTCGTCTTATAATCGAGCAAATACGGTATGTTCCATAGCTCCCGATCACAGTCATCAGGGCCAGGAGCACAAAGAAGCCTGGTTTGGCACTTTATTAACCCCCTTCGCAACCTTATGACGAGTTAACTCATCATGTAGTTCAACCGGCCAGTCTGAAATGGGTCCAGGACTTGCACCAATGTTTCCGGCCATGCGATCAGTCAATGGCAATGTGTTCATAGATTGACTTTGCCTCCAATTCACTCCCTGTGCTTCATGTACTTATTGTGAAGCAGTGACCAGGGAGTGTAAGGAAGGAGAGAAAAGGGGGGGGGAGGAAAAGAACACAACCCATTTCCTGAAGAGGGAAGTTAACCCTTCCCATCCCTTGCTAATCAGTCTGTTCCTTTGATCAGTTTCCTTCCTACTTTATGGCCCTCATATCTCACTTTAGTTTTTTCGAAATACATTCATTTAACTAGTTAACCCCTGCATGTCCATGCGTCGATTCAGACTGCTCTACCTAGTAACTCTGCACTGGTCAGTTTTTTTCTTGCTTTTGGGACCCTGTACTTTCCTTTGTTAGTTGGGATAAGCGAGTTCGTGTTATACTAAACTTACTAAAAATTCTTATGTATGGCACTTATCATGAAGTGAGTCCTGACAGCCTGAGTGACTGGGGTTCTTGGAGGGGCCTGAGGGCAAAACACCTCCCTATAGATTATGGGCCCTGGCTTATGTGCCATTAACATATATGTTAATATTGTTAGTTATATTCTGTGAGTATATTGGTTTATGTGTAATGTTTAATTCTGTGAGTAGACCACTCTGGATGATTAAAATGTGTCAGTGACAATAATTGATGGTTTACTCCAACATCCATTGTTCTGTATTAACTGGTAAACTGATTATGTTGTGTACATTATGTTTCTTACCTTGTGTATTATAATTAGGTCTACTCACTGTATGACAATTCCTATTTGGTTTGCAGTCTGAAAATCTAATGTATTCCTAGCCCCAGTTAGTTGGAGAACTATGTTTTAGTTCCATCCCCCCATTGTATACTAATGTCTGTGATGTCATGTTTGTCTTTTTATAAGTGTGTTTGACAAATAAAGGAGTTGTTCATTCTTGCTGTACCTAACTGCTAGTAGTCTCCTGTCTGCTATTTGGGTACAAAGAGCAAGGTTCATGAAAAGACTTGCTGGGTGGATGCCGAGCTTTAATAGGGGGCCAAAGAGGTGATTTCCTACAACAGGCAGAGGGGACTACTGCGTCCAGTAGACAGTCAGTTACAGCACTAAATGCTTAAAAAAAAAAAAAAAAAAAAAAAAAAAAATGCAATGGGAGAGTTAAATGACAGGAAAATTAACTTTAAACTACCACATATCAAAAATCGAAAGATTGCTCTGGTAATTGGCCCAGAAAATTCATGGCACCTAAGGGGTTAAGTACCAAAAGCACCATCCAGCATGATGGGTTAAAGCCTATATAGGGATTTAAAATATCAGATTACCAGATCCAGCCTGTGCTGGTGTTCTGACAATGTTTGGGAATGAAGTTCTACTGAATGGAGAGATAGAAGGAAATGCAGTCCATTGGTATTAACAGTGAGCAATTAGACCAGTGTGGTTAGGGCTACAGGGAGGGTAACCAATTTTTTTTCTTCAAGCCAAAGTACCTACATTACTGCAGGGGGGGGGGGGGGGGGGGGGTTAGCATGAAACAAGGCAAATGCCTCTGGTAGCAATATCCCCCCCCCCCGTTAAGAAAAAAAAACACTTGCATGGTGTCTGAGCTGTCCCAGGCATCCACCGCATGTCTGAGCTGCAATGGACACAATTCCTATTTCTAAAAGGGTACCACTTGCACACAACCAGCTTTAGCTTCATATGGCATGTGGAATTCAATTAACCAGCTAATTACACACTGCCTCACCTTCTAGCTGTAGCTTAGGACCTTTACATACATCACCTTCTAGCTGTAGCTTAGGACCTTTACATAAAGCTGCCTTCTCAAAAAAGCCTAGATAAGTGTTTTAAGTTGGTCACAACATATAGAATTTCAGTTACCAGATTTAAAAAAAAAAAAAAAATACATTTTGCTTAACCTATTTTAGACCATGGGAACCATTTACACACTGCTGCTCCCCCCCCCCCCTTCCTCAAAATGTAGACGATTACTTTAAAAAGGTTCAATAAGTAAAACTGGACATGTTGCTTGGTAAATAAAATTTATTAGAGTATAAAAATGGTTTTTACTCCTGACCAGTCTTCACATCCATGGCTCAATCCTTCCTCTGTGCATCTGTGGAAGATATAATGGTGTAAGTATCACTGTTAAATAACATCCATATAATAAATCTGTATAAAGATTGCATTATTCAAGCTTTCAAAATTACAAAAGGGCAATCAGTTTCTACAAAACTGGGTTTTGAAAATAAGGGGGGGGGTCTTCAATATTAAATCAGTTCTAATAGTCCATGGCTTGTGCAGGAGCATGAAGTAAAGTATGACCAGCCCACAATAAAATAATTCAGAAGCAATACACCAACTGTAAACATTACAGCCAAAATTAGTATGTTTAGAGGGAACTTAGACTAGTATCAAAAATAAAAATCAAGTGTATATGAAAATACTAACCTCCATACTGGCTGAGAATTCTCATAATGCAGCTATGACTTGTTTTGCAGTATTCCCAAAGCTTTTCAACTAAGGGTGTTTATCCTATAAAAAGAAATGAAGGTCATCACATTTTTGTTGAGATGACTTTTATGTGACAAGTTGGCCAGAAACTTATTCTAGTGGACAAAAATTGAGCTTTTGAGGGAAAGTATTGACTTTGAAGGCAAGGTGCAGCAACATTCACTAGGTGCTTCCAGAGACAATGGGAGGAGCTACGCACCTAGAGGACAATTGTGTCAACAGAACTCTAGTAAGGGATCTGTAATAAAGTGGATAGGCATGTCATCTGGCCAGAACTCTTAGCTATAAGTGAGTAAGCAAGTTTCACAAGTACAAGAATGAGCTCAAGGAGGGAGGATGTGGACATGAGCAAAAGAGTTACCTCAAAATACCGGACTAAATTCCATTTATGAACTAGCCAAGAGCAGCTTTCGATTCAGGCTCCACAGGAGGCACAACACTTCACTTCTCCAAGAGACTGCAGCTTCCGTACTCTAGCAGAGGATTCTCAAAAGGCGACAATATTGTACTGTCTAATTGTGTGTATTAAACCCATAATAGAATGATCTACTGAAGGTAGTGGCCTTTACTTGCAAGGCTGAAACCAGCATTAATACTGGTGTATGGTTAACTACATATGTAGTCAGTCTACCCTACCTGCTGAATTGCAGTTCCCACTAGGAGTTAATACTTATGTTTGGGCAAATAAGATGCCTTTTGCATCTTACAAGGAATGCCCATGAGTAGCACAATACCAAGGAAACTATCCATGTAACTAACCAATTTTATAGGTGCTACAAATTATGGCAGCCTGGTGTGATCAGATATTTAACCAGTGTGAATTTGGACCATTATTGTTTGAACCAATATTCAAGTGCCTCAGGTTTAAATGCTCACACCCGTTTTCCCTTCCAACCCATGGATGCTTGGTTATGTATTTAAACACAAAAGGTGCAAGAACACATGTAGCCAAGAAAAGCAATTGGAAAGCTAGAAGCAACTGAAAGCTATGACACCTTGAAAAGGTCCTAGAGTCTGCATACCCACCTATGTGAGACCCCACCCCAATACCAATTGTGCAGATTTAGTAACTGCATGTACTGAACAGCCACATGTTGTGCAGAAGGTAAATATCAGGAGCGCAGTTCTTTTCAGACGGTCTTTTAATAGGCTTCGTGAAGCCAAAATGAGAGTACAAGAATTCTGTAACCACTTCAATACAACATTTTCATTTCTTCCAGTAAAAATCAAGGACAATATAAACAAACATTTTTCAAGAACTTCTGATATTGTTACTGGAGAGATCGGATAGGCGGTTCGCTTTAGATATATCAAGGAGGTTTTGCCACTATTTACAGCGCGCCCAGGCTCTGTCCTGCCTTGTTACACTAAAGGAATGTATTCCAAAAAAAAAAAAAAAAGAAAGAACTTGCTCAAAAATAAACTTTAGGGCACATGTGACCCCTGGACTATATACAGCAACAGCAGGTCTTTAATGACAATGCTGAAGAGGAGTAAGCAGATCCAGCAGCAGACAGAGCTGCCCATACCAAGGCTTCACTCCACCTTAATGAGCAGACCCCCCTTACTGTGGGGGAAACAAACTCCCCTCCAATGCACTCCACATAACTCCAGGGGAGCTCCCAGTCTGAACAGCTTTAATGGAACAGAAGGATATGATACCCATCCAAGAAATACATCAAAACTTTAAAATAATGGCAAGAAATGTAAATAAAATAAGTGTCCAAAGCACAATCCTTTAGGACACATCTGTTCCACACTAAACATAAGCTGTCAGGGTAACAAGATCTGTTTATATAAAAAGTGAACACAAGTAGATGAAACTACATATTAACGATTCTGCGAAGCTCCAAAAATCTTTATAAATACAGCCATTGGAAGGACGATCTTGAGTCAGGAAGGTATTTTACTCGTTGTGTGTAGCTGAGGACAAGAAGCAGGCAGAGTTGTAAAGGCACTTGAAGCATATGGACAGGTCCCAGCATCATCTTTGCTATTCTAATGTATATTGCCCCTTCCCAGGTAGACTATTCATTGCACTTGATAGGCGTGAGACCAGGACAGAGCCAACACATGCATTAAGACAGGACTGCTGGAAGTGCTGATTCTAAAGAACCTTAGAGGGTTTATCACTAATTATATGCTCCCAAAAAGAAAAAAAAAAAGGGGGGGGGGGGACACAAAACCAAAATCTTCCCTATGACTTTTTACTTACCATAACTGTCATAGCTGTCCCTGTAAGAACCCCCTGAGCGATCTCCATAGCCACCTTGACTCCTGCCGCTGAAACACAAGACATGCAGTTAAACCAGAGAGAAAATGACATTAATATATAAAGAGTGAAAATACTATACATCTATATTCACTGCAGTATGACTAACGATCTTACCTGCCATAATAATCCCGAGATCCTCCACTGCCACCACCATAGCCTCCACTTCTGCTATCGAACCGGCTGCTTCCTCCATAGCCACGGTCTCCACCACCTCCTAATAGTGAGAAGGGAAAAAAAAATGTAAATACAAAATGTACTTGCCTCATGGTGGACAGAAAAAACAAGGTTCACAATTCATTCCTTTTAATACATACCACGTCCCCTGCCTCCACGGAAAAAGCCTCTGCCACCAGATGATCCACCTCTGTAACCTCCTCTCCTATCACCACCTGAGGATTTGCCTGCCTGGTCAACACGAATTTGACGGCCATCTACAGACTGACGAGAAAAAAAAATGCATTAGGTTCAGAAGAAAAAAATTGCACCCTTATATACATATGTTCCCAAGGAACATTCGAAGGAGAGATCAGCTACATAATTTTGTTCCTTTAACAAAAAAAAAAAAAAAAAATTAAAATAAACACTAAGCAAACTACAAGCATGTAGATGTCGGAAGCAAACAGTCTAAGCACATTTCTAAACCAAGGTGGATTAAGGATGCTTACCTTTCCATTCATCGCCATCATTGCATCCTTTGCATCATCTGGATTCTCGTATGTGACAAAGCCAAATCCCCTAGATCTCTTGGTCTCACGATCCTTCACCACAACAACTAAAACAATTTGAATAAAAAGAAAAAAAAAAAAAAAAAATTAAAAACCCGTTATATCAACTAGTGGAAAAAAAAAAAAAAACCGTACACCGAACTAAAAGGACTCACCCTCTGAGATCTGTCCGTACTTTCCGAAGACCTGTTCCAGGTTCTGCTCATCGGTATCGAAACTAAGACCACCAACAAAGAGCTTTCCATCATCAGACATGGTGAAATCTGCCAAAGAGAAAACGTGGCGGAATAAATGAAAGTGCCGCGCATCCCCGCCAACACGTGGAAAGAGGGCGGAACGAAGTCGTGACGCAGTGCTACGTGCCTACAACCGTTACCATCTGCGCTCATAATGGAAGGTCACCCACCACAATTGATACGTGTCGGTTTAACGTGTACACCGATGTGAGAAATATAAAATACGGCCCATGACTAAAACGCAGACGCACTGCTCTGCGGTCTTCCAGAAATCAATTTCATGTGAAACAATATAATTGTTTTTTTTTTTTTAAATAATATAACCCCACAAATGGCTAATTACATGATCTAAATAGATGAAACACGATGCACAACGTGCTGAAATGATTTGCAATAAAATGCATGACTCACCTTACTTGGCTACAGCAGAGAGCTCAGAAACAGCAGAAATGAGGAGTGCGCAACAAAGGGCGGGTGTGTCCTTATAAAGGAGCCTTGACCCCGCCTATCTAATGAATAATTGATTAGCTGGAACTGTTCCATGTGATAACGGTAAATCATTACTTGATGAATAAACATTGGAGAGCAGAGTATTTGGAGTCATATGAAAGAGCGCGAATAATTGATATGAAATACATGGTTGGAAAGTATATGTTTTTTTACATTTTTTACTAATATCTCGCTTTTAAACACAAAGCAGACCCCCATTTAGTAAATGAAAATCCGCAAGCAGTGGGCGTGGTTACGACGGTCGCACGTTATTATTGGTCTGCCTGTGTTGCTGGGTTGGGTTAATAACAGTTGGCGCGCTGCGGTTCTGAAACAAAGGGGAGGTTGAGGGTCTTCGCCGCCATTTTAGGGATGGTATAAGGAATACAGATTTTGTGCTTTATTTTATTGCGAGAAGAAATCCGTGATTTAGCTTTAGAAATCGGGAAACCTTTACTAGAGGCTTGTGAGTGGCTTTTTGCGTCAGTGCATAGTTAATTTGTAATGGAGGAAAGGTCCGCGCTGATTTTGTTCTTTGGGGGATGCTAATGGATATACTGTACAGCATGGCTGTATGTAAATCAATGCAGTCTTGACCCATGAAATAAAATAAAGGCAGTCGTATCGTCATCCATAATGTGCTTATCTGGCTGAAATACATATACACATACATATATGGTGAATGAACATTTTTGCGGCTTTCCGCCATTTTAACATGATAGTTGCCATTTTATTCTGATTTTTCATTTTGCACGTTGATTGCGATACACAAAGCCCATTTTATATGATTACATATGTGTTTTAAGATGCTAATGTAATATTTAATTACACATACACAACTCTCTGTTTCCACATGTATCATTACAAATTGAATTCTGATAGATCCATTGTTTATGAAATACGTGCCTTCTTTGCCTAAAGTGAACAGATGTGTTTTTGCTCTTTTTCAGTACATGTATAATAAGGAAAATGGTCTGAAACAAAAAAAATGTTGTTTAATCCAGAAAGATCATCCCCTCCCCCGATGTATATCATCATTCGAGTAAATCGATTAATCGGTTTTGGTTTTTTTTTGTTCCTGAACCCCACCACCGAATCATTAGGAGTTGGGGACACAGAGGAAAATCCATGATAAGGGTGTTTACAGACTGTGTGGGTCCCTGCCATAAAGATTGCAGTGTCACTTGTGTACAAACTCAGAGGTTTGGGCATGGAGTCATTTTATTAAATGGTCTACTCCAGGGGTCTCCCAACTACTGGCAGCTGGCCTGCAGCTAAGTGGCGGATCCAGGGAGGGGGGAATGGGGCAATTGTCCCCCAGCAGACTCTGCCTTGCTGTGGGGGGAGGGGTGAGCGGCCCTGTGAATTAGCGTGGTGTACTTCATTGGGGAGCTGTGGGCAGCGTCAGTCCTGCTCCCCGCGCTAAGTGATGACTCAGAGCATCTGAATAACTAGAAAAATCGAGGGGGGGGTTTGAGTGTCAACAGGCATGGGAAGGGGGTGGCTAGTGAAGGGAGAAGAAAGAGACCATGAAGGGAAAGGAGATTAATAAAACAGCAACAGGGATTGAAAATCTGGAGAAATCAGGGATGAGAACAGAAAAGGCATTTCTTTAAGTAACGTTCTTTACCCCAGCTTTTCAACCTCTGCAGATGTTTTATTATCATTAAAATTGACAAAATATTTTTTTTAACCTTGCCACCTTTTTGCTCATCATAAAGGTGGCAAGGTTCATATATAAAACTATGGATAAATGTAAGCATAATATAACAGTTGCATGGGCTTAAAAGCTGGGACATATGGGTAAAGAGAGTTACGCAGGTGGTAGGTATAGAGTAAGCTGGGTGTTTTCAGACGTGAGGAGGACACTGACACTCCTCGAGCTCGTCTCTGATTTCTTCTTCCACATCAGCAGTAACGCACACGCTGAGCGACGGCGTGTGACGTCACCGGCGCTCAGCTGAGCGGATTGGATTACCCAGCGCACTTATCGGAGGTGGAGAAGGCTGGAGAACAGCAGCAGGCAAGCACAGCTATCGGTGGCACAATGGCTTTGATCGAGGGGCATAGAGAGATCCGCCACTGCATAGAGCGAGATAGATATCGAGGGAGAGTGAGACAGACAATGTGTCGGCAGACAAGAACCATTCAGTCCATCTAGTCTGCTCAATTTTTCTGAATACTTTTATTAGTCCCCCGTTCCCGCAAGGGTGTAGGAACCCCCAAAAATCTGTGGGGGACAGCATTTTTGCTCGCCGGGTATAGCGGCAGTAAAAATAAAGCTTGTCACAGTATATATTATAACACCAAGTTCCCACCAACATTACCAGGATCCTTGGTATACAACAGATACATTCACAGCACAACATCTACATCAGGCAGGTGCATTTTATCACTGTTACATGAAATATAGTCAGCGAGCTGTGTGTACACCATAAAACATACATCAGTATGAACCTACCACTTCTGCTGGAATGCCATTCCATGTATCCACTACCCTCTCAGTAAAGTAATACTTTCATTAGTCCCTGACCTTATCTTATATCTAGGATAGCCTTATACCTATCCCATGCATGTTTAAACTCCTTCACTGTATTAACCTCTACCACTTCTACTGGAAGGCTATTCCATGCATCCACTACCCTCTCAGTATAGTAATACTCTCATTGGTCCCTGGCCTTATCTTATATCTAGGATAGCCTTATACCTATCCCATGCATGCTTAAACTCCTTCACTGCATTAACCTCTACCACTTCTACTGGAAGACTATTCCATGCATCTACTACCCTCTCAGCAATGTAATCCTTTCATTAGTCCCTGATCTTATATCTAGGATAGCCTTATACCTATCCCATGCATGCTTAAACTCATTTACTGTATTAACCTCTACCACTTCTACTGGAAGACTATTCCATGCATCCACTACCCTCTCAGCAAACAAACATTACGTTTCTGACCAGAAAATAAACTGTAAAATATTAAATATTTCCAGCATTTCCAAAAGCTTAAGGTGGACCCCAAATATATGTATATAACTAGTAACATTTATACCAGGGCTTGACAACCTTAACTATGTTTTAGGAGCAAGGAAAAAAATCTAGGAGCCTGTCACACATATACATACTCTCACATAGACACACACTCATACATACATACAGTCTGCCAGGCACACACTCACACATACATACAGTCTGTCAGACACACACACACTCATACATACAGTCGTTCACAGACACACTCATACATACATACATACAGTCTGTCGCAGACACACACTCATACATACATGCAGTCTGTCAGACACACACTCATAGATACAGTCTGTAACATAGACACATACACTCAGAGTCAGTCACATAGACACACACACTCATACATGGTCTTTCACATACACTCATACATACAGTCTGTCACAGACACACACACTCATAGTCAGTCACATATACACACAAACTCATACAGTCAGTCACAGACACACAAACTCACACAGTCAGTCACACACACTCATACAGACATCACATCCGGCTGCAGTTTTTTTTGGGTTTTTTTCCGGCCGTCGCATCCATCGGATTCCGGCTTGCCGGAAAAAAGCGTTCACAAGCACAATGCGCTGTGAACGCGGCAAGCAGGGGCTGGGGGCCTCGTTTGCCCCGCGTTGCTGGGGGGGATTTCACCCTACCTGTCCCCCCAACATTTTTTCCTGGGGGGGATCCGTCCCCCCCATCCCCCCCGCTTCCTACGCCCATGCGTTCCCGGTCTTACAGCTAGGATAGCCTTGTGTCTATCCCACGCATGCTTAAAATCCTTGACTGTGGACTGTGTGTGAATGTTTGGATGCATGTGACATTGCATGTATTACATTGTGTGTACGTGTGGCTGCATCTGACATTGCATGTGTGTATTCATGTGCCTGCATATGTATGTGACATTGAAAGTGTTACTGCATGTGTAAATACCTGGGGGCGGCAAAATATATGTTCGCCTAGGACGGGCAAAAAGTCTTGCACCGGCCCTGTTTGAAGCATCTAGTGAGAGCAATGCGACTGGGATTTAGAGCATGGTAGTAACTTAGGGGACAGCCTTTGGACAGAGAGAGAGTTGCCCAGAGTAACTGTAGCTCTGTAGTGTAAAATTAAGGGGTAATAATGGTATGTACCCCAGTCTGCTACATACCAGTAATATTGTGAATGATAACCCAGGGTAAGTATTGGCCGATTATGATGCATGAGGTGATGTATCATATTCAGGGCTGTGTGAGAGGCAGTTGAAGTATATGTACCTGTCTCTAAGGGTCCTTTGTCTTCAAGGGTGCTGTAGTTTTGGCCCAAGTGCCCCACAAAATATGTATAATAATAGTATAATATAAGATTTAGAATGACCGGGTCCACTGAGAGATGTTTATGGAGAGGATTCGTAGTAAGATCTGAAGGGAGTGTCCATGCTTGTGCAAAGTTGATTCTGCATGTCAGTTCAATTAATAGGGCCCTGGATGTGTGCATGTTGAAAAGAAGCTGTCAACTGAAGATGCAGTCAGTACGGTTTCTCTGTGAGCTGTTTTAATGGTCCAGCTGTTGCAGCAAAAGAACAGAAGGTCCAGCCAGAAGAGAGTAGGGCACATTATTGTTTCTGAGTATGGAGGGTGAAGGGATTCTTGTAGTATACCAGGCCAAGGACCAGGTGGAATGGCTGGCTAAAATTCAGTGATTAATTAACCATTGGCCAACAGGGCTAGGCATGTAAAGGTTGAAAAATTACTCACTGAAGGTTTAGTGTGGCGTTGAGGACTCCTGTTGCCATTGAAGAGAGAATGCATTAGCAGTGGGATGTGCTAATTATGTTGTTTCCCAATTGGAAGGCAGTAGTATTGAGGCCCAATTCTGGACCGCAGTACTATAATGCAGTATTGGGTAGTTTGCAGCTTCTTAGGAAGGTCCATTGGGTGATGAAGGGTGAACTGATTAACTTCTTTACGTGTAATTATGCAGAAATGCAATTACCAACATAATGTTCGCTTCATGGAAGTCAGAAATGATAGGGCGGAGAGCCAGTCTTGTCTGTAGAGCCATGGGTGAAAGATCCACAAAAAGGAAGACTTTACTACCCAATATCTCCATCAATGTCATGTTCTGGTAACTCTTCAGAATTTCTTTCTCAGGGACAGAGTGAAGACTGCAAACAATGTCTCAAGCTGGGAAACCAGCAGCTCCTTTTGATCTCAATGATCAAACGGTTGGATACATGTCCTCCAGTAGGATCTCTTCAGGGACCCCTCTGACCTGAATGTTGCAAAAGTGACCCCTGTTTTCTAGGTCTTCCAGCTGGTATTTCAGGGTTTAGGCTTGTTGGTGTAAATTTTGTGAAATAAGGGTCTATGCACAAAAAATTGAGCGAGAGGAGGTCAAATTGGGAGGTCGGATAGCAAAAATAAAAATTCGACCTCCTCTGACCAATGTCCAACTCGGACTCTGATCTCAAACAAAAAATTAGTTATTCACTAAAAAACAAAGAGCGTTCAAATTGGGAGTCGAAAACGCAACTGAGTAAAATACATTCAAAAATCAAATAAAAAAATCCTATCTAAATAAATCGGGTCCTGGGGCTCCCAAAGTATTCCCCAGACCCATAACACAAGAGAGCACATGCTGCAGCAAGTAGTAGTGCCAGACACACCTTGTGCCCCCTTTATAATAAATGGGACTGGGGTAGAGAACAATGGACTGTAAACCACCAAAAGCGAAGATACCAGGGGACTAGGCAGAGGCAACATCAGAGACGTCCAGAGGGTCAGGACAGGCTGACTAGGTTTATTAACGGAGGAGAATAAGCCAAGGAAGCACAGAGTCCAATGAGCAATCCAAGGGTCAATATATGTATTTCTGTATTTTGTTTTATTAAATGTAGTATTTTAATTTTTTTAAATGTTTTTCATTTTTATTAAAAATCTCTGGGAGGGAAGACTAGGGATAGAGCAGGGAGAGACTACAGCTGTCAAGGCAGGCACTTGCTTTGGCAGCTTTAAACACCCAGTCACTGTGACCGCATGTTTCCGGAGGGGCCTCAGCAGACATGGCTAAGTATCTCGGTATCAAGGTACTTAGCCATGTCAGTGTTACTGCGCTCGCAATATGACAGCGTGCATACCACAATCACCGGTAGGGAAAGGGACAAGCCTATTGCTTGCCCACAGCAGAGTTAAAGGTGGAAAAAAGCTACCAGTCAGGCAGGCGGAACTGCATGTCCCAGCCATTGGCAGATAAGTATTGCACATCCCTGCGCATTGCAGACATAGAAGTCGTTTGCCTTTGGAGATGTTAGTACTAATGTGCTAATAATTTGAAAGCGTTTTGCTTGGGTAGTGTACAAGCTGTTATCTTAAATGTATAGGTAAGTATGTCAGTCCAGTCGTCTGGATCTAAAGTGTCTCCCAGGTCTGCTTCATTTAGACATATAGGAAGGGGGCAAGAGGTACTTGACATCCTTAAGATGGAGGTGCATCAGGGATATTGTTCTGTCTTGATAGCGTCTAATGTGGTCCTGGGAGAAATGTTGGAGCTGTAAGTATTGGAATAGTTCTCCTATAGGGATGTTGTGGATAGTTTGTAAGTCAGCAAAATGTGTGACAGAGCTGTCTGCAGTGAGGTACTGTACGCTCGAGATACCACCAGTTTGTCAGTGGCCTTCCTCCCAGGGATAAACTCCACCTGGTCACCGTGCACCAGGGCAGGCTAAAGCCAGCCCAGGTGCTCAGCGAGCATTTTGGTATAGATGAAGGAAACTGTTGTAGAGGTTTTGCAAATGCAGTGATAAAGTGGGGAGGCAGAAAGTATGTTGTTTTTTTTTTTTTACTAAACATTTCACACAGAAGACCCAGGGCCAAGTTGGCATAGCTTGATGCCAGGGGTTTTCACAGTTAGCTGCTGCCCTCTGTGGCTGTGGCTGCTTCCACTCCTGGCTAATTTGTTTCCTGTTGGCCAGCATCAGAGGTTCCACACATAAATTGACACCTCCCTTCTCACCACCCCCATGCTGCACTCACTTGTCTCTCTCCTCATACCCTCTTGTCTGTCTCTCTCTCTCCCCATACCCTCATGTCCGTCTCTCTTCCCACACCCTCATGCCTGTCTCTCTCTCCCCATACCCTCATGTCTGTCTCTCTCCACACACCCTCATACCTGTCTCTCTCTCTCCCCACACCCTCATATCTGTCTCGCTCTCCCCATACCCTCATCTGTGTCTCTCTCCCCATATTCTCGTGTGTGTCTCTCCCCATACCCTCATGTCTCTCTCCCCATACCCTCATGACTGTCTCTCTCTCTGCACCCTTGTGCCTGTCTTTCTCCCCACACCCTCATATCTGTCTCTCTCTTCCTATACCCTCATGCCTGTCTCTCTCTCTCCCCCCATACCATCATGTGTGTGTGTGTCTCTCTCTCTCTCCCCCCCATACCATCATGTCTGTGTGCCTCTCTCACCATACCCTCATGTCTGTCTCTCTCTCCCCCCATACCCTCATGTCTATGTGTCTCTCTCACCATACCATCATGTCGGTCTCTCTCCCCATACCCTCATGTCTGTCTCTCCCCACACCCTCATATCTGTGTCTCTCTCTACCTATACCCTCATGCCTGTCCCTCTCTCACATACTCACATGTCTGTCTCTCTCCCCACAGGCTCATGTCTCTCTCTCTCTACCCACAGCCTCACGTCTGTCACTCTCTCCCCACACCCTCATGTCCATCTATCTCCCCCTATACCCTCATGGTCGTCTCTCCCCAAAACTTCATGCCTGTCTCTCTCTCTCTCTTTCCACAACCTCATATCTCTCTTTCTCCCCACACTCTCATGTCTCTTGCTCTTTCTCTAATATATTACATTACCATTTATTTATATAGCTCCAACAATTTACATAGCGCTAGATACAGAGCATAGAAGGGAACTACATACTAAGTTAGACAAACTAGAACAGATTGGTATATGAGGTAGAGAGCCCTGCTCGCAAGCTTACAATTTAGAGGGAATGGGGTACACGAAACACATAAGGGAGTGAAGAGGACAGAGGGAATGTAGTTGTAGTAACAGTTATGTGGAAGGTTGGCAATAGGTGAATTTGGCCAAAGAGTAGTTGTGTGCGTTCTAGCTGGATCAGTTGGAAGCTACCTGATTTTAACAGTGATTGAGGACAGCGAGAGCTAGGTGGCAATAGCTAGAGGTAAACCAATCGGTATGCTAGTTGGATGAGTAGTAAGCTTCATTAAAGCGATAAGGTTTGAGGGACTTTTTAAAGTTTTAAAAGGAAGGAGAGAGCTGGATGCTCTGCGGAAGGGAGTTCCAAAGAGAGGTGGCAGCTCGGGCAAAATCTTGGAGGCGAGAGTGGGAAGAAGTGATGAGGGAGGAGGATAGCTGTAGACCCATTGAGGAGTGCAGAGGACGTGAAGGGAAGTATCGGTTCATGAGGGAGGCAATATACCCCAAGACATTGGACACGGTCAGCTGGTACAATTGTAGCATTTTCAACGGTGACTGTAAACCCAGGTGTAGGGACAGAGTTTGAGGGAGGAAAGATAATCTTCCTATATCTGTCTTTCTCTCTCTCTTTCTTTATGTCGGTCTTTCTCTCTCTTTATGTCCGTCTTTCTCTCTATCTTTCTTTATGTTGGTCTTTTTCTCTCTTTATGTCCGTCTTTCTATCTTTCTTTATGTCTGTCTTTTTCTCTCTCTCTATGTCTGTCTTTCACTCTCTGTATTTCTCTATTTCGCTCTCTCTCTCTCTCTAGGTATGTCTTTCTCTCTCTTCCTCTATCTCTCTATGTCTGTCTTTTTCTCTCTGTAACGAGAAGGCTAGGCATCCCAGATGTTAATTTCATTTGGTAAGGAATTCAATATCTCCTCAGCCCAAGTCCTTATGAATAGAGTGTCAACTTCCTCGCCAACACCCTGGACGTAAATCAAAATATAGCGATCCCTAGAAGTAGACACAGCTTCCAAGGTTTGTCACATGCAAGAACATTTTATTGTGGACAAGACAGCACATTTATACAGTAAAACATCTTGATAACAGGGGACATTGAACAATACACTTAAATGGATTAACTTTTACACAATGGATAAAACAATCTGGTGCCAGTCTGGGGAGGAAACCAATGAGAGTACACTAGGAAAAGTAGCGACCAATTGGGGCTGAGGCCGGAGTTAGGTACATTTAATCCCTTAACTTTGGGGACCTTTAAACTCTTGGCCAATGAAATGCACACCTACCTTTTCCCCTTGGTCTGGTGCGACCAATCAGCAGAGCCCTGCATGCCTTAGGCGAGCAAAAGTCCCAGGCCACTGTCCTAACCTTTATTGTGTCTGGCCACCTACGGTGCTACACCGGCGGGGAACCATACCTGTCCTGCAAGGGGCTGAATCACTGGTTGTAATTCTATTTCGCCTCACATTTCGGTTCCCTATTTCGGGGTTAAGACCAATGGAAATGAGAGCTACTCAGCCCTTTAACTCACCATCCAATCCCCATTTGAGCGAAGTTGGGCTAGGGTCATAGGAGTTTTAAACGGACCAATGGGTGGCTGAGCGACGGGCTCCATAACCTCTAGGTCTGGTCTGCGGGGATCCTGGCCGCTTCTGGGTCTGGCACCAAAAACACAGTGATCTGCCCTTTTGGGGAGATATTAAAACTGAGGACACATTACATCCAGAGTATGTATTACATCCAGAGTTTAACATACTTTTCCCGGCTGGCTCCCAGAGTCACATGGTTTGTGACACTCTCTCTGTCTGTAAGTGCACACATAAGCACACAGTAATACCTACAGATATACACAGCAATACAAACACAGTCACCCTTACACACTTCTTTTTTTTTTTAACCAATAAATTAAAATTTAGCCATTTGTCCCCTCCCTGCTTCTTTACCTTTATTTGCAGGCAGGATTACCGTTCAGAAAGTCAGCTGGAGAGCAGTGGGCCTGACTGACTCCAGTATAGCCCTGACTCGGAGACTTGTGTGGTGTATGTTCTTGGGATATCAACAGTTCTGTAGTTTCTTTGTTCGTAGTGACCTCCCGACAGATCACTGAACCATCTCTTTTCTCCGTATGTCACAGAAGTCCTGCAGGAGCTTGTTAATTTTCCTCTTAGTCGTAGGGGTATCATCAACTTGCGGGGCAGTTAAAGGAAGGAGCATGTTTCCCTTTCAATTTTTCAGTCGGCTCTTCTGATGATGTATCAGAGTCATATTGCGTGGCTGCATAAGTGTTCTTCAATGCGGCGGATTTAGGCCTACTTGGCTAGAAAAGCAATGTGCAGATGTCTTTATTTTGCAAGAGCTCTCAACCATTTTGGATCTTCAGTCCATACTCTTTACAGTGTCTTGTGAGTAGAGTTACTATTTTTTTTGGTTGTTGCATATTCCTCCATTTTGAGGAGCTCAGTCAGCACACATCTTCACCATTCAGAAGCTAGCCCTGCCCCCTCATTTTTAGTAGATCATGTTAAATATTGAATGAGTCATCAACAACACACCTGATTTTTCTTGATGTCTGAACTTGCAGGCAGAAATCGGTTAACTTTACCGTTACAGGTAAAAAGTGCAAAAATATATGTCAAATCACTTGTCATGTGAACTGACATATTTTTGCACTTTTTGTCATTCATGCTGGAAAATTGGAATAAAGACTTTTCATATTTTTCTACTGCAAGTAAGTGCCTGTCCTGTTTTCCCCCTGATTACCGATATCACAGATTACTGCAAATGAGATGCTACAACTACCCGAACTTTGGTAAAAAGTCTTGGCACACATGATGAGCCAAACAGAAAGGCTCTGGATTGCGGATGAATCCACCCAGTCTTTGAAATTAGAAATACAGGCCTAGGCCTTCTTGCTCTTAATACGAGATGCAGCTTTCTCATTGCTCCAAATGTATGGCCTGCACTATACTTCAGTTTGTGTGGAATCTTAAGACCAAATATCCCCACAACACAAAGTGATAGAACAGGTCTACATGGTGTGTGGCCACCAAAAATGGACACTGCACACAGGGGGAGCAGCTAGCCATGCAAGCCTACCGCTCATCATATACTAAAAAAAAAGGAATATATACATGTAAACGCCAGCTAATTGTGTGAAATTATATTAAGTCAGCAACAGACATGGGGTGCAGACATCGAAAGAAAAGCCAAATCACCTCTTAGGCGAAGTTATTGGACTGTTTCTGACAAGGCCACCCCATTTAACCCAAAATAATAATAATTTCTTTGTCGAGAATAAAACCGTGTTTTACCTTGCTGACCAAATATAATTCTGTCTACGGCAGCACACTTGTGGATCCTTGTAGGCGCTCAGACTGCCATTGACAGGATGGGAAGCAAAGAACAAAATGAGAGAAAGTCAGCACTCATGGATCCATTAATAAACTTGTTTACTCCAAAATAGTGTAATACATGGAAACAGGATAAAATGTGAAACACGAATAGGTGAAAGCTGACACTTTACGTGCCCTGCGACACTTAATTATAAGTGTGAGATGAAGGGAACAAATCATTATATAAAAACCACTGAACCAATCCCCATAAAGGTCATATTAATCAAGTGTGTGAGTTGCAGCCTATCAGAAATTGCCTGTGATATACTCCAAAAATAAAAATATGTATCTTACTAGAATTCAAAAAACTTTTAAAAGCTTTTTATTCAAAATGCACTGATATATTAGTGATAAAAAAACATTGTGAGTAACACTCAGTTTTGTAGGTGTTTCAAAAAAAGAAATTTTCTTACCGTAAATTCTATTTTCCTTAACACATTGGCAGTACCAGTGGGTAGTGTCTTTCTTCGGGACAAGATAGCCTGTAAGTTTAATGTTTGTTAAATCCCGCCCCTTTACCTTCCTTCCAGTATATAGGTCAGCAGCCTCGGAGGATCCCCAGTTCTATACAAAAGACAAGAAACCGATACAATGCCAAAAAATGTTTATTCCAAATTAGGGAGGGAAAATGGTACTGCCAATGTGTTAAGGAAAATAGAATTTACGGTAAGAAAATTTCTTTTTTCCCTTGCACACATTGGCAGTACCAGTGGGATGTAGCGAGAATAACCACTAGGGAGGGACAATGGGCACCACAGCTGAAAGCACCTTATGCCCAAATGAGGCTTCTGAGGATGAGAAGATGTCCAACCTGTAGTGTTTTATAAAAGTATTCACAGAAGACCAGGAAGCAGCCTTACATATGTATTCAGGCGAGGCAGAAGCTTGTTCCGCCCATGAGACTGATACGGCACGAGTTGAATGGGCCCTTATGGGGAATGACAGAGATAATCCCAGGGAGGTGTATACCAACCTTATGGTATCTGTAAGCCAGCGGGCAATTGTAGCTTTAGAGGCCGGTAATCCCTTCGAGGCACCCTGAAAGTTCATAAAAAGATGGTCTGATTTTCTAAACGTTTTGGACCTATCCAAGTAAATGTGTAATGTCCTTTTAACATCTAGACAATGCCAATCTTGTTCCATTGCATTAGACGGGTTCGGAAAGAACACAGGCAGAACAATTGGTTGATTGATAAAGGTTTTGGAGATTACCTTGGGTAAAAAAGAAGGTTGGAAATGTAGTACCACTTTATCCTGGTGAAAACGTACGCAGCCTTCAGAAGACGAGAGGGCTTGAAGTTCCCCTACTCGTTTAGCCGATGTTATGGCCACCAAAAATGCCGTTTTAAAGGATAAAAACTTGAAAGAAACTGATTCCAAGGGTTCGAAGGGGGCCGTACAGAGTGCCTGCAGTACCTTGGAGAGATCCCAGGTTGGAAAATAGGACTTCCGAGGAGGGCGCTGCCACGTAATGGCTTTGATAAATTTTCTTACCAGAAGAAGGGATGCCAAGTCTTGGAGGAGAAAATGACTCAGTGCTGCTATATGTACCTTGAGTGTCGATACGCCCAGGCCTTTCAAATAACCGTCCCTCAGAAACGATAATACCGAATCAATAGAAGGAGACAGATCCAAGATCCCATGTTCCTTCAGCCAGTCCAAAAATTTTCTCAAAATTCTCAAATATGTTCTAGCCGTAGAAGGTCTCACAGAACAGAGTAAAAATTTAGCCATTTCAGGATGTATTCCTTGATTTTCTAATATCAACCTTGCAGAAGCCAGGCCGTCAATCGGAACATCTGCAGAATCTCTTCCGTGAACAAACGGTTCTCCAGGATCGTTGAGGATACCGGCAGGATCCAGTATGATATGGCCATGCTTTTGAGGTCCGAGAACCAGCTTCTGTTCGGCCAATATGGAATAATTGCCAGAACTCTTGCTTTGTCCGCTCTGATTTTTGACAATACCCTGGGTATGAGGGCTATTGGAGGGAATACGTACGCCCTCCTGAAATCCCACTTTATTGACAGGCCGTCCAGGATAAAGGGATAATCCCCTGGATACAGGGAGGCGAAAACCGGCACCTTTGCATTGCAACCCCTGGCCATTAGATCGACCTCTGGACGTCCGAACCTTTGAGTTAAAGCTAGAAAGGTATCCAGATGAAGAGACCATTCTGTCTGAGACCAACGGAATCTGCTGAGATCGTCTGCAATCACGTTGTCCTTGCCCCTGATGTGTGTTGCAGCTATTTTTGATATGTTGCGTTGGGCCCAGGCCATGATGTCTGCAGATAGGAGTTGAAGGGATCTGTTCTTTGTACCGCCTTGGCGGTTTAAATATGCCACTGTGGTGGAATTGTCCGATTGTATTCGCACTGATCTTCACGTAATCAGAGGAGCAAAGTTTTCCAGGGCCTTTAGTACCGCCAATAATTCTTTGTAGTTGGAAGATTTGACATACTCCTCTTTGAGCCATTTTCCACTTACGAATTGGTAGTGAAGGTGGGCTCCCCAGCCTTGTTTCGAAGCATCTGTTGAAATTGTGGTCCACTGCGTGGGGCGAAATGACACTCCGTCTTAGGTTCCCCTTGTCTGACCACCAACTCATTTGTGATTTTACCTGTTGTGAAAGGAAGAAGGGCCTGTCCAAATCTGTTTCTCTTCCTGACCACTGAAGGAGGATGTCCCATTGGAGGGGTCTTAATTGTGCCTTTGCCCAAGGAACTGCCGGAATGGATGAGGTTAGCAGACCCAGAGTACTCATCGCCTCTCTGATCGAACAGGAAGGGGAAGCCTGTAGGACCGATACCTCTTTGCAAAGCTTCTTTATCTTGTGCTGAGGAAGAAAAAGAGAGAGAGTTTGAGAGTCCACTAGAAAACCCAGGAATAACGTTTTTGTTTTTGGTATCATGTCGGACTTTTTCCAGTTGATTAGCTATCCTAGCTTTTGTAATACTCCGACCGTGGTGGTGATGTGGGCAGAGAGGACTTCTTGGGAACTTGCTTTTAAGAACCAATCGTCTAAATACGGGACCAGAAAAATTCCTTTTTCCCTTAGATGTGCAGTGACCGGAGTAAGGATCTTTGTAAAAATTCTTGGAGCCGATGTCAACCCGAATGGGAGAGCCTTGAATTGGAAATGTATAATTCTGTTTCCTGATAACAGGGCAAACCTTAGGAATTTTCGGATCGACTTGTCCATCGGAAAGTGTAAATATGCTTCTTTGAGATCCAGGGTCGCCATGAAGTCCCCTTCCTGTAGCATCTGTGTTACTGAATTGATCGAAATCTTCGATAAATGACGCAGGTGTTTACCTTTTTTAAATCCAAAACCGGTCGTACAGACCCATCTGGTTTGGGAACCAAAAAAAGCCTGGAGTAAGTACCCCTGAAACGGAGATGTGGAGGAACATGTTCGATCACCGCTTGTTGGAGCATTCTGGAAGCTTCTGTCAGAAGTGCTAGATTCTTTTCCTTGGAGACATACGATGAGATTGTGAAGTGAGGAGATGGAAGATGAAGAAACTGGATTCTGTAGCCCTTCGAGATGGTACTTAAAATCCACTGGTTGGAGGTGATCTTTCCCCACTCCTCTACATAACCCAGTAGCCTTCCACCCACTCTGTCATAACTTCTTTCTTTTATCCTGAGGAGTGTTTTGTTTGTTGGGACGAAATTCCTTGTTTTGGCGACGAAAATTGCGGAACCTGTCAGGTTGAGAAAAGGGACGTTGACTTTTATAAGGATACCTCCTGTTCCACTGATAGGGTTTCCCTTGTGGTAGAGCCCTCTTGGTTTCAGACATTTGTTTAATAAGTTCTTCCAGGGTAGCTCCAAACAGCTTCTTCCTTTCAAATGGTAATTCACAGAGGGACGATTTCGACGCATTATCTGCTGTCCAACTTCGGAGCCATAAAGCTCTTCTTGCCACAGAAGAGAGACCCATCACTCTCGCCGCCATCTTTAACATTTCTGTAGACAAATCCAACATAAACTCATTAGATAGACGCAGGTTCTTCAAGAGCTGGGACAGAGACCCCTCTGTATCGACCAATGTATAAGTTTCCAAGTTGTGTAACCACACATTTTGTGACCTGGAAATAGCCGTAGCTGCCAATGCAGCTTTACACGGGAACCCCATGGTTTGAAAAATGCGCCTGCAAGAAGTTTCGGCTCTTCTATCCATAGGGTCCTTCAGACCTGACACTTCTCCAATGGGGATAGTAGTCTTTTTTGACAGCTGTGCTACTTGTATGTCCACCTTTGGTAGTTCTTCCCACTGGTTGGATCTTGAACAGTTGCTTGAAATGCCTCGAAATAAATGCCCGCTTGCCCGGGTGTTTCCATTCCCTGTACATCATATCTATGGCTTTAGGGATCACCGGAAAGCCCCTTACTTTACTAGGTAGATCGTCTTCTTGAATGGCGATGGTGACCTCCTTCATAAATCTTTTCACTTCCGAAACCGGAAATCCAATGTCTTCATCTGAAGATTGGTCATCCGATACTGAAGCTGAAGAAGGTGAGCATTCCCGAGGAGATAGATTGTGAGTCTGACCTTGCTCTCTTGCGGGGGATGGAAGGTTGCGGCTTCTTAATCGATTTATTGAAGGTTAAGAAAGTTTGTGAAAGGTTTTCCTGGAACCAAGATAAAAAGAAATGCATATCATTATGTTTTTCTTTTTCCAAATTTTCTGTAGTACAGGAGAAACAGAATTTTTTCTTGCAGCCATCCGGTAAAGATATGTCACATCCATTACACGTAAGATGTTTGGATTTACATGCGACTTTTCTTGGTGGAGGTACTGGTTTTTTCTCTTTTTCGGACCTCTCCGGTGATACAGGGTTAGACATCAGTATAAATATATGAGAAGGTCTTAATCCAAATAGTTGTGGTTGAAAAAAATGAGGAACAGGCAAAGGCTAAGAAAAAACATTTTTTTTTTTTCTTACCTTCCCAACCTCAATTTCGTGTGGGGGGCTGGTGCACACGAAAATCCTATGCTGACCAACTTCCTGAGTGGTCAAACAGGACTGCACAGCCTAAATCCCGGCAAAATTTTTAAATTAGGCGCCAAAATCGGGGAGATACCGTGTGCGCATGTGCGTGGCGCATCCGGCTCCCCCTGGTGGAACGCAACACCACCCGCGCGTGCGTTCCACCGCTGTGCGCAGGCTCCAGCCTGCCAGTGAACCAGGAAGTCACCCGGACTTCCATAAAACACACAATGCTTTCGGACTCTGTAAGTACCTGGCTGTACGAAGGTCCCCCCGGCAGCAACCTGTGTGCCGCACCTGCTATCCTGAACCGTCCCGGAACGGGACAAGAAAGAACTGGGGATCCTCCGGAGCTGCTGACCTATATACTGGAAGGAAGGTAAAGGGGCTGGATTTAACAAACATTAAACTCACAGGCTATCTTGTCCCGAAGAAAGACACTACCCACTGGTACTGCCAATGTGTGCAAGGGAAAATCTGCTTATAAGATATGCATGAGCTTTATGGATACATATGTTCTGTGTATACAAAAAATACAGTGATACAAAACATATATATATATAATTGTGATATGGAAACAAACATCTATCTATCTATATATATAATAGTAATATGGAAAAAAACCATTATATATATATATATATATATATATATATAAATATACACATACATACATACATACATACACACACATATATGTATATGGAAACAAAATAGGACAGAAACATTATACAGAAGAAGATTCTGAAGAGAATAAAGTTCACTCACCAAGAGGTTAGACAAACATAGTGGCTAGAGAGAAAGAATGTGAGAATACTTGTAATGGTTATATGACCATGATCATATATGCATTAAAAAAAATAATATATAGGTGATAAAAGATATCGCAATGAGCCCTTCTTATAATAAGTAAAGTTAAAATAATCTGTAGCACGTCATGAAGATCCACGACTAGAGCTGCCATATAGACAGAGTACTGTTTGCAAGACTCTCACCCCATGAAATATATATTCCACATGAGGGCATATCATCTCTTATTAAGAGTGACGACAGGTTTTCCAGTGGCACTGGGTGACAGGAGTCCCCTGTAATTGTTTATATTCTTTGTGCCTTTACTTACATGTCTAGCTCTTCTCACTTTATCTGCTTCGCTTTAAATTATCTGTACTTCTCCCCTTTCCTTGCTATATATAGATCTATATATATATATATATCTATATATATATCTATCTATCTCTTTCATCTACCTTTATTGTATTCTTATATTACTGTCAATCTTTATGATATAGACACAGAACTGGGGAAAGCATCTCCAATAAATTCCTGGAATTGACTGATCACTTCTCGCAGTGCAGCATCCATGGTGTTCCCTGACGTAAGATCAATACAAAAATAGCGTATGGGTCAGCACACCGTGAAAGGTTTTTGTGTTTTTTTGCGCTTTGCTCCTTTTGTACTTTACTAAGCATTTAACACGCAGTAAATATGAGCAAAATTGTGAATAAAACCAGACAAGTTTGCGGATATTTTTTCTACCTTTTTTATTAGAACTTGCTAAAAGCTGGTGTAATTTTCACAATACAGTCAAACGTATTTAGCGTGCGCAAATGTAATAGCTCAACCGGAAAAATGCACACTACATAAAAATAAACAGAAGCGGCGCAACTCAGGGGAAAACAAGCACAACATTTCTCAAATTGCTCCTTACGAGTTTTATCTACTTTTTTCCCCCACTGCACTTATCTGTGTGAGACATTTTTCTTCTCTCCATTGATTTTAGGACCACCATGGTTGGACTTTTTCCACAAGATCCAAGGTGTGCTAATGCCTAGGCTATTTTTGGTTTACTGAAGTAATCTTCATGATAGACCTGGTGACTGTTAGCTTAGCAAAAAGTTAGATGTACACAATTACCTACTGATTTTGAAACTTGTTTAAGTTAGTATAAAATGATATTGAAGGATCTACCTTCAAGACATTGCTTTAGTTCCATATTACTTTTTGAGAGTTTAACGTTTCCTTTTTTTCCTGAGACAGAAGTTTAGACTAAATGCTTTGATTCATTGTGCTTAATTTTTTTTTTAATAAAGTATTGATTGGATTGCACCACTAGGGTTGCCACCAGGCCGGGAAAAAAAAATTGGCATCAGGCCAATGTTAAGTCAATGGAGACAGTACCAAGGCCGGCATATTTTTGAAGAAAAGGTGGCAACCCTATACCTCTTTTTACAAATGAATGTAACAAATACACAACCTCAGAGCCACCAGAGCTGTCCATGCATCCACTGAATTACAACCTAGAGAACGTGTCACGAGAAGTGTAGCAAAAGAGTGCCTGGATCTATATTTCTCTAACTGGGTCACATACAAACAAAAGGGGCTAACAGGAAAACAAACCCTAAATGCAATTGAATGATGGCCTCTATCCAACACCAAGTAATTTATGACAAGTTAATAGGGAACTAAACACCAAGAGAGGCATGACACCGAGAAAAGGGGTATTGGGGAAGGTCTGTTGGAACAACAACATGCAGACAGGCACAAGCCACCCACAGGTGCTCGGAACTAGTGGCCTTTAGTGCATGTGGTCTGCAATACCACCCACATCCAGTAGATGTCACAAAATGCCTTTATTAGGTCACTCACTGAGAGGCAAACATGATCTCTCTGGTGCAGCCATTTTTTTTTTTTTTTTTAAACTTAACCCACTAAATGATTGCATTGGAGGCAAAAAGTAATATCTATGTAAAATTGGAAAACAAACCAACCCATCTCCCATGGCTGACTGGAAGGGTTTCACATGCTATACTGTAACTATGGTTACTACCCTGCTGGGATTTTACGGTCAGGCCATTACAAAACAAATTGTCCTAAGGTCACTATTAAGTCTATGGGGACAATAGCACAGCTGTTTTTCATGGAGGAAAAAGGTGGCAACCCAAACTAGTTTAACCAAGGAAACAGACTAGATGGTACTTTCTGAATACCCCAATTTCTCGTGCTCTGCAGTGTATTTCCTGCTAGGTAGATATTGCAGCTATATAATGCTGAACTGCCAAATAGCATGACCCTCATTCAAGTCTTCCCTCCCAGCTTACAATTCACACAGCAACTAGGACCGACGCAGTTACTGGCCATACTAACTGCTTCTGGTTTTTAGACCAATATGGGATATCTTACAAACTGTATGGGGTTTTTGCCTTTTTTGAGAGTAGTGTGCTTTGTACCAACAATCTTATACTCAGCTAGGCATGACTGCCAAATATATTAAATGGTGGGTGCAGTTTCCATTAAAAATGGAGTGCACGGACTTCTTTAAATATATATATAAAATAAAAAACGTAGCCAGATATGTATTTGACACAAGTCATTTTCCTTAAGTCCAGTAACGCTTAACACGATGATACTACTATTCAATATTTTTATTTATTCAATACCACCATCAAAACACATCTCCACTCTTCAAAAACCAATATATATATATATATATAAAAATATATAGTATTTAGCAAACTGTTCATCAAGGTCCATTTCTCCACTGGTTTCTTCATAGTTGGGTTGCACAAAAATGCTTTTGTCAAGCATTAGCAGGAAAACATAAACACCTAGTGTCATCTCTCCAGAAGTTTTCTATGCCAGTAGGTTAGTCATGTGCTTGAGAGACATTTAATTAAGGGGGAGAAAGTTTAAGTTATTTAGGCAGATGCAGACCTCAAGAATGTTTGCAACTCTTGATGCATAACACTGTAAAAGCTGTTCTTTTGCATTTTATGTTGGGACAATGATAAAAAAAAACCATTTTATAGCCAAAGGTATCAAATGCAATTCAATAAGATTAAAAATAAAAAACTGTTTATTTCAGTATGAAACTCCAGGCACATCAGATTTCCCCACCTAGGGAAGAAAAAAAAAAAGAAAAGATGTTAGAGCAGAAGATACATAGTTTATGGCTACGAAGAATGAAAGATTCTTGAAATGTTTATTGTACACACGTAAAAAGGGGTGTAAGGGACTAGGAACCCCCAAGTGTTAAACATTTTTCAAATGAGTGGCCTACAGGTAACATCTATACAAAATATACTGTCAATCATTGTTTCCCTTCTAAAAATTGAACATGTCGCCTTTAACATGTCCCATTATGTTCAGTGTTCAATAGTTAGCTCAGCATACTAAACATTTGGCAATGACACATTTTGATTGACACCACAATAGGATGACTGTTAAATTACAGGGACAAAGATTTACAGGTAATATCAGAGTATTACTTTAATGAGACCGGAATGGAGGCATGGAATAGCCTTCCAGCAGAACTGGTAGAGGTGAACAGCGTTTACAAGTTTAAGCATGTGTGGGACTGGCATAAGGCTATCCTAGGTATAATATTAGTAAGAGTATTTAGAAAATTGGGCAGACTAGATGGGCCGGATGGTTTGTAACTGGCAACACCCAAAAGATGGGGAAAAAAAACCCCACTTCCTCAATTCGGTATTTTAGTCTATATAACCACTGCCAAGTAGCCATAAGTTTTCTAAGTTACCAACCTGAAATGACACTTTGGATAATTGATTCTTTTAACTGAGAAACTCAAAATATTTCAAACATGGCAATTCATGTCAGTCTATTTTGAGGTCTCTATTCGGAGCGCAGTGTATTCATTGAACATGGGAGTTTCTTTTCCTGCCGACTCAAGACCTTTTTCATTACAACAGTAGAGTCTCAACCTGCAGAAAAAAAAAAAAAAAAAAAAGACAATGTTAAATGAAAGCTTAGTCAGTTAATAGAAACAAGCAGCTGAACAAATTGTGCAGGAATTTCGATTCCAAAAAATAAACTAGGATAATGGCTGCTATTCATTCAACATTCCTATGGAAAGGATTTTTTGGTGCACTGCAGGTCAGTTAAAAATAAATAAATAAAAAAATTGGGGAAAAAAAAAAAAAATTATCTACAGGCAGATTTTAATAATCTGACAGAACTCTGGTCTGAGAGCAAAACGGACGTGTGGAGAGAAAGGAGTTCTGGTATAGTGAATGTGGATAAGCCAAATTGCAAGTTTCACAAGCGCAAAATGATCTCAAAATAGGGAGGATGCGGACATGAGCAAAAGAGTTACCTCAAAATACCGGACTAAATTCCATTTATGAACTAGCCAAGAGCAGCTTTCGATTCAGGCTCCACAGGAGGCACAACACTTCACTTCTCCAAGAGACTGCAGCTTCCGTACTCTAGCAGAGGATTCTCAAAAGGTGACAATATTGCACTAATATGTGTGCATTTAAAATTGGTGTATGCTAATCTCTAATCTCAAAAGTCAGTAAGCTGCACCAATAGAGGGCAGGGATTTTTCAAAGCTAACCAAATATGCAATTAACCCTTCCCCATAAATGGCTGTAAATATACACACCCAGGGAGGATTTTATTTTTTGTAAGTCCTTGCATGTGTTTATATACTTCCAATCTAAATGAGCAGCAGGTGAACTCGCACCCACTGGCTCCCAGAAGAGGACTTTGCCTTGAAACAATGTATTCTTCCAGAAGCCTGATTGCAACTATTGCATGGCAAATTAGCTCTGTGATTACCAAAATCACATCAATCATGCCACCCATTATCATTAAACATGTCAATGCCTTCGACATGAACAGGTTAAAAGCACCAAAGAAAAAGCTCAACAAAAATTGACCAAAAAGGAGCGTAAACTCTGGGAATATTTACATAGATTAGGATCTGTAACCACAAAAAAAAAAAAAAAAAAAGGTCATACAAGACAACAACCCATTGAGAATGTATACCTAGATTTTTTTTTTTTTTTTTTTTTAGATTGTCAAAAGTTTAAATATCAGTATATGAATTGGTTACTTGATCCCTAAAGGCACCAATGACCTAATGAGATCATGATTTTCACTCTAGACTTACCCCAACAGTGTCCTATTTCTTTGGTGACCGCAGAAGGCAACCAAAAAAAAAAAAGCTAAAACTTAAACCCAAAACACTCATGTTTCAGCATGTATTCTTATTTCTTTCTACAGAACTTTATGAATAATTCCATTGTAATCCATCAAGGTATGTGAAACCCCAGCCTAGCATACCCTCACCAAGTGATTATTTTAATCAAGTGTTGTGCAGAAGGTAAATGTCAGGAGCGCAATTCTTTTCAGACGGTCTTTTAATAGGCTTCGTGAAGCCAAATGAGTACAATTGTTTCCATTTCAGTACAATATTTGCATTTCTTCCAGTAAAAAAAAAAGACAATATAAACAAACATTTTTCAAGAACTTCTGATATTGTTACTGGAGAGATCGGATAGGCGGTTCGCTTTAGATATATCAAGGAGGTTTTGCCACTATTTACAGCGCGCCCAGGCTCTGTCCTGCCTTGTTACACTAAAGGAATGTATTCCAAAAAGAAAAGAAAAAAAGAACTTGCTCAAAAATAAACTTTAGGGCACATGTGACCCCTGGACTATATACAGCAGATCTTTAATGACCATGCTGAAGAGGAGTAAGCAGGTCCAGCAGCAGACAGAGCTGCTCATACCAAGGCTTCACTCCACCTTAATGAGCAGACCCCCCCTTACTGTGGGGGAACAAACTCCCCTCCAATGCACTCCACATAACTCCAGGGGAGCTCCCAGTCTGAACAGCTTTAATGGAACAGCCAGAATTAGACAGGGCACCAAAAATCTCATCCACACAAAATTAACGTTATATAAAAAAAAAAAAAGACAAAATAAAAAATAAAGTGTCCAAAGCACTATCCTTTAGGACACATCTGTTCCACACTAAACATAAGCTGTCAGGGTAACAAGATCTGTTTATATAAAAAGTGAACACAAGTAGATGAAACTACATATTAACGATTCTGCGAAGCTCCAAAAATCTTTATAAATACAGCCATTGGAAGGACGATCTTGAGTCAGGAAGGTATTTTACTCGTTGTGTGTAGCTGAGGACAAGAAGCAGGCAGAGTTGTAAAGGCACTTGAAGCATATGGACAGGTCCCAGCATCATCTTTGCTATTCTAATGTATATTGCCCCTTCCCAGGTAGACTATTCATTGCACTTGATAGGCGTGAGACCAGGACAGAGCCAACACATGCATTAAGACAGGACTGCTGGAAGTGCTGATACTACAGACCCACAGTGTGGGCAACTATGAACTTCATACATTCCCAAAGCCCCTATCCTCCTACAAAACAAGTTATGTTCCAACCGACTTACCATAACTGTCATAATTATCCCTGTAGGAACCACTGCTACGATCTCCATAAGCACCTTGACTCCTGCCACTGAAGAAAAAATATAAAAGAATGCAAAATTAAAACATTTCTAGTAGCAAACAGACCTACACTACATAGGTTAGGGGAAAAAAAAAAAACCCTGAAAACTACCAGATTTCTTACCTGCCATAGTAATCTCTGGATTGGCCACTGTTATAGCTTCCACTTCTGTTCTCAAACCGGTTGCTGCCACCACTTCCATAACTTCTCTCACCACCTACAGCAATAAGAAATATTAAAACAATGCAGGGAAAGAAGCAGCAGAAGTCTAGATGAACAGAGTCCTTTAAACACATACCTCGTCCACCCCTGCTTCCACGGTAAAAGCCTCTGCCGCCACCAAATGAACCTCCACGGCCTCGTCTCTCTCCACCACCACCTGATTTGCCTGCTTGATCAACACGAACATTGCGGCCATCTAGAGTCTGAGGACAGAAAAATAATTTGATGATGCGGAAATTCTGCACCCATTCCCCAAAAAAACACAAGTGCAAGACAAAGTATGATTTTATAGTATAGGTGGGGAACAAAGTTTAACATTTGTTTACAAAACCCACCTTTCCGTTCAATGCCAACATAGCATCCTTTGCGTCCTCTGGATTCTCAAATGTAACAAAACCAAAACCTCTGGATCTTTGGGTCTCACGATCTTTCACCACCACAACTAAAAAAAAAAAAAAAGGTTACCATTTAATATGGATGTAGCATCACTGACGCTTTTGAAATCATTTTAAAATAAAAGGCAGGAAGACTTTAGTCTATCTTAACAGTGGTAATCAATACAAAATTACCCAGTTACTTCAATACACTCACCTTCCTGAATTGGTCCATATTTGCAAAAAAACTGTTCCAGGGCTTTCTCATTTGTGTCGAAACTCAGACCACCAACAAAAAGTTTTCCTTCATCAGAATTCATGATGATATCTATCAGGTTATAGAAACAAAGACATGTAAGCTTAAAGATCATTACATACAAGTCCCTCTAATAACCATATGGTTTTAACATTTTAAATCTGTGCAATTGCCATATAATATTCTCTTGTTTTTTTTTTTTTTATTAACCACACATTTACAACTGGTGTCTTGAATCCTGCAAAAGTCAATCTGGTTCTGTTAAATAACATTCAATTAACGTCATAACGGGACTACAAAAAAAAAAGTATATAATTTCATTAAAATGTATGCAATTAACATATATAAACACGCTATAGTGCTACATGGGTGGTAGATTTCCTTCTCCGAAATGGAAGCGCGAGTCTACAAAATGGCCGCTGACACGTGCACCTAGACCATGCGTTGCGAAGTCACAATGGGTAGGTTAACGATCGGCGCCATTAGGAGAAAGAAAATGGCCGCAGAAAAGGAGGGGCGGCGAGAAAGCAAACCTACACGTACATCAACAGGGCGCACATCCAAAAGCAATGCAAACACCAAGGACTTAAAATCACAGAAAACAGAATTGTATGAAAGTTCAATCTTCAGCCGAATTGGAGAATGTGTTACTCCGTTAAATAGGCCTTAAGTTTGAAATGCCGTTCCTAACTTCCTGCATTTCTCGCCATTTCATTACTAAAGCTCATGGCTAACAACCACAAATTACATAAGTGTGTATGGTATAAGCAAAAAAACACCACACACACACACACACACACACACACACACAATACACTTCAACCATGAGAGGAGATGCACGGTCAGTATTTGCCCAGCGGAAAAGCTAAAGGCAGAATAGCAAGGCCTATTTTTTTTTTTTAAATGAGTGAACAGAGCCATCAGCCCGCACAACCCAAGTTATACAATACACATGCTCGTTAGTAACTATAATCATTCAGTAAAGTAGTAAATGACTAGACCCACAAAATTATTAATATACTTTGAGCATAAGGGGAGATTCTTACCTCGATATTGAGCAGCTTGTTACGAGACAGAAAACAGGAATTCAAAGTGCGCAACAGTGGCCGGGTGCTTGCTCATATACCCTTATCACCCCGCCCACTTCATGAATAATCAATTACGTCAGGACTATACCATTTTACACGTTGGAGGAGGCATTTCCGCTGGTATATTAGCACAACAATGTAAAAGTTTTATTTGTAGTCATCGCGATAAATCCAAGACAGTTTAGAAAAATGGAAAACTGTTCACACTAGAATGAACAATGTTAGGGTGGTCGTTATTGTTTGCATTACACAGGGTCTTTCAGTGAAAAGGACTCGCCTAATTTATTAGGCGCCATTTTGTGGTTGGAGCACCAGGGAAGAAAGCGCGGGCAGACGATGAAAGGAAATGGCGGCACTTGCCGTAATATCCTACTTCGCATTCGGTGTGTGTGTTTTTTTGTTACACGAATACTGACGTTTTAACGGTATAGTCCCTACACCAACCATATTATCACAAAATCATCTACACGTGCTGAAATTAAAACCAACATAGAGGGAAATGGGGAACATATTTTTTGAAAGTATTACAATGCACACCCATGCTGTCGCTGCATGTGTCTCCTTCCGTGCTCTGGTCTCTTCGCAATAATGTGGACAGAGGCAGACAAGTGATCTGAGGCTTGTTTGGGAAAAGCTGCACAGCTAGCTGAAATCTGTCTTAGGTCCAGGAATGTAATTCAAATTCAGTGGAGGCTATCACGAGTATGGAGTATGTTATAAATTAACTCTTACACTGTAGAGTTTATTTTTTATTAAATCGTGGATTATTTATCCAAAACAGTTCCCCTTAAATGCAACATCTGGTCACCAAGAGGGCACACCTTTGAGGTATAGATGCTACCCAGCTGGTACATTGCCAGCAGGCTAACATCTGGATACAGGCCAATATTAAAGCAAAAATGTGTTACTCTTACTTTAGGACTGTAAAATGGACTCATCTGAACAGTTTATGCTGCAATGTGTCTATGGCGTCTCCTAGTTACTGTAGCACTTGTGGCTTGATATGCAAATTAACCACTTTTTCAAATGGCAAATGTGTCATTTTCATATCAAGCCACAAGTGATGCTTGTGTCCAATCAGTGTATTTTGGGAGGCAGGCCTGCAGAGTTATACTTCCGCAGACCAGAAGTAGAGCGCGGCAGGTTTCTGATCCATAGATTACCTTCTCCAGTGTCCAAGACACCGAAGAATAGATACTTCATGTGCTCGGTGGCACCGACAATTTGAGCGACATTGCTACTGCACATGCGCAGTAGTTCAGGCCTCCCAGGCTCTGCCACATAGACATTAATCTACACAAAGAGGCAAAAAAAAAAAGACTGGGTGAAGTGAACTTATTGCACAAGTGTGGAGACATTTCAACCCAACAGATCTTTCTCAAGAAATGGATTGTGAGCCAAGTTTAAGGCCCATTGGGTCGAAATGTCACCACACTTGCGCAATAAGTTCACTTCACCCAGTCTTTTTTTGTGAAATTTGGGGGCTTGGTGGAACCCTGGCTCAGGCACTTCTCATGTTGGAGTGTGGTTTTCCTAAGATTATTGGTGTATACAGCCAGCACTCCATTGCATAGCAACAAAGAAGGGATACTGCATAAATATAATTAAATAGTATAATGTAATATAGGCCATAGTCATGGTTCTAATGATTACACTGAATAATGTTGCAAGATCTGTAGAACAGACCCATTTGAAGTAGCTACACATTTAACCAACTTTATACAATCCTGAAATTCACATGTAGTATTGTTACATAGGAATCATATGCATACTTCCATTTTAGAAATACTTTTAGATGCATTAATAAGGATTTGTAATGCAACAAACTTTTGAGAGAGTGGTTACAAAAGGGAATGTACCGTATTTGAAATCTACATAGGAACCTGTACAGAAATATTCTGACCAGAACAGTGTTTCCAGGACTTACAGCTCCAAAATCAATAGCACATTTAAATTAAAATGCAAGCAAGACAAAATACTTATTAAAAAGGACATGTTAACTTATTTTGTTTTTATCCCCCGCTCTTTTTCAGGTTGAGGTGTTACTTTCACACCCTTACAAAGCCAAGAGGAAATTACCATAACCCCTACTTTCAAACTACAGGTAACAAACCATGTACTAAATCGAATGAATGGCATCCAACGTTAATCAGGATCTAGTTGCAACTAGCAAAAGGCAAACAATTACATAGTTACTCAACAATGTTTATCATTACTTCATAATCAATATCTATTTTACTCCAGTATTAACAAGCAGCTTAATATAGTATTTCAACAGGCCCAAATTGAAAGGCTTTCATTTTATCAGCCAGCTAAAAGGCATAATACTAATCTACATGTAGTAACCATAAACATATTCATCAGTATAAGAGCAAAAGTAAAATTTGTTAAAGTGACAATAAACCTCAAACAGAGTAAAAGAAATAGTATTTGTTTTATAACTCACTTTGAACTCAAAATGCTAATAGCCTCCTCCTCCCCCTCCAGCCACATAAGGGATGAGAGAGGGAGACTTGACACTGAGCTTATTTAATTAGCCTGTTTAACCAGTTCACAAGGAAACCTGTGTAACTGTGGGTGGTAGTTAAAGCAAACTTAACTCTTTATCTCTCTGTGAAAGGTTTTCCAAGCAAATCTTTCACATGTACTTCAGAGTAAACCCTTTTTTTTTTTTTTTTTTTTTTTTTTTAAATGAGGCAGAAGTTTTATCTGGTTCACTAAAAGTGTAATTTGAACGATGCACTGATTGTGTACCTTCGAAGACCATGCAAAAGTAAAAACGAATGGGTTTATGTTCCAAGGAACAAAGCTACATGACAACAGTCTCTCTCTCTCTGTCATTGGTCTGTGCGCACATCAGCTGCGCAACGCACAGCCAATGGTGGGGAGGTGTTTAGCATCACAGACGACGCACCCCAATCTTGACAAGAACCAACTCCATGACATAGCAGCCTGGAAGTCACTGTTTGACTTCCAGAAGAAAAGTGAATCAGTTCTGAATGGCGCTCCACAGGAGCCCTATTAGTCAGACAGAAGACAATATGGAGACCAATAGCATATTCCTGCTGCTAAAACCTCTTGTAGGAAATTTGTCCCTGTTGTTTTTTAAATAGCTCCTATAAATGTATTTTTTATAAGACTCCCTATTTTTGATGGTGCATAAAACTAGGTCAAAATACCATAATAGATATCAACACACGGGTACATAATAAAGTGACCTCATTTTACTTTATATAAAGCACATTTGCACTACTGCTTCCATAATGGCCCAGAGTGTGCATTTTCCACACGTCCTCCTTTTGGTATAATGTTAAATAATGCAGTAGAGTAGACCGTTTATTTGGCTAAATAATATATTCAGCTGCTGAATTCTGTTCCCTGAGGGGGGAATGTTACACTGCTTTTATAACTCAGTTTCTTCTATGGGATACCATAGTTGCCAACATCGGCCATGTTTCCAGGGACACATGCTGCAGAAAAGAGCATGCAAAGTGAGGCCTGGCAGTATGTAGGATGGATATACACACAGACACAATACAATTAATTAATCAGGGTGCAGATATCATAGGACCTACCATGACTGATTAATTGGATTCTGTCTGTGCGTATATGCATCCTACATACTGCCGGCAGAGCTGCAGTTAAGGTGCATATAGTATTGTACATTGGTTGTACATTATTTCCATGTGCGCCAGTAACATAGTTGACAACATTGGCCATGTTTCCAGGGACACATATTTGTTATGAATCAAATAAAGTGTAAAGTAAGCCCCCCCCCAGAAATGTTCTTTGAATTGTTAGTTTGATTATTGACTCAGTGTTGAAAAACACTAAGTAAAAAAAAAATGTTAGTTGTCCTTTAAAGGGACTTGTCACCTAAACATTATTGATAGTTTAAATTTAGAGAATAAAAAAAAATATCTATACATTGGGGTCTAGTCACTAAAAGGTGAGTTGAAATGAACATTTAATGTCACCATTTTAACTATAGATTGTGCAGGTACAAACCTGGTGAGCTTCTCCCACCACGCAATCTCGCTAGGTCCCTGCATAATATATAGAAAAACCTGCAACTAACCTTTTAGTGAATAGCCCCCATTGAATGCAGAAAATGCAAGCAAATACACAAATTAAACAGATACATAGTTGCCAACATCGGCCATGCTTCCAGGGACACATATTTGTTCCACCTGCTGCAGAAAGACCATGCAAAGTCGAGCCCGACAGCATGTAGGATGGATATACGCACAGACACTATCCAATTAATTAATCAGGGTGGAGATCTCACGGGACCTACCATGATTAATTAATTGGATAGTGTCTGTGCATATATCCATCCTGCTGGGCTGCACTTTGCATGGTCTTTCTGCAGCATGTGGAACAAATAACATGTCCTAATGTTGCCAACTATGAAATTACACATTTATCATTGAAAAAACATGACACCACACAGGTTGCCACCTCGGGCATTTATTACCAGATAATAACTTTTGCATGCCTCGTGCAGTGTGTAGAAGTTATATGAGAACTGATGGAAATCAACTAACTAACTAATCAAAGACGGAATCCTACTGAACCACTTTAATTGAATTCCATTTGGTCACATAAGACTTCTACATACTTACAAGACAGCATGCAAAAGTTAAACGTGGCTGGTACAAAATAGCCAAAGTGATAAACAAAGACATCACACACACACACTTATCTCCTTGGATGACTATGAAAATTTTATAATCAAGGGCTGTGTTGGGTAGCACAAAGATTGCAGACCAGGGTATACTTTACTGCTGACAGCCGTGGAGTTTGCATTTTTCATGGGTGTTCCTATATAAAATGGAAATATGCTCACCCGAATTAGAACCCTTGATAATAGTGGCGCAACCTTTGAATCCAACAAGTTATCTCAATGTTAGTTTTTATTTATCTATCAAGTTGCCTTGTTTCACACAATTCTCAACTCTATAGTTGCATGCCTATGTTTCTCCTACTCTCATTAGCAAAATGCAGCCACTGTAAAACTAAGCCGATTAGGGTAACCAGACTGAGTAAAACACCAGTGGTCCATTAGAAGGTGAATGAATTGCGGATAAGGAGGAACTACCACAAACAAGCACCTTTTCATATGCACAAATCCCATAGTCCCCAAAGACCAACCTCCAAGTTTTTGCATCTGATGCAATTAATCACAGCCTCACAACAATATGTTATTGTGAGCACGGGGATTCAATGATCACACCTTTATCTTTTGCATCTTATCCTCAAACATTCACATCGAACACATTTTAACACTCAAAGTCTCCCTTTGTGGATCTCGCAGTCTTAGACATTCTGTCTCCATCCCCATCTTGCTGTTAAGAACAATCTCTAAAGCAGGGGTGGCCAACATTTTTGAGATCACTGCCCCCTCTTCTAAAATATCAGCATAATCTCTTTGCTAATTCATTGTGTAAATTAGTCATTCAAACCACCTGGAGCCCGAGTCTCATGGGTGCCAGCCTGTTCTGTGGGGAACCTGGATCTCGCAGCAGCAAGATGTCTGTGTGCTCAACCAGGTCATGCTAGGTGTGTGCTGCACACCTAGCATGACCCCACAAGGTTATTTTCGTATACTTTTCATGTTTCAATTGACAACAGAGTGAGTGACTCTGATGCCGAATTCACTGCTGCCTCTCGGCTCTATTTCGTGTAGGTTTACTTCCAGTTCTGAGCACACCTGCCACTTAGGAGAAGGCTACACCGTGGAGGCACATCCTAGTGGGGGCAATATGGGTTCATGAGAAGTCCTAGTTGGTGCAATATGGAAGCAGTGACAAATTCTTGTAGGTTTAGTGGCAAGTGCTTATAGATGCAATATGGGTGCCTGGCAAGTCCTAGTGTGTACAGGTGCAAGTCCTTGGAAGTGCAGTATGGCAAGTCCTAGTGGGTGCCAAATGGGATCATGATAAGAACTAGCCAGTGTAATATGGGTGCAGTGGCAGGTCCTTGTGGGGGCAATATGGGGCAAGGCCTATGGGTGCTGTGGCAAGATCTGTGGGTGCAGTAGGGCTCTATGTCAATTTATGTGGGTGCAAACTGTTGCTGTGGGTGCAATGGCAAGTGATGTGGGGCAAAGGAAGGAATAAAAACCAGAAATGCATTTTTTAAATAACATTTCTTTTAAAAATGAAACAGTTTCACGTGAAGCAATATTTACTTGCAAAACATTTTTTCCTATAGAGTCACCTTAGATTCAACCCTTTTCTTTTTCACTCATTAAATTGGGGGGAGGGGGGTTACCTTATATTTTAGCAAATATGGTACATTAGAATGCCAGCTTTATTGGCCAGATGAATTACATCAGAGTTCAAGATTTGTTCGCTATTTTATTTGATTTGATTGCTGGGACATTTTAGAGACTCTCTACACCATGCAAATATAAAAAAAAACCCAAGGGAAAATATTTATTAAGGAATCATATCTAAATAAAAGTTAATTTGAGGTAGGATTGCCACCCAGCTGATATTTTACCGTGAGGTCGGTAAAAAAATTGGCTTGGGTCCAATGTTAAGTTTATGGAGGCAACAGCATGGAGACTTGGGTCGCCCTCGTAAAAAGTCTAACTTTTGATTAGGGGTAGAACTGATGATGTAGTGACGCACACTGCAATCACCGTCTGAAGCTGAGAAGCCCACCAAGGAAGACATTGTTTCGATAGTACCGCTGATATTTCTTCCAGGAACCCCACTAGGTTTAGGAAACAGCAGAGGTTTCACCCTTTACTTTAGATACAGTTTAAAAATGTACCTGAGATTTGTCAAATGAGGTTTGGCCTTGATGCAGCAGACACACGGCAGTGAGTGTTTCATTTACCTATCTTCGTGAGAGTGGCTTCTCAACTCTGGTCCAGCCGAAGATAAAATATAAGAACAGAATGAACATTGAACACGATCTCAGAGATGCTTTGTCTACCATCGGGGTGGTGACATTAATACACTTATCAGGAGCAAAAAGCATCCCTAGCTTTCCCATTATTTCTAGTTAGTCTCATATATTTCAAATGCTTTTTATTTTATTGGGTTTTATCTCAATAGCACTTTCATTTTCACTTGCACTGTGATTGCTGCACTATTCATTTTGCAAAGAAGACCCTTTTTTTGTTTGTTTGTGTTTTGAAAAGTGCATGTATACACATTGTGGAATACTGTACAAATTGGTTTATGGAATAAGTTATAATGTTTCAGAAATTAAATTATTTTTGGGTTGTAACTTAATGATCAAGGACAAATGGGGGTCCTGAGTTTAAACAGGTTGAGAACCACCGCTCTACAATCCCGTGATAGGGGCCGAGCATCATGAGAACTGTTGTCCACAGATTACTTTTTCTCATTTAAGGTTTTTTGGGGCTAACCTTCCCATAATGCTTACACATCATCGGAACCTTCTGGTTGATGCTCAGCAGCTCCATGGAGTCCTTTGATATGGCTGAGCAATAGCATAGACAGTGACTACTGTTTTTAGTAATATAAATTGTATTATATGTTTGGTTAAGCATACAAAAAGTTTGGTTTCACATACAAGTATCAAGACATATTAAAACAAATGTTAATTCAGACAATAAACACATATCGAATTAGCTTTTTCATTTGTGTGTTGTTTGTAACCTCCTGATGTGTAAGGAACATCTTACAAATATTTTTTTTTAGTTTTTTTCATGTCTTGACATCTCAAGCTGAGCAAAATGGGAATTATTCTCATTCCAAGTGCTATGAAATAACCTTCCCAAGCACTGTGCGGTAACCTTCCCGTGATGCCTATCCAGCAACTAACTATACAATTCAGAAGTAATCAAACTGTACTCATACCTCCCAAGTGTCCCTTTTTTGTAGGGACAGTCCATATTTTGCATTCAAGGCCTCTTTGATATCATCTTGAAAAGAGGCCCTGATAATCCAGTGGAATTGGAAAGAGTATACAAACTACAAAGCGCTAAGGGCACGGCTAACAGAACTCCAAGAGACATGGTCTGCCCTCTATATTATCACAATGAACGTGACACTATCCTACAAACATACAGCAGCATGACTCTACTGAAGGTCACTGATACTGTATAGCCCTTTTTACGAGTCCAAAGGGCTTAATGGCCAATCAACACTGAACTGAGGGCCACAGGTCTCATATATTCTTGGGGCACACAATTCACCCTAATCGTCGAAAAAGAGAACACAACTCACATCCTACACCACCAGGCAGACTTGCTCTCTTTCCTAAATGGATTAGGATTGCCAAACAGACAACCTGAGTGGTCTACTCCAAGTACCTACCCAGCTCCGCTTCGGACCCTGACTGTGGACATATATCAATCCCTCAGCAGTAAGCACATATGCCCAACCACGAACACTGTTTTTTTCAGAACCAGACTGAAACCCCTGCCACATGATGAGAATTAGTTTGCTTGATCTTACCTATGAACCAGTTACCAGAACTCCTAATTACACCTGCTCTGATAGCAAACTATACTAGGCATCTTTAGGTGCATAATGTTTCTGTTTATTGCGGATCTGCCGGATCCTCCCAGATCCAAACATTTTCACTCATAAATGTATGTTATTGTTGCATATTTAATATATAGAGAGCTGGATCATTCCAGCTCTGTGTATATTTTACATTTACACAGCCGGATCCACGAATATTTCACATTTACACAGCTGGATCCATGCATATTTCACATTTAAACAGCCGGATCCACGGAAATTTCACATTTACACAGCCAGATCCATGCATATTTCACATTTACACAGCTGGATCCAAGCATATTTCACATTTACACAGCCGGATCCACGAATACTTCACATTTACACAGCTGGATCCATGCATATTTCACATTTACACAGCCGGATCCACGAATATTTCACATTTACACAGCTGGATCCATGCATATTTCACATTTGAACAGCCAGATCCACAAACATTTCACATTTACACAGCTGGATCCATGCATATTTCACATTTACACAGCCGGATCCAAGCATATTTCACATTTATACACCTGGATCCACAAATATTTCACATTTACACAGCCGCATCCACGCATATTTCATATTTACACAGCCGGATTCACGCATATTTCACATTTACATAGCCGGATCCATGCATATTTCACATTTACACAGCCAGATCCACGAATATTTCACATTTACACAGGCGGATCCTCAAATATTTCACATTTACACAGCCGGATCCATGCATATTTCACATTTAAACAGCCGGATCCACAAATATTTCACATTTAAACAGCCAGATCCACAAATATTTCACATTTACACAGCCGGATCCTGGCATATTTTACATCTATACAGCCGGATCCTTGCATATTTCACATCTACACAGCCGGATCCTTGCATATTTCACATCTACACAGCCGGATCTTTGCATATTTCACATCTATACAGCCGGATCATTACATATTTCACATACATAAAGCCGGATCCTTACATATTTCACATCTATAAAGCCAGATCCTTACATATTTCACATCTACACAGCCGGATCCTTGCATATTTCACATCTACACAGCCCGATCCTTGCATATTTCACATCTATACAGATGGATCCTTGCATATTTCACATCTATACAGCCGGATCATTCCATATTTCACATCTAAACAGCTGGATCCTTTCATATTTCACAAGTACACAGCCGGATCATTGCATATGGGTAATATGCAAGCATCTGGCTGTATAGATGTTAAATATGCAAGGATCCGGCTGTATAGATGTGAAATATGCAAGGATCCAGTTGTGAAGATGTGAAATATGCAAGGATGCGGCTTTGTAGATGTGAAATATGCAAGGATCCGGCTGTATAGATGTGAAATATGCAAGGATCCAGCTGTGTAGATGTAAAATATGCAAGGATCCAGCTGTGTAGATGTGAAATATGCAAGAATCTGGCTGTGTAGTTGTGAAATATATAAGCATCCAGCTGTGTAGATCTGCCTGTGTAAATGTGAAATATTCGTGGATCCGGGTGTGTAAATGTGAAATATGCTTGGATCCGGCTGTGTAAATGTGAAATATGCATGGATCTGGCTGTGTAAATGTGAAATATTCGTGGATCCTGGTGTGTTAATGTAAAATATGCGTGAATCCGGCTGTGTAAATATGAAATATGCGTGTATCCGGCTGTGTAAATGTGAAATATGCGTAGATCCGGCTGTGTAAATGGGAAATATGCGTGGATCCGGATGTGTAAATGTGAAATATGCGTGGATCCGGCTGTGTAAATGGGAAATATGCATGAATCCGGCTGTGTAAATAGGAAATATGCGTGAATCCGACTGTGTAAATGTGAAATATGCGTTGATCCGGTTGTGTAAATGTGAAATATGCGTGGATCCGGCTGTGTAAATGTGGAATATGCGTGAATCCAGCTGTGTAAATGTGAAATATGCGTGGATCCGGCTGTGTAAATGTGGAATATGCGTGGATCCGGGTGTGTAAATGTGAAATATGCGTGGATCCGGCTGTGTAAATGTGAAATATGCGTTGATCCGGGTGTGTATGTGAAATATGTGTTGATCCGGGTGTGTATGTGAAATATGCACAGAGCTGGAAGGATCCAGCTCTATATACATTAAATATGCACCGATAACATACATTTATAAGTGAACATGTTTGGATCCGGGAGCATCCGTCAGATCCGCCTTTTACCCTGTTCCCTTTTTATTGTTTGTGGCAGCCCGCGGTGGTCCGGTCATGACCATCCTCACAGGGTACACATCCTCAAGGCCGAATGGGCGAGGGAGGTAATTTTTGACGCTTCGCTGTCATTCAGGCCATTACTTTTTATGGAATCTTAATGTCATAGGTGGTCTATCCCACCAAGGAGATTTCCCTTATTTCACCCCTTTTCGCTCTTTTTTTCTCACTTTAATCCCCACTTCTTATTACTTTCTTACCCCTCCTTCTTTTGCCTTCATTTCACCCCTAACTTTCAGTTGTACTCTCATCTTCAATCTGTTTAATTGCCACTATATTACCGATATTTACTATTATTGTTATCTATATTGTATCCTAATGCAGTGTTTAACTATATTACACTCTTGAAAAATTAAGAAACAAAGATTTAAAAAAAGAAAAAGAAAAAATAATTAAAACTCTTTTCTCCGATGCTTTCCGCTAATTCACACTTTTTTCTCTCCACAAATTTCTTAATGCCCACTGGGAGAAAAGCACTATATAAATGCCTGTTGTTGCTGGTGCTACCAGGATTATTTTTTATTTGCAGTCCAGTACATAGAAATATGGAGAATAATATGGACATCCTTAGGTGTATAATGTGGGAGAGCATTAAAAAAGCCAATGCATTTGTGTTTATTTTTAGAAGAATCTTAAGTGACGATTTAACATACACCGATATGTCCCGAATTGGATTTGGGTTGGGCAATTTCACAAATCTTCAAAATGCCGCAACTCAATATCCCTGAATTCAGGTGTAAATCAGCAGTTTGGGCAGTTCAGAAACTGAAGCATTCGGATCGGGACATTTTTCCAACGAAAACCATCGATTTTTTTCAACTACACAATATGTGCCGATCACCCCCAAACACGCTCCGAATTCAGGCATCATATACGAAATCTGCACTTTTAAATTCTCCTGATTTTAGCTGAAGAACTGAATAGAAAAGTGTAGAAGAATTAGACATATTTTAAATACAAAAATATTTATATACAATTATAATATATTAATGTGATGTATTATAATAGTATATTTACATTCATATAAGCATTTTTAATTAAAAAAAATGTATTGTTTATTATTTTATGTTCATTTAATTTATTTTTATGTACCGTATTTATCGGCGTATAACACGCACTTTTTCTCCCTGAAAATAGGGGGAAAATGATGTCATCGTGTTATACGTCGATATAATGTAAAAAAAAAATAATCTAAAACTTACCTTGTTCCTGCTCTGTCCCCCGGTGCTCTGAAGCTGCGTGGCTGTGAGGGAAGCGTTTTGAGCTCCCCTCCAGCCGCGCGGTCAATAAAGTGTGTTTTTTTTAAACAAACTTTATTGTTCCGCGCGGCTGGAGGGAAGCTCACAACGCTTCCCTCACAGCCACGCAGCTTCAGAGCACCAGGGGACAGAGCAAGAACGAGGTAAGTACTGGGGTCTGGGGAAGGGGGGGGGAGGAGGGTGGCATACTAAGGGTCAATATCCTGGCATATTACATGGCATATTGGGGGCAATATCGTGGCATATTGGGGGAAATATCATGGCATATTAAATGGCATATTGGGGGCAATATCCTGGCCAGGACAAAAAGTATTCGAAAATAACCAAAAGGCCACAGGCATTCGACAACAGTCACTCAATTTTTTGTCAAAATGACCTTTCTGTGTTTTTCGTATACATTTCATGTTGGTCAGATCGAGAATAAAGTGAGTGAGTGCAATGCCGAATTCATGCACTCGTAGGCCTCTCAGTTATATCTCGTATACTCTCCGGGTTTGTGTGCTGGTTTGTTCAGAGTCACAACACCAATCTCCCTCCTAGGGCCATCATGAAGGATTGTGCATAGGTGTGCAGTGCACACACAGAAGATATGCTACTGGTAAGGAGCATTTCTTTGTTTCGGTGCACTCCTTTTTGGCACATCAGGGATACCTGAATAGCTTGAAATGTGGGTCCCCATGTGCCACTGATGTGCCCTGAATTGGTCCTTTTTTCAGAACTGATTATCGCACATATTGGGCCAACTCTTTAATGTAATCACCTTACTAAACCAGATGTCTGTTAATGCTGCAGCCTAATTTGTGTCGTTCTGTCTACAGAGTTAACTCTCCTCCCACCAAAACTCCACTGAAAGAAGGGAGAGGCAAAGAATGCAGTGTGGAGGAGGGGCACACATTTACATTGTTCCAGTTTGGTGTGATCAGGAACCCTTAGAGACATGCCTCTGGGCTGCACCTCCCTAAAATGCAACAAAAGAATCAGGATATAAGAGCAGATTCATTCTATAGCCTCACCTTGAAATGGGGGCTGGATTAGCCTTGGCCTTTGTGTTTTAGGGATGGCCAAGTCTGGGGCCCTGTGTAGATTTTATTTACCAAAAGCTTCAGTGTTTACTTCAGTTACAAACATATGGGAATAACTGCAGGAGGTAACACTGTGATAGCTTTGTTTTATCGTCTCTGCTTTAGAAAGCTGTTTGCTACACTGTTTAACCGAAATTTACATTTTATCACAGGACACTTCCAAGAGGTTTTGTATAAAGAGCAAACCTTAGGGCAAAATTCGAACACTGGAGCTTTTCCCCAAAATTACATTTTATACATAAACCCCAAAGAATTATTTCAATGTATATACTGTGCTGTTTTTCAGTAACTGATACCAAGATTGTTAGATACATTTTTTCATCCAAACGAATGTAAAAACAATTGACTCAGAAGTTTTCAACACTTGTCAATCATTTACTTAAGTGAACTTATTTATTGGGGTGGTACTTTCTTTCATTCATAGTGTCCCCAGCCCTGGCTAAGGACTCTATAAGGCCCTGGCTAAGGACTCTATAAATGTTACAACCAGACTGCATTGCTGCCAACTGTGTTGGCAATGCAATTTGGAAGATACCTCATGGTGAACTGTGTGTGCAAGTAAGCACAATTGTGTTTTTTTCCGCCGCAGAATCATGGGAAATGTAGTTCTCATTGATTCAGCTTTAATTTGAAAGCTGAAACCCACATGTACGCAACCACAGTTCCCCATTGGGGTCAGAAATATAATTCGGATGCCACATTTGGCCCATTGGTTCATTTGTATCCGCGATACAACTGAGCAAACGGGTCTGGAATGAAAGTAGGAGGCGATGGGGACTCTATGAATCAAATAAAGTGTAAAGTAAGCCCCCCCCCCCACCAAAAAAAAAAAAAAAAATTATTTTAATTGTTAGTTTGATTATTGACTTTAAAAAAAGTGTAGTTGTCCTTTAAAGGGACTTGTCACCTAAACATTATTGATAGTTTAAATATAGAGAATAAAAAAATATATATACATTGGGGTCTAGTCACTAAAAGGTGAATTGAAATGAACATATTTGTTCCACATGCTGCAGAAAAAGACAGACACGGACCAATTAATTAATCAGGGTGGATATCTCATACGAGCTACCATGATTAATTAATTGGATTGTGTCAGTGCGTATATCCATCCTACCGGACTGCACTTTGCATGCTCTTTTCTGCAGCATGTGGAACAAATATGTGTCCCTGGAAACATGGCTGATTTTGGCAACTGTGCCGTTACCCCTACCTGTTTCCCCGAAATCAACCAAGACCCCCTCTCCTTGTGCCCACCTCCACCTGGGTTCAAGGAGCCTTATTGGAACCTCGTCCTTGTTTTTTACCTGCCCTATGCCCCAGCAGAAGAGCTGGCAACGGGGCAGAGTGCCACTGGCCTCTGTCCACCCCTGCTGCTTTGAATTTTGTAACTGGCAGTGGTGACAGCATCTGGGCAGAGTGCAATTGGCCTCTGTCCACTACATCCCATGGAGTTAACCACTTTACCTTTTAAAAATGACCCAGGAGGGGGCGTGTCCTAACTGGCGACCGAGCTGGACGTGTTGTAAAGGAGCTCCTCAGAGGCCGACGGGGGTAAACTGATTTCAGACGGCAATAATCACGGTACAGCACTGATTATAATCCTACAGAATGTCTCAACACCGACATTCGAAAAAACAAGAAAAACTGAGCAAGTTTATGACCCCAAGAGGGAATAAAAAATCAAATATTCTCACCGAGCCTGGATCCCAAGATGGCGTCTGTGAGGGCCTAGAACACGAGGAGGTATTCGATGGCGAGGACGCTACCTCTCTGGCATCCACTCCGGGTGTGATCACTGGGGAAGAAATTAAAGGGATGCTTACCACGCTCCGAACGCAGATCAAAGGAGACATTTATGACCTCACAGCAGAATTTGCGAGGGAAATAAGAGAACTGGGAGATAGAACCACCAGGATGGAAACCAAAATAGACGATCTTGTGGACCACCACAACGACCTGTCGGACTCTCATAAAAACCTCAAAGCTGAAATCCATAGCTTGCAGGAAAAAGTGTGGGACCTGGAGGACCGTTCCCGCCGCAACAATCTCAGGTTAAGGGGTATCCCTGAGGAGGTACAGCCAGCCTACCTAGCGGACTGGGTTCAAGGGCTATTCTCCACACTCCTTCCAGATATCATCGGAACGGACACTTTGATCGATCGAATTCACCGCCTACCAAAACCCAAAAACTTGCCCCCGGAGACACCAAGAGACGTTATACTAAGACTCCATTTCTATCATTTTAAGGAAGCTGTGATGAGAGTCGGAAGAGAAATACAACCGTTACCTGCTCCTTACAACAAGATCCAGATATATGCGGACCTCTCCCAACACACACTTCAACAACGCAGGAGCTTCCAGGCCGTAACATCGGCCCTCCGTGCAGCGAATATCAAATACAAATGGGGGTTTCCAGTAAAAATCTTGGTTTCCCGACAAGGTTCCACCACGGTGTTCCGATCCCCAGAGGAAGGGGTTAAATTCCTGCAAATGTGGGCAATCCCAACCCAAAGTAAAGAGGAACCTGACCGAGGAAAAAGACAGCGTCTGGCCAGAGACTGGACACAGGCCCCACAGCATCGCGGATCTAGACACACAACGGACACAGCGTAAAGAAACCCTGGATTTTGCAAGTTATACCAAAGTCCCAAATAACAAGATCCTCTAGCCACAAGAAAAAGCCCGGAGCTACGATATGAATGGAACCCGCCCAACGTTCATACTCCCAGCAAGGACTGTGAGATTATTCACCTCCCCAGACTGTCCCAAAGTGTTAAAACAGAAGTTAAGGACAATGAAGATTTGGGAAACATCCCGTTTCCATTGAGAGAGGAACAATGTTGGCGATTCCTGTATTTCATGACTGCAAGTAACTCATCACCATTATTGAGAATGCTTAAATATGGGGCTTGACCACATAAAAGATACGATATAGCATTGTTAGTTAAATTATATACGCAAATATATGAGAATTAACAAACGATAATTCTGTAGATCACCGCTTACCGTGTGTAGCAATATCCTAACCTAGCTGCAGAACGTAAAAAGCTCCTGACAAAAAGTTCAACAGCCGAATGCAGTGAACATTAATGTTTATACACCAAATATAGAGGGCAGAGGCGAGATATGAGTATCACAAAACGCATAGTTCAACCAAAAATTTAGAATAACTAAGTTCAATGTTTTTCTGTTTTTCACAAACTAGTTATAAATTGTAAGTGCCTAGATTTGTTTTTTTTTAGACTGGACCAGATTAAGGTTAATCAGTTCCCCCAGAGGGCCGCCTGATTTCTTTTTTAGGCACTAAGTTGGTTTGCAGAGATTTGATAATTTTCTGCACACTACGGATATCCCCCATCCATCTGGAGATGTGTTTAGTGCAGCATTGCAGCACAAAAGTGTGTATCGAATATATAAATGCACTGAGAAGGTTTTTTAGGTCACAAACAGACCTTACTGACAATGTGAATATTTGCATATTGGTGTTATGCCACTTTTCTTTTTTCTTTTTTATATTTCCATTCTTCTTTTTTCTTTCCATTGTTATTTTTAATTCTGTGTTTTTTTTTGTATGTCTATACCACATTAGTTATCGGACCACTCTTCCATATAAGGATGCGACCATGTCTAAAATAAGTGAAGCCAGAGTCAACTCTCTAGGGATACCTAGAAATCAAGGAGGGGGTGAGTACAATGTGATGGGTAAACGCGCCGCTGGTAGTATTGTTTGGAAACCTACAGTTCCCTTAGAACAGATATAATGTCAATTAAAATAATGTCAATTAATACCAAAGGACTAAACACACCCAACAAACGTAGATTATTATTTAAAGAAGCAAGAAACAATAATGCACAGATAATATGTGCCCAGGAGACCCACTTCGCGACTGATAAATTCCCCAAAATGTCCACAGCACAATATACAGAGGTATTTCACGCTACAATGGCAAAGAAAAAATGCGGAGTATCCACATGGTTCCACAACTCACTCTCTTTCCAATTAGTAAATATTATCAAGGATAGAAAAGGCAGATATCTCATTATAGATTCCACCATTAATGGAACACCTTATATAATTGCCAACATATATGCCCCCAACTCGGAGTCACTTACCTTTATTAAAAAAGTTATTAACCGACTTGATATGTCTCCAAACAAGGCGACTATAGTATGTGGAGACTTTAATACAATAGCCGACCAAGCTCTTGACACCTCTGCTACCCCAACAGGGAAATATCTTCGTACACTGTACTCACAATGCCGAACATTTCAACAAATATTAACAGAAACTAGACTGTACGACGCCTGGAGAATTACTAATGGGCTTTCTAGAGATTATACGTTTTATTCGCAGGTCCACTCGACTTATTCCCGAATTGATCATTTTTTGTTAGATAAATCCACTCTGCAGCGGGTAACTAAATGTGAAATAGGGACGATCCAATGGTCCGACCATGCCCCGATATGCCTCACGATCTCTGTATCATCCCAATACAAAGGCATGGGCTCCTGGCGCCTTAATGATAGTTTACTCTCCAATCCCACTATCAAACAAAAAGTACAAAAAGTGCTGGAAGAATACTTCCAACTAAATGATACACCAGAGATTTCGGCAGAGGTTATATGGGAGGCCCACAAGTCAGTTATGAGAGGACATCTAATAGCAATTGCATCCTATGAGAAAAAAAAAAGAGAAATAGAATTAAAAAAGTTGATGTCTGAGCTTCAGGTTTTAGAAGCGAATAACAAGACCAAACATACCACACAGGGGAGGGCTCAAATTGAAGTTATAAAACAGGCCATCTCGAAAATCCAATTACACCAAACCCAATTGCAACTACAGAGACTTAAGCAAACTTTTTACACTCAAGGGAATAAAGCGAGCAGACTTTTATCTAAAAGATTAAGGAAAATGGAGGCCAAACGGGCGATACCATATATAATCTCACAACAAGGGGTTAAAACACAGAATCCAGCAGACATACCGGAGGTTTTTGCCTCTTATTACTCGTCCCTGTATAATTTACATAAAGATCAGCACACACCACAACCGATGGATAAAACAATAGATGATTTCTTAGCAAAGATGGAGCTACCTAAATTAGGGACCCAAGCTTTGCCGGGTCTTACCGCATCGATAACAGAGGAAGAATTAGCAAAAGCAATAAAAGCGCTCCCCAAGCACAAAGCTCCGGGCCCAGACGGCTTTTCTAATCAATATTATACAATGTTTCAGAAATACCTAATCCCATATCTCTCCCGTATTCTTAACTCTAGCAGGTTAAAAGGCGAATTCCCGCCTTCTATGTTAGTAGCCCATATTACCACATTGCCCAAGCCAGGAAAACCCCCGACGCACTGTCCCAATTACCGACCTATATCACTTTTAAATGTAGACGTAAAATTATATGCTAAAATTCTGGCCAATAGACTTCAGTCTCTATTGCCCAGTCTTTTGCACTATGATCAAGTGGGTTTTGTACATGGACGCCAAGGCACTGACAACACCCGTAAAATAATCGACACAATTTCAATAATTAAAGACCGCAAGATTCCCAGTTTAATTTTGGCCATAGATGCCGAAAAGGCATTTGACCGCCTCCACTGGCTTTATTTACGAAAAGTTCTGAGCAAATTCGGATTCCCCCCAGAATACATACAGTCGATCTTTGCCCTTTACTCTGCACCATCGGCGAAGGTCACGTACGCAGGGTTCCAATCGAAGCCATTTCCAATAACAAACGGATCCAGACAGGGTTGCCCACTGTCCCCACTTTTGTACGTTTTAGCCTTAGAGCCTTTAGCGGCATTGATTAGGAACCACCCCTTGATCCCAGGCATACCTTACGCGCCAGGCCGGGAGATTAAATTGGGGTTATTCGCGGACGATATTATATTCTCCCTATCCCATCCTCAGCGCTCACTCCCACATCTTCTAGAGGTTATGGATGAGTTCAGCAAAGTATCTTACCACAAAGTTAACGTGTCAAAAACACAAGCCTTACCGATAGGGGTGAACCCGAACATCTTGCAATCTCTTCAAACTACATACTTGTTCGAATGGAGATTAGATAATATAACATATTTAGGGGTACGTATCACAAAAAATCCGGCCCATCTCATAAAACATAATCTTCTAACAGTATGGAACACACTTAAACAAGATTTGATGGAGTGGTCGACCTTATTCCTCACATGGCTAGGAAGAATAGCGGCGGTAAAAATGACAGTTATGCCAAAACTACTTTATATATTCAGAGCTTTACCGATAGCGATACCCAAGTCCGTTCTGAAAACTATACAATCAGATATTTGTAAATTCATCCACGCCCACAAGCCCACCAGGATTGCAAACAAGTGGTTGATAATGCCCCCGGAGAGGGGAGGATTGGGTGTTCCCTCTGTAGAAAAATACTACCAAGCGGCGCGTATGGCCCAAGCATTAATGTCTCACTGTGCACCAGGTGAAATAGCGTGGGTAGATGTGGAGGACGCGATCTGCTATCCACACAGGTTGATCGATGTTCTGTGGACACAACATTGGAAACTATTTTCCTGTGGGACACCTAGTATAAATGTTTCGTTAAAAATCTGGAAACAGTATGCATTAAGAGTCCCTGAAATGGCTAAATTATCAATAGCCACCCCTATTTCAAGTCTAGAACGATTGGTTACCGACCTACATTTGAAGACATGGCAGCTTCAGGGCATTACTCATCTTGGAAATCTTTACACTCAACATAAGCTGAGTTCTTTTTCTGAACTTAAAGCCCAATATGGTATAAACGATAAAGATTGGTTAAAATATCTTCAGGTTCAACAGGTCCTAACACATACTCCCCATATGCTTTCAGTGCCTGGTCATATCCCACACAAACTTGTTTTTGCATGTTGTAAGATGCCCTATGTAAAGAAAGGCCTTTCTATATGTTACCAAGCACTACAAACATTTTGTATGATTGGATCTCTTCCTCATGTTCAGGCCTGGGAGACAGAATTGGGCACCCATATTTCCCCTACAGAATGGACGCAGGCACTTGATTTCCCACGCAGGATTTCGCACAATGCGAATCATGTGGAACTTGTAAAGAAAATATTATTTAGATGGTACTATGTTCCAACCAGATTAGCAAAAATGTACAAGGGGTTCTCAAATTTATGCTGGAGAGGTTGCAATAGACCAGGGACTATGTTACACATTTGGTGGGACTGCCCGAAACTCAAAGTATATTGGTCTAGTGTGTACATGTTGATAGATAAACTGCTAAAGAAGAATATAGCTAAATCCCCAATACTGGCTCTCCTACATATATTCCCCAAACGCATTACTAAGCCGAAGAAGGTGATTTTGGGCCAGGTATTGTTAGCGAGTAAAACATTATTGGGAAGGAATTGGAAAAGTACTACAGTCCCTACTTTAGAGGAACTATGCAATTTAATTGAGCATAACATACAAATGGAAAAAATGCATTATTCCGTGAATGACAAAATGACTCAATATTACGAGATTCTTGAGACCTGGGAAAATTGTTCGAATGGGCGGTAGAACCAATATTTACAATAGAATAAGAAAAACAAAGTAGACAAACCATAAATATTTTTATGCTACCTTTTACTATCCCCTCTATTTTCTTTTTCAATTTCTTTTTCTCTCTTTCTTTGGTTTTTTCCCTACATACTTAATGATATTATTTTTTATGTATAAATCCATTTCTGTTATTTATGTTCTATCTATGTTTTATTATAATTTTGTAATATTATAGATAATTTTTTACTGATGATCTATTTCTTTATGTATCATGAGAATTTCCAATAAAAATTTCAAAAAAATAAAAAAAAATGACCCAGGAGGGGTGGATGGAACATCGGTCTCCACACCTGGGTCCCCTGAATGTTGGGCAGTTAGCACTGCTCCCCAACTCCTTTGCAACCTTGTGGCTGTCCTGTTCACCGCAGTATACCTCTAAACTGTGCCTTCCCGGGATGTTATCTCCCCAGCAGAAGTGCTGGCATCGATGTTCCCAGGGCCCTAAATGGGATACCTCCATCATATCAAGCCCAGCTACCCCTGCCACCCTACCTGCTCCCCAGCGGCTGAAAGGATTTCTGGGAGAAAGAACATTTGACCTTTCTCCCCAGCGGCAGATGCATGTTTCTGGAGAGGTGGAGGTTGGTCGGGTAAGTTCTATTTTTGAACAAACAAAGTGTGGGGACTGCAAACTTGTGATTGACCATGGGGAGACTGCTATACAGACTGACTTAATATTCACCCCGTCTGGGGGCTCCTCCAGTATCAGTCTGCCCCCGAAAAAGGAGATATGTCACAAAGTGAATCCTGACAGCCTGCGTCACTGGGGTTCTTGGAGGGGCCTGAGGGCCAAACACCTCCCTATAGATTATGTGCTATTTGGTTATAAAGTGCAAGGGTCCAAAAAGACTTGTTGGGTGAATGCTGAGCTGTAATCGGGGGCTAAGGAGATGATTCCCTACAATGGGCAGAAGGTCTACTACGTCCGGGAGACAGTCCGTTACAGATCATTTTCCGTATTTTTTTTAAATTCTCTACATGCACAGTAAAAAACAGTGTTTAGGTGATACAGTCCCTATGAGAGAGAAAAAAACAAACATTTCAAATGTGTTTGTGGTGTCTCCTGTCTATGACATCACCTGTGGCCCAATAAGCTGCACATTTCCTATTGAAAAGAAGTTCATTTGCATATGACGCCACAGGTGATGTCAGAAATAGAAGACACCACATACACATTTAAAACAATTCTCTCAGTTAATGCATTTGCTTGCATTTTTGCTAACACAATGTATAGATAATTTCTTCTAGTAAGCTGTTGATGTCCAATTGGCAGTCCTCAGCCCTCAGCAATTTTTGTGTTGCCCTTTTCCTGTCTAAAAAAAAATGTCTCTAGTTTATTATAGCATTAGTATCCCCCCCCCCCCCCCCCCGATTAATTCCTGATTTCAACTATTATGTTTGTCTCCTATTTCACTTAAATACTTTCTTCCATGCTGTATTTAAAAATATATACAACTTTCCCCAATTCCCTCCCTAGTTATTAACCCCTCAGATGTTGTGGATTGCAATTCCCATGGTAGTTAGTTAAATATTTTAGGAATTTAAGTACACTTAACCAGCCATCCAAATATGTCACTAATGCTGGCATTGTGTATGTAAGTGTATCACAGAGCTTTATTGTACTAAAACTAAGCAATGTGTAGTGTATGGGTTTGGGTCCCACCTTGGCCATTTTTTTACCTTTTGCAGGCTGCTTTGCAGTATATAGTAGTCATATGTGACAAGAAGGAAGTCAATTACCTAATCGGGTAGTGGATTCCACAGAACCACATTAATTAGTTAATTAATTTCATTCTGGTCACATATAACTTCTACATACTACAAGGCAGCCTGCAAAAGTTATATGTGGCCAGTACAAACTGGCCAAGGTGGCATCCCTATGTATTGGTTCATCACAGTGCTCCACAGCAATACACACACAGTTACATTACATTAACATTTATTTGTACAGCGCCACCAATTCTTGAACCGCTTGGTACAGAGCATAGAAAGGAACTACATACTAATTTAGACAAACTAGTACAGACTGGTACATAAGGTAGAGAACCCTGCTCGTAAGCTTACAATCTAGAGTTATGTGCATGAGTATGCAAAGGTAGCATAGGTAGACACGGTGTATCAATCAAAATCTCAAAATGTATACGAGTCACACACATGGGACTGTAGAATGTGAAGTGGGCACCTCCACTGCCCCGCTAGGCACCAGGGTGAATCGGGCAGCTGGGGGATGTCTGCACGATACGTGCAGACATCCTCCATGCTGCCCGACACCTCAGACTATTATGACGGACCAGCTGTCCGTCATAATAGACTGCCGTGTCGGGCAGCATGGAGGATGTCTGCACGTATCGTGCAGACATCCCCCGGCTGCCCCCACTAGCCACCAGGGATCGACTTCAAGGTGAGGGGGAGGGAGGGGGCAGAGAGACAGGGGGAGGGGGGAAGAGAGCTACAAGGGGGGGAAGAGACAGAGGGAGGGGGGCAGAGAGAAACAAGGGGGGGGAGACAGAGGAGAGGGGGGAATCAAAGGGAGGGGGAGAGAGACAAAGCTGGGGGCAAGGGAAAGAGAGGCAGAATTGGCACATAAAAGGAAATAAAAACAAATGCATTTTTTGATATAATTTTTTATTAAAAAAGCAATTTACATGGGAAAATATACAAGTTAAACTTTTTTCCTATAGGGTAGTCTTATATTCAGGCTTTTAGTTTTTTTTCCTAAAGGAATATCCAAAGTTTGGGGGGTCGTCTTATAATCAGGGTCGTCTTATAATCGAGCAAATACGGTATTAGTGATAAATTGTAACTTATAATGCGTTAAAGGCATCAACTCTATTATCTCCAAGCCAAACAATGCCATAGTTAATGAAACAAGTATTTTGAAATGGCAAAAATAAATTACTGTAAATGCTGCTAATATAAGTGAACGTTCAAATGGAGAGATCAGGGCAGACGAAAAAGGCAGATCTTAGCAAGACAGCTGCCACCCTGTATACCATATCTAGAATGGGGGATGAGAGGATAGGCAGGCTTTGCCAAGAAGAGAGGGAAGAGGAGAGAGTTACAAGGAACAGAAATAAGTAGTGTAATCAGCCAATACACTGGGGCGGGGGTGTGTGGGGGGGGGGGGGGGGGTTATTAAAGGGAACTGTAACAAACAAATAATTACCTTATGGTTAATTGACAGATTGTATCAAGTTAAGATCAAGTATAGATGATTTATAACAACATTCTTTAATGAAAGAATACAAATTAAATGCCATATTAAGCCTTCTTGATTCCATATAGTTCTCTCAGGAGAATCTCTGACCAAAGATTCTAAACAAAATGGCTGCCTCCAGGTAGAGCTATAATGAGTAAAGATGGCTCAATAAGGTACTTTATTTGTATTCTTTCATTAAAGCATCTCTGTAAAATGCTTACACTTGATGCCATCTTTCAATTAAATAGAATTTCATTTTTTGCTACAATTGTCCTTTAAGACAGTGGTTACTACAGATGAGGAGAGCAGTGACAGAAAAAAAAGATTAACAATAGGCATGTGAGGAGCCATCATAGAGTGTGATGGGATCATTGGACTCCTAGCACATCTGTGACCCCTGGCCTTTGTGGACAGTAAAAATAATGTTCCTCATGAGCAGACAGGCGCAGATGCTCCATATGTGCTAAGTGTGCACCGCACGGAGCCTTGCTGTATATTTCCGGAGTTTGTGTGCTCCGAACAGAGAGCACACAAACGCCGGAAATACATCCGGGAGACAGACGGCAGCTGTGAATTCGGCATCAGAGAGTCACTCACTCTGCTGCCAATTTGATCAGCAAGATTTTTCGCATACTTTTCGCGCTGGTCAAATTGGCAACAGGGTGAGTGACTCTGCTGCTGAATTCACAGCTGCCATCAGCCCCTCGGATTTATTTTGTGTATTTCCAGGGGGTTTGTGTGCTGTCTGTTCGCAGCACTCAAACTCCTGGAAATACACAAAATACATTGTGCCCCTGAAGGACCAGTGTGCTCCGGACTGGCAGCATGCCTGTCACCCAGGGGCAAGATTCGCCCCTGTGAGCAGGTGGCATTTGGTCCAGGTTCCAGGAGGACTTCTGCCCTCTTTTCCTTGTGGTCCATGCATGTTGCCCCTCTACAATCTCATGGGAACAATAGGATGCTCTCTGGTTTCCTTGGCACCAGACTAGGCCCGCAATGCAGATCCTTTTCCCATGCTAAACTACAAACCTACAAACCATTGCTCTGTTGTACTGTGCTCTCACACAGCTCAGCCCTAATCTTGCTCCTGTTCTCAGGTCTTACTCCTGTTTATTATTCCTGCTCCAACTCTTGCTTGACTGTGCTTTCCAGTTTTGTTTTGTTTTGTTCTTGCTAGTATGCTTCTGGCTAGACTCTGTGCTGATGCCACAATACAAAGTATTTTGCAACACAGATACAGAACGCAAATATATCAGTGTGTTTAGCAAGAGTATGTTGGTGAGAAGGCCTGCTAAGTAAGGGGTGAGGAATCAAGTGAATATTAATTAAGTAATGGAGAATTCATTATGAGACGGATACAGAGCTCTGGTATGGAATAGCCATTCAACCTACTTAAGCTGTATAGTGTGGATTTAACCCATTTAACCAAAACGTCACAATTTGTTCCTGGCCACCGATCACTAGGTGACTCAAAGTGGCCTCATCTGACAGGTGGGATCCTTCTGCAAGTGCCTGCAGTGGGATCCAAGCACAGCTCATCACGAGGAGCCAGGCATAGTACGTCCTAACGTCACAAAGGGGTTAAGCCACAAAAATATTATAACTTTGGTTGTCAGACAGGTACCCATTTTGAACTAGGCCTAAATTTATATACTCTGTAAAGTAAAAACATAGAGACAAAAGCAGAATTTTTTTCTTGGTTTCTATGGGAAGATGCCATGATGTTTTTGTAGTTAGAAGTGTATTAATACTGCCAATAAAAAGAAATGAAGAAAAATGTTTAAAATAGCACACAAATACATAGACTAATAAGTGTAACTGAGTAAAAAAACAACTCTGCAAATAGTTTTTAATGTGATGTGTGTAAAAAGATCAATGAAGGAAAAATGTGTCGGCACTACAATCTTCAAAATCACGAAAAATGTATGGTATATGAAAAAAATATTGTGGGCTACAGCAGATAACTTGATGAGTTTCACATTTACTCATGCTTATTCGTAAGTGATAAATATGCGTGAGTGAAGGCGAAATGCGTCGTTATCTGCCACCAAATTTTTACTTTATCGACTCTGCAAGTTCCGAGGACCAACGGAGCTGACATCGCACCCATTTCAAATCAGTCCGGTAATAATGATGTTTTAGAATTTAAAGCAGAGCCTAGGATATATTCCTATTATATAGTATATAAAAAGATCACAAGGATAGGACATAAATATAACATAAAAATATACATAAATATACAATGTAAGTATTTTTATCATTACTACTTAGAAAAAAAACATAAAAACATAGGTGTGGCCTCTACCCTTAAATAGTTAAATACCAAACTAGCTGTAGCTAGCTATAGGGGGAATATATTTGACTTTTTAGTCTATGCATTTTTTTTTCTTGTTGTTGCTCCTGAGTGCTATTTTAAATTGTTTTTCTTTTCTCTCTTTCTTTTTAACATTTGTATTAATACCTTGAGCACCCCTATTATTTTAGGTTGAACAACTTTGTTATGACTTTTTAGCTCACATTATTTATATCTACCGTATACAGGTTGAGGATCCCTTATCCAAAATTCTTGGGACCAGAAGCATTTTGGATAATGGATCATTTGCATCAATAAAATATATTAAAGCCTCTCAGCACTCGTAAAATACAGTGTTATCATTGCAAATACTGTATAAAGCGTAAAATCACTTTCATTGTGATGTAGCTGTAATGTGAGGCATCGTTGGGACTTGCCGTTGGCGCATCAGGCCAGCACATGTGCCATGGTATTATCTTTTGTGGGTGTGGGTGAATCTGAACATGCATAGAAAGGCTATATCACAGCTTAAAGGAACATTGAACCTTTTTTAACCCTTGCCTCGTCCCGCTCTGACTGCTGAATGCAAGGCTCCTTTGTTTTTGCATGGGATCAGCAGGGGGATCAAAGTGGGGCTCTCTCTGCACTAACAGAGAGAGACGGTCACCGACCAGATGGCTGCCTGGCAGCCGTCAGTCAGAGGATAAACTGGCGTGTACTATCAAAAGAACATGCCAGTTCATGTATAAGGGATACTCACTCTGTATATCAATGCTTTCTCTGTCTTTTTGTGGATCCATGTGAGATCATGTTGCTGAAGGTTATAAGTAAATGTACTGCTGTTAGAACTCAGAAAACCACACATAAGAATACAGATATGCAGGAGCGTACCTAGAGCATTTGGCACCGGGGTGAATGCTGTTTTGCGCCCCCCCCCCCATCTTGCCCCCAGCTTTAAAATGTGTTAAGGGCAGGATGGGGGGGGGCTGTTCGTTACAGAAGTAGAGCTCCATGGCACAGCAGGACTTCGGTCCGCCATCCCACAGTAAAGATGGAGGTCTCTGTTGTCACTGACACCAGAGACTGGTTACTGCGCATGCATTGGGAGTAGGATTGCCACCTGGCTGGTGTAAAAGTGGCATCAGGCCAATGTTAAGTCTATGGAGACAGTACCAAGGTCGGTATTTTTATGAAGAAAAGGTGGTAACCCTAGTTGGGAGGGTCCACATAGGTATGAAGAAGGGATTTTCATGTCTATATTTGATTTAATAAAGGGGCATCAGTTAGGAAGTCGTAAAGGCTAGTTGGGGGAAGCACTGTTCTGCCATTTTCAAGTGAGCAAGTGATTGAAAATTGTATTATGCATCATTGTTTTTTTCAGTAAGCTGGTAGCAATACAGTTCCTAGGTGCTGCTCTAGGAAATGCACAAAGTCATCTTCTGCCACCTAGTGGTCAGACTTATTTAGTGCAGTTATCTAGTTATCTAGCCGTAGTTGTTGCGGTCTAGAGTTAACTAATATATAATATCATTTTCTCGTAGTAATGTTTCAAAAGTCCTAAAACATTCATATATTTTAGGCTCTCACTTACATTGCAGTAAATCAGGCCAACTCGCCTTCGCTTTGCTTGTTGGGATTGTGAATAGTTAAAAGATGGATGTCCAAAAATAAAATATAATATTATATATCCTATTTTCTTTTTACACTTCTCTTTATTCAATCACAGGTATAACAGTAAAAAGAGTTCTTGTAGTAGCAACTTTAACAGAGACACCCAGAAACCCACAAAATCCCACCCATCTCCCAAATGACTCCATTGTCCATACTACATTTTCTTATCCCCACTTTTCTGGTCAAATGATGGATTTTTAAAGGGCTGAGATATTTTGGAGATATAATGTTTGATGGTATTATCCTGCCTTTCTTTTAATTGCAAAACAAAAATATTTTAGACCGCTATGCATTTTTGCAAATTGCTAATTTCCTATATTCATTCATGATCTAAATCTGACATACAATACTCGCCATATATGATTAATTTCATAAACAAATGTGCTCAAGTTCCGAATGTACGCCACACAATCACAGAGTATTACAACCTACTCATGCCAACTGACCTAATTAAACATAATTTATAAATACAAGGAGACTCCTATTATGCATTAACTATTCCTTTATTCTCTCAGCAGCAAGAAATGATCATAAAATTTCAACCAACCAAAAATGTAACACCATAACACCTCCCTCTCCCTCCATATAAAACCCATTGTCCAGGAAGTAATCCTCCTCTTTCTTTGTTGCTCCCTCAGATAAGTACTCTGCTTTGTTATTATATACTGTTTTCGTTTTTGGGCCCCTGACCCTGACGTCAGGCCCCCCGACCGTGACGTCAGGCCCCCCAGCTCCTCCACCTTATAACCTTACAACTGAGCCTTTTCGTCTGGTGATGTCCCCCTCCCACAGCCAGGCCTCGCTCCAATGTCTGAATCAGCCCGTGCTTTCCCCAAAAATGGCATGGTGGCCATTTTAGCATATCCCCAAACATCCTTTTCTGTGTTTGGCCGACAGGACACCATTTCGTGTTTAGAGAAGTGGCGTTTCAGGCTTTAGTGCGGTTCTTCTTTCATCCTGTATTATATTGAGGTACATTTTTCTGCCCCACACGGTCTAACTATTCTAATCACCTACAGGATGCAATCCGCTAAGGAATCCTGTACATCTGGGATACATTCTACCACCCAGGGTGCCCCCCAATTCCCCCCCCCCCCAGATTATGGGCAATCCTTCACAGGAGCCATGGCACTAGTCTCGCACAATCTGGCCTCCTCCATTTCTGCGGCCCTATGTACCGCTCAGGATCCACCACCACATTTGGCCCAACACCCCAGCAGCTGATGCCACAGGAGCCAGAGGTTGGTCGCAAGGCCCCCTCCAAAACTAAACATGCCCTCAAAAAATTATCACCGGATATGTTACGCCAAGTCAAAGATGGTGTGTTACCGTGCAAAAGAGCCTGGACTCTGAGTCCACATTAGAGGGGGCATTGGATGGGTCTGGTTCCGACCAAGTAGAGGTTGATGGGGACCTTACATTGCCTGATTTTTCAGAAGGGGAAAACCCTATTGAAGCAGATACCATTCAATAAGAGGGTTGTAGGGTGTACCCCCTTGTTCAATCTAGAACACCGCCAACATTCTCGTTCGACAGAATGGGCTCCGTCTAACCACGTGGCAGAGTATGTCGCCATGAGGATCTGTAAACCCCTTGAGAAGTTGAGGGCTGAATGCCCCAGACCTACAGTGCGTAACCTAGCCTGTAAAACACCTGAGGTTGATTCTAAAGTGGCTCAATTTTTGACTAAGACTGTATGGAAGTCCAGGAAAGGTCTTGACTACTCATTGCGGAATTGTCAGGACAGAATCTTGGATGTGATAAGGCCCCTGTCAAAAATGTTTGAGCCGGCTGAAACGGCCTTAGAGGAAGGTACCACAGTGGACCTTGTTACCTTAAGAGGTTGGGCCCAATGAGCAATTTGCTTTGTAGGTAATGGCAACACAGCGGTTGCTACCGAACCTAGGAAATCTTTCCTGTTAAAGATTGAACATAAACTGGTTAACATGGCACACTCTGAGCCTGGTCCCGAAGCCAAAAGTATGTTGTTTGGTAACTCATTTGTCAAGTACTTAGGCTCCTTTGAAAACATTTATGGCTTTGGACAAAGCGCAGTCTAACATGCAGAGGGTCTTTTAGCCTAAGGATTTCACTGTGGCTGGCAGGACAAGAGGCCCCCTGTCCAGGCACTGTCCAGGGGTCCATCTCATGGCCACAGAGGCCTCTCACATCAAAGACTGGCCTTTAAAGAGCCTAGACTGGCCTTTAAAGACCCTGGTAGAGCCATGTCATTAGGGGAACGTATGGCAAGTCCCATACCTTATCTCCCCCCTTCACAAGTCAGGGTAGGGGGGAGGTTGCAACATTTCATACACAATTGGCGTCTGATATATGCAGACCAGTGGGTCCTACAAACAGTAAAGGGCTAATAGAGAGATTTTATCGCACACCCTCATCAACTAATGGCCCCAAAAGCACTAACCTTCTCAGAAATAGATTCCAACCTGATAGATATACAAGTCCAGACCCTACTGGACAAAGGTGCAATCGTACAGAACAGGGAGCAGGGGGTTTCATCAGTACCCTGTTGTTAGTGCCAAAGAAAGGAGGTGGCTCTCATCCAGTGATCAACCTCCGCCCTCTAAATGAGTTTGTCAGATACCAGCACTTCAAAATGGATTGGATGGTAAATTTAGACATCCAAGACGCTTACCTTACAGTCCCAGTGGCACCACTGCACCAGAAATCCCTACAGTTCCAATGGAAGAAAACACTGTGAAGATTTTCTTGCCTTCCCTTAGGTCTCTCATCTGCACCCTGGCTGCTGAGACCCGTGGTGGGACACCTCCGCACGAAAGGCGTCAGGCTTTTTATATACCTCAACTACATCCTCATTATGTTGCAAAACGTGGACTCACTACTACCACACATATACTGGAGGATAGGACTCCTTCAGGATCTGTGCTTTCTCATCAACTGGGACAAATCAGTCTTTTGAGACCAGCACAGGTCCTGGAGTTTTTTTTTTTTTTTTATCAATGTTGTTTGCAGGTCGCTGCACTTACTGAGTGGAAAGATCAATCGTATCAAAAAGGAGATCAAATGTTTCATTACGAAACCTGTCCTCACCATACGACACATGGCTCAAGTACTAGGACTGCTATCTGCCTCCATCCAGGCAATTTTCCCTGGTTCACTTCATTATTGAGCTCTCCAATGTCTCAAAACATAATCCCTACATCAGAGCTGGTCTTATCATCAAATGGTGTCCCTGGACTAAGAGTTGACATGATGGCTACAACATATTCAAGCATGGAATGGCAGGGCAACATTCAGCACCTCACCGGACCTGGTGATCGCTTTGGATGCTGCTTGCATGGTTGGGGAGTACTCTGTGAAGACTCATTTACCGGAGGACATTGGTCTATTAAAAAACAAGGCTGACCTCTCGATCTTTCTCACCAGAAGGGGTCTAATTCGGTATATCCAGACGGACTAAAAGTTCTATTAAATCAGTTTTCTATCCCACTTTTTCAGCACATCCCCAGTTTTGCCCAGTCCTGTGCCTTAAAGAATATGAATGCATGACGGCACAAAGGCGAAAACCGGCATGCTATATGGGTTAAATGGATCCTTACGGAATCAGGCGTGGCCACTAATATTTTTGAACCTCACTCAGTCAGGGGGGCTATGCTTTCATATTGGGTTGTAGATTGGAAGATATTATGAAAGCGGCAGACTGGTCTAGGGAATCTACATTTAGTTTAGGGAATTCTACTTTAGACCAGTTATTCATTTCACATCTACTGTTATAAGTCAGGTTTATACATGCATAATAGGAGCCTTCGTGTATTTATACATTTTAGAATGCTCGAAAATTCTCATCTAACGACATGCAGGGAAACTGTAAAATGCATATCTATACCATGGTTTGCATATATGCAAATTAAAAATTTAGCTCGAAGTCAGACTCAGGAAATGTCGACAGCTGATTGGGATAATTCTCTCGACCGCACACTCCACATATCCAATACACAAAACATCTCAACCAAAACCATGTACAAAGCCTTACACTCATCTACATTTCAGAACCAATTACCGGGCAGTGTGGAGAAATGGTTGTAGCAATTTCCTTCCCTGGAACAGGAGGATCTGACCAACAATTATCTCCTCATCCGTAAACTGCTACCAGCAAATTCCTATACAGACATGTTACATAAGATTATCCAGTCCATCAAGCTTATCTATCCCCACGTAGACAATACATAATGGGCATCATACAGACGGATGCCTGCCCCAAATGTAACACACCTGGACCAGACTTGGTACACAACTTCTGGACTTGCACACAGGTCCAAACCTTCGGGACTGAGATCTCAAAATTTTTACACATGGTTGGGATCATGGCTATACACTCACCGCCGAGGTGGCTATTCTAGGGAGGTTGTGACAACATCCATCCCCATCGGTTGACACATTTCCTTGCTTCTTCAAGAAAGACTATTCTCCAGGAATGGATTGATAATAACCCCCCGCCCCCCCCCCCCCCCCCACACACACACATTGACTTTATTCTTAACCCCTTGGCGACACAGGACGGACTAGGTCCGTCCTGTGTGCCGAGGCGTTAGTGACACAGGACGGACCTAGTCCGTCCTGTGTCAAAACGAGCACTGAAAGCGGAGTTTTTCCGCTTTCAGTGCTCTAAGGGCATTGTAACGATGCTTCCGTGTGGAAGCATCGTACAATGCTAAAAAAAATGCCCGTCGGTATTTCGATCGCTCCGGAGAGCGATCGAAATCCCGGTTTTAAAGGCACAGTGCCTTTAAAACGCGGGCATTTAAAAAATGAGCATAGGAAGCGAATTTTTCGCTTCCTATGCTCAGAAAGTGTTCCTGATTGCCTCGCAAGTCGAGGCAATCAGAAACACAAAAAAAAAATGCACGATCTTGGTCACTGAGTGACCAAGATGGCGCTGCCCTTCTAAGGGCAAGAGCACAGGAGGCAGGAAGTACCTGCTTCCTGTGCTCTCTGGCTGTCACACGATTGCCTCTTCACAGAGGCAATCAGTGACTGCCAGGCACACTGACAGGCAGTGGGGATGCTCTCCTGAACATCCCCACTGACTGGTCAGATCAATATTAACTCTATATTGATCTGACCAGTTATGATCTGCCTCCCTCTCCTCACATTTTTTTTAGTGAGGGAGAGAGACAGATCAAAGTTCTAAAAGTAAGTAAAAGTTAAAAAAAACAATAAATACACAACACACAAATAATAAAACAATAAAAAAAAATTTATTAAAGCAATTCCCTGCGTTTAACCCCTTCCCTGCCACTGATCTTGCATAAGCAGTGATCGTGCACATCAGCGCATTTATTTTTGCTGTTTGTGCATTTTTTAGGCGTTAATTTTTTTGTACTGTAATTTATTACAGTACTAAAAAGGCTCTTCTAAGAGTTATTAACCCCTTATTTGCCGTCGATCACTGCTTACGCAATGATATTGACGCCAAAGCAATTTTTATCTGTCTGCATATTTTTTTTTTTTTTTACACATACCCGCTAGGGGATTACATGTAAAGTAAAAATATTTGAGATTTTTTTTTTTAAGCTGCCTGAGCGCATAGCGATCAGTAACAGTGAATTAGTGGCAAAGGCGGTTTGGTGATTTCTCAATTAAGCTCACCATTCGCCCTGGTCAGATCAAAATTAATCGGATCAATATTCACAAATATTGATCTGCCTCCCTCTCCTCACTTACATTTTTGTGACGGAAAGAGACAGATCAGTATTAGTGATATAAAATAACATTTTATAAAATTGGCAGGTTTTATGAAAGTCTTTCACTGTGTATTAACCCCTTCCCTGCCATTCATCACTGTGTAAGCAGTAATCCTGCACAGCAACAGTATGTTTTGCTGTCTGCACTGTTTTATGGATTAATTTCTTTGTACTGTAATGTATTACAGTACTAGATAGGCTCTTCTAAGAGCTATTAACCCCTTCTTTGCTCGAGATCACTGCTTACGCACTGATTCTGAGGCCGCGGACTCAGGGTTCGATTTTGACCCTATTCAGCTTTCTGATACATCATCTAGCGATGTATCGGTGGCTGCTGAGCCCTTGCCACAAGTAGTGATGGGGGTCTACCGATAAAAAAATATATGGTTTGGTGGGGGTAAATTACATTGGCTGGCTTCAAAGATATATCCCATAAAGGACACGGACGCAGGTTGACTACATGTCAAAATTCCAAGTTGGAATTTTGAGATGCGCATCTCACAAATGTTGCCTTCTAGCCAAAAACAAACCAACAAACCTATGCATGGGTGCTATCCCTGTACTCGGGAGATGTTGCTGAACACATATTGGGTTGTTGTTTGGCAGTGACATATACCAGAATCTGTGAATTCATGCCTGAAGTACAATGCATGTGGAAAAAAAACTCCCAAAAAAGTACTACCACAAACTTTTACAAAGGCTGGTGGTAGAATTAGTACCTATACAGTATTAAAATACCACCATTTGAAATACCTTAGGATGTATATTTTCCAAAAATATATGGTTTGATGGGGTAAAATTCATTGGACGGCTTCAAAAATGTTCCAAATGGAACATGGGCGCAGGCTGACTACATGTCAAAATTCCAGGTTGGAATTGCGCACCCCCTAAATGTGGAATTTTAGACCCAATACAAACCAACAAACCTATGCATGGGGGGTATCCCTGTACTCAGGAGATGTTGCTGAACACATATTGAGGTGTTGGTTGGCAGTGGCAAATACCAGAATCTGAAAATTCCTGCCTGAACTACAATGTGTGTGGGGAAAAAATGACATCCCATCCCTTTGACATAGGTTGGTGGTAGAATTAGCACTTGGAAAGTGTTAAAATACCACAATTTTAAATACCCTAGGATGTCTAGTTTTCCAAAATATATGGTTTTATGGGGTAAAATACTTTGACAGGCTTCAAAAGTGTCCCAAATGGAACATGGGCGCAGGCTGACTACATGTCAAAATTCCAAGTTGGAAATGCACCCCCCCCTAAACGTGGCCTTTTAGCCCCCAAATAATCTAACTAACCTACACATGGGTGATATCCCTGTACTCAGGAGATGTTGCTGAACACATATTAAGGTGTTGTTTGGCACTGACACATAATAGGATCTGTGAATTCATGCCCGATGTACAATGAATGTGAAAAACAAATTACTATCCATAACATTGACATAGGCTGGTGGTAGAATTAGTGCATGAAAAGTGTTAAAATACTACCATTTGAAATACCCTAGGGTGTCTAGTTTTCAAAAATATATGGTTTTGTGGGGTAGAATACACTTTTTGGCTTCAAAAATGTCCCAAATGGGACATGGGCGCAGGTTTTCTGCACGTCAGAATTCCAAGTTGGAAAACCAAAAAGCGCACCTCTCAAATGTGGCCTTTTAACCCCCAAATAACCTAACCAACCTATACATGGGTGGTATCCCTGTACTCAGGAGATGTTGCTGAACACATATTGAGGTGTTGTTTGGCACTGACATATAACAGGATCTGTGAATTCATGCCCAAAGTACAATGTATGTGAAAAAAAATTACTACCCAAAACATTGACATAGGCTGGTAGTATAATTAGTGCATGGAAAGTGTTAAAATACTACCATTTGAAATACCCTAGGGTGTCTAGTTTAAAAAAATATATGGTTTTGTGGGGTAGAATACACTTTCTGGCTTCAAAAATGTTCCAAATGGGACATGGGCACAAGTTTTCTGCATGTCAGAATTCCAAGTTGGAAAACCAAAATGCGCACCCCCTAAATGTGGCCTTTTAGCCCCAAAACAAACCAACAAACCTATGCATGGGTGGTATCCCTGTACTCAGGAGATGTTGCTGAACACATATTGAGGTGTTATTTGGAAAATACCCCTTCACATTTTAAGGTAATGTTTACCTAAATTGCAATATATGTGAAAAATTAAAAAAAAAGATTTTTTGCTGCAAACTTTGGCATAGATTGGTGGTAAAATGGCTACATGAAATGTGTCAAAATACCCCAAGTTAAATGCCCTGAGTTGTCTAGTTTTCAAAAATATGTACATGTTGGGGGTCATTCATGGATTTAGTACAGAAATCAGTGTTACAATGTCACTATCGCTAATTTTGAAAGAAGGTATTTTAAAATAGCTTTGCACCACTTATAGTTCTGGCCCTGTAACATGAATAAAAAAGCACAAAAACATAAAAACATGGGCTATTTCTGAACTCAGGACATATATTAGAAACTTTTTAGCAGTGTTTTTTTGTTGTCTCTTGTACATGAGTATACGATTTTTCAAATAAAAGTCATAAAAAAATAATTTTTTCAATTTTTTTGCCATATTTTATTATTTTTTTTACATCAAATTATATGCTATTATCAAAATAATGGTATCAAAAGAAAGCCCTTCTTATGACGATAAAAACGATATATAGTTTGTGCGGGTACACTAAATGAGACAGAAATAAATTACAGCAAAACACAAACTGCTCAGAAATGTTAAAACAGCCCATGTCACCAAGCGTCGGACAAGCCAAAAAAGTCATGTCACTAAGGGGTTAACAAAATGAGGATTATTTGCTCTATAACATGCCAATATTGGGATAAAGACCCTCAAGAGTTAATATTCCAAAGGGTCAGGCAGCTAGGCATGTATGATAATCACTCTAGTGATTCATTTCGATTCACACCAGCATTCTTCTTTATGGACTATGCAACTGAAAGCAAAAATGGCATTAAAATATCCTTTCACACAGATATACAGGAGGCCTACCCTTTTATGTGATAGCTTTTGCCCACTTAAACACAGTCTCATCATGAAGTAGCATGTGCTAAATAATATGGCTCCATGCACCTTGTGTAGACTGCATAATATCTCAGACTTGCAGCTCTGTTCCCTGTAAAGATGCTGAGATAAGCGTCGCTACAGGTATAGACAAAGGAATTAAGCAGGTTTGTCTTTTATTCATGTCCTTACATTTCCAAATAACATGAAATCTAAATGAAAACAGTTTAGCACGCTTCTGGTTTTGCTCTAGCAACAATGTTTTACATTTCAACCTTATGTCTACTTGGGACACAGCAGAAGGTAGAGGTCTTGCAGACAGAATGAAGCATTCCCTAAGAAAGTATATTTGAGTCGAAATGCACAGCTGGTAAATAATGAATTTGTGTCTTCATAGGTTCATTAAAATACAATATCATTTTTTTTTTTTTTACCAGACATGTTTGTACATAGAGCAATATGTAAAATTGCCTGCTCAGATTAATTAGGGGTGAGATCCCTTGGACACATGAATTCTGCATTCTGAAGAGCAACTACTGATAAATATTTGGAATATACAGATGAGGAATGTGCACGTGGGGCTGATACTGATGTTTTCTCTCATGGTATTGAATTATATGAACTTTCTATGCCGGATGATGTAGATCTGAATTCTTCTTACCCTATATACCATACTCTAACATTCCCAAGGTATTAAAAAAAACCTTTGGGGGGTTTTCCACATCCCTATTTCCACTCACAAACCCAATCCAAATTGGGAATGACTTTGGGCTACTCACATCCCTTTCCAGCAGAACTAACACACCCAGTTTGTAAACTTACCAAATCTACCGTCCGATTCATCATTTTAACCTTTTCGCATAATAACCATTATACGAAGCTTGAAGTTTACTTTCTCAGCACTTGGCTGCTCAGTTAGAAATGTCATGTTGTCCCCTGTTTATGGCTTTAACATCCAAGGACTGCTATTTATATAAATCTCCAGTCTTTGTGATGTCACTGGCTGTGCTTGTGATGTCATCAGCTGTGCAGATATATAGCTAATCCCTTTTCCTACACTGAATACAAATGATACAACAAAGCATGTAATTTGGGTTTTCACTTTTTAAGTCTGTTTTGTTTTTGCATCTTTGATCATAATTAAATAAAATCTCAATTTATTTCATACCAGTTTTCAGTTTCTTCATTAGTGTAGTCAATTCTCGGCAGCAAGTCTCCCCTAGAATATTACATATGTACATATTACATATTCACATTAGTTTGTTTTTTTTAATATCAAAACCAAGTGCTAATAAATCAGACACACCATCATAAATAGTAAAATAACAATCATAGAGAAGGAAGGAAGATAGTTGTCAATATCCTGCTATCTTAAAGGCAGCTCTTATAAGTCAACCTAAACATTGCGTATACTGTGAATGTAGAGAATAAAAAAATAATAAAAATGATCTATACATTGTGTTGCAGAAAATAAGAGAAATATATGTTTTACATGTGTCTGCGGGGTCTCTAGCTTGTGACATCACCTTGTGGTTTCGTATGCAAATTACCCATTTACCATTGAAAGATAAGCAGGAGATGCCAGAGACACATGTAAAACACATTTCTCTCTTTTTTATGCACTTGCTTGCCATTCTGCTAACACAATGTTCATTCGTCGTCACTTTTTATTCTCTACATTCATAGTAAAAGAAATGTTTAAATTGAGAGAGACACCTTTAAGGGAAGAAATGTGACTTGGATAATTCTTGGATAATCCCAATAGTGCTAAAAAATGTAAAATATTAAACTCAGGAATCAAAGCCCATTATATCAAACTAATGTAAGAATAAAACCAATGATTAAAAAACGAAGTAAAATCATTTAAAAAAAATAAATGAATGCACACATTGTCACGCATGAAATATGTTCAGATATTTAAAAGGCAGTGTCAGAGGAGTTAACCCCCAGATTGCTAGACAGATATAGGCAGTGTCAGAGGGGTTAACCCCCAGATTGCTAGACAGATATAGGCAGTGTCAGAGGGGTTAACCCCCAGATTGCTAGGAAGATTTAGGCAGTGTCAGTGGAGTTAACCCCCAGATTGCGAGACAGATTTAGGCAGTGTCAGAGGAGTTAACCCCCAGATTGCGAGACAGATATAGGCAGTGTCAGAGGAGTTAACCCCCAGATTGCTAGACAGATATAGGCAGTGTCAGAGGGGTTAACCCCCAGATTGCTAGACAGATTTAGGCAGTGTCAGAGGGGTTAACCCCCAGATTGCTAGACAGATATAGGCAGTGTCAGAGGGGTTAACCCCCAGATTGCTAGACAGATTTAGGCAGTGTCCAGATGAGAACATCTCTATAAAATAAAATTGGTAATCAATGTTCTTAACAGGCTTTTTTTATTGGACAAATTATCTTTGGCATATTAACGAGCAAATTATCAGTGGCATATTATCATGCAAATTATAAGTGGCATATTAATGGACAAATTATCACGGGCATATTAATGAGCAAATAATGAGTTAACCCCCAGATTGCGAGACAGATTTAGGCAGTGTCAGAGGAGTTAACCCCCAGATTGCTAGACAGATATAGGCAGTGTCCGAGGCGTTAACCCCCAGATTGCTAGACAGATTTAGGCAGTGTCAGAGGAGTTAACCCCCAGATTGCTAGACAGATTTAGGCAGTGTCAGAGGAGTTAACCCCCAGATTTCTAGACAGATTTAGGCAGTGTCAGAGGAGTTAACCCCCAGATTGCTAGACAGATATAGGCAGTGTCAGAGGGGTTAACCCCCAGATTGCTAGACAGATTTAGGCAGTGTCAGAGGAGTTAACCCCCAGATTGCTAGACAGATTTAGGCAGTGTCAGAGGAGTTAACCCCCAGATTGCTAGACAGATTTAGGCAGTGTCTGATCCATTACACATACAGAGACACAGTCTGTCACTCACACATACACACCGATACACGCACACCGGCTCTCATTCGCACTGATACATATACACGGCCAGAATTTTTACCTTACTCGGTGCAGGCAGCTCCGTGTGAAGGAGGGACTTCACTAATTCCTGGTTTTTAACTCAGATTTTCCAATTGCAGTCTATGGGATTCAATGACGTGACATACGTTAACTCAGGTGAGTGAATAGCCCACTTTTGCTCTTTGTTGCTCTGAGTGAAGGCCAGCCAGCCAGCAATGAGGTGAGAAGAAGGTCTGTAGCAATCAACAGCAGTGCACACTGAGTAAGTAAATAAAATACCTTTTTTTAACCCTTTTGTATCCTGTTTGGTGTGATTTTAGGGTTTATTTTGACATTTTGTTGTTGTTGTAACAGGATAGAAAAAACAATATGCATCAAAGTGGGAGAGAACGTGACAAGGGCCGGAAATGTGAACCAGCTCACACAAAAAGAAAAAAGAATATAGCTTTTGAAGAATGCAAGCAAGAGTTACATGGCTCTAGGCAGAAATATTTGAAGACAGGAAAGATAACGCCATCTGAAGAGGTACCTGTACATGAACAAGTAGAGTCTGTTTTGGCTGAAAAAGGTGATTCACTACCAAGCACTTCTGATCAGTTTGAACATCCAAACATTTTGAGTAATAACGAGGGAGGAGCTACAGAAAAACCTCAGGATTCCGGGTCTGACCATTCAGTCATCAGCCTCTTTATTATGATCTTGAAAAAGCCGCTCTGGAGAGGTGAAACGCGTTGTGAAGGAGGAGGAGGATTATCCACTATTGAAAGCAGTTTTGCACCATTATTGTTGACAAGATTCATGCTAGTGTTGAGCCTCGGTTTGAAAGGTTAAAAAGTGACGATAACAATTTTGATTTTTTTATATGACATCTCATTTTTATGTATGAAATCTGATGAAGACCTTTTACAAAACTGCAAAGAACTGGAAGAACTACTTACGTTACCCAATTCCTCTGATTCAGACATAAGGGGTCTAGAATTGTATGAAGACCTACGACTGTGTACTTTGCATTTTACCTCCAAAGCTGGATATGTGCGGTTCTCTAAAATATCTAATTGGTAACAATTTAACTGACGTTTATCCAAACATTTTTGTAACATTAAGAGTCATCTTAACAATTCCAGTTACTGCTTAATTTCAAAACTGAAATGAATAAAAACCTAACTCAGGTCAACTATGAGCCAAGAGAGATTATCTACCCTGGCAATTTTGTCCGTTGAACATGATCTGGCTTCAAAACTGAATTATTAATCTGTGATAGATGAATTTACAACTGCAAAATGTGGGAGAATGTTTTAAAACTCCACTTGTCCTGAATCAAACATGTGGCATGTACTGTAAAAGTTTATAACTGTTAAAACCTCCAGAAGGTTTGTGTTTGTGCCCAACTAATATATAGCACATACATTGTGATATTGAATTCCTTAAAATGTACTTTGTTTTCCTATTGGTTATTTATTGTTATTTAAGTTTTTGATGGTTGATAATTTAAGTTATTGGTTTTTTTTTTTAAATTGTTAAATACAAGAAACGGAGTTATTTATTTGATGTCACTTGAAAAATATTGCACTTTGTACCTGTTCTCTTTTATGTACTATTGAGGAAGTATGCTTGTTATCTTTTTCTGTTTTACTTTTAACATGTTCATACAAACAAGTTGCTTTGCTCTACAAAAATTTTACATAGAAATTGGCACATAAAACATGTTAAATACACAAATATGTTGTAAGCGTATTCATTTCTCCTCCAAACACTGCTGAGACATTTAATTTCCATTTAGGAGACAGTACTAAGGATACTGAGGTAGTCCGTCACACACCTTTTTTTTTAATTACGAGTGTCCGTGAGGGCCTCATGTTCGGGTTTCGCCTAAGGCCTGGAATAGTGTGCGTATTTCCTACAAAGGAGGTAACTATCCTCTGTATTAGAATTTTAAAAAATCATGTCTTAAAATTAATCAGTGGTAAATTCCCAGAAGAAAATAGCAGACTCTAAGTGCTGCGTTGTTGCTCTGACTTCATCAGGAGTAATTGGGGAAGTGCAAATAAAAGGAGGACCATTAATTTGGTCAATAGTAACATCCTCTCGAAGTTGGGCAATATGGATAATCCTCAGGAGGTTCTTGTAAACCAGAGAATATCTGAACTTGGAACATTCCTGGTTAAACCATTTGTCATTACAATATGGAAAAATATAGGTACATTTCAAGTGGTCCTTAAAGAATACATGCGGTGAGAATCATGGTGAAAACTTGCACGTGGCTAATGGAATTGGCAGAATTTAAATGTGGGACAAGTGGGATGTTACTGGAAGTCACAACAGTGGTTGGCAGTTCTTTACCCTAAGTCTAGTGTGTAACAGCTTTAGACTGATCCTTGGCAAGAGGAGAGTAGTGTGGGTGTCAGCATCTGATTGTAATCACCAATGAGTGACAATTTTTGAAGAGATGAAGACTGTGAAAAACTTCAAAAGTTAAATAATAATAAGTAAAAAAAAGAAATAAAACATATTGACAATTATTGTTCTTCTGTAACATATGCTCTGTAACTTAACCAAATAGATCTTATTAGCCTTCAACTTAATGGTGCCCATTTTATTGACCTTAGAATGTTTGGAAGGCTGAATTGATGCTGCCGGATTGAACTGGTACTGGGGTTGGAGCTCTTACCATGAAATTTGGAGATTATAAAATATTAGAGTTAATATGTGTTATTTTGTATGCTTTGTGGGTACATTCATGCTGATTCATAGCGTAATTAGGTAGACTTTACTTAGACACTAATTAAATATTGAATATTATTTATAGGTTGGTGACTTGTGTTTCCATAATGATTAAACTGACTGTGAGTGAAAAATAAAATTCCCTAGTATACTTTCAGATGGTGGCAAACTTGGTGTCATTCAAGAATAAGAACAGAGTGACAATGTCTAACTTAGAGATTTTTCATAGTCTGATGCCCCTTGGAGTCGGTAGGCTAATGATGCACAGCGTGGAATAAAAATACAACAAAACAAATAGGCAATCATTTATAAAGTAGATGAAAACTGTACCAAAAGGCTAAAATAAACCTACCAAAAGGATCACTTTCCAGATGAGAACATCTCTATAAAATAAAATTGGTAATCAATGTTCTTAACAGGCTTTTTTTATTGGACAAATTATCTTTGGCATATTAACGAGCAAATTATCAGTGGCATATTATCATGCAAATTATAAGTGGCATATTAATGGACAAATTATCACGGGCATATTAATGAGCAAATTATCAGTGGCATATTAATGAGCAAATTATCAGTGGCATATTATCATGCAAATTATCAGTGGCATATTAATGGACAAATTATCACGGGCATATTAATGAGCAAATTATCAGTGGCTATTAATGAGCAAATTATCAGTGGCATATTAATGAGCAAATTATCAGTGGCTATTATTGAGCAAATTATCAGTGGCATGTTAATGAGCAAATTATCGGAGGCATATTAATGAGCAAATTATCAGTGGCTATTATTGAGCAAATTATCAGTGGCATATTAATGAGCAAATTATCAGTGGCTATTAAAGAACAAATTATCACTGGCAAATGAATGGTCATATTATCAGTGGCATATTAATGGACAAATTATCAGTGGCATATTAATGGACAAATTAACACTGGCTGTGGCATATTAAGTCTTGGATGTGCAATGCAGGTAAGGGGGCTGCAGGAAATCCTGGATGTGCAATACAGGTGATGGGGCATGTGCTGGTGTGTATTTAAATCATTGGCATGATATACATAGACCTGGTTAAAATGACTTTGGGTGGGTAGGGGGGGGCGAGAGCGAGATAGGGGGGGGGGGGGGGATGGGCCAGATTTCTTTTTTTCAGTAAGGGGCCCTGAAATTTCTGATGCAGCCATGTTTCTAAGTCCCCTATTGTGAAAACCAGCATTTATGTGGGAGACGTAGGATGTGAGTTCCATATGCTCTGTATTGCTACACAAAGTCGAACCTAGAGCCATTAAGTGTAATTTCGACAAATGTAGTGACTACACTTTGGCACTGTGAAATTTTATTTTAAAATTCACTAATACATAGTATTAACTCGAATATAAGACAAGGTTTTTTCCAGAGCAAATGCTCTTAAAAAGACACCTCGTCTTATATTTGAGGTTGTCTTATAGTCTGACCTCAAATCGAGGTCAGACTATAAGACAGGGATCCAGGTCCCCCGCAGAGCTGCAAGAGAACTGGATCCCCCTCGCTAACTGCTGGTGGATGTCTGTCAATGCACACAGACAACCACTGCTGCTGCCCAACACTTCGGGGCCAGGCTTCATCATAGAAGTCCTGGCGGAAGTGCCGGGCAGCAGTATTGTGCAGACATCCTCCGGCTGCCCCCCTACCCACCAGGGAGAAGCCGGGAGGTCCGGCTCTCCGTCATAATAGACAGAAGTGTCGGGCAGCATGGAGGATGTCTGCCCGACAATGGGATGCCCCCACTAGCCACCAGGGAGAGGGGGGGAGAGAGGGAGGGCAGACAAAGACAACGTTGGGGGAGGGGGCAGACAAAGACAACGTTGGGGAGAGCGAAGGGGAGACAGAGACAACATTGGTGGGAGGGGAGAGAGAGCAACATATTGGGGGAGAGAAGCAACGTTGGGGGGAGAGAGCCAGCATTGGGAAAGTCGGAGGGGGGGGGGGGGGCAATGGGCAAGTCGGAGGGTTGGGGGAGCATTGACACATAAAAGGAAATAAAAACAATAAATAAACATTTTTATATCATCATTTTTTATTAAAAAGCAATTTACAAGTGAATATATACAAGTTAAACTTTTTCCTATAGGGTAGTCTTATATTCAGTAGTCTTATATTAGTCTTATATTTTTTTTCCTACAGGAATATCCAAAGTTTTGGGGGTCGTCTTATGTTCGAGCAAATAGGGTATATTATTATAGTATATATTTTTTCCAAATCTAAGGCACATCAATGGGGATGAAGTTTGATCCCTCATATGCCAATTTTTGGTTGGTGGAAGGAGTCTCATGTTTTCGGCTCCTGAAATGTCTCCAATGTACCCTGAATTGGGGGCACTATTTTGGCCCCAAAGTCCATTCTATATTGAGTAGACCCTATAGAGTAGACTAAAATGTCCTGGCTATTTGCCAATATCGCAATGCAGCAGTACCATCCAGGCACAGCAGGGGGCAGTCATGTGCTGTAAATGAAGTTTGATTTTGCTGCCAGGTGTACATTGGGAAGTAAAGCATTATTGTTATTTTTATGAAGCACCATCATATTCCACAATGCTGTACAATGGGGAAAACAAAATGGTCAAACAAAAGGAGAAGTAACAACTGGAATTGAAAAGAAGGAAGGTTCTGTGAAAACAGGCTGTCTCATTATACAAGATGTAATACAGCCATAGGGTGAAGTGGCAAATAATACCCAGCAGTCAGCATTATTTGATATGCATATATTTATAGCTGTGCAGTAGGACGAGTGACCAGGTAAGAGCATAGTTGCCAACAGTCTCAAGTCTTTGTGGGAATACTTATCCAGCATGCAGGAAGTGGATGTCATGTTGTTTCCTGTGCTTTTCACCAGTCAGACCCAGCGCACAGGGAGAGAGTGTGAAAGAGATCTCGACACTTTCCATGCTGCCAGCTGTGGATTTTTCACAACTAGCGACTTAGGTGCAGTATCTAGGCATGTTGTCCTAGGGGTCACTACTGTGACCAGGCCAACCACCCTAGACCAGATATCATAACATTTAAAAGAGTGTGCAAATTACATTGATTTGTCCAGCATTGCGCAAGCTTCATTGGAATCTTGCGTGGATCTGCTCGCACTACACTGCCTCTAGTGGCGTGATTTCATATTGATCAGATTGCAAAAAAGTAGAGCAGCCAAGGTGTCTATAGCTATCTTTCTATAAACTTTACCCATCAGACTGCCAAACAGTGAAGCGTGATTCATCACTCCACAGAGCACATTTTCCAACGCTTGGCATTGTACTTGGTGCTGTGACACTTGCATGCAGCTGTTAGGCTACAGAAGTCCATTCTATGAAGCTCCCGCCACACAATTTTTGTGCTGACATTAATATCAGTAGAAGTTTGGAACTTTTCAGCAGAGCATTGGCAACTTGTCCACATCAATGTGGCACAGCACTCGGTGAGTTACGTGGTCTTCAGGATTTGTGGCCAAGTTGCTGCTTTTCCTAAATGCTTCCACTTTCCAATAATACCACTTACAGTTAAATATCTAGCAGGGAGGAAATTTCACAAACTGGCTTATTACAGAGGTGGCATCCTGTCACAGTACCTTATTCAGAATGACCCATTTTTTCACAAATGTTTGTAATTGCTCCTAGTGAATTAGCCCTTTTTACACCATTCTTTTCACAACTATAGAAACAGTTTTTCCTGTTTTACAAAATATTCCATGATTTGCAAAAGATGTAAATCATTTAATGTAATCACATGCAGGAACATATAATATAAACAGGCCTGTTGTTTAAGGTACAGTAACTTCTAATAAAGCATGTAAATTATTTATAATGTGCAATAATAATAGCTATTAATCATACCTTCCCACACTTTAAATGACCAAAGAGGGACACTAAAGATGTGGCTACGGGAGGGGTATTTTGTAGGTGACTTTATGGTCAATTGAGAGCTATTTATAAAAGTTGATAAGTCATTTATAACAAGATTAATGCATTTTATTTACAAAAACTAATATATAAACACATTAACTGCATTTTGAAGTGTTGTGATGAGGTTTATTGCTTTGAAGCTATGTGATACCATACCTCCTAACATCCCCCCTCCCCCCACTGACATTGGGACACCTGGGGGACAGAGCATGGCAGGTAGAATCAGGGTCGCCATTGGGAGGGGAAGGGGGGGGGGGGCAGGTGATACACCCGTCCTGGTCCTGGCCATTTAGAAATAAAAAAAAAATCTGCAAAAGAAAAAAAAATTGTGGGCAAATGGGGCAGCTGCCCGGGCAGATTTTTTCTGATTTGCGGCCAATCTCACTCCCAGACTACCCAATCAGACTCCCACACTACCCAGTGTGACCCCCACACTTCCCAAATCAGATCCCCCACTACCCAACGTGACCCCCCCCAACTACCCAATGTGACCCCCCACTTCCCAATCTGAGCCCCCAAATCCAATTCAGACCCTCCCACATCCCAGTCAGACCCCCCCCACTTCCCAATCTGACCCCCCACTTCCCAGTCTGATCCCCCACTTCCCAGTCAGCCTTCAACACCCAGAGTCCCCCACTACCCAATCAGACACCCCCACTTCCCAATCAGACTCCCCCACTACCCAATCAGACACCCCCCACATCACAATCAGACTCCCCCACTTCCCAGTCAGACACCGCCACTTCCCAATCAGACCCCACCTTGCCAATCAGACCCTCCATTGCCAATCAGACCCCCCCTTACCAATCAGACCTCCCCCTTTCCAATCAGACCCCCCACTTCCCAATCAGCATTGATGACTTACCTTATTTTTGGGCTGAGGACCTGCTCCATCGCCATCATTGACATGACATCATAGCGCGAGGGGGTCACAAGGTCACGTGACATCACGCAATGACATCATGTGACCTCCATGATCACGCAATCCTTTCGGCGGCAGCCAGCCCGTGCCCATATGGTCAGTCAGCCCCTGGCAGTGCAACTGAAACTGATACGCAGTGGCAGATCTACTCGTCTTCTCTGGCTCCCTAGACACCAGATAATGTGATCAGGACCACGGAATTGCAGCCCTGAGTCCTGCCACATCTAAAATTCTGAACCACTTGAAAATAGGAAAGAGAGACAGACAGGCAAAGGAATTTGGGGTAAAAATAAGAACACTTGGGAGAAATGTATTAATGTCTGATTTTTTACATGCTCTGAGTAGTCATTTGTGGGTTTCTATGAAGTCAGCAGTTTCAAGTCTTTCAAAATCAACCCTGATGCTGCCAGGAACATCAAATGTGAATGTACAAGTAGAGTTTCATTTCTGAGTGCTCTTGCAGTGGACTGACCACGTGTGAAACATGTATATCAAGTCATGATATACATAGATCTACTATACCGTGTGGTATGTTCATTCTGCCTGTGGTGCGAATAACCCACGCAGTTATTGGAGCACATGATTGCTTTATTATTCGGAAATACAATTCCACTGTTCTCTAATTACATGAAGAGAAGTGCAAAATCAAGCAGGGTGATATCGTATATATACTAACATAATAACATGCACAGGGATTTGGTCACAGAGGGACCTATAAATATGCTGTGATGTCAGAGTGAGCAGACATAATGTAATGCAGAGGTGTAACGCATATATAAAAAGGGGTGTTCTAATTGCAATTATAATATTGTGCAGGATTATAAGATTGCCACCCAGCTGGTATTTTACCGGCTAACTGGTAAAAAATCATCTTCAGGCCAATGTTAAGTCTTTGGAGACAATAGCAAGGCCGGTATTTTTTTAAAGAAAAGGTTGCAGGAATGAAGAGGCACATGAGTGTGCTTGATAAAGAACTGATAAAACATGCAAGGCTAGTCACAAGTGCAGGAGTTGGTCTTCTGGAGGTATGGCCAACCCGGAAGGTAGTAACTCTGGTAGCTATATGCACAGACTCCCCATGGGCTGGTTCCTGGGACTGGTCCCTGGGCGGACTGTGCAGGGGCAGAACGCCAGTAGCCTTCCTGAACATATTATGCCTGTGTCTGATTCTCGGGGCCCACATCCTAGATGGTGAAGTGACATGCTACCGCTTAGTAGCATGTCACTTCAGTCCAGTATGTTAAGCACTGAAAGCGATTTTTTAATCGCTTTCAGTGCTCCACCGATATTGCAATGGTGTCTACGTGTGGAAGCATCGAGCAATACTAAAAAAATGCCAGGCACATTTTCGATTGCTCTGCAGATTAAAATGGCGGTTTTAAAGTCGCAGTGCTTTTAAAAGACACGCGTGCCCAGCAGTGTTAAAAGAGCAGAGTAAGCGATGACATTGTATGCTGTGCTCTCTGTGTGTGTTGCTGTCATGCCTCACATGATGAGGCGGTCAGCAACAGAACATTTTTTTTTACCTTTCTTCTGCTGATCTTTCGTCACTGTCCTGTGGCCAAGGATAATGCTGCCCTTCTAAGGGCAAGAGCACAGGAAGTAGCTGCTTCCTGTGGTCTGGAGGGGGTTACACGATTGCCTCATCATCTGTAACGGCCAGGAAGAGTGTCAGGCAGTGGTGATGCTCAGATGAGCACACACAGTCACACTTACACACAGACTTACAGTCACGCTTACACACACACACACAGACACACACAGTCACACTTACACACACAGTCACACTTACAGTGGATATAAAAAGTCTACACAACCCTGTTAAAATGTCAAGTTTCTGTGCTGTAAAAAAATGAGACAAAGATAAATCATTTCTGAACTTTTTCCACCTTTAATGTGACCTATAAACTGTAAAACTCAATTGAAAAACAAACTGAAATCTTTTAGATAGAGGGAAGAAAAAATATAAAAATAAAATAATGTGGTTGCATAAGTGTGCTCACCCTTAAACTAATACTTTGTTGAAGCACCTTTTGATTTTATTACAGCACTCAGTCTTTTTGGGTATGAGTCTATCAGCATGGCACATTTTGACTTGGCAAGATTTGCCCACTCTTCTTTGCAAAAACACTCCAAATCTGTCAGATTGCGAGGGCATCTCCTGTGCACAGCCCTCTTCAGATCACCCCACAGATTTTCAATCGGATTCAGGTCTGGGCTCTGGCTGGGCAATTCCAAAACTTTAATCTTCTTCTGGTGAAGCCATTCCTTTGTTGTTTTGGATGTATGCTTTGGGTCGTTGTCATGCTGAAAGATGAAGTTCCTCTTCATGTTCAGCTTTCTAGCAGAAGCTTGAAGGTTTGTGACAATACTGACTGGTATTTGGAACTGTTCATAATATCCTCTATCTTAACTAAGGCCCCAGTTCCAGCTGAAGAAAAACAGCCCCAAAGCATGATGCTGCCACCACCATGCTTCACTGTGGGTATTGTGTTCTTTTGGAATTATGGCCAAAAAGTTCAACCTTGGTTTCATCAGACCATAACACCTTTTCCCACATGCTTTTGGGAGACTTCAGATGTGTTTTTGCAAAATGTAGCCTGGCTTGGATGTTTTTCTTCGTAAGAAAAGGCTTTCGTCTTGCCACTCTACCCCATAGCCCAGACATATGAAGAATACGAGAGATTGTTGTCACATGTACCACACAGCCAGTACTTGCCAGATATTCCTGCAGCTCCTTTAATGTTGCTGTAGTCCTCTTGGTAGCCTCCCAGACCAGTTTTCTTCTAGTCTTTTCATCAATTTTGGAGGGTGCTCCAGTTCTTGGTAATGTCACTGTTGTGCCATATTTTCTCCACTTGATGATGACTGTCTTCACTGTGTTCCATGGTATATCTAATGCCTTGGAAATTCTTTTGTACCCTTCTCCTGACTGATACCTTTTAACAATGAGATCCCTCTGATGCTTTGGAAGCTCTCTGTGGACCATGGCTTTTGCTGTGGGATGCGACTAAGAAAATTTCAGGAAAGACCAACTAGAGCAGCTGAACTTTATTTGGGGTTAATCAGATGCACTTTAAATGATGGCAGGTGTATGCTGACTCATATTTAACATGATTTGGAATGTGATTGCTTAATTCTGAACACAGCTACATCCCCAGTTATAAGAGGGTGTGCACACTTATGCACACATTATTTTATTTTTATATTTTTTCTTCCCTCTATCTAAAAGATTTCAGTTTGTTTTTCAATTGAGTTGTACAGTTTATAGGTCACATTAAAGGTGGAAAAAGTTCTGAAATGATTTATCTTTGTCTCATTTTTTTACAGCACAGAAACCTGACATTTTAACAGGGGTGTGTAGACTTTTTATATCCACTGTACACACACACACACAGACACACGCACACAGACACACTCACACCAATTTCTTTTTTTTTTTTTAACAGGGTTATGGGCTCCCAATAGTAATGTTCCTGCACGCAACTTTCGTCAGCTGATGCACTTCTGACTTCCCTCCCTCTGACCCTTGTGCATGACACCATGAGCAGGGTAGAGACGGGTTTATGCGTACTGCACTCTGTACAGAAAGTTAGTTTCCTGCTGTTCTAACACCCCTGCGCTGGTTAAATTTAAACATGCAGTTGAAGGTCTCCAACTTGGCCACTTTGGCCTAAAGTTTGAAATTCCCATCTCAGTTCCCTGCAATTCTCTCTGTATTGAGTAGACCCTCATAGGAATGGTAGACTGTAGTAGTTGTGGATAACCCAATTAAAGTTCCCATATTGCACAGGTGCATGCTGCTCTGTTAGCTATTACTACCACAGTCATATCATATTTCCTGTTATTGAGAACCTAACATTTGCCTCCCACCAGTAAACCCCTCCCCTGAGCCAACAAAGGTAAGCGATAAGGAGGTATTGTGGTGGGAAAGGGGAAGGGTGGGGGGGATATTTTTCCTACTTTCCTGCAGACATCCTGCAGACACCTATGGCCCTGCATACACAACACGCACACAGAAGTGATGTCACCATCATGCATGCTCATGATATGCCCCAAATTTTTAAATGCTGACCACTTATATGAGCATTCACTTTATGTTCCACCATAAGCAGAAAAAAAACCGTCTGCCCAGAATAGACCTTGAAAAGCTTTATACTGAAATTCCATTGCTTGAGTACTTCCATTTTGACAATCCATGTATGGAAGAAAATGGTTGGTGCACACACGTGATATTAATAGAAACAAGATGAACTGTATTGAGTTTAGCAGATCATTTTATATTTATATATATATATATATATATATATATATATATATATATATATATATATAAACATCGGAAGATGTAAAAGGTTCCCTACAGCAGGGGAGGGCTGACAAGGGGGCAGGAGGACAATTGCCCCACGGACTGCACTCTAATCTCTTTGAATGGGCTGGGGCTGCACCAGTTTTCACTTTCAAATGCCACAGTTGGTAACACTTTTGACCTTTCCTTCCAATTATCTGTCTGCCTATCAATCTCTGTATGTTATATGTCAGCAAATCAGCTTTGCAGGTCTATGAGTATCATGATATCAAGTGGCACCAAGGGCAACTAAATTGATTTTGCCCCTGGCCAATAGTTGCCAGCCTTCCCCATGGACTCAAGGTTTGACAGCTTATTGCAGACATGGGGGGCTGGACACTACCCAGTTTAAGGCTAAGATCCCCTTTCATCTTAGACCACTACTTTCCAACAGGCCACGGATGTTCCCGGGTATATCAATGCCTCAATTTTCAATGCTACAGGTTTGATCAATGTCTAAAAAACATAGCATTAAAAATACACAGGGCATAATGAACCATGTGCAATTCTGGGAAACAACTTCTAAAAGTATCAAACACCATGGAAACCACTGCAATGTTCCTGTCGATTGCTACACTTTTAGAATCTTGTCCCAGAAATGCTGCTTATATGTACACATCCCTTACGTTACATTGTTGAGAAATCTACAGTTCCACATTATATAGAACACAAATTCCAGTTATCTAGTAAACCATCCCATCCCCCCCCAAATGTTAACATTTGAAATAACAGACAGGTGTGCAAATCTTGGCTCACTCCTGAGGGTGAGCACGGGTGGGGTTGTCCTTTGCCTGAAGGTCATAAGCTATAAATCAGATCTTAAAGACTTACTCAATATGCCTCCAAAGTCCGGAATGATTAAGAGAACATCTGGCACATATCAGGAACAGAATTTTAAGCTACCCAATATACCCCCAAATAGGTCATTCAGACATTGTAGCTGATTTCACCCAAAATATACCCAAAACAAAAAGTACCCTTATCATCCCCCTAGGGTTCTATGGGTATGACAGAGACTCATTTTGGGATAAATTCAAAAAATCCTCCTGAAATATAAATAAATAAATGGGAAAAAGAACAGAAGATATAAAAATGTGGGGCTCAGGAAAAGTAGCACTGATCCCCTTCCTACCAAAAATGGAACTGGTCCCCAAATTGGCTCCCAGCCCCACCATATATGGTAACCCTGACCCCCTGCTATTAAAAATGGGTCTGGGAAATGGGCAAGTGAAAATCACTGCCTGCCTACCTACCTGGCCCCAAATGGGTACCTACAAATAAAATAATACCTAATAATAATTACCTGTTTTTAAAAAACCACCAACGATCCACAGTGCTGTCGAGTCCTCATCTTCGGCCCAGGGAAAAGTGCCACCCTAAAATAAAAATGAATCCACCCACAGTCAGCCAATCAGATACATTTGTTTCTTAAAATGAAAACCCTGCTATCAGATCCGTGGGGGGAGTGGCATGGGTGGTGTTGGTTGTATATTTTAGTATATAGGGGGCCAGGACAAGTACGCCAGGACCCTGATGTTGTATATAGGGACAGGGAGCCATTTTACTACCAGCCCTGGTCATATTAGAGGGGGCAAGGCTAATAGCCTGTTTCCCAATGTATTTTATATGGGACTGAGAGCTCTTGCCCAGCTCCCAGCCCCATTTCTTATAGCAGGGTGTCAGGGTCTACCTGCCTCAACCTGCCTTGGTAACGGCTTCCAGAGCTACCCTATGATTATTTTAGGGTGTGGTAACCATTCCGCCAGTTCCAGCACATTTACTATTAGGGGGCTAAGGCTACTAGCCCTGGACCCTTCTAATTTTATTTGAGGCCGGCTTTATTTTTTTATAATTAATGAGGCCAGGTGGATTTTTGTTTTCAAATTATTTGATTAAATTGTTATGGTTTTGTTTTCAATTCTCCAGATCATATTCAAAATGGTCAAAATCTGAATTGCTTTCAGGGGTGATTGGGGCAAATTTGGTAGCCAAATACCTCTGCTTTTCATGGCAATATTGTCTGTAGGGAGGACTGCTAAGAGTCAGTCAAATCATTTCAGTGCAGCCTTCTCCAGGCTTTCCTCCACAGTGAAGCTCTTACTCTTCATTGTTTACCTCATTCTTCTAACTATTCCAGCAATGAATGTGTCCCTCTAATTGTGGGCCCTTCATCCTACCATATCATACACATGTGACTTGGTTGTAGACTTCAGCCCATTGGCTTGTTTTACATGAAACATCATAACACTGGTTCTGCAGCCCATGGAGACTAATAGTAGTAGAGGGCATTGACAGCTTGTGCATTTGCAAGGCTGTTGATGATTGGTGTTGGTAAAAGGGGAGGAGCTTTAAGGAAGGTCATATATAGGCTGTTTTGACAAACGTACTTCAGCCATTTTAGGTTTTCTCGCTCAAATCTTGTTTCTGTCTCTTGGCTATCCATTTACCCCTATTTCTTTTCTTTTTTTTATATATATAATATTTTTTTATTGCGTACTTAATGACATATAAAATGACGTCATGACATATATATCCATGAGAAAAAGATGCTAGTATTGCATGATCAAATACAAAAATCAAATGATACCTCATGTATACATATATCCCCCAGTCAAGGGCTGCAGAAAACAGTCGTAAACAAAATATTGAAATCACATCCTTAACTAAAAAGGAGGAACTTGTCCAGAGTAGCGCAAGTATGCCACAACAGGTTCAATGAGGCAATGTCATAAATGTCACACAAAACATTGAATAAAAAAACCAACTAATATTAAGAACCATAAAGAGACAAAAGAAAGAGAAACAGAAAAGGAAGAGATGAGCATGACAACAACAAACAAAAAAAAGGGGGGGGGGGGGAGAAAGGAGTCACAATTGAGATAGGAGAAGAAATTATGAAAAAGAGAGGAGAGAAGAGGAGCCCTCGGGAAAGAACCATATTAAATTTAGGCAGTGATAGGTGCAGGAAGATTCTCTGCCCGTGTAATATCAGCTTGGCAGTCTGCACCCCCAATATAGAGAGACCAGTGCATGCAAGTATTCCTGTGATGTACCCCTTTGCCATTTGCCGTCTGTAGGGCATCTTCCACAACTCGTATAGACTCCACCGTATCTAGACTCCACCCCTCTCAGAAAGAGGGGCCCACTGTCTTTTTCCAGTAGCGGGGAATAAGTAGCTTGGCTGCATTAAGCAGATGAATAGTCAGGGAGCGCTTATAGGTATGGAGTGTTATGTAGTAGTACCGTCAACGGATTAACACGTATGTTTTCATCGCCCACGTTCTTAATTACCAACAGCATTGCCGTCCAAAAAGGAACAATCAGAGGACAAGACCACCAAATGTGTAGGAAATCTCCCACTTGTGAACGGCATCGCCAACATATGTTAGAGACAGACGGGAAGATTACATGCAAGGCAGCAGGAGTCATATACCAGCGTTAGAGTAGTTTGAACGTGTTCTCCTGGATATGTGTGGAAGTTGATCATACCCCTATTTCTTACTTTCTTCTGTTTAAGGGTAGAAGCGGTGTTGGAGCAGTTAATTGCAGGCATTAGAGCAGCAGTGGAGCAGAATGGAGCTGACTGGGCCCAGCAGAATCTGAGTCACCTGGTTCCCGTTCCTGAGGCGACCAGAGGCCCTACGGTGATGAGACCTGCGTGGAGGACCAGAAAAGTCGACTGTGCAGTGGAGAGCGCCGGAATCGGCATCTGGAAGGAGGATTTCGGGCGGCAGAGCAGACAAGAGGCAGAGGATTCCTGTCAGTGATTCCTTTGGTCAGCGTACACTGGGAGCTACAGAAGGTGCAGAGGCCTCCGGTGATCGTCTAGGAATACAGCGGTGAGCAAGGTATCTGCCAGTATGTCTGTATGTGGTAGGAGAGGAGCACAGGCCGTGGGTGCCGTAGTAGAGGCAGCCAAGGGCAGGTCTACTCACAGGGAGTTGGGGAGATCAGCGCAAGGCCTCAGAGGGTCCAAGGGAGCAGGCCCACTCTTCACAAAACGGGATACCTTATCGGGTATGAGAGGGCCTCAGGGGAACAAGCACCAGGCCAAGGGGAGACCGGGAGACAGACGGATGGCAGTTCAGGGAGTGAGGAGGCTGAAGCAGCAAGCAGTTTAATGGGAGATGGCAGAGCATCTGCAGATGGTGGCAGTTCCAGCTATGCGCTGACATCAGCTTGGGTCAAAAGGAAGTGAACCTCTCCAAAAGCAGCAAACAGGCAAGTCACTGGGAGAGCAGAGGCGCGGCCAAGAGATACTCCGTTTACCTCTGCGCAGCCTGCCAGGAATGTGGTTTCACAGCCCAGGTCTGAGGGGCCCCCAGGTAGTTCCCCTCGTAGTCCTAGGGAGCATAGGAAGTTGGATCAGGAGCGCCATAGGTCCCATAGGATTTCCTCTAGGCGGGATGTGTCCCGGGTTAGTTGGAGATTAGGTCTGGATAATGGAAGTTCTGGTAATGTTAGTCCACAAGGGACTGAGGGTAGGCTCAGGCACTCTAGGCCCCATAGTAGGGGTCACTCTCTCAGAAGGGGTCTTAGTTTTTCGCGCAGTGATAGTAACTCTGTTTCTGGTTGGTCCTTTGGTAGTGGCAGCAGCAGTAGGCGTAGATGCGCCTTCCCCTTCCCATTCTCACAGGTCTCGTCCCAGAGTTAGATCAGCGGGTAGTAAGGGGTTGAGGGAACGTTATCAAGGGGGTTCCTCTAGATGGCCCTGGCAGGAAGGACGTGCTAGTTGGACATCGAGGGAGGGTACAGCCGGTTCTGCGGTTACAGGGACAGATGAAACAAGATTGCAGTTTCTGAAGTTGGAGGTTCTTCGGGTGAGCTTGATATTTTACCTAATCACACACTCACGGGGCCAAGGGTCCAAAAAAGGGGTTGCAGGTTTAATTACAGGTTTGCAGGCATTCTTACAAGGTTTGGTGGAGGAACAAAAGAGCTTAGAAGAGTCAAATACTGTAGCAGCAGCTTGGTTACAAAGCAGTGATAAAGGGAGGGGGACTCTGGTTGGTTCAGCGGTGGTCACCGTGGCGTCAAGGGGGGGGGGGTGCAGCAGCCAGTACTTCAACACCGGCCGCAGGTAAAAAGGGAACTTGCTGGCTGTTTAATGACAGCCAGTGTAAGTGGGGTAACTCATGCAGATTCAGACACGAGTGTTCCGGCTATGGAGGAGCACAAGGTCATTCCAAGTGCTTTAAGCGTGGCAAAGCCGGCGGGTCAGCAGGTCAGTTGGGATTGAAGGGGACAACTCCTGTGAACAGAAGCGAGATGCTGCCTTGGCTAAACAGCTATGGTAGGAGGAAGGATGCGCTTTTCTTAAATCGTGGGTTTGCGGAAGGGTTTCGGATACCTTTTATTCCACGTGACTCAATGGTATCCCTTGAGAACCTTAAACCAGTAGCTTCACACCCGGAGGTCGTTAGGGAAAAGTTGCAGAAGGAAGTCAGTTTGGGGTGTATGGCAGGGCCTTTTCAGTCAAACCCCTTGGATAACTTGAGGGTTTCTCCTTTGGGGGTTGTACCTAAGCGGGAAATGGGCAAGCTCAGTTTGATTCATCACCTGTCTTACCCTAAAGGTTGGTCTGTCAATGATGATATTGAACTGGAACTATGCTAAGTTTCCTACACGTCCTTTGATAGAGCTGTGGATGTGGTCAGGGAGGCAGGGCCTGGGGCACTTTTGGCTAAAGTTATCGAAGTAGGCTTTTTTGGATTGCCATCATCTTCTTGGTTTCTGGTTTGACAGGGAGTTCTTTGTGGATCTCTATTTTGCCAATGGGGTGCTCTATATCCTATGCCTATTTTGAAAAGTTTAGTTAGTTTTTGGAATGGGTGGCTCGGGTGGAATCTGGGTGCAGTTCCTTAGTTCATTATTTGGATGACTTCTTGTCCACGTTTGTCTGGTGACTGTTTGCATATCTTGCAGACAATGCAGATAGTGGCTGGTTCATTTGGGATTCCATTAGCTGCTGAAAAAACTGAGGGACCGATATCATGAATTAGTTTTTTCGGTTTGGAAATTGACACAATTCAAGGGTGTGCAGGTTACCGGAGGGTAAATTGGTTGTTTTGTGAGAAGTTTTGGCTGAGGTGCTACATGCTAAAAACGTGACCCTTCGGCAGCTGCAGTCACTAATCAGGAGGTTACATTTTGCTTGCCGGATCATTCTGGCAGGTGGGGTTTTTCTGCGATCCCTTTCAAAGGCTACAGCGGGCATCCGGAAAGGTCACCCCTTTTTGATGGTAACGCGGGCCTTGAAAGTGGATTTAGTGGTCTGGGAGGTTTTTCTAAAAAAATGAATTGCAAGGCATTCTTTCAGCAGCCTGCAGTCCCAACGGCTACGCTGGATCTATACACTGATGCGTCTGGTACTGTGGGTTTTGGTGCCTCTGGCCGCTGGATTGGAAATCCTGTACATTAATCAGGAACTTGGCATTCCTTGAACTATTTCCTTTGGTAGTGGCCTTAGCTTTACGGGGTTGGGCCATGAGGGACAGAAGGGTTTTGTTTTTCTCTGACAATTTGGCCATAGTGTACTACTAGGTCAAGAACATTTCGGACTCATCGCCTGCAGTTGTTAAACTGTTACTCTTCTTTGTTCTGCTCTGTATGGAGCTTAACATTTCGTTTCGGGCAAAGCATGTCCTGGGTCTTCAAAACATTATAGCAGATGCTTTATCTCGCCAACAGTGGGTTCTGGCTAGCTGCTCCAGAAGCAGAGTCAGAGGGTTACTCCTGTCCAGAGATAATTTGAAAGTTCGGGGCCAATTGTTGCAGGGATGGGTAGAGTCTTCCGTGGCTCCTTCTACGTGGCTGTCTTATACCAAGGTGTGGAAGGAATGTGGCACTATGGGCTGGGAGGGATTTGGAGGGCAAACACCAGTTAGACATTCTTCTCTGGTTTATGGTTAGCAGGGCTTTCGGGAAGGCATCTTCAGCTGTTATGGGTAGGAAGATGTCAGCCCTAACGTTTATGTTTAAGTTAAGTGGTATGACTGACCTTACAAAAGATTTTATTGTCTATCAGGCCATGAAGGGTCTACGACGGGACTTTATTGCAGTGGAAACATTGCAGGCATTGGAGTACTGAATGTGGTATGTTTTTCAATTTTTGTACTGTGCAGCGCAGCGTTTACTTTGGCCTTTTTTGGAGCTTTCCGGGTTTTTGGAATTGGTTAGCACGGATCGGTTTAAAGAAGGGGGTGTTCAGTGGCGGGATGTTCATTTGGGTAAGATAGTGATGCTATTACGCTCTTCTAAGACGGATGTCTTAGGAAAAGGGGTTAGGATTTTTCTTTACATTGTTCCGGGCAGTTTGCCCTATGTCATGTTTGGAAAATTATGCAGCGGTTCATCCGTTTGGTGGTGCGTCATTGTTTATTCATGAAGATGGTTCTCCTTTGTCCAAGTTCCAATTTTTGAGAGTTTTTAGGAAGGAGTTGGGGCTCCCTGAAAGGGAATTCGGGACACATTCCTTCCGGATAGGGGCTGCCACTGAGGCAGCTCGGCTGGGCCTTGGGGACATGGTGGTAAAGAAGATCGGTAGTTGGGGATCAAATAGATTTCGGATATACATAAGACCACATTTGTTGTTATAAGGGGCTTGGGAATTTTACCATAAGCATGTCAGTAGGTCTATGGCAGGGGCGTCCAAGTTTTTTTTTGCAGTGGGCCACTTCAATATAAATGTATGTGTGCATGGGCCGCATTCATTTTTCATTGAGGAAAAAAAGTATGAGTGTATCACAGACTCCACAGCAAAACAACACATAAATACACTTTTATACTATATATCTTTATTTTGATTTATTAGGTTATAAATGTATCTTTTAAATATACAGACACACTTACATACACAGATTTCTGTGAGACTTAAACAAACATACACAGTCGCACTTACACACATAGACAGACACACACACAAATATATATTTAAGGATACTATTTATCTGAAGTAATAATACTCTTTTTCCTCTCTAAGTATTTACAATTAATTAAACTGGAGTTTTAATTATTGTTTTTCTTAATTTCTATGATTTTCTTTTAATTTATCAGTCCTTTGTGGATATATTATTGTTTTATTTATGATTTATTATTTTAAATAGCGCTGGTCAACTCCTTTTATTGTAGGTTTGTTTTTAATCTGCAATACATCATTAGAAGAGATGCTGGTTTACGATATAGTATTCCTGATCTAAATGACTTTGTACGGCATGTGAAGTTACACTTACTTACACACACACACACACACACACACACACGCACACACACACAGAAAGTGACACTTACACACACACAGTCACAGAGAGAGAGAGTTACACTCAAACACACACAGACATATTCACACTTACACACACACTCACATAGTCACACACACACACACACACACACACACACACAGTCACACTTACATAGTCAATACACACAGACAGACAGAGAATCACACTTACACACACAGATAGAGTCACTCTAACACACACAGAGAGAGTCACACTTACACACACAGTCACACACCCACACACAAAAAAAAACTTTTTTTGTTACCAGGGCTGTGGGCTCCGGATGGGGCTGCTAGTCCATGCAACTTTGTAGAGGTGTGTTTTTTTTTTCCTTCCCTCCCTCTGACCCGTGCGCATAATGTCATGCACAGGGTAGAGGAGGGATTAAGCGCCCTACACAATCGGCAGCGTTCTGTGTTGGAACGCTGCATCTAGTTACATGTGCGTTTGGAGGTGCGGTTACCACTGCAACGCTCATGGGGGCCGCACCTCCATTTCCCATATTGGACGCCCTTGTTCTATGGCTTTAATTCTGGATATGGTGGCAGCCTAGTTAGGCTGTGTGTGAGGTTATGAGCCTAAATGGGCTGGGCAGACAAGTTTTTGCCCAGCAGTTGGTTTTGGTTACAATTTGGGGATCCCTGGGAGCAAGCTGGTTCATGGAATGTTAATTTAACAAGTTTAAATGATGTTAACTGTTAATGTTATTAAATATGTTAATTACAGTAATATGGTAATATATTATTTATGTATATTGGTTACGTTAAAATAAAGAAAGAAGGTGTGACATTAACCCAAATGTAAACAGTGAACAAAATTAGTGAATAAAGTGAAAAAATAATTAAATTATACTCCTCCTCTGGCACTGCAGCACCCGTTAAAGTGCTCCTCGGGCACTTGGCAATAGAAAAACAAGACAGAATTGGGGCGCATGTACCGGGAAGAAAAACAAAAAACAACAATAGTGCAACACAGTTTAAATGTAATTGGATGTATTGTAAATTTCTACAGGGGTGCACTCACAAACGGATATTGAAATCAGGCTCATCAGAATATTGTAGTCAGTCGGTTTTAATCATTTCCATCTAAAAAACATTAAAAAACCATTGCGCAGTGGCTAACACAAACCAGGCAATAAAAACAATGAATACACGTACAAAATATATAGCACTGAAAGTGCAACTTGCGTGAAAAAGTCCCGAGAGGTAAAACTTATTTCCTGCTGCCACCAGGATGAGACACTCAGGCACTTTTCTTTGAAGAAATAAACAGCTGGATCCACTTCTCAACGCGTTTCACCGGCTCTGCTGTCGGCTTCCTCAGGAGATTGGTGCTTTGTGCAAATTTGCAATAAAGTGCTGAAAGTTTGTAGCTAGAAAAACGCCTTAAAAAGGCTTCACGAAATTCATTAACGTAGAACACCTGTAAAAAACACATATTGGGAAAGGGCACTAGTCTATGACGCAAGTGGGAGGAGGAAAAAAAACACTATGCGTCCAGACCACGCGCGATCACGTGACCCGGACTGGAGAGAAAACCCACCCCCCTAACTATCCTCCCCGTCTATAGCTGTCTCACAGCGTGTGGGCTAACTCCCCATGACGTGGCTTCAAGCGTCTATCTGTAACCAACGAGAAGCGTTGGATAGATAGTCCGGGACACGTGACCTCCCGTCCACCACATACTGACTTACATGATAAAAAAACTGACAGATCTATACACAGACGCCTTGCCTCTAGAAATAACGAGCAATGAACCTATCATATTAGAGAAGCTGAAAGAGAAAGAGAGAGGAACAACGAAAAAGATAAAAGAAATAATATAACCCAAGCGAAAAGAGAGAAATGTAGAAAAAATAAAAAATAGATTAAAACGGTATAAAAATAATAATAATGGAAAAATGATAATAATAATAATAATTAACATTAACAGATAAAGAAAAATACTTGGTTACGTTAACCAAGATATGGTGGGTGACATTGCCTAATATATTATATGGTTATATTGCATAATAAAGTTTATTTTATGTTGGAGGCAATGACAACATTTGTAATAAATAAAATGGCTGTGGCCTTTTCTACCCACAATGCCATGTGTTTTGATTTTCTGGTAAGATACAGCCTAGTCAAGGCTACAACTGTCAAGGATTATGGTGCATTGTCCACACAGACTATATTTTGTAAAGCTTCCAAGGCCTTAAGTGCCACTAAAACCTTTAAATATGCCACAAAATACCCAGTCTTGTTTAAACTCCATTCTCTCTCACATAGAATGTGCCACTTCCTACAACAAAGTACCACTAAAAATCACCTCATCCAACTGTGCCATACAAACATTAGTCCAATGCTCCATTTTTAGGGTTGCCCCCTTTTCTTCAGAAAAATACTAGCCTTGCTACTGTCTCTATAGACGTCACATTGCCCTGAGGCCAATTTTTTACTGGCTTGCTGGTAAAATACCGGCCGGGTGGCAACCCTATCCACATTCCACCAAAGAACTTCTCCCTAATGCAATGTAAACATTTGACCTCACTATAATGTATCACCTAATGCAAACCTACCAACCCCAGCTACACACTTCCACTCATAAAATGGTATGATATGGCTGATTTTTTTTAAAAAAAGGTGCCCTTCCAGCAGCACAGAGCAAGCATGTCTGGCTAAGGCTTCCTAGGAACTCCTAGGATTTGGCTCAGCATCATAGGTTGGGTAGTCCACAGCAGAAGTGAGTGAGTGTATCATAGAGCTATGCAGCAGTAAAACCCACGGCAGTGGGCAGTGTGAGTGTATCATAGAACTAAACAGCCATAAAAGTCACTAATGTGTGTGAGTGTATCACAGAGCTATGCAGCAATAAGTCACAGTAACGTATGGGATGTGTGAGTGTAAATTGGGATTCTGGCGTGCTAATGATGGGAAAAATGTTGTACAACTGTCAGAGGTCAGTGTGTAGCTGACTATATATAGCATAAAGTTAATATATATAGACAGAGAGATAATACTTATAGAGGGATGCAGTCGTCTAATTTTGACTCTTGGCTCTGATACACAAAGGGCAACATATTTTACATTAGTGCTAATCAAACACTACCAACGCTACATATTTTATTTCTTTTCAATAGCAGAACCGTTTGATTGTCAGAATGTTGTATAATACCCTCTTTGGTCCTGTAAGGGTTAAAATAAATATACTCTCACCAGTGGCCTGACCTACTTGTGCACAGGAGAAGAAACATGAGTAAACAGGAGGGAACAAATCAAAGCCAGCCAATCCAAGGTAAATGGAGTCATGGACAATGAGGAAAAGGTCAGCAGGATGAAAGGTGGGATCTAAGGGAAGCTGGCTAGTAGGGTGAAAGATAAACAGGAAACCAAGTTAATGGCCAATTAAGTGACAGAGAAACAATGCTAGTTGACAGGAGCTAAGGGGCTATACCAGTGGCAAAAGTTTTTGGCCCTGAGTGCCCAATTTTTGTCCGAAACCGATTTGCAGACCTTAAAGTGCCAACACTGCATATACACACACACACAAACAGTTAATTGCTTTCTGATTTGAACGCTTCCACAGATAGCACACATGTGTCCGATTATCTGGAGAAGAAGCAGATGGTTGGCAACCTTTTTTTTAACCACTGATGCCTGCTCCTCTCGGACCGAGCAGACAAGAGGTGAGAGCTGAACCTGGCCGCGTGCTGCAACTGAGGGCTCGGCATGCCAGTTGTGGCACGCGTGCCATAGGTTTGCCACCGCTGGGCTATACCATAATGAAGGGAATGTAATAATAAGGGAAGGGTTAAATTAGCACTTCCCAAAGCAGCATTTTGCACTCACTGCACCCAATCACAGCACTAGATTGCACCCACTTTGTCAGATTGCCCTCACTGTAACAGACTGCACCCAAAGCACCAAACTGCACCCACCACAGTACTATGCATAACAGCAGATTGCAGCCATCTCCATATGACATAGCATCAAATCCCTGGTAGTTCAGTGACAGAAGCTGGATGTCTGACACATCGCATACCACCCAACGTTTCAAAAGGGTTTGTGCCTCCTACATAGAGACACTTGGGAGGTATGACTTAGACCAGGGCTTGACAAACTCCGGGCACCAGAATATTAGACCTGGCGCCCGGGTAGGGTCATCCCAACATGGTGATCCTCGCCCTGGGACTGTTGACTGTCTCTGTGTATGTATGTGACTAACAACTGTCTCTGTGTGTGTGTTTATGTATGCGACTGTCTCTATGTGTGCGACTAACGACTGTGTGTGTGTGTGTGTGTGTGTATGTGACTAACAATCTCTATGTGAATGTGTGTATGTATGTGATGTCTGTGTGTGTGTATATGTGACTGACTGTCTCTATGTGTGAATGTATGTGACTAACAACTGTCTCTGTGTGTGTGTTTATGTATGTGACTGTCTCTCTATGTGTTTGACTAACGACTGTGTGTGTGTGTGTGTGTGTGTGTGTGTGTGTATGTGACTAACAATCTCTCTGTGTGTGTGTTTGTATGTATGTGATGTCTCTGTGTGTGTATATATGTGACTGACTGTCTCTATGTGTGTATGTGACTGCTGAATGTGCTGTGTGTGTATGTATGTACGTACGTACGTGACTGTCTCTCTGTGTGTATGTGTATGACTGACTGTCTGTGTGTGTTTATGTGAATTACTGTCTCTGTATGTGTGCGTGTATGTATGTAACTGTCTCTGTATGTGTGTGTGTATGTATGTGACTGTCTGTGTGTGTGTATGTATGTATGTGACTCTGTCTGTGTCTGTCTGTGTGTGTGTGTGTGTTTATGTATGTGACTGTGTCTGTGTGTGAATGTATGTGACTAACAACTGTCTCTGTGTGTGTGTTTATGTATGTGACTGTCTCTCTATGTGTTTAACTAACGACTGTGTGTGTGTGTGTGTGTGTGTGTATGTGACTAACAATCTCTCTGTGTGTGTGTTTGTATGTATGTGATGTCTCTGTGTGTGTATATATGTGACTGACTGTCTCTATGTGTGTATGTGACTGCTGAATGTGCTGTGTGTGTGTATGTATGTACGTACGTACGTACGTACGTACGTACGTACGTGACTGTCTCTCTGTGTGTATGTGTATGACTGACTGTGTGTGTTTATGTGAATTACTGTCTCTGTGTGTGTGCGTGTATGTATGTAACTGTCTCTGTATGTGTGTGTGTATGTATGTGACTGTCTGTGTGTGTGTATGTATGTATGTGACTCTGTCTGTGTCTGTCTGTGTGTGTGTATGTATGTGACTGATGACTGTGTGTATCTGTGTGTGTATGTAGGTGACTGACCATCTCTGTGTGTGTGTGTGTTTGTATGTATCACAAAAGCTCTAAAAAGACCCCTCACAGGGTTGAAACGTTGCTTTACACTTGAGTGCTGGGTCCTGTGTATGTATGTGACTGACCATCTCTGTGTGTGAGTTTATGTAACTGACTCTGTGTGTGTGTGTGTGTGTGTGTGTGTGTATGTATGTAACTGACAGGCTCTATGTGTGTGTGCGTATGTGACTGATGGTCTTTTTATGTGTGTGTGTTTATGTAACTGACTGTCTCTGTGTGTGTGTGACTGTCTCTGTGTGTATGTGACTGACAGTCTCTCTGTGTGTGTTATTATGTGACTGTCTGTGTGTGTGTATATATGTGACTGACTGTGCGTGTATGGGACTGACGGGTCTCTCTCGGTGCATGTGTTTATGTGACTGACTGTCTCTGTGTGTGTGTGACTGTCTCTGTGTGTATGTGACTGACAGTCTCTCTGTGTGTGTTATTATGTGACTGTCTGTGTGCGTGTATGGGACTGACGGGTCTCTCTCGGTGCATGTGTTTATGTGACTGACTGTCTCTCTGTGTGTATGTTTATGTGACTGACTGTCTGTCTGTGTGTATGTGACTGACTGTCTTTCTGTGTGTGTATGGTTGTGTGAATGTGCCGTTGCCTTGCTCCTAGATTTTTTCTGGCTCCTAAAACAAAATAAAATTTGTCAAGCCCTGACATAGACATCCTATCACGACGCTTCACTCTCTCACGCGTCTGAATGCTTCAAGGTACAATCTTGAGGCCTGTTATTATGCTTAGCTTTCCAGGTTTAGGTGCAAAATAATATCTGGGTCTGTTTTTTTGTTTTGTTTAAGATCGGTAAGGTGTGCGTGTAGATCTAGGTGCAATACACCCTGGGCACCTGCCTAGAGCCGGCTCTTCCTGTTCTTTTTAGTACAGGTTGAGTATCCCATATCCAAAATGCTTGGGACTAGAAGTATTTTGGATAACGGATCACTTTCACCAAATATATATATAAATGGCTCTCAGTATAGTAGTAGTATCAATGCAAATACTGCATAGAGCAAATAAATCACTTTATTCTGCTGTAGCTGTGATATTGCCGTGGCTGGGAACGTGCCATTGGTATGTTAGGCCTGCACATGTGCCGTTGTATTACCCTTTGTGGGTGTACAGCAGAGGCGTAACTAGAAACCACCAGGCCCCGGTGCAAAAATTGCCTCGGGGCCCCCTGACCCAACCCACTCCACCCCAGAAATGCCACGTACATGCCTCCCAACTGTTCCGCTTTGTGCCTGGCCTTGTCTTATATCTAGGATAGCCTTATACCTATCCAATGCATGCTTAAACTCCTTCACTGTATTAACCTCTACCACTTCTGCTGGCAAACTATTCCATGTATCCACTACCCTCTCAGTAAAATAATACAAAGTTTCTCACCTCCACTGTATTAACCTCTACCATTTCTGCTGGAAGACGATTCCATGCATCCACTACCCTCTCAGAAAGTAATACTTCCATTAATCCCTGGCCTCATCTTATATCTAGAATAGCCATATGCTTACACTCCTTCACTGTATTAACCTCTACCACTTCTGTTGAAAGGCTATCCCATGCATCCACTACCCTCTCAGTAAAGTAATATTTTCATTAGTCCCTGTCCTTCTCTTATATCAAGGATAGCCTTATGCTTATCCCATGCATGCTTAAACTGCTTCATATATTAACCTCTCATCCACCACCCTCTCAGTAAAGTAATATTACTTTTCTGGACACAAAAAGAAAAACTGTTTAAATATTTCCAGCCTTATCAAAACCTTGAGGTGGACCCCAAATATATGTATATAACTAGCTGCATGTATACTTATATGAACTTTTTAAATATTATATTCAACTATTTTCATATGTAATAAAAATGTTATTGAAAAATTGTTAATTTCTTATTTTTATTACGTTTCCCTGCACCCACATTGCACTTAAAGGTCTAAACACAGCACTATACAGTACCCACAGCACTTGGCTTGTACTCATATTACACCCACACGATTTGGCATGCTGCAGTATAAATAATCCCGCCAGAACATACCACAGTGTCACTTTGTCCCACTGAACTGCCCCTGCAGAACATGCCACAGTGTCACTTTCCCCCATAGTACACGTTATTTTAACCCACAGAACATGCCACAGTGTTCCTTTTACCCCATAGTACACATTATTTTGCCCCACAGAACATGCCACAGTGTTCCTTTTACCCCATAGTACATGTTATTATGCCCCACAGAACATGGCCACAGCCAATTTGACCATTATGCCACGATTGCCAATATGCCACAGCCAATTTTGCCCATTTGCCAGTGTTATTTTGCCCATTTGCCAGTGTTAATTTGGCCATTTGCCAGTGTTATTCTGCCCATAATTTGCCAGTTATGTGCCCATTTTCCAGTGTTATTTTGCTCATTTGCCAGTTGTTTTCCCATTTGCCAGTGTTATTTTGCTCATTTGCCAGTTATGTGCCCATTTGCCAGTGTTATTTGCCCATTTGCTAACTATGTGCCCATTTGCAAGTTATTTGCCTGTTATGTGCCCATTTGCCAGTGTTATTTGCCCATTTGCCTGTTATGTGCCCATTTGCCAGTGTTATTTGCCCATTTGCCAGCATTATGTGCCCATTTGCCAGTGTTATGTGCCCATTTGCCAGTGTTATGTGCCCATTTGCCAGTTGTGTCCATTTGCCAGTTGTGCCCATTTGCCAGTGTTATGTGCCCATTTGCCAGTGTTATGTGCCCTCAATATGCCAGGATTAACCATTCAATATGCCATTCTTTTGCCATTTAATATGCCATTCCTTTGACATTTAATATTACAGTATTTTGACCCTCAATATGCCATTCTTTTCCCATTTTAATATGCCAGGATTTTTGCCACTTATTATGCCAGGATATAGCCAATTAATATGCCAGGATATTGTCACTTTATATGCCAGGATAATGCCAATTAATATGCCAGGATAGTGCCAATTAATATGCCAGGATATTGCCAATTAATATGCCAGGATATAGCCACATTATATGCCAGGATATTGCCACTTTATATGCCAGGATATTGCCAATTATTATGCCAGAATATTGCCACTTTATATGCCAGGATATTGCCAATTATTATGTCAGGATCTTGCCAATTATTATGCCACGATTTTGCCAATTAATATGCCAGGATACAGCCAATTAATATGCCAGGATTTTGCCCCTCAGTATGCTCGTTTTGCCACCCTCCTCCCCCCTTCCCCAGACCCCAGTACTTACCTCCTTGCTGCTGTCTCCCGGTGCAGGTCCGTGGCTGTGAGGGAAGCGTTGTACGCTCCCCTCCAGCCTCGCGGATCAATAAAGTTTGTTGAAACTTTTTTTTAAACAAACTTTATTGATCCGCGCTGCTGGAGGGGAGCGCGCAACGCTTCCCTCACAGCCACGGACCACGGACGGAGACAGCAGCATGGAGGTAAGTACTGGCACGGGTAGCAGGGGCCCACGGTGCAGCTGTCTTGGGCCCCAAGAGTGCCCTGTTTGCCCGAACATTTTTTAAAATTTTTTTATTTTTTGTGTGTGCAGGGGTCGCAGGGCGGCCGGGCCCCTGGAGTGACGGGCCCGGTCGCAGCTGCGACCCCTGCACCAGTGGTAGGTACGCCACTGGTGTACAGATATCTGATCATGCTTGGAAAGGCTATATCACAGCTTAAGGCTGGACACTGAATACACTGTGTGCACTTGCAGTCGGACAGATGTGTGTGGAATTTGCAACTTGTGGCAAAATCCAAAATAAAGTTTGGATAACGGATCATTTTGGATAACGGATATCTGGATAAGGGATACTCAACCTGTCTTGTTTACTAGTGAAATTATTAGTGCAACTCATAGTGAGGCATGTGTTTTGGTATATGACACAAATACATCTTATAATAAACAAATCAAGAGTAGGCTAGTCTTTTGTACCTAAAGTGTAATGCAGTGCAATATTAAATTATCCATTTATGTTTAAAAGAAAAGGGACCTTGGAGTTATAATTCTCAGATGGCTATTTTATTTATAAAACACCTTTTCCCACATCAGTCGACAAGCAGATTTATTTCACACTTATCAGCACTTTGGTTGATTCCTAAACTATGCAGGGAAAATCAGCTAAAATGTGGCAAATTGGCACAGCTATCACTATTGAAATTATCCCTAAACATGAATTAACAAAGATAATGATGACATTATAAAAGTGTTGTGCTGATTTGCCCAATAATGTCAAGAAAACAGGAAAAGATTCATAGGTAGATGATAATAGTCAGCATGCTATGCCATCATCAATAATAACACAGAACACCATCACAGCAAACATACAGGTATATTTACTGGAATAATCTTACACACTTACATCCTAAATGATTATGAGACAGAGTTTGTCATTACAGTGATTCCCAAGGTGACAGGTTTACGGATGACTGTAAAAGTCATGTTTCTAAGTCATCTTTACAGTCATGTGGCTGCCAGTCACTGGTGCCATTCCATGAAAAACTACTGTCAAAGCTGAGCAAACAGCTCCAGGCTGGACTGTTACAGGACTGTACATGCAGACATGCAGGACTTGGTTTGCGACCCCCCTTTTTGTGAGTCACTGTAGCAATGTTTTACCTTCTGTTAAACAAACACATGTCTCCATTCGCTTACAGTGAACAGCACTGAATTAACAAGAGATTAACAAATATCAGCTATAAGTAGCTGATTTGGAAACAGAAGTAAGTAAAGGAACCTAATCTACACAGCTATTAACCCATTAAAGAGATTATTTGGGATTTTTGGTTATGTACATTTAACTGCAATTTATCTCTTTCTCATCTAACATTATGTTACAATATATTCTTTTTTTTTTCTTGGTAATGTAGAATTGAATGTGATTTTTTTAAAAATTGGCCACAGTCCTTGTTTTCATTCATGGCATGGCAGGGCCGCCACGTGTCCTAGTAGACTTGGTTGGTGAATAGACCCCATTGTGCCAATAAGGGAGGATGGAGGAACTCTACAAGAGACAAAAATAAGGTATGTATGGGGGAAATATATTAGGTCCTGTCAGGGCCCTCAGACCCTCGGCAGATGTTCGTATACCTGGAGCCGGCAAAAGTGCTTTAATAAATATAAACAAGTGAACTTACACAAATTTACTGACAGATGCAATTAATTGCAAATTAACCATTAATTAAGTACAAGGTTTCAAGGGCAAATTGGTGTGTACACATTGGGAGGTCATAGCTTTTTCCTTTCGGGAGCTAATGTCTATCAAGATTCTGTGAATCATGGTTTGATGAGCCACCCAGAGAGAAGCATGGTCCGTGACTGAACCTTTGTTCAATTCAAAATATTCCTTAGTAGGGTTTTTCAGTGACGATATGATTTGTGGGTTGTGGGTATCATTCAGTCTCCTAGACCAGTGTTTGTAAATTCATGAGACAGAGGTTTGTGATGGGGTAAGTCCTGGGTGTGCATTGTGGGTGATGGAGCATGTCTAGGGTTGCCACCTGGCCGGTATTGTACCGGCAGGCCGGTAAAAAAAATCAAGTCTATGGACCCAGTAGCGAGGCCGGTATTTTTCTGAAGAAAAGGTGGCAATCCTAGGCATGTTGTGGGTGTCCAATGTGGGTGATAGAGCATGTCCTGGGTGTGCAATGTAGGTGACGGGTCATGTCCTGGGGTGCTGGGTAAGTCCTGGTTATGCAATGTGAGTGATGGAGCATGCCCTGGGATATGTCCTGGGTGTGCAATGTGGGTGGAGGGGGGCTACCCGAATTTAGTCATGTGCGGCTCAAAACCAAAATTAATCACTGTTTACAACAGAAATTGTGCTGTTTTATAAACCACGACACTTTTCAGTGTGGGAGAAGGACCTATTTGGCGGAGATTCCCTGACACTAACAGGAAAAGGATATGGCATAAAAGACTGATAGTCATGTCAATGACACTATGAAGGTCATGCATAAAGGCGGCGCATATAGAGCCAATTAATGGCACTTTCAGCGTGTGCACCTATGTATATGTCTTGATTCTTTGGGATATCAGTGGGCAAAGCATTTTGTACACACGGAGTTGCTTGGTAACCTTGATGCATGTGTCCAGTAGCGCTTCACGTCACCTTTGAAGCCACACCCACTACTGTTCCACGTAGCGTGATTGACCGTGAAGGCTAGAAGTTTGGTAACTCCCAATAGTTACCTAGATAAAAATAAAACATTTTTATTTACCAGTCATAAACTGCATTTATTAATCATAGTACACACATGTATAGTCCAAAGAAAGAAAGAAAAAAAACATACAGTGAAAAAGATACCAAGATAAACTCATCCTGGCTCCAGCAGTGTGCTCAACTATACAAAACTGAGGACTCAACCTTAAAAAGCTTAAATTAACATTAAACCTCAATCGTCACATCCCCATCTAGAGATGTAGTTATTTTTTTGACTGATGAAGAAGCAAAACATTTAAAATATACATTAGTGCTTCCACTTTAAGTATTGGAATTGCTGCAACTGTGTGGGCTGACAGATATCACAGCAACATGAACTTGTAACCGCACAGATTCACTGAGGATGACTAACAAACATAATTGTCAGATAACACAGTAAGATTAAATTATTTCACACAGATTTACTGGGGATGGCAGTAAAATATGAAAGTGTCAATTAACAATGCATCATTAGAGTGGATATGGGACCTTAGGTTTTGGCCTCATGGCCAAAGTAGCTGAGATGGAAAGACTTTCCAAATTCAGCAACATTTGAGAAATTTTCCAACTCTGCTACTTTGGACTAAAGTTTGAAAATCCCATCTCAATTCCCTGCACTTCTCTCCTTGTTGAGTAGACCTATGTGATATCGATGAATACTCTTATCTTTCTCGTTCTTGAGGTATCAATAGCCCAAATCACTTTTATAACCAGATTCTGGCTACACTATGGATGTCTTTATTTCTTAGTCTTTTGTAAAGGATTTGGAAATATTACTTCTTCAAAACTATAGCATTGTCTCAATCAAGACCGATTGGGCCCAAAATGGATACTCAATATCCATGAATTTGGGTCTGAACTGGCTGTTCAGGCCATTAAGATACCAAAGCATCGGAAGCATTCATATTGGGACAATTTTGCTTTTTAAAAAAAACATGTATTTTCAGCTAAACAATAGGGGTGAATCACACCCCGTACACACTTCAAATTCGGGAAACATACACAAAATTTGCATATATCAATTTTTTTTATGTATTTAAGGCATGATCTTTTTATTTTTATTTATATTTGGCTACAGCCAAGGTCCCTCCTATTGACTTCTAAAGCAGGGATTTGGCTGTATTGGTAATAGTCGAGGTTCTCCCGAATGGCCCCAATCCAGGCTGAAGTCTTACCCGTAGAACTCTATGGGGAGGTCAGAGGCTACCAATTCATTTTCTGAATTAATTTCGGTGATGGGAGATATCATTGTGGAATTGGCTATGATGCCTGAATTGCAGATGTATTGCCACCGATGTGATCTCAAAACGTCCTGAGTTGACCCGTATACCTTTTTGGGAGTATTTTGTAGCAAATTATGTTCATTCAATGACCTGCACTGACTGGGACTGAATGAATTGTGAGGAGAACCATGCAAATTAGTCCAGGATGGGTCACTAATCTAAGGGGAGAATTTGGAAGATGACATGTTCATTTAATCAGTAACTATAATAATTTAAATAGTACCATACAAGTAGTACAGGCACTATACTAGCTTTCAGTACCACTCCCTTAACAACACACTAGTTCTCAAATGAAACTCAACAGATTTACTAAGGACCTCACTATTAGTCATAGACGTACCAGGTAATACAGTGAGAGACACTGTAACGACACAGATTCAGTAAGAACAAGAATCCGAGTCAATGTGGTGAGATTTACAGAAATTGGGATAATAAGAAAAAGAGAGAAGCCACATAGCTAGAATGACTGGATTAAGAATAAAATACAGAAGTGACACCACTAACATACTGAGATTAACCTGCAAACATAGCAGTTTACTACAGGGCAGGGGTGGGGAACCTACTCCCCTCCAGCTGCTGATGAATTACATCTCCCATAAAGCAACCTCCCTGAAGCTATCGAGAAGGGAATGGCTGGCAACCCCCTTTCTTATTGGTTATGTTAGTCACATGTTGTAACGTTTAGAAATGTTCTGTGTTTAATTTCTAACTGATGTTACTTACCTCCTTCTTGTGTGACCCAAGTGAGGTTCCCAGCTGTGGCGGATGCTCCATATGTGCTAGGTGTGCCCCGCATGGAGCACCCGCGTTGTGTATTTCTGGGGTTTGTGTGCTCCAAACAGAGAGCACACAAACCCTGGAAATACATCCGGGGAGACAGACGGCAGCTGCGAATTCGGCAACAGAGTCACTCACTCTGTTGCCAATTTGAAAGTATACCAATTTTTGGACTTTTTGGGGAGATCTGAGCAGGAGCTCAGGTTCATGACAATAATCTTTCTAAAGCTGTGGTCAACGCCCTTATACCACTACACAATTGAGGGGGGCACAGCTGATTCTCATATGACGTAGGTATTAACTGTGGACTGCAATCCCCAAAATGCTCAGCTTCCAAAAAGTCTTCCTCTATTAATATCTGGTTAACTATATGCTGCTTAGGCACTCCAATTATCAGTGGTTAAGCTGTACTACCATATTTGTCTAGCCAGTGGGTAAGAAAGAGAACCAGCAGTCAGGGCAATAGACATATCAGCAATGAAATGTTTTTTTCCTGTGATGGGGAGGAGGGCGAAGAACAGGGACCGGCCTGTGCACTCCGCTACAATATTCAAATACCGCCTGCCCAAGCTTGTCCAAAGCAGAAAAGAGCGCCAGGCTTAACATCATACTCAGGTTGATCTGAGTATGCTGGGAACATTAGTCCATTGAGTGGCCCCACCCCTTTTACGGGTCTACCCTTTCTGGTCTGCCCTTTTGTGGCACCACCCTCGTGTGCAACGATGGCCAGTATTTTATGGATGTGAAGGTGGCAACCCTACATACATCTCCTAAAGGTGAGATTAGCAGACCAGGAAAAAAAAGGTAGTCAAACATCTGCAAACAGATTTATTTCAACTCGGACACATTTGCCTGTTTCAGGGACTGCAAAATTTATTTAGTAAATTCTCCCCTACGTGGATGTACTCATTAACATACAGACACATAGGGGATTCTAATCTGCTGGAACATTTCATTGGTTTCTATGGTTAATGGTCCACGTTTGCCCCACAATTGACCTTTACCCACATAGGAGCACAGATGGAGAGTCTATTTGCACACAGAATTTAGGCCATATAGTGGTATAGCAACGTATTCACCAATGTGTAAACTAACCAGATGTGCTAGGCCTGCTCTTATGGGTTGCTTTGACACTCTGTATACAAAAATCAGGTGCTAGGTGGGGGGCTTTGCTCCCACACATGAAAGCGTCCAGAGCTACAAAAAATAGACACAACTGCCGTTACACAAAAGAAATAGCGACTGTGTTTTTTTTTTTTTTTCAACTTCCTGTCACTTTCATGTGTGGAATTTAAAAATAACCCCTATGTTTATGCAGATAAGATCCATTCGGGCCACAAGTTACACCATATTTCTAACTGTTGTGAAATCCTTGTACTTTATTTGGTACTGGCCTTATCTGAAGGTCAGGATAGCTTTATGCTGATCCCATTTAACCTCTACTACTGTTGGAAGGCTGTTCCACGCATCCACCACCTTCTTCATGTAGTAATACTTTCTAATGTTACTTCTTTGAACTTCTAATTTAACACTATGGGGGGGTCTTTCTGGGGTAAAATCCGATAAGTGATTATATAAACAGGAAAATTCCGTTGGTTTCCATGGTGATTGGACCATTTTTATAATGTTGTCTCTTTGAATGCTTTTCTCGTTATAAATACAATGTCTTTTTCTCTTGTCTTTCCTCCAAGTTACATATTAAGATTCTCTAGCCTTTCATGATCATCGTGATGAACCATTTTAGCAACCAGTCTCTGGACTCCCTAAAATATCTATATCCTTCTGGAGTGAGATCTTACCACAGTTGTATGCAGCATCCTTCTTCTGCTCGTAATCCCTTTGTGACGCCTGGTACGCACCAAAACGCCACTTTTTGTTCCTGGATACATGCAGGGCAGAGTTAGAATGTTGGTTTTCCATTCTTATGAGCTGGCAAGCAATGCTACCAGGTTGAGGAAACCGTGATTTGCCCAAGTGCACCCTACAGAGACCTACCTGTGCTCTAAGCATCATTTGTTTTGTTTGAGGGTGGGTAATGGAGGCAAGACACTACAGCCCATGGAATGCACTATAGTGGACATAATGTGTTGGTCTGGGCAGCTATATACTATATATCTTTATTTGGATTTATTAGGTTATAAACTGATCTTCTAAATATTGCATTGTGTCAGTGTGTCATTTATAAAATTGTTTAACAGATTATAGAATTTATCAGAATTATTTACAAAGTATATGATATGAGATAAACAACTTAATATTAATAACAGGACGAAAAAATAAAAACTTAAATAAATAAAATAGAGGTTTGTAATTACTTAGCTTAGCTTAATCAATAATTATATGATATTAGTATTCATAGATCTACCATAAGGGCTATAAAACCATGTTGTCCAGAGGCAGCATTGGGCGAGTCTGGGGAAGGGAGGGCTGAGAGGCAGCACTGGGCAAGTCTGGGGGAGGGAGGGCTGAGAGGCAGCATTGGGCAAGTCTGAGGGAGGGGGGAGAAGCAGCAATGGGTAAGTCTGAGAGAGGGGGGAGGCAGCATTGGCTACATCGGAGAGGGAGATACATTGGCTTCGTCTGGGGGGGCAGATGGCTGTGGGGGCATTGCATTGGCTACATCTGGGGGCAGATGGGCAAATCAAAGGAAATCAAAACAATTGTTGGTGAGTCTGTTCCAGTTCAAGACACTTTGAGGAAATGGGGTTCCCCATTCAGGAAAGCTCTGCTTAGACCACATGACACAACCCCAGAACAATAGAACTGAACGAAGCAGGCTATGCATCATGGACTAATAAGATAAGACAAAATAAGTAGTGGATTTCTGTAAATAATAGCCTCTCATAAAACACAGAGACATATAATAGTATGTCATAAACCAGTCACATAAATAGTGACTGAAAAGCTTCAGTACATCAAGCAGTAGATATCCTCCAATATCTTCAGCATGTCAAAAATCAGATTTGAAATCGGTGTCCTGTTTTTTTCACACAAGCACGAGTTGTTTGTTTGGTTGCCAGGAGACAAAGTGACATCAATTCATCTGCTGGGAGAAAGTTGTTAAAGCCATTTTACCAGTTTGTGGGCTATCATATGCAAGTGACATCACTTCCCCTGCTGGGAGTAGGGTTTTCTTCACAAAAATACCGGCCTTGTTACTATCTCCATAGACTTAACATTGGCCTGATGCCAATTTATTACCGGCCTGCCGGTAAAATACCGGCCAGGTGGCAACCCTAGCTGAGAGGAAGTGCTTGAAGCCATTTCACCACTTTGTGGGCAAGCCTATACAATACATTGGGAGAAGTTGTGCACCACACTAGCATAGCATGCCACACTTTCCTATTGGTGGCCATCATCTCATAAAGATTTTTGCCTGAAAATAGCTTACTTACAGTATTTGGGTCAGTGTACATTCAATTTAGTATTTTCTTCATTAGCTGCACATCTGTTGGGTGCTTGGTGAGTCCCTTTAATACATCTTCCTATGCAATAAGGCATGCTGTTCACCTAAAATACTTTTTCCTATAATTTGCCTTTAGAGTTTTATGCTCAAAGTTTTTTTTTATCTTGCATTTATGAATGTTAACCTCTTGCTGACACAGGAAGTGCTAGGTCCGTCCTGTGTGCCGAGGCGTTAGTGACACAGGACGGCATTGCAACGATGCTTCCGTCGTTCCGAATGCTGAAAAAAATGCCCGTCGGCCTTTCGATCGCTCTCTGGAGCCTTTAAAACCGCGGGCATTTAGAAAGAGCATAGGAAGCGAATTTAATTCGCAAGTCGAGGCAATCATCAACACACACAAAAAAAGCCTGATCTTGGTCACAGGCTGCCTACATGTCAAAATTCCAAGTTGGAAATGCACCCCCCCTAAATGTGGCCTTTTAGCCCCCAAACAACCCAACAAACATATGTATGCGTGGTATCCCTGTACACAGGATATGTTGCTGAACACATATTGAGGTGTTGTTTGGCATTGACACATAACAGGATCTGTAAATTCATGCCCGAAGTACAATGTATGTGGAAACATAAAACAAAAAATTACTAACCTAAAATTTGACCAAGGCTGGTGGTAGAATTAGTGCATGGAAAGTGTTAAAATACTACCATTTGAAATACCCTAGGGTGTCTAGTTTTCAAAAATGTATGGTTTTGTGGGGTAGAATACACTTTCTGGCTTCAAAAATGTCCCAAATGGAACATGGGCGCAGGTTTTCTGCATTTCAAAAATTCCAAGTTGGAAAACCAAAAAGCGCACCTCTCAAATGTGGCCTTTTAACCCCCCAAATAACCTAACCAACCTATACATGGGTGGTATCCCTGTACTCAGGAGATGTTGCTGAACACATATTGGGGTGATGTTTGGCCCTGACACATAACAGGATCTGTAAATTCACGCTTGAAGTACAATGTATGTGAAACAAATTACTACCCAAAACATTGACATAGGCTGGTGGTAGAATTATTGCATACTCAGGAGATGTTGCTGAACACATATTGAGGTGTTGTTTGGAAATACCCCTTCACATTTTTAGGTAATGTTTACCTAAATTGCATTCTATGTGAAAAAAAAGGTAGGTGGTAAAATGACTACATAAAATGTGTCAAAATACCCCAAGTAAAATGCCCTGAGTTGTCTAGTTTTCAAATATATGTACATGTGGGGTGTCATTCATGGATTTAGTACAGATATCAGTGTTACAATATCACTATCGCTAATTTTTATTTAACAGGATTTGGAAATAGCTTTGCACTACTTATAGTTCTGGCCCTATAACATGAATAAAAAAGCACAAAAACATAAAACATGGGCTATTTCTGAACTCAGGACAAATATTAGAAACTATTTAGCAGTGTTTTTTGTTTTTCATTTTTTTGCCATATTTTATTATTATTTTATACCAAATTATATGCCATTATCAAAATAATGGTATCAAAAGAACGCCCTTATTATGACGATAAAAACGATATATAGTTTGCTGGGGTACACTAAATGAGACAGAAATAAATTACAGCAAAACACCTCAGAAATTTTAAAACAGCTCATGTCACCAAATGTCGGACAAGCCCAAAAAGTCATGTCACTAAGGGGTTAAACTTGAATTGCCATAGTCATTTTTTTCTAATTTATCTATGTTATTTGAATTTCTCTAATGTACTGAAACTTTTTATAATCACACAGCAGTTAAGACATCCTTTAAACCTGGGTTCTTACCTGTGCAGAGTTTTGCAAGGTGGAGTCTTCTTTCTACTTCCTTCTTCTTGTTTTGGAACATCTAAGTAAAGCTTTGTTACTCACTTATTAAGCTGTTTTGTTCTTCCCAACTATACCCTGACGCAAAAAAAGTGCATATTTCAATGTGACACTTCTATTTCAGCCTGGTCTGCCTGGCACAGACCATCTACAAGTGTCATCCTGCTGAATGTTGGGATGTCATGTGACACCTGGCGCTATGACTTTAGAGTGTGATGCGCAAGGCTGGCAGTCTGTGCTATCGCACAGACTTTTCCCCCTCCTTCTGCGCTCCACTAACAAAAAGGGGTGAGGCAATACTCGGGTACCGGGTCCCATATACGGATCGCCGTGGCGACCTGGTGCCCGGGATTTGTCGAGCCCTCATTATATAACTATAAAAAAAATGTCCTATAATAAACACAGTTGGCAGATTTCTTCAACTTAGTGGTCTGCACTGAAATTGGGAGACCACCACCAAAAACTGAGGAGCCATCAATGTTTCACAGCATTCATTTCTAAAATGATTTTCATGTTTTTTACCAGGAAGAATACATTAAGATTTGTCTTATTTTCGATTATGTCCCTGTTCATGTCACTTACAGAAGTGGGATTCTTTAATTGCGGCTGTTTTGATCAATATATTCGGTGACGCACCCATTAATAATTATATATACCAATATTGCACATCTCTCTCTACTAGAGTGTTTACACCAAACCTGCACTTTTACATAAAAGAGTAAAACATGCTGACTATGCATTGCACCCAAAGGATGTTAATTTAATTCCTTCTCATCTTACAATCTACAATTGGTGGCAGTTGAAGCAGATTGAGTGATAGATGAGGTCACACAGAGGTGGCACTATCACTCATAATGGGACACAGTCACAACCACAACTTTCTAAACAAACAAACCCAGCTGAGTGACATAGAAAGACATCAAGAAACACACCCACTCCAGCAACGTAACATATCCATAAAATGGAATACTTAGTAACAAGTAAACAGTGCATACATAGTAACATATTTATGCAGACCGTATACGTAGCAACATATACATACTGAGGGAAACATAATACCACATACTTATACAGCTGATACTTAATAACAAACACACACATCACAAAGTAACACAGGCATGTTAAGGGGATACAAAGATTGTAAAAACAAGGATGAAATAGAAGGAATAGTTGCACAGACATAAGACATACAAAGGGATTCATAGGCTGAGGTACTGTAATTTCAGAGAGGACATAGAGTAACATGCATATACAGAGGACAGACATGGTAATAACATAGATTGTGCAGTGTGCCCCCTAGATAAGTTGTGAATATAGCACATATATTATATATAATATATATATATATATATATATTAAGCATCATATTATACACGTATGATACTTGGGCCTGTCACGTGTACTCCCCGTTTGCACATTTTTCAGGCTGGCTCCAGTTTGTTTGGTTGTATCAAATAGGTTGTATTAAATAGGTTAACATAGCCATACAAAATATTTAAAGGATCCACAGACATATCCGCATATAAAGTGGATACACAACACGATTGTCACTCAGGGGTGCAAACCACCCTTCATAGGTCCCCCATGCTATGTCAAATGAACAGACATTTCTAAGATTGCTAGTGAAAGGGGTATCAGCAAAATTGTTACCAGGGCTAAGTAGCATTTAAAATGGCTGTAATACACATTCACGTGTACATACACAGAATAAACCTGTATATACAGTATATATAATAATAGGAATAGATACAATGCATTGACAAAATAACTGAAATAATTGCCAATATATTAGTACCAACGCCCTAGTAGAGAGTAAGTCCACCCTTTGCCTTCAGAATAGCTATAAGCTTTCTTGGAATGCTGTCAATGCACGCTCTTGTTTGTAGAGGGAGAAAAGCCTTCAGTCCTTTGAGGGATAAAGGAGCAGAGCTCTAACTAGCTCTTTTTGTGCCTTAGGCAAAAATAGGAAATTGCACTCCCGCCCCAACAGACTCCCACAGCTCCCTTCATTGTTCCACAACCCAAAATGAGTATTCCCAGAGTCCTCTGCACTGCCCAAAGCCAAATTCACTGTCCCGCAACCCATTCCACTGTCCATCAGCCTGTCTATTTGCCACAGGTAACATTACACTAAAGCCCGCTCCGCTGTCCCACACCCCTCCTCCCTACCCACAGCCCCTATAATTATGCTCTTGCTGCCCATACAATTTAATTTTAAATCTATATTTATTAACCCATCTTTTGCCCTTATCATACTGGGCACACATTTGTCCTTACCTTATTGGGCACTAGAAGGATGTTGTGACCCTGCAGTAAAGGTTGGATGACATCTATGCTCTGGTCATCCAGTAGCACCGATCACCTTTATACTGTTCTCTTGCACACCCAATATTATTGAATAAAAGTAGCTCACTGGTGTTTGTATTATATGGTTCTCATTGCGTGGGAGCGCTGTATAGGTTGATCTGTGCCACTGGACTACTGCAACACAATCCTTTCAGCACCCAGACTTCTAGTGCCTAATTTACTTTGCTATAAATGCCAATGTTTTGATGCCCATAATGTAGTATTTTTTTTAGTTTCTGGGTTACAGAGATGCTGATTCAGTTTGGTAGATTGGGCTCTCTAACTCACGTACCAGTCTGTTCTGGTTTGTCTAACTTAGTATGTAGTTCCCTTCTATGCTCTGTATCTAGTGCTACATAAATTGTTGGCCCTATATAAATAAATGTTAATGTAATGTGTTATTTTTCAGGCTGTACTTTTGGAGTATTTTGTTCCTATCTTATGTTTCTCTCTTGATGGTCTTAAACTTGCAGTGGCTCCCCTTTCGGCAGTGCAGTTTGTCTATGTTCAATATACACTATGATTTTTGACACATTATATAATGTTGCTGTTTTTGTGACCAATACAACAGTAATTAGGGAACATATTAACCCAGCCTCTTTGGAGCTTCTGTCAGTTTCCCAATGTTGCTTTGCCAATGCCCATCAAAGTATATAATGCTAATTATCAATCAGTCTAATATGGTTTACTTTTTACTTTTGTAGTTGTGATTTAGTTTTCTTGCAAGTAACAATACATTTCCATTTGGTGTTTACATTATTTTGTCCATCCCATGTATTTATTAAAGCACAGCCACAGACTATAACATAGTATTGATCTGCTGGATACAAAAATGCACTGATGTCAGCCATTGTCCCAACATATTCACAGACAGTATAGCTAATAACATACCTAGTGGAGAGGGGGCGTTAAATGACTCAACCATATACTAGGCACGCACAATAGCATATCCATAGATAGAGGTTACATAATAACAAACATACATAGACCTTCACAGTATAATACACATATGCACAAGCAGACAAAAGCTCTTTTGTACTACTTCAAGAAAGCCTTCATTCATTAATCCTGCCTCCTCTCACTCTCCCTGCCCATCTGTCTCACTCTGGCAGTCTCTCTGTCCATCTGTCTGTCTCTGGCACTCCATTTATCCATCTGCCTGTCTCTGGCAGTCTCTCTGTACATCTGTCTGTCTCTGGCAGTCTCTCTTTGTTTCCATATGTCAGATTACTTTTAACCCCCTGTTTACCATTAACGTAGTCCCTTCAGCTATTTAGTCCTCCCCAGCTGAATATATTACTTTGAGATTTCTCACATTCCCCTCCTATTGCCAATGATTATTTTTAGTCGTATATTTTGGTGTCCACAAAACATAGCAACCAGTAACCCACATGTGGCATGTTAGCCATCGGTATTATGACATACTTATAGACTAGTCTGTTTTCTGAGAAGCAAGCCCCTGAAAAACAGTATGGTTTCCCTATGGCTATGAGACTCCTCAGTTCTCTATATTTTAACTTGTAATGTTTTTGGCTGTTGCTATATGGTACACTGCTGGTGCTGTCTCTTTTAAATAATCTATAAATGTATAAATGTCTGTAGCCTGCTGCAAAGCATCAATTGTCTAGGTTTTGGGGGTCTTTTTGTATATGCACATTGGTGTTTCATTGATTTTCTTGTCAGTGTGTGCAGCATTTGTTTGCACTAGTTTTATTTACGGGGTGATAGATTTCTGGATCCCCTTACACTAGTCTTGCATTCCCACACATCACACTGGGGCATGTGCTCCCGCCTCATACACTTACAACTAATTCCCATAAGAAATAGGCCTGTCTTTGTTACCCTCAGATTTCCTCAGCATTCTAACTCTGACTAGCCATGGTTCCACCAGGATGCTGTCTCCAGTTCCAAAGGCCCCTCAGATCTCATCCAGAGCCACCCCCCCCCCCCCGCTCCCCTTCTCCCCAGTGTCGCCAGTTAAACCTCCATGGCTGAGAGAGTTCTGAAAGGAATGTATGGGGAGGAGGAGGAGGAGGAGAGGAAGACAAGAGGGGGTGTAGGAGTGAACGGAAGAGAAAGAAGAGGGAGGGGGAGGAAAGGAGAATGACAGAAGATAGAGAGAATAAGGGGGAGAGGAGATATGTAGGTGGTGGGGAAGGCTGGGGCTCATTAACCACTTGGCTAGGAATATAACATAATGCATTGCAGTCACAGGGGGTGCAGTGGGATTAAGGAGGTGAACTGTGAGGGGGAGGGCGTTGTTTGCAAAAGGATCATATTGTATATAATATATGGTCATGGGGGTTAGCATTAAAGAGCAGTTTCCTGGGGTTAAAGGTCACAGAACAGCCTGAGGCATAACCTAAATGTTCTTTTGTTAAGGTCAAGAGAGGGGGGGGAGGGGTTTTAAGAGACACTGACACAGAGAACTAGGGCTTCCTCAGAGTGCTTTTTTTTCCACCACATACAGGATGGGCTTCCTCAGAAGGCTAGGGATACTGTCTGCCAGCAAGTCAGCACACACAAAGGAGAGGTCTTCTCCAACCTGTCAGTAACACACAGACATACTCTTTCCGCCAACCAGCATTATACCCAAAGGGTGGGGGATGGGCATCCGTAGTTTGTCATTGTCACCCACACAAACAGGAAAGGGGCTCTGATCTGCAGAGGCACATACACATGAAGAGGGGCTGTAGCAGAGGGGCTAGTGTACCTTCCTTTAGACACTGTACCAAAAATCTTTGTGTTGTTTTTTTTTTTTTTGTGGAAGACAGGCTGATAGCTTCCATGCCACGCTGCATTGAGGCAGTAATTGCTGCAAAAGGGCCCCAAACCAAGTACTGAGTCCATATGCATGCTTATACTTTTCAGAGGTCTGATATTGTTTTACATACACTCCTTGTTTTATTGATTGCATGTAATATTCTAATTTACTGAGACTGTGGATTTGGGGTTTTCATGAGCTGTAAGCCATAATCATCGCACTTATGACAAATCACGGCTTGAACTATGTTGCTTTGCATGTAATGCGTCTATCTCATATATTAGTTTCCCCTTTTACGTTGCATTACTGAAATTAATGAACAATATTCTAATTTTTCGAGTATCACCTGTATACTAAACGGTTCATCTACAGTATACCTGTTTAAATTTTGATGGCAAATTTTGATTTAGTTTTAGTCATAGTCTTTTGACTAAAAGGCCATTTTAGATTAGTCGTATTTTAGTCATTTTTGTAGATTTGGTCTAGTTTTAATCAACTTAATCTCCAGCAGTGAGGGAGGAAACTGGTCTGAGAAGATTGCAGAGTGTTAAGTTAACTTGCTAGGGAGATGGAAAGGGAAACACTCACGTGATAGTACCAGGGGAATCAGATGGATGAGTATCCTCTTCCTCTGCAGTTCGCAGGGCATTGTTCCAGGGGGCAGACAGGCACAGGGAGCATGTGTCTCAGCCAATCCAGCTTCTGGACTGGACTGGCAGAGATCCATTGGAACCAGAAACAGGAGTTCACATAGGTAAATGCAATAGTCCCTCCCTAACATTTTAGTCAGTTGACAAAAATTACAATGGATTTTAGTCATAGTTTTAGTTCTATTTACTTAGTTTTTGTTTAGTTATTATTTAATTTTAGTGACTGAAAACATATAGTCGACAAAATTAACACTGTATTATACAGACACGTTGTTCTTCTTAGAAAGAACAATGTTATTTGTATTGAATGTATAACTATAACTAGGCATATGTGGTAACTCGAAAATTAAAGGCAAGTTTAGGGTAACTCATCAGATATCCCAACAAGTAGAAGCAAAAATAAAATTGGTCTCATCTTCCAGTACAGCCTGATAGTTTATGGTTTAAAAGGATACAAGTCAGGTGTTATAGCCCTGTGTCTCAGTTCCCAATAGTGAGGGAGGGAGGTGGAATAAAAGGTGTTTCGATTATGTATCAATTGGGCGCAATACCAGTCTGTGTATTGAAATGTTTGGAAGACAAGGCACTTAGTTGCATTATCTTATGAAGTGATGAAAAAAGTTTTGCATGGCCAGATTTGTCCTGAGAGGCATACAGGAGATCAATAAAAAAAACAATGTAGTTTAGTGTTGGGGGTTCATCATACATTCATTGATGGAGAATGGATATGTGGGCTGCAATTACAATTTGTCATAGTTTATAGTTTGACCTCGTGTCTTCTGTTGGGATTCCAAATAGGGCTAATTCAGGAATTAGGTGGGAGGTGGCCCAGGTTAGCTCCTTGCAAAAATTAATAACTGTTCTCCAAAATGTTTGTATCTGTGTTTAAGACCAAAAGCAATGGTTGAGGGAGACTGCTGATTCTATGCGTCCATCTCGTGTAATCGTATTTTAGATTGTCTAGCCGGTGAGAAATCTACGTATTGCAATGTTTGCATTGCATGGCTCTATAGATAGATTACAGTAGTAACTTATAGGGTAGCACCTCTGCCAAATACTCCATAGTTTGTATGAGGACGCTAAGTGAGAAAGAGTGAAATTACACTCAGACCCACGCCAAAAAGCTGTTGTCCATAAGCGGGTCAAGGGGCATACTAGTCCCCAAACTCACTTTTATGCATGTTGAAGACTACTGCTTGTATAGGGCACAGGATTTTTACCAATGTGATTTGATGCAGACATTCTACATAAATCACATTTTTCATATTTGACTCAAGCCCTCCCCCAGTGATTACTCACTGGGGGAGGGCTTGCACTAATTTTATAGACACTGAGCATATAAAGTTTTGTTTCATTTAATCACTTTTGGCTGGAATAGAATACATTGTGTGGACAAGTAGCTTCGCGGGGGGGTGGGGCTGAGTGAATAGCAGGATAGAAGTGTGAGAAAGATGGCTTTGCACATGTGTCTGAGTGTGTGGCAAGATGGTAGTGTGAGAAAGATGGATTTGCACATGTGTGTCTGAATGAATGGCAGGAAAGGGGTGAGACAGATGGGTTTGCACCTGTGTGTCTCAGTGAATGGCAGGATGGGAGTGTGAGAGAGATGGGTTTGCACCTGTGTTTCTGAGTGAATGGCAGGATGGGAGTGTGAAAGATGGGTTTACATGTGTGTGTGTCTGAGTGAGTGGCAAGATGGAAGTGTGAGAGATACGGGTTTGCACGTGTGTGTCTGAGTGAATGGCAGTATGGGAGTGTGAGAGAGGCACATGTGTCGGAGTTGGCATGCCTGGAATTTAAATTTTCCAAAAGGGGAGGAGTTAGTAACATAGCCACACCATCATGGAAGGCACCAAAACAAAAAAAACCCTGCACCCAGGCGTCCGTGACCCTAGGATCGGCCCTGTATAGGGGTCGCAGGGTCGTGACTGCCACCGGGCCTGCCGGTGCTGTATGTAAGTGTATACATGTGTTGTAATCATTTTGGTAACTGCACACCCCTCCAGATCACAAGTTGGTTTAGCCTGCCAGTTTCTCTCCTGACATCAGCTTGACAGCTGACACGCCCCCTCTTCACACAGCAGTGTAGCAGCTCCAGCGCCTCTGCCCAGGAAGAAACTTCCTGCAATCTATGTGTGAGTAGGTGTGTATACATGTGCTGTATGTATGTGTGTGTACATGTGCTGCATGTATGTGTACATGTGCTGGATGTAAGTGTGAGTAAGAATGTGTGTATACACGTGCTGTATGTAAGTGTGAGTATGTGTGTATACATGTGTTGTATGTAGGTATGTAAACATGTGCTGTATGTATGTGTGAGTGAGTGTGTGTATACATGTGCTGTATGTATGTGTATGTTTGTATACATGTGAAGTATGTAGCATGTGGGAATACACGTGCTGTGTGTATACATTTGCTGTATGTATGTGTGAGTATGTATGTATACATATGTTGTATGTGTGTATACATGTGAAGTATGTGGGTATACATGTGCTGTATGTGGGTGTACATGTGCTGCATGTAAGTGTGAGTAAGAATGTGTGTATACATGTGCTGCAAGTGTGAGTATGTATGCATGTATACATATGCTGTACGTAAGTGTGAGTAAGTAGGAGTGTATACGTGTGCTGTATGTATATGTATGTTTGTATACATGTGAAGTGTGTAGTATGTGGGTATACATGTGCTGTGTGTATGTGTGAGACTATGTATGTGGGTATACATGTTCTGTGTGTATGTGTGAGAGTATGTATGTGGGTATTTAATATAAAGCGGTGTTGGCACTTTGAGGTCTGGAACTTGGTTGCATGCAGGAAATTGGGCCCTCAGGCCCAAAAAGGTTCACCATCACTACCCTGTGGTATGTAAAATCAGAGCATATCTGGCTGGGATTGGACTACCCCACACAAAGTTAAAGGGACTGTCTAGTGCCCAAAATGCATCTTCCAAATATTAATGTATATTAATGTGCTTTCAAAGTACCGTATTCGCTCGAATATTAGACGACCCCCCCAAACTTTGGATATTCCTTTTGAAAAAAACTAAAAGCCTGAATTTAAGACTACCCTATAGGAAAAAAGTTTAACTTGTATATATTAACATGTAAATTACTTTTTAATATTCAATAAAAATGATATGAAACAAATGCATTTTTTGTATTTATTGTGCCAATGCTGCCTTTCTCTCCACCCCCCCCCCCCCCGCGTTGTCTCTCTCCCCCAAAACTTTTCTCTCTCTCTCCCCCCTTGTCTTTCTCTCCCCCTCCCTCCCCTTGTCTTTCTCTGCCCCCCTCGTCTTTCTCTGCCCCCCCTCCCTTTGTCTTTCTCTGCCCCCCGTCTTTCTCTGCCCCCCTCTTGCCTTTCTCCCTCCCTCCCCCTCACCCCCTCCCTCCCTCCCCCTCACCTGTTTTTTGCTCCCTGGTGGCTAGTGGGGGAAGCCGCGGGATGTCTGCACGATACGTTCAGACATCCTCCATGGTGCCCGACACTTCCGTCTATTATGACGGACAGCCAGTCCGTCATAATAGACAGAAGTGTCAGGCAGCATGGAGGATGTCTGCACTATCGTGCAGACATCCCCCGCTGCCCGATTCTCCTGGTGGCTAGCGGGGCAGCGGAGGATGTCTGCACGATACGCGCAGACATCCTCCATGCTGCCTGACACTTCTGTCTATTATGACGGACCAGCTGTTCCGAAGGACCCGGCTTCATCATAGAAGTCCCGGTGGTCGTGCCGGGCGGCAGCAGGGGGAGTCTGCGCTCATCGCGCAGACATCCCCCGGCTGTTAGAGAGGGGGATCCAGGTCCCCTGCAGCTCTCTATTTGAGGTCAGATTATAAGACGACTAGTGTTGAGAGAACCCGAACCTGTTCGGGTTCGTACCGAACATTACGGTATTCGGGACTCCGAACCCGAACGTTTCACTGTATGTTCGGGTTGGAATTCGGGGTTCGCCTATAAAAGACATTCGGTTTATAGACTTTCGGTTTATAGAATAGCAATAGCATTACATGTATTCCATAAACCGAAAGTCTATAAACTGAATGTCTTTCGGTTTATAGACTTTCGGTTTATAGAATACATGTAATGCTATTGCTATTCTATAAACCGAAATAGAGTCCCCATTCATACGAATAGGTCAATTGACCTATTCGTATGAATGGGGACTCTATTTCGGTTTATAGAATAGCAATAGCATTACATGTATTACATCTGAGAGTCAAATAGAACCGTCAAATACTGTGCTTACAGCGCACTTTGAAAAATTCTAATACTTTTGGGTGCTAAATAGTACATTTGCGTGTTGCGGTGCACTTCATATCTGAGAGTCAAATAGAACCGTCAAATACTGTGCTTACAGCGCACTTTGAAAAATTCTGGCTACCTCCTCCTCCTCCTCCTCCAGCGCCGCTTCCCCCTACACCACCACGGTCACTGCCTCCTCAACCTATGGGTCACTTATAAACTGAAAGAGAATACCCTGCACTCCAACCCTCTCTCAAATGGATAATTCTGTTGATCCTCCTGGCAGCCATGCTTTAGATTTAGATTTATGTTCTTCCAAAGCTAAAATCAAAGATTCCATCTAGTGCTATTTTATGGCTCTGCTATATTTTTAATTTGTATGTATTTGTATGTTATTTCCCTATCCATATTTGTTTGCAGGGCAGCCCTCTAGCCCTTTCCAGGACTTTTTTAGAGGCATTTTAGTGGCCAAAAGTTCGGGTCCCCATTGACTTCAATGGGGTTCGGGGTCAAGTTCGAGCCCGAACCCGGACTTTTTTCCGAAGTTCAGCCGCCGAATCCAGGTGTTCGCTCAACTCTAAAAACGACCTCGAATATAAGACAAGGGGTATTTTTCAGAGCATTTGCTCTGAAAAAAACCTTGTCTTATATTCGAGCAAATACGGTACTTTAAAATGCATGTATTACATTTTGCATTGCTTAAAATACTTACAGCTAGAAGAATTTGTGAAATTACAGCAGTTTGCAAGAAACAGGAACTGCCCACACTAGATGAGTAAAAGTAATTTCCTTTTTTTTTTTTTTTGCAGTAACCACTGAGAATAATTCCATTCAAATGAATGGACTATCATGTCTCTCTAGTGATGTCATCAGACAATGTGTTGCACTGTTAAGAAATCCTACTGTGTCCAAGAGCAAGGTCATTCATAGGCCACTCAAAGCCTACTCAGACATCATTATGCATGCTATACAGGGCCAGCGCCGCCTATAGGCAAAGTAGGCGCCAGTCTAGGGCGCACTTATACAAAGTGCTCCTATTTTTCTGCCACAATGTGGCACTGAGGGAGAGAGACGAACCTCACAAGGGATGAGGTGAAGGCCCACCCCCTCCTTCTATAGGAGAGCAATTTTTTACTTGGAAGCAGCGGGCAGTACTATCTCCAGGGCCGTTTCCAGCAGGGGCGTATTGTGCCCCTGAGTGACAGGCGTGCTGCAGCGCACACCTAGCACATATGGAGCATCCGCCACTGGTTTCCAGGTGGCATTGAGCAGAGGAGTTAGGGGGCCCTGTCAAGGGGGCGTTTTTTTGTTGTTTTGTTTTTAAGTCTCAGCCGAGTGAGCAGTAACAGTGACCCGGTTTTTTATCTCCTTTGGCCAGGCTCCTCCAGGTGTCAGGGAGTGTTTTCTTTAGAAAATTCAGGGAGAATGTGCATGTGTGACTGGCAGGATTGCATGTGTGTGTGTCTGAGTGAGTCCAGAATGTGCATCTGTGAGTGGCAGGATTGCATGTGTGTGTCTGAGTGAGTGGCAGAATGTGCATGTGTGGCTGGCAGGATTGCATGTGTGTGTCTGAGTGAGTGGCAGAATGTGCATGTGTGAGTGGCAGGATTGTACCCGTGTGTCTGAGTGAGTGGCAGAATGTGCATGTGTGAGTGGCAGGATTGTACCCGTGTGTCTGAGTGAGTGGCAGAATGTGCATGTGTGGCTGGCAGGATTGCATGTGTGTGTCTGAGTGAGTGGCAGAATGTGCATGTGTGAGTGGCAGGATTGTACCCGTGTGTCTGAGTGAGTAGCAGAATGTGCATGTGTGAGTGGCAGGATTGTACCCGTGTGTCTGAGTGAGTGGCAGAATGTGCATGTGTGAGTGGCAGGATTGTACACGTGTGTCTGAGTGAGTGGCAGAATGTGCATGTGTGAGTGGCAGGATTGTACCGTGTGTCTGAGTGAGTGTGAGAATGTGCATGTGTGAGTGGCAGGATTGTACCATGTGTCTGAGTGAGTGGCAGAATGTGCATGTGTGAGTGGCAGGATTGTACCGTGTGTCTGAGTGAGTGGCAGTCTATCAGTGACATAGGTGCTTAGTTAATATAGTAAATTCTGGGGCAAAGTCTTGCAAGTGATCAGCAAGAACATTTCTTTGGTTTCCATAGTGACGGCACCACTTACAGAACTTTGCCCCAGATTAGTATTTTATAAATAACTCCAATAGCCTCTTTAGTGATATGTTGTCAAGAGTTAACTTTTTATGCAATAAGGAAGTAAAGAAATACACACAAATCACAATTCCAAAGTTTGGGAGGCTGTTTTATAATCAGGGTTGTCTTATATTGGAGCAAATACGGTAATATGCTGAAATGCTCTGGGCTGTGTTATGATGATGCAATGCTATGTGGTTGGTATACAACCGTTTCTAGGGCTGATTTTTAGTCTCAGGCTGGCCCTGTTCCTGTGTAAATGGTGGACAGGCTTAGAGAAGCTAACATATGGTTAGCCAAGTTTTGAGCAGTGTTTCCTTTTTTACAGAGAGAGACAGGCATGGGAAGAGAGAGAGGAGAGAGAGAGAGAGACAGGCATGGAAAGGGAGAGGAGAGAGACAGGCAGGGAAAGGGAGAGGAGAAAGACCGACATGGGAAGGGAGAAAAAAGGGACAGACATCAGGAGGGAGAGGGACAGGCATGAGGAGGGAGAGGAGAGGGACAGGCATGAGGAAGGAGATGAGAGGGACAGGCATGAGGAAGGAGATGAGAGGGACAGGCATGAGGAGGGAGAGGAGAGGGACAGGCAAGAGGAAGGAGATGAGAGGGACAGGCATGAGGAGGGAGAGGAGAGGGACAGGCAAGAGGAAGGAGATGAGAGGGACAGGCATGAGGAGGGGGAGGAGAGGGTTAGGCATGAGGAGGGAGAGGAGACAGATGGGGGGACACATTAAGAAATGTACTTTTTCTTTAACAAGAAAAAAAACTGCTCGCTTGTGTATCTGTGACTGTGTGTGTGTGACAGTCTCTGTGTGTATGTGTGAGATTAGGGGGAGGGTAAAGGGCCGTAAAATGAGGGTTCGCTTAGGGTGGCAAAAATCCTTCCACTGGTCCTGATGCTATACTATATAAGAAAAATAACACAAGGTATTGAAAATAGAATAGCACAGTTTAGTAATAATTTATCCTCCTTCCCCAAACTTGTGCGTAACCATGTGAGGCACACCTCATGTAAACTCTGGTCCACTTCCACCATTTTACTTGTTATACTTACTATTCCTCATTACTAAAAGGAAGTGGGCTGATAAGGGGGCTGGGGAGGGGGCCACTGACAGCGTTGTCTAGTTAAGGTCCCCTCTGTTGATCCCCTTTGAAAACAAGCTTCTTTATAAGAAGAACAAGTGGAAAAAAAGTTTAGTTTTTCTTTAAATTTAAATGTGGGAAGTCATCATATTCAGTAATGTAGATGGTCTGTTTTATAGAGTAATAACTACAAGAATGACCACTGGTGCTCTTTTCTCCAAAAAAAAAGTGTTTCCCCATTTCTGTCCTCCATTATCCCCACGACTTCCTAGGTAGACAATTATCTGTCTGTTTAACTCTCAATTTATTTCATTTTTATAATACAACCCAAGTTATGCCTTTCCGGGCCAGGACTGTATAAAAATTATTTTTTATTTATATATTTGCGGCTAAGCTCTTTTCAACTTTAGATCCATATTGTATAATGTTATTGTATAAGGTTATCTGATAGTTGTATTTTTTTTTGTATGATGGTGTCTAGCAAATAAAAAAAACACATGATCATACCTCCCAACATGTCCCAAACACAATGTGGAATGCCGAGGAGTGTGGATGGGGAGAAGGTCTGTCAGTGTTCCCTGAACGCTCAATATCACTCATCATATCATCAGAGTGACAATTACTGCATATGCACAAGCCTCTGCTCATGCAAAGTACTAAATCATAAAAAACAAAGGAAATTGTTCTCAGCATACATGCGTTTAGGCTTTATTGAGGGTGGAAGAAAGTAACAGAGTAGGGATGGCAAACAGGTAAAATTACCATAATGTGAATTACCTCAACATATCATTGTGGAAGAACAAAGAAGAACAACTGGAGAACCCAAAAACTAAATAACAAAATGGAGACTGTGGGAATAACACCTGGAGAACCCAAACACCAAATAACAAAATGGAGACTGTGGGAATAACACCTGGAGAACCCAAACACCAAATAACAAAATGGAGACTGTGGGAATAACACCTGGAGAACCCAAACACCAAATAACAAAATGGAGACTGTGGGAATAACACCTGGAGAACCCAAACACCAAATAACAAAATGGAGACTGTGGGAATAACACCTGGAGAACCCAAACACCAAATAACAAAATGGAGACTGTGGGAATAACAAGTGGAGAACCCAAACATCAAAGAATAAAATGGAAACTGGGAATAACAATTGGAGAACCCAAACACCAAAGCATAAAATCGAAACTGTGGGATAGTTAGGGGGTGTGCATAATGGAGATAGTCCCACATTTTATTGGACAGTGCCATGCTATATATTTAGAAGGCCTTAATATTTAATGGCATATGTTCATCAATGAAGTGCTACATAATATGGATGTACTGAGAGTGTCCTAATGTGTCCTACATATTATTCTTCCACATTATACTCGATAAATATTCTGGAAAAATACGGTTTATACAGGTTCAATATCCAATGTTTATACTTTCATATTTTCAATATCATCTGTATTTTCCTTATGTGTTTCTTTTCATCTATAAGTGTTTATTATTTGGGTGTTTATGATCATTATGATGTAAATGTGAAAAGTGTCCAGAACATTTAAGATGCACCCATATATTTTCCACTGAAACTCACTGTTCCTCTTCCCTATACCATGGGGCTCAAATCTGAGAAGCCTGAACACTCATGCCATGTCAGGTACCAAATGAGGTTAAATATTTTTGGGGCCCCTCACACACTGCAGTTGAGGATATAAAGCATGGCCTCTCTTTTCTCCCACAGATGGGGGACACTTGTTGCCTAAACCCCATGGAGACATTTATGTTTGAGCAGAGGCGGCTCTCTAATTAGGCGAGTTAGGCAGCCGCCTAAGGCCTCGCACTCACGGGGGCCTCGCGGCTGCCTAACTCACCTTATTACCTTTGATGTATCAGGGAGCTTAACGCTGCCGTTAAGCTCCCTGTTACTCTAACCTGGGACGTTTCCTCCGTGCATCTTCTCTCCTGCACGGAGGAAGGAAGTTCCGATCGCGTTATTTTTTTTTTTAAACTTTATTGAACCATCGCAGCTTCAATAAAGTTTAAAAAAAAAAAAAAAACGCGACCGGAACTTCCTTCCTCCGTGCAGGAGAGAAGATGCACGGAGGAAACAACGGAGAGCAGCATGTAGGTAAGTACTAGGGAAGGGGGGACGAGGGTGGTACAAACGAGCAAAGACTGGCATAATGAGGGGCAAAATCCTGGCATAATGAGGTGAGGGGAAAAATCCTGGCATAGTGAGAGGCAATATCCTGGCATACAGTGGCAAAATCCTGGCATATTGAGAGGCAAAATTCTGGCATAATGAGGGGCAAAATCCTGGCACAGAGTGGCAAAATCCTGGCATTGTGAGAGGCTAAATCCTGGCATTGTGAGGGGCAAAATAGTGGCATTATGAGGGGCAATATCCTGGCATACAGTGGCAAAATCCTGGCATAGTGAGAGGCTAAATCCTGGCATTGTGAGGGGCAAAATAGTGGCATTATGAGGGGCAATATCCTGGCATACAGTGGCAAAATCCTGGCATATTGAGAGGCAAAATTCTGGCATTGTGAGGGGCAAAATTGTGGCATAATGAGGGGCAAAATTCTGGCATAATGAGGGGCAAAATCCTGGCACAGAGTGGCAAAATCCTGGCATATTGAGGGGCAAAATTCTTGCATATTGAGGGGCAAAATCCTGGCATAGAGTGGGAAAATCCTGGCAAATTGAGGGGCAAGATCCTGGCATAGAGTGGCAAAATCCTGGCAAATTGTGGGGCACAATCCTGGCATAGAATGGAAAAATCCTGGCATATTGAGGGGCAAAATCCTGGCAGATTGAGTGGCACAATCCTGGCATATTGAGGGGCAAAATCCTGGCATATTGAATGGCTTAATCCTGGCATATTGAGGGACTAAATCCTGGCATATTGAGGGGGTAAATCCTGACATATTAAGGGGCTAAATCCTGGCATATTAAATGGCTAAATCCTGGCATATTGAGTGGCAAAATTTGGGCATTTTGAATGGCTAAATCACAGTGCATCCGGTGCTGTGAGGAAGAACAAAGTGCCAATCTTCTAGCACAACGTGGTCTGTGAGACCACTTTCAACATTGAGCACCTTTCCTTCTGGCTGAGTGTTTCTCTTAGTGTGTGATTGTGTGCTTTCTGAGTGTGTCTGTGAGTCAGTGTGTGCTGGCTGAGTGTGATTGTGTGCTGACTGAGTGTGTCTGTGAGTCAGTGTGTGCTCACTGAGTGTGTCTATGAATGACTGTGTGATATGTGTTAGTGTTCACATTTAGGACACAGCAATAACAATGTGAGTTAGTCAGCCGCACACAATTTTATCTATACCAAATGTTTATAGATGTTTGTAGAATAATTATGAGACAAATAAAATTCTAGGAGCTGTTCATTTCTAGAAGCTGGGATTTGAGTCTGATCTTGAAATATGCTATTTCTACAGTTCATTTTTATTATCACTTGCATATATTTTATTTAATAATGTGTGTCCGTGAGGGCCTCATGTTCGACTTTCGCCTAAGGCCTCACAAAGTCTAGAGCCGCCACTGTGTTTGAGTAAGTTGTGGCACTGAAGTGTACATAGCAGAAAAGGTTAATGATCAGGCTTGATAAATTAGAAAAAAAACAACATATATATATATATATATATATACACAAATAGAAAACCTAAGATTTATTCTTAATAAATCATATTTTTAGAGTTCTGTTTATATTCGCATTGAAGGTTAGGTTTTGAAAGAGACTTTGTATAATTTTTCTACTGTATAAAATCTGGGGTCCTTTTAATGCTATACTTTTCCTTGTGCATGCTTTTCAGCTTATATAAACCATACTGGTACAACCACATTTAAAAAGTAAAGATTCAATATGATAAGTCATCTCTTGGACCTCCACGATCGCTTCAGAAGGAAGCACCTTCACTCAGTAGATCAGTGTCACAAACGCTGGGAGGGATTCCCTCAAAACGGTCTTGCATACAATTGTCATACAGAAGAAGCTCTCGCAGCCAATAAGATGCCAAGTACCATGCACAAACCATTGTGCCACACAGACGTGAGCCGTGCTGATGCCTTACAATCGGTGTGTGTGCGCTTATCTAATGTCGAATGCGTTCACAAAATCATTCATAAGACTGTAGCTGTCACCAGGATTCCATAGCAACCCGCGAGTGCTTCCTGCTCGTCCCCCACCGCACCCCACCAACGCTCATTCATCTTTTTCTATAAATAATTGTGCTTCCCCTTTGTGGACTGGGGATCACTGAAAACCGCTTAACAAAGGGACAGCACGCACACCAAGGAAGATGCAGAAAACAGATGGCATTTAAAGAATAAGCTGGCAGTACAGAGTATCTTTCAGATCCTCCTAACCCATCTTCTAGGTTACCCACCATCTCTTCCTGTCCTGTACCAGGAACACGCACAGCTGTTTCTCGGCAGCACCAGCAATAGCCTCCCCCACACAGCCCTAACTTAACCTTTCGCCTACCAGACAGAAGTATTTCCAAATTGGCTACAGCTGCTAAATACTCAACTACACTCAGTACCAGGGAGTGAACCGCCCTAAGCTCACACAGGGGTCTTTTAAATCCCACCCAAAATACACTCATAGAAACACAAATATCTCCATTTCATGGGCTATGAAGATGGAGAATATAAGAAGGTGCAAATTACAAAGACAGCAAACCGTACGGGGAATGACACATAAACATTGTGTATATTGATAATGTCATAAATTAAATACATTAATCTACAAATGTCACTTACCTCAGCATCGTTAGATCAGGGGTTTCCATTTTTTTTTTTTTTAGATCATGTCATTTCCTTCCAGTTCTCAAAGTACTAAGCACCCTTGCCTCTCAAGCCCCATTGGCAATTAAATAGAGACCCACGATTAACCACGCTAGGATGTCTGTCCTTAACAGCCCTATGTTTGCTGATAAGCCAGTGTTACTGGAATAATAAAACATATTCAGACACTGTGGCTGGACTACACACCCCAAAGATTTGGGGCCTCTGGTGTTGATGTAAAGATCAAATCTATACCATCGAATGGATTGTGTATGCTCCAGTAATGCATCATTCACTTAAGACATCATATCCAGTCTACTTTGTAGGCATAGTCCTGTTTTTCCACTAATTCTAATACAAAGGGTTGTTTTTGTGTCATTTAACAATTTTTCTGTCTCAAATTCAATACTTTATGGTGATGTGGTGTTAATCATGTGTTTCTAAATATAAAGGATACCGTCTAACACAAAGCAGGGAAATATGGTGCTTTTTTAGAATGTAAATTTTCTTTGTTAATAACATTGAAAAAAAGAGAGGACTAGTGTCAAAACCATTGCCATTTATTCTCCTCTGTGCTGGATCAGTACTAAAGATTTCTGTACCACCTGAAATGACACAGGGATCATACTCAGTAATACAGTTTGGCAGGCAGCACAAAGGAGAAGACATTGGTCCACTCCCAGGACTCTTTTGTCTGGTAAGGTCAGCTCCCAGCTTGAAAGAAAGCCAAGTGGTGGGGGGAAAAAAAAGTTGACTATTCCTTTGAGATGTCAAAATAGACTTACAAACACTGACCAACACCCAAAAAGCTCAAATCTTAGGAGAAGCTGATAAGATTAAAAATGCATGCAAATGTTTATATAAGTATGTTGAATTTAGTACCAGAAAACAATCAGTTCATTGTCGCAGATTTAAACCCATATAGTGTTACACGTTACTGTGCACGTCCTTACATGTAGCTACACATTCATTCAGATATCTGCTGTCTCACACTTTGTTGGGACTGCATATTGTTGACCCGCTAGCGATGAAAGAAGTCTTGAGCTCCTTTGTAGTAAACTAGGGTAAATCCAAAGTCTTCTTCTGCATGGTTAAAGAACCAATATCTTCCAGGCCTTGTTCACACAAAAACAAAGTAAGGACCATCTTACTGGGCAGGGGGGAGTTCCCATAGCAAAGACCCTTTCTCTGACAGCCATGAACTATTTAACTGCATAAAACAAAATTAAAAAAAAAAAAAAAAAAAAAATCGCACTTTTACAAAGCACACAAAATAAATATAAAATTAAAAACTTAAACTTTCTGCTACATAGTTTATTTGGAGGAATATCGTTAAAAACTTTTTTTTTTTATTTTACATCTCCCTTCTCTCAATCTCTATTCAGTTCGGGAGGTGTCACCTTCCTCAGCAACCAAAACAAAGTGAATAAACGCTTAAGACAAAAATAAATACAAAAAAAAAAAAATTATAGATAAGACCTCAAAAATAACAACATTTCTGAGCTAGAACCAGATTTACAGGAGGGCAAATAGAGTGTAGGCATCATCTCTAAGTTTGTTCAATGAATTTAGCTCATACACCAAATTAGTTAAGAAAAAAAATAGCTTTGTAGGTGTTTATGAACACACCAAGGTATCAGTCTTATTTTTAAGGGTGTTATACACAGAGTACAAGATAATATGCTCAGAGGTGTAGTAAAATAAGCATCATGAGTACATGAAAAAGAGGCTAATGTAGTGAGGTCATTCATCAAGTGGAGACAGGAGAGAGAGAGAAAAAGGTCAGTGTACAAACAGGGTCTTATATAATAAAAGGAGACAGGGCTCACTTGCCATTCTTTGATAATCCCAATAAAAGGGCACAAACCACCTCACAAACCATAATGACGGGAGTGAATAGCAGTTTAAGGTTAACAGAATTGTGTAGGTATTAGAAATTGCTAAACAGTACAAAGCCAGCAGCACAAGGGAGATATAGGAAGGTTAGACCTTTCTTCATAGTCACTCAGAAACCTTGAACAGTGCCTCCTACTGTAACACCCCCAGGACAGTAAAAGAAACCACAATTCTCACGCACAGACTACCAGGAAACATGCCTTGCATACGCAGTGAATAGAACACGTCACAGCTGGGACAGAAACTGACACAGCGAGAGGAGGGGAGGAGGTGGACACAGGAAGAAAGGGACCCAAAAAAGGGAAAAGGGTGGATTTTAAACAAAGACAAAAAGGAGATTGTGCATCTGTACCAAATACTGCATTTAGAATTCATTCCACAGAAGAAAAGAAAACCCAATAACATTCAGCTCCAAGAACATTTAATAGAAATGCCAGTTTCATTCAAATAAAAAGGGGAATGTCCTAAAACTGGGGTATGACAAATGAAAGAAAAAAAGAAAAATAAAATTATAGTTAAAAAAAAAAAAAATACAAATAAAATATCCAAGGTGTGAGGTAAATATGATCAGATGTAGAAAGCTTGGACAGCAATCAGGACACTACTCCCATTCTGGTCCCCTCCACCTCAATGTTACCAAAAGGAAGGCAAAGGGGAATCACAGCATGCACAGCAGGCCACCCCAGAACATGTTCAGAGGAGGGACTGGGGCCCAGAGAATATTAAATGGATGATGCTACATATAACAATAATTGGTAAAGGGGTACAGTATACAAGTCCCTGGTGCCCCTCCATTCGTTTGTTAATGCCAAACATTAGGTCCCATAGAGGCAGACGTGTCCTAAGCAGCAGCATGACGTTGTTTGTGACCTGGGGCAGATTAGATCTGCAATATCCGGCCAGGCCCAAGAATGTTCCCTACTGTGTACTACCAGCATGTGATCATGCAGCTCCAGGAGTGGGGTCACTTGTGCTCCAGGAACAAGAGCATACCTTATTGCCTTCACACTCCATAGCATGAACACACAGCTCAATCCTACAACGCCCCGGATTCCAGCGTTTAAGGCAGAAAATGTTATAGGAATTCAAGTCGTCAAATTTCCCCGATCGTTTTATTTTTTTTTTCACCTTTGTCATTTCACAACAACCCCAAGTCCAAACAATAAGAAAGAAAAAAAAAAACGTCTCTATGCCATCCTCTGGTCCATACGATGTCACGTGAGCAGCACCTTCCTTGTAGAGAATATTAAGAAATGGAAGCGCTGGCTCTATTGCCTTACGCCACCATAAATTCTGAATTGAGTTCAGCCTTCACATCAGGCTTCCATAGAGAGTCTTCAAAGTCCATCTCTAGGCTGCCGTCTCCACTGGATACACTGCTATTACTACTGGTCCGACTTGACTTCCGCGTGGGCAGCCAGTGATACGGCGCTCTCGAGTCCCTCCTTGCTTTCCGACGCAGTCTCTTCTGATGCATGAGCAGCTGTAAACGTTCCACCTTGCAGCGAGTGGCTCTGTTCTCAGTCTGCCGCAAGCGATCTCCTGAAAAGATAAAATGAATGGGAACCTTAGATCACGTTTACACATAATGTGGAAGGCACTTTTTTTTCTTACTGCAAGGTGAAAAGGCATTAGAACACTGTCACCACCCAGCATAGTGTTATCCCATCCACGCGCCCATCAAATGTAAGATTCCCAGGGTTTTTACACTCTATTGCAGCTCATTAAATCACCTTGCACTATACATTGAGACACTGCACTGCTTATAAAGACTTCTCAGCAGGAGAATCTGCTAGAAAGCTTGGTCAAAAGTTCAAAAGAAAGTAACCCTGTGCTGAAATAAACGTGGCAGAGGATGAACAATCCCTGGCCCAGGAGAATGTATCCAGGGTATATAGCTAAACTGACACTGAAATAGTTAAGAGCAGCCTGCGGATTATCAGCTGCACACAAGCATTGAATATTTTATCATGAAGCTCCCACAGCTTCCTGCTGTATAATGGGATCTGCTCACCCCTCCCACACTCAGTGGCTCTTTGTTCTTGTAACACAAAACACACAGAATGAAACTGGCCAGATGCATGCAGGCCCTCCTCCCCCTCCCACCCACACCCTCTATGGAGGGGGGGGGGGGGGGGGGGAAGAAAGAGCCCCTTCCTCTGCCCTGTCTGGTAATACACTGCCTCCAGCAGCCAGTGTGAGAATGTCTACCCCCCCCCCCCCCAGCCATCCCCTAGAAACTGCCACATACCCCAGCTTCTCTTGTACCCAGACTAGGCCAGCTCTCAGAATGAGTTGGGACAACTGCTCACAGAACAAAGAGGAATATGTGTGCAATACTTTTGTCTGCCACGTGTGTGTGTATATTATATATATTCCGGTATATACATCTGCTGTAGATGGATTAGTAGATGGGGAGGAGGGGTGTGCACAGGGTCATATATTGTTTAAGTACACCTACAGATACAGGCAGTAAAACTGAGCGAGGGTTGCAACCTGTTTTTTGTTGGTTCTCTATATGAAAGTCCTTTATCTGGTCTTCTTCCCCCACCCTTCTCTAGTCAACCGAACAAACACACAGTCTTCATCCACTCCTCTCCAAAGAATGTCAGCTAACAGATTTGGTATCCAGAAGGACACTACTGGTCATTATGATTGCATGTAGACATCTACTGACCTGTGGGTTTGCTTAGGCGGCTCTGAGTCTGGCAGCTCCCTGCTGGGTGTGATATCTGTGTGGGATCTGTAGTTCGCGACGAGGTAGGCTTGGGAGTCCTGACCTGGGATGCACACTGGGTGTGGCAGCGGAGTGTGGTGAGGGAGGGTGGCATGCCCTGGTAATGACGTGTGGCACTCAGCAAGTCATTGAGGATCTGCAAAATTGTTCCAATATCACGGCGAGGGCGGCCTGTGCTGTCCTGGCAGTGTGGGTGCAAAGTGCCTGAAGCAGAGGGGGGGGGGGGGGGGGGGGGATTATTAAAAGTATAAAATAAAAAAAAACATAATATAGGAATACACTCAAAAAATAAATTGTACTGTGACAACACTGCATAACTGTCAAAAGTGGATCATCATTGGTAGTAAACAATTATTGTACTGTGAAAACACTGCTGCAAACATTCAGTCATATCATTGACCTTCCAGGGTAAATATTACTTTACAACCAAAATGTTAACACAACAGTTGAAACTATAGCAACAAATACTTTCAAACAGTCTGTTCCCACTGCCACAGGACTACAGATGACTATTTAAGGGGGGGGGGGGGGGTGTTAATGTGGTATTTAAAAGTAAACAAGGTTTGCTTTGTATTCCTTTAGAGTAATAAACATATCCACAAGAAACTAAAATAATTCTGCTAGGTTCTGCAGGCAGATTTGGTAAAACAGAGATAGGCACAGTGCCCATGGCAAGGTTTGTGAAGGTCCATAGAACATCATTAAATTATCGTCACCAAGTCCAGTAAAGGTCCACCATTGTTCCTACCTCTACCTACAAAACCATGTTCTTTAGACATACAGTACAGAACATGCAATGAAAGTTCTAATACAGAACACTTTCTTTTTTTGGAGTGTACTTCTTCTACAAAGTACCATTTAAAAGATATTCACAGTCGTTGTCCAAAAACTAAAACCTGGAAGAAAAACATTTAATCTGAGATGGTCTGGTGACTGTTGATTGCCCCTAGTGTTGTGTAAGGTGGGAGGGACAAAGTACGCGTGAATGCGAATACTAATGTGAACAGCTAGGAAGGATGACCATGTAGCAGGAGTGAATTGAAATGTAAATGTATACAAGAATGCTCATTAAGCAACTAGGATGTGTGACACCGTAGTAGGAGGAAGCAGGCAGACATTGAGACAGACACTAGATGTCAGCACTGTAGTAGGGGGGGGGGGGGGGGGGAATTTTACAGGATGCAGGAGAGAACATTAGCAATATTTTCCATGTAAGCATGGAGTTTACTTTAAGTTTACTATGTACAACTGATAATCAGTCACTACCAATGTAGGTATAAGTATACATACTTGGACGCATGAGAAGCAAAACTCTAAAAAGGAACGGATTTCAAATAGCCTTAAACTGTAAAGCTAAATATTTAGTTTTGGTCTGTTTTTTGTACCATCCAAACCATGGACTAGGAAACATATGGCTGGTGGGCCAGAGATTGTTTAGGCCACAAATCTAGTTATTCAAATCAACTCTAATTCCTTCCCCATAGATTACTTTTTTGTAATTCCTGTGTAGGTTTGTTGTCCAATATGAAACAAACCCTTTCTGGTTATAAAAAGGACACCCAAAACTTTGCTTCTTGAGGTTGAGCACAGGAAGTGGTAACTTTGAAAAGTTCAATTTAAGTAGAACAATAGACAAGACTTCACAAAGCTAAAAATTAGGAAGAAAAAATAAATAAAAATTAAAAAAAAGTCAGCTCACGAGACAAATTAAGTGTACTGATCCATTATATAGTCTAACATTTCAGACCCGAGATGCTTACCAGAAAAGGTCCCTGAGAAGACACCAGGAGCATGGTTAACAAAGCTTTCTATAATAGCACCAGGTTTCCGAGGTCTGCCTGATGCAGGGGAACTGGTACCCTCACTGCTTCGACTAGTACATGGCACCTGCTGGAAAAGACATTTGTTCAGCACCCTATATAAAATAGCTGGCGATCGCAACAAGACCGGAGGTGAATAGACAGGCATTCAAAGAAATTGCTCCCAACTCAACACTTCGTCAAAGTCATTTAATACCTTGTCTCAAGGCAATGCTTGAGGACCACAGGCTGTTTGGGATTAATACTTGTTCCTGGGTTTAACAAGTTTGCTAGTGTAGGAATATCATTAAATAATGGTTCTAGAGGACATCATCTTTCCCCATTGTCAGGTCACATAATCTCAGAACTTTAAAGCCTCTAGTGGACTCACCTCTGCACATGAAGACACTGCCACACCTTCCCCATGGGAACGGAAGACACTGGTGGTGACCGAGGTGGCGTGAGGGGCATCGCAGTGTGTGGAAGAAGCAGGTTTCGACGTCGAGGGAGGAGAGCTCTGTGTGCAACTTGTCAAGCGGGTGAGGGCAGGTGTTGTACTGGTATGCAAAGTACGGTATTGAGGTGCTGCATTTGGCTCAGTACCCCTAGCGATGAGGTGACGGTGCTGGACGTGGGACCCTCCGGCCTGCTGTGCTGCCAGCTGAAGCTGCACAAACATCATATGATCACCGACACGCAGAGCAAGTGTAAGTGGGGATCGGCCAGACAGGAAGTCATTCACCTGAATAGAGAAATGAGGGACAAGTGAGGGGTGAGAAACGGTCACTGCCTATATTCAAGATATTCCAGCAATTAGCCATGTGTCCTATTGCATGTTATACAAAAATAAGTAAATAAAATCAGATGATATTCACTGCATTTAGATTTAAATGTGTTCCTCCATGTTAGAGGTTAGGCAATTGCTGTATTGAATCACTCAGTCTTGCCTAACTAATCTACCTTCCCCCAAGATACCTTCTTCTCAAAATGAGTCAACAATCACAGACAAACAACCACCCAGGTGACAACCTCTTAAAACACAGAACTACCACAAGCGTAAGCAAAAAAACACAGCTCCCCCTCCCATATAAAATATAACACTATGCAAGACCACAGCCCCAGCAAATGACCGGTACAAATACATGTGGAAGGTCTGGCACTGGACCAGTTAACAGATTGGTAGGTAGATTTAATTGTGAAAAACAAAGAATTCAGAAGGCAAAATCTCAACTTCACCAAGCTGCACAACAGAGGAAAGAGCTACCCAGGAGCATTATACCATCACGACTCAATCATCCACACAGCAGTATGAATGCAGCTCCCTCCCCCACGTCACGACTTTCCCCTTCCCCCCATCCAACACCACCCCCGCAACACTGGACAAAGAGCAGAACATTAACCCTGCAAGAGCTGGAGACAATGCACAGTCTGTGCATATGTGGCAGGTACAGTATGTACCCTCACTATGTCTACATGCATACAGTCTCTCTCTCCAGCTTTATCAGGCTGCTCTCTCTGACTCACCCCCCTCCAGCCCACGCCTGCAGGAACAGCTAAAAATAGCTGAGTCCAGCATGCAGCTGGGAGAACGAGGCCATGGGTGGGGGAAGGAGGCCTCACAGGTACAGATAATAAGAAAGAAAATCTTGTGTAAATGAGTTCTACAGGGGGAGTGCTTTATTTTGGGAGAATAGCGGTTCCAGCACACAGATGTAAATAAAATAAAAAAATTTAAAAAAAAAAGGTTCCACATGGGTGAACAGGAAATGGAAACAAAATGCCCAGTTTAGGGGAGATGCAAAGCACAGGCACCTAAGAAGAAGCCCACGCTATAGAAAGGGACAATAATGGAATATGTAGGTAGATGATGTTGGATAAGGGACATGGAGAAGTAACGAAAAGAACAGATAATAAAGAAACTAGAAAGGAAAATAAATCACTGATCCAGATAACAACAGAAGCATAAGTAGAGACAGGTAGACCAGTAATGCAGTATAATACTATCTACTGTTCTGAAGATAAATATAAAATACTACACAATCTAGGACTGCCTGTACCTGTACACAGGCTAATGTATAGGGAATAAAGGGAGGGGAAGCTTGGGAGAAGGGCTTTCTCCCCATATCAGTCTGTCTCTGCTTGACTAACATAGTATGTAGTTCCCTTCTATGCCATGTACCAAGTGCTAAGTAAATTTTTGGCACTATAGAAATAAACAGTAATGGAATATAAAAGACACGACTCCCTCCCTATGTATTAGCAACACGTTTGTCAGAATGGGTGAAGCTCTGCGTCATAGGGTGCATAGCGACAACAGGAAGTATTCTGCCTGTTGTCACTATGCATCCTATGACGCAGAGCTTCACTAGTGATTCCCTCCGCAATGATACCGCCCTGTGACCCCTCACCTGTGTCTCCGTCAGACTCTCCAGGGCCTGCATCACAGACTGCTCCGGGCGGGACATCTGTGACTGTTGAGAGGGGGGGGGAGAAGAGGAAGAGTCATTACTACACCCGCACAGGGTCCAAATAGAAATTTTGCATACTCTAAATAAATGGACACTCACCATGAGTCCTGCCTCCACACTGGGAAGAAGGGTAAGTTTGCTCCCGTTCGACACCCCCAAATCCTGCAGCTTTCCAGAATTTAGACGCCTGATTAAAAAAAAAAAAGATAGAGGGATCAGGGTGAGAAACCCAAAACCTACAGCTAGCACTGAAAATCTATAACCTTTTCTCAGCACTGCAAACCAGCTGTTCACTCTGAGTTAATGGAACTTCCTGGATTCTCTTTGGCACTCAAGGGGTAGTGTCTGGGTTACTTTGGGTGTGTGAGTATGCGGTGGGGTGAAAAGTAGTAGTGATGTAATTGCTTAGTCAGAACCACCCCGAGCGCAGTTACTGGAAGAGGGGGTAGATGAGGCCAAACAGAAGAACAATTCTAACAAAAAAAAAAACAACAAGACTGGGGCGTAAAGCAATTTATAGAAAAATCATGGTGTAAAAAGTGTGTTTTACATTTGTGAAGGTTTTACAACAAAACAAGCCTGGATGTTCAGGGGTTAAAACACAAATGTGTTTTGGGCAGACTAGATGGATTGGGCAGACTAGATAGACCGAATGGTTCTTATCTGCCGACACATTCTATGTTTCTATGTGTTGCCTTTGAGTAAAAAGCAAAGAATATTTTATAAGATGGGACATGTTAAGCTACACAGTGGTATGACACAAAATCTAAATTATGTCAAAGTCTCAAAAGTGAAATGTGGCAAAGGGAAGAGCCTAGATCACACTATCTAATCCTTATTTGTGAGTGCCAAGGGGGTGCACTCTTTGATAATGAATGGACATCAATTCGTTCCATATTCCGTGACAATGTGACGTCCACAATAGGTCGTTCCTGGCATTTTAGAATGTGCATCAATGTAATATATCACACACACAAGACTGGATCCTCAGGTAGAGCAGTGATCGCTAACCTTTGACCCTCCACCTGTTTAAGACTAACATTTCCCAAGATGCTCAGCCAGACAACATTGCACACCGCAGATGGGGTACCAAAGGTTACAGATAATCCGTTTCCACACAAACGGTTAGACGCCCACCCATGAGTGCAGAACAAAGAATGGGGACTATTGGGGGGGGGGGCGCATTCACCCCTCAGGGGGCTCTTGCTCTTCATACCAGCCACATTTGCCTGTCTAAAGCAATCCTCCGCCACAAACAAGTTGTATTATCTAAAATAGCCCTGCTTGCTACTTCAATCAATTACAGCAAGCCGGACTGCTGGTGATGGGATTGGGAGCTCAACAGTCCCTAAGATCTTTAGCCAAGCCTGTCAGATTACTAGTAGATTTTTGTTGGTGTGATTTGTTACATGGGAATGGTCTGAGAACAATGTAGTAATGGCTGGGCATTCGAGCTCCAGCAAAGGCTATAGTCATCACTGGCCCATTATTCTATTCCTTAATTAGTTTAATGAATTAGGCGAGCATTCCCGCTGGACTACTTGTTTCCCCACACATTTCTACATAACGAAGAGTGCTAGGGTACTCACGTCTCCCGGTGGAGCAAAGTAAGCCTCTCCTTGGGCACCTTGAGCCGCTGTGATATCCGTCTCTTTAGTCCGTCCACAGTTTCCTCCGGCGGCACGGCCAGTTCATACCGGGTTCCGGTAGTGCTTTGGATATTGAGGTTCATGGGCGACTCCCGCGCTCCGTGACTGTGCGGTTGTGGCGGTTGCTCCATCCGGGTATCTGACACCGGTGCTCGCTTCAAGCTCCAGCGTGAAACTAACCTCTAAAGTTCCAATCGAACACACTCGAGACAGCAGCGCCTAGTAACGCCCCGCAGCCAATGACTGCGAACTCTCTGCAACCCACGTGGCAAATGGGTAACGCCTTCCCGGCGCCTTGTAGCCAATCAACTGACAGGATAGTGACCTACTGCGTACCAAACACGTTCCTCCCTCAGTGCGGTGACGCCCACAACAGCCATTCATAATAAATTGAATTCACAACAAAGCGATAAGGAGAAAGGAGGAACAGGCGGATGTACAGTCAGCGCAGATATAACACTGGGGGCGTGGAATTACATTATTATTAGTTTATTTACAAATCTAAATAGTCCGCAATCCTGTGCAGTGAGGCAAACAAAAAAATAGTATTATTCGAATGACACTAACCTAAGAACAAAAGGTGAGGAAGTTCCTGCACTAGTGCTGTATACAGATTTAACGTACAGTAGGGGGCAGGAGGTTTCTCATTACGATTTCTCACAATTAATCTGGATATGGGGTTATTGAGAAATAAACCAGCATTTCATCAATGAGTCATAATTAATAGCATGCGATAGGAGTTGTAGATCCCACTGTGTGCTGAGCATAGAGTTTCAAAAATAAAAAAAAAGCTAGATCAATCAAAGTCACCCCACTTTTGATTAAATCAGCAATGCTGATGGGAGGATATCCTGAATACGTGGCCAGCTAGTGGTGCTCTGGAATAAGGATCAGCTAAAAATTCCTATCATAGTGCAAGCTTTTCAAGGTCAATATCCAAGTACCCAAACAGTGCAGGCCAGCTTTTCCAAACAATATACCCCTACTGTTCAGTGATCACACCCTTCCTGTGGCAATGCAGAGTCCTCAGTGGTTATCTTATAAAACTTTTGTATTGCTTTGCTTTTTTTTTTTAATATGGACCTCTTAGCAGATGCAGTAATGGATGCCATTTTATAAAAAGAATACACAAGGTCAAAAGGGTAGTTACCATTCTCGCCTACTTGAAAAAGGGTGTTTACAGACTTGCTGAATCGCGATGTGTTTAGGGGCGATCCAGGGATAATTGCTGCCTTAGAGGTTCTTGGATGTCCATTCAATATATACTGTTCATTGTGTAATCTATGAGCCTACAGTGTATATTGTCTTAGTCTGTATTATTTATATGTTTTTATTTTTACATGTATATTTTATACTTATATTCAATATTTTTCTACATTTATAACACATTTTGTTTGTAGTAGTATTTATTTTAAAGCTCAGTGGGACAGCGGGGCTCTGGAGCGCAATCCCGCAGTCCTGATCTCATTCTCCGGTGTCCCAGGCAATTCTTACTGCTCATGCGCAGCACTCTGCGCATGCGCAGTAGTGATCCTGGCTTCAGAAGCCAGGATCAAAAATGGGTGACAGTGTTACCGCACATGAGCGGTAGCAGTGACACCCCACTCCCCAGACTCCGCCCCCTGTGTCCCACCTCTCGGTGTCCCGATTTGCGGGGGGAAAAGTCACAGCTATTTGTTGATCCAAAAACAAGGATTGTGTATAGATGGGGGACATTTATAGTAATATTATCAGGATATAGAAACCTATATTGAGATGATGAAAACCTAGATTCCAATAGACCAGGGGCGTCAAACATCCAAGGTGTGGCCCACCTGACTTAACTGTCCATATTCGCATAATCTCTATAAATATATAATTTATCTTAAATAAAGTTAATTTGTACTTGTTTTGAACTGCTTTTATTTTACTTTTAATTAACCATACTTTTTTTTCTACATATAATAAGCTATTCTTCACCGTTACTGTAACAAAACAAAAAAAATGAATGCAGCCCAATATGGACATGCAATTCTGATTGTGCGGCCTACTTCAGAAAAAACTCAGATGACACTTCAATAGACATCCGAAATCTGGATCCTGTACCTATAAATTTTAACCTTTTATTGTTTCCTTTTATTGTTTTTCAATAATAGTTCATTCTAAAAAATGTGGAACAAACAATTTCACGCCACTCCTTGTGTAATAAATACAAAAATTTAAAGCAACAAACTGCTATCATCCCAAAACAGTAGTGTCGTGTAAACAATTGTATTATGTTAAAGTTTGCCAAATAATACACTGGCAGAGAGAGAACATTGTTTACAATACATTGTGGCTTTGGGACTTTGTGTGGTTTAATTCCCCTAATGAGCTGCCATTTAAATATCTGTATAAAGCACTTTATGATTGCTTACTGCAATACACAATTCCCAGGGGAAAAAACAGTGTTTTAGTGAATGATAGCACCTCATGTTTTAACTTTTTTGTATTTATTACATAAGCTGTGGGGTGAAATATTTTTTCCACATTTTTTTTAACTTTTTATATTATAAAGAAATATCCAGATATTTAGGATTTGTTTCTAGAATTAACTTTTAATTGATACAAGAATGGTAAACATTTTTTAAAGTATAGGACCCTATGTCTATTTTTTTCATCAACCCACTTTTTTCTTCTCTTTTAGGGTCTAAAATTGTATCCTTGGAGCAGTTTTAGGCACCACAGGACATTATATCATTTCTTATTTCTCTCATTAATCCTTTTCCTAGATCAGAGGGGGGAGATAAAATGAGAGGCCATAAGAGGCAAAGAACTCCCTGTTCCTTCAACCAGACTACTAGGAGCAGTGCTGCTGCTCTATTTGGGCCTAGTTACAACTACAATCCGTGTTGTTAACCTACTGCCTCATGTCTTAGCAATAGTGCAAGAGCTCTGGCTTTTCATGAGCAGAGGATTATGGGTCATTCTGTGTAAAAGGCAATGGCAGTACACCAGGGGCTGCCCTTGGCCATAACACATCACTCCACCCTTGCTTTCTACAGTCTTTGTTTTTGGGAACGAGAGCTTGGCTAGTACAGTGTGCAAGAGCACTGGTGAGCTTACAATCAATGTAATAATCAAGATCAGCAAGCCAAAGTCGCGCACCAATTCACCTTTAAAGTAAATCCAAAAATCAGCGGAGTGTTAAGCAAAAGTAAAAAACGTTTATTGAAGAAAAAGTAAGAACATCATCGGAGAGGAACCGTCTCACGCGTTTCGCCATGAGGCCTCCTCGTAGATCTTACTATTACATTGTTCCACGGCTGAGAACGCCGTATACACTGCATGTCATCTGATAAGGCTTTCAGGTTTTTTCAAGCATGTTATTTTACCTTTTATCGATGTGACTGACCACACAGCTTATCCTTACCATTTTGTCAAGGAAGTGCTTACAATCAAGTGACATTTAGCATATTTTGGGAGGTTTGAGCCCAATGTTAGAGGGACTTTATTAACCTAAGTACTGCTAATAGTGTAAATGTAGAAAATATAAATAATAGTAAAACTGATCTATACATTGTGTTAGCAAAATTACATTACAAGTATTACGATTTGTTTATATAACAAAATGAGGGGTGTAGTAAAATGTATAGACCTGGTAGCAGAGACAAATAGCCACATGGGTGAGGACTGTGGTATAAAGGTAGTGTTTATGGACCTTAAAGGCTTCCCTTATGCTGTAAAAATCTACAAAACTTTTTTAAAAGCTGCAATAAATATAATTTCATTAAATTAGAACTGCTTACTCTTTTGTTTGTAGTTTACCCTACATCAGACAGAAACTCCCAATTGCCTGTAAAAAGCAGCCATTTTGCATTATGGGTCTGTGCCTGTCCTGATAATCTGCAGTCAGGAGATCACTCTGCATTTGATAGAAACCCAGCACTGTGTGTCTGAGTATGTCCTGATAATCTGCAGTCCTGAGACCACCCGGCATTTGATAGAAACCCAGCACTGTCTGTCTGAGCCTCTCCTGATAATCTGCAGTCAGGAGATCACTCTGCATTTGATAGAAACCCAGCACTGTCTGTCTGAGCCTGTCCTGATAATCTGCAATCCTGAGACCAACCAGCATTTGATAGAAACCCGGCACTGTCTGTCTGAGCCTGTCCTGGTAATCTGCATTCAGGAGATCACACGGCATTTGATAGAAACCCAGCACTGTATCTCTGAGCCTGTCCTGATAATCTGCAGTCAGGAGATCACTCTGCATTTGATAGAAACCCAGCACTGTCTCTCTGAGCCTGTTCTGATAATGTGCAGTCAGATCACTCTACATAAGACACAATCACATCACTGTATGAACCTGTCCTGATAATCTGCAGTCTGGAGATCACTCTACACTAGAAAATCCAGCTGTAGTGTGTATACTTGGCGATGTTTTATTTCTTATACAATGTGTTTCATTACACAGGGTGTAAGTGCTCCATTAATAAGATTCACACTACCTCTCTGTACCCTGGCTTTCCGCAGCTCGTGAGTTGCTATTGTGAGTGAGACACACATCCTGGCCTCACAAAGGACACAGTGTACAACAGGGCGGAAGCAGCTCTTCCTTCCGCAGGTCGCTCTGACCTTGTGGGTTCTACAGTCAGATGTTCCCTTCATTAGACACAGTAAGAGAGATTAGGCCAGGAAGGATTAGAATCAACGTATTCCCCATAAACCAACTCTCATCTGCGCTAAGACAGTAACAATTGAAATACACAGCCCAATAAGGTTTTTTTGTTTTTTTTAAATAAAAATCTGGCACTGTAAAGTGTTAGGAATTGGGGAAAGAAGGTGCAATCACTGTTTGTTATATATAACGGTGGGTGCACCTTTTTTAATATATATTCCGAGACTTTACAGTGTTTGGCGAAGATTCTCCAACAGTAATCAGGCACTTTTCCCTGCTTCATTGTTCATACATGGACTGCGCTAGAGTACTGAGAGCCAGAACAACCAGGACATCTGTCGAGAGTCTGCGGTATACATAGGCGCAGGTGTCGCCAGTATTTGGTGCTCTTTGCACGTGTCAAGTTTATACATCAAGAATGAGAAAGTAAAGAGTATTCATATAGGTCTAGTCAATAAATCGCAGGGAATTGAGATGTGAATTTCAAAATTTAGGCCAATGAAGCCGAGAATGAAAAATTCTCCTATGCCGCTGAGCTACTTTGGTCTTGGGTTTGAAATTCCCGTCAATTCCCTGCGATGTATTCTCTTAACTTTCTCATTCTTTTATCATCCTGAATACACAGTTACTGCAATTATTCGCATTTAATATATAAATATATTTCATTTGTCATCCGTTTTAGCACATCAATAAATATTAACCCCCCCCCCCCACAAGCAGGGGTTTATAAATAATAATATATCATAATAATATTATTATTATTATTATTTTATTTTATTTATTTTTTATATTTTTTTTTTTTACTTTATTTTTTATTATTATTATTTTTTATATATTATTTATATCATAAATAATATATCAATATTCTTTTTTGGGGCCCTTCTGTTCTCATTTTGCACAGCTTCCCTTAGCAACCTAATAACATGCTTTGGTTTCCAATACCTTTGTTCCTCTGACCTCCCTTCTGGACGATGTAGGATATGCCACTCTAACCGGATGCCTGCCTGCTTCCTGAAACTCTATCTCTCAAGTACTGAACTTGTCTGCCCTGTCGCTAACATTAATACTCCTTTGTGTCTGCCACTTACCAGCCTTTCCACATTATACTTCATGATAAATGCTGCCGCCAAGCTTATTGTCACCAAGTAATACCTCGCCTTAGTCTTCACACTAGTGGCCTTCTAGATTCAAGTCAAAATCCTGACTTACCTCCAGTGATGGCTAACCTTGGCTCTGCAGATGTGTTGTAACTACATATCCCATGATGCTCGGTCAACGTTATGATCAGGGATAGTCACCTGTGCCGCAGCAAGGTCACAGTCGCTGACCAGATCGGGCTAGGAAGCATGGCAGCTGCCAGTCAGAGGATAAACTGGCTATCAAAAGCACATACCAGTTTATCCTCACACTACGGACAACTAATATTTCACTTCTGCTTCTATATTAGAGAAGTTAAAAATAGAGTTTAATGTCCCTTTAAATTCCCCATAAAACTATAAACAGAAGAAGATTGTCAATAAAATGTGTTGTTATGAAACAAAGGGTAGATAGTTTAAATAGGGTTGCCATCCATCCATTTTTTTAATTTGTCAAAATATCCGGGTTTGCTGGTACTGGCAGTGTTCACAAAAAAAAAAAATTAACATGCAGCATTAATCATTAACATGCTTCATGTTAATCTTTATAAAAACCGCTACCTGCATGCCAGCTGACTGGGAAGATCAGAAAGACCTTAACCAGCCCTCTTTGTGACGAAGGCATGCAACTGATATCTGTGCGCTGCCCAAGTGCACAGATACCCTCTTAGGATGCCTTTTGCTCTCATCACGTCAGTGTTGGGGATCATGTGACCTCCCAATGCTCAGACTACTCTGAGGAATGGGGAGTGCCGAGTAAGCACCAGGCGCTGGGGGCATGTCCTGCGAATCCAATTTGCATGCTGGGGATAAGTCATTGGTGCAATGTGGGTGCTGGAGGTAAATCCCGTGAGTGCAATGGGTGCTAAGGCAATCCGTATGTGTGCAATCTTGGTGCTCTGGCAAGACCAGTGGGTGCAATGTGGGTGTTACAAGGCCATGGGGACAATCTGGATACATGGGTAAGTCATGTTAGTGCAAGTGCACATCCTGTGAGTGGAATGGGTGTTATATGGGTGAAATCAGGTGCTGTGGAAATCACCAGGGATGTGGTGCGTGTCCTCTTTTCTAGCCATCAGTATATGGTAACAGGCACTTATAAGAAGAGGAAGTTAGATATGCTTGATGAAAACGGTGCACACTATTATAAAACTTTAGTGGTCTACAAGCCTATGGTCTCAGCATAATTTCAAAGAGAAATTCATTATTACAATTAACACTGAAATTTAAATGGCCCTTAAGGACAAAAAAAGACAGTCTTTTACAATGCACCGTACAGACCCAATCAGGAACAGAAAGAGACAGACGACTGTGACATAAATGGTAATTGTCAAGAGGTGGAGATACAAAGTGGAAGGGGCCATATTAGGTAAACATATATGCATCACATATCATGTGCTAATCATCATACGCTGATCTTGTCAGTCTAGAAAAGTAAATGATACTACTGACAAGACCACTAATATCAACGAGGTAGACACAGCCTGCCCATATCTAAACCTGCATTAGAATAATCTTATTCATCTGTGTGCACCATTTAGGGTTGCCACCTTGGCCATTTTTGTACTGGCCACATATAACTTTTGCAGGCTGCTCTGCAGTATGTAGACGTAATATATCAACAGAAGGAAATCCATGTGGTTCTGTGGGATTCACTACTTGATTAGGTATTTAATTTCCTTCTGGTCACATATGACTTCTACATACTGCAAATCACCCTGCAAAAGTTAAACGTGGCCAGTAAAAAATGGCCAAGGTGGCATCCCTAGCACCATTACCTCCAGTGTCTGTGGCTCTTTTTTCTACCACTGAACAAGGGATTCAAGAAACATTTGAGCAACGGCAATATCACTAATACAATAATTTAAGATAATATATCTTGTGCCCATTGTCTTGAAATCGCCATAATAACTCTGTTTTACACAGTCTGTGTGCATTACAGTATATGTGTGTATATATAATGGAAAGAGTCGAATCAAATCTTTATTACAGTTTCAGACCCCCATGTAAGTCCAGTACAGGATATTTACATTATAACCGCCTATACAGATCTGTCTCCTATGCATCCACCCGTCAATCCTGGTTTTTGTTCTCCTCCTTAATTTCCTGGCAGAAGCATGTCCGTGAAATATGTGTCCCCCCCTCTTCTTCTTCCTAACGTCAAGGGCTTTCTCCCAACGTCAGAAACTGGATATTTTTAGGAAGGTCGGAATTTTAACATCCTGTACTAAAGAGACCTGACATTTACACTGACTATTTCCATATCATGATATCATTTGGTTCATCACTCAGACTAACTGAACTACCCATTCTCCACATCTATCAATCTATATCCATACAACATATGCACCATTTACAATAGTGGCAAGAAAACAATATAGTCACAAGACATTTATTTTCCATGTTACTTTTAATAGTTAAATTATGTATCTTAGATTAGGCAGGTTGATTTTATAGTTACCAGTTTGGATAGGTTTTAGGTGGTTAAGTGCATAAGTGGGAAAACTGATTATGAATATAGACAAAACCAGTGTATGTCACTAATCTTGGTAAGATTTATTTGGTTAGAGTTTGTTATTTTGAACACATTTACTACTGGAAAATGCTAAAGGTATTTTCATTTGAAAAATTAAGACTACAATTGTATTATGTGCAGTGCTGTGTATATTAGAGCAGTGTTTAACTAAGAATATGGAGAACACCTGGTATGGTTGCCTAAAGGGGCATATCCTGGCCATATGACAGGAGTGCGCCAAACGGACAGCACACCAACACGAAATCCAAAAAAGCCGAGAGGCCGATAGCAGCCTGAATTCGACAGTCACTTACACTGTTGTCGAACGACCAGCACGAAAAGTATATGAAAATAACTTCGGCTCTATTTTGTGTATTTCTGGGGTTTGTGTCCTGTCTGTTCTGAGCACACAAATCCTGAAAATACAGCGCGGTATCATACTAGGTGTGCGGTGCACACATGGGTGATACGCTACTGAGAGCATTGTACTGGTTTCCATTTTTGCTGCTCTTCTTTTAGAACTTTACTTATGACTTGCTCCATACCTTGGGCTGCCACCCAGATGGTATTTTACAGGCAGAGTGTTACAGCAGGTGTGTCCATTAATCTCCCTTCCTTTGTTTATAAATGGGTATACCTAAATATATATATGAATACGGGTGCCGCCAGTAAATGAGTCATGCCAGAGTCCTGTCACCTGTCCAGGTGGATTGTGAGAGAGGGATGGGTGTTAGTGACACACAGGATGTGAACATGCCAATGACACAGGAACTAAGAATGTATTCCCGAAATCTGGAACACCCAAAGAAAGGATGCAGCATGTGAGCACTACATGTGTGTTACATTCCATTGTATGTAACAGGCATACATGCATTTCCTCTCACATTTTTTTTGTATTTGCTATTTTCATTTGTGCTTTTACATGACGTCAATACCCAATTGCGTATTCACAGCTTTACAAGTCTATCTGATTGGGGCACTGCATCAGCAATACACATCCTAACCTTTAGGGCTTGGTTTGGTGGCACTTTCCTCTATTATGGGCTGCATGGTTCTATCCTATATATGATTTATTGTGATTTCACGATGTATTGGTGGTTAACACTACACCCTTCAATATAGTCCTGCTTGTAATTAGTTATTACAGTGCACAAACCATGCTTTATTACAGTGATGCACCAGCAGGAAAGGGGTTAACAGTGTATGACCCACTCCCCTTCATGCTGCAAAGCTCCATAAGGAGACTGCTTGTGCGGTGACGGAGAGAGGAGGAGTCCGAGGCAGGGAGAAGGGAAAGGGGGGAGAAGAGCAGAATTGCAGGGAGGAGAATAGAGAGAATAAAGGAGGTGGTGATGGAGGGTGACGGAGATAGCTGGGTGGAGTATGAGGGCGGGAGGAGAGGTCTTCCAAGAAAAAGCAGAACAGCCTGTGAAAGGAGAGGACAAGTGAGGAGGGGGCAGTCAGAGTGGGTGTTAACCCCTTCACAACCGGCACAATCTTCCACCTATGGACTGGCACCGGTCTGTTTTTTTAGGACGTTGTTGCCTTTGAAGACATAGACCGTGACATATGACGGAGCATAGTTTGCAGCATGGAGACAGTCAGATGTAGCTAGCAGGGGAGGCTGTGTTACACATCAGTCGTGGGAAGGGGTTAATGACTGCAGTTCTAATTGAGAAAGGGTGAGTCACGGCTCGGCAATTCACGTGTCTGGGAAAAGGGGGGGGGGGGGGGGGGAGGGGTGTTAGCCTTTGGGCAGGTCTGACAGAGCATGGGTTAAACACCCCTGGGTTTGTCATGGTCATGGCCCGGCTGACTCATGCATGTGACGGTGCTCATAAGGAACTAGAGACAGGACCCGATATGACCTCAGAGTAACACAAGTTGCAGGGATAAATCCTTACCTGCGTTAAAGAAACACCGGGGAACAAAAACAAAGCTCTTCATAGTCAGCATATTGTATTCTGGAGCATAATGAATGTATCATATCCTAATGAGAATTCATCCACGTCAACAAGAGAATGCAGTTTGCATTAAAACGAAAAAAAACATTTTATTATTTTTATTATTGCCACTGTCTGTAAAACCAAATCTAGAACACCACACCTACACGAAAGAGTTTACAGAGATGATCTGAATTACCTACAGTACAGGACTAAGTCCTGAGGAGTGTGTATAACAAATAATAAAGGGAGGTTTGTGGGTGCTAGCTGGATAATAGGACTACAGGTGAGGTAAATGCAGCTTGGTGATCACAGACTATATTAGACAAGTGATGAGACAGCCCCCACCATTCAGTTTCCACTATTTAAAAGGGAAAGTTATCATGGCACGTTCAATCATAATTATGCGAGTCCTGGGGCATCACACCCAATGTTCCCTTTTATTTTTTACACACACTTCTCTTCTGAAAATGGTTACATTACATTAACATTTATTTATATAGCGCCAACAATTTATGTAGTGCTAGGTACAGAGTATAAAAGGGAACTACATACCAAGTTAGACAAACTAGAACAGACTGGTACATGGGGGGGGGGGGGTTGGGGGGGGGGGGGGGGGGGAATCATATACTGCACATTACTGTGCGTTTTATTGCTGTGGAGCTGTAATTGCACTCTGCACATTACTATGTTATTGCGATGGAGCTCACATTAGCGTAGTACTGCTGTGGACTACCATTCCTATGGTGCTTAGCCGGCATAATGGAAGACTTGACTAGCTGGGAATACTTGTAACTATACCAAGCAACATCTGACACTGGATTGTTAACATCAGTTCTCATCAATGTCTCAGACAAGCTGCTAATATAATGCTGGCTGGGCATAATGCGAAGTTTAGTAAACAGGAAAGGTGTGGATGGTAGTAGTTATTTACACGAGCCAGCCCAAAGCTCATATGATGCTAACAGAGCATCATAGGGAATGTAGTCCACCAGTCACCCTCCTTATAGCATCACTTCCCCCTGCCCTGTCTCACTTTGTTGCAGGTGGAATAAAAATCCCTAGTGGTTCAGGATCTAGTTCACGTCAGACCTGCTTCTGCCATGTCTCAAGCACTCATAAGTTATGCAGGGCGCCAAGAGGTCATGTGATTGATGGAGGAGGAGCCTGTGTTCTGCGCCAGGAGTTGAAGTGATACATCTCTCTGATGGCACCATGTTTTTGTTGTGGGAGTGGAGGAGAACCTATCGCTATATACCGTATATACTCGAGTATAAGCAGAGTTTTTCAGCACATTTTTTGTGCTGAAAAATGCCCCCCTCGGCTTATACTCGAGTCGGTGTCTGGGGGGGGAAAAAAATCTAAAACTTCCCTCTTTGCTGCTCCGTCTCCCGGTGCTCTGAAGGTCCGTGGCTGTGAGGGAAGCGTTGTGAGCTCCCCTCCAGCCGCGCGGTCAACAAAGTGTGTTGAAACTTTTTTTTTTTAAACAAACTTTATTGATCCGCGCGGCTGGAGGGGAGCTCACAATGCTTCCCTCACAGCCACGGACCTTCAGAGCACCGGGAGACGGAGCAGGAAAGAGGTAAGTACTGGGGTCTGGGGAAGGGGGGGGGGAGGAGGGTGGCATAACGAGCATACTAAGGGGCAATATCCTGGAATATTAAATGGCATATTGGGGGCAATATCCTGGCATATTAAAATGGCATATTGGGGGCAATATCCTGGAATATTAAATGGAATATTGGGGGCAATATCCTGGCATATTAAGGGCAATATTTACCAGTAGCTGCCTCATTTCCCACCCTAGGCTTATACTCGAGTAAATATTTTTCCCCAGTTCTTGGTGGTAAAATTAGGTGCCTCGGCTTATATTCAGGTCGGCTTATACTAGAGTATATACGGTATGTAAAAACCAAATACCGTATTTGCTCGATTATAAGACGACCCCCCAAACTTTGGATATTCCTTTAGGAAAAAAACTAAAAGCCTGAATATAAGACTACCCTATAGGAAAAAAGTTAAACTTGTATATATTCACATGTAAATTGCTTTTTTAATAAAAAATTATGATATCAAAAAATGTATTTCTAGTTTTTATTTCTTTTTATGTGCCAATGCTGCCTTTCTCTTTCCCTTGCCCCCATTTTTCTCTCTCCCCCCTCCCCTTGCCTGTCTCTTAACCCCCTCACTCCGCCTGTCTCTTAACCCCCTCACTCCGCCTGTCTCTTAACCCCCTCACTCCGCCTGTCTCTTAACCCCCTCACTCCGCCTGTCTCTTAACCCCCTCACTCCGCCTGTCTCTTAACCCCCTCACTCCGCCTGTCTCTTAACCCCCTCACTCCGCCTGTCTCTTAACCCCCTCACTCCGCCTGTCTCTTAACCCCCTCACTCCGCCTGTCTCTTAACCCCCTCACTCCGCCTGTCTCTTAACCCCCTCACTCCGCCTGTCTCTTAACCCCCTCACTCCGCCTGTCTCTTAACCCCCTCACTCCGCCTGTCTCTTAACCCCCTCACTCCGCCTGTCTCTTAACCCCCTCACTCCGCCTGTCTCTTAACCCCCTCACTCCGCCTGTCTCTTAACCCCCTCACTCCGCCTGTCTCTTAACCCCCTCACTCCGCCTGTCTCTTAACCCCCTCACTCCGCCTGTCTCTTAACCCCCTCACTCCGCCTGTCTCTTAACCCCCTCACTCCGCCTGTCTCTTAACCCCCTCACTCCGCCTGTCTCTTAACCCCCTCACTCCGCCTGTCTCTTAACCCCCTCACTCCGCCTGTCTCTTAACCCCCTCACTCCGCCTGTCTCTTAACCCCCTCACTCCGCCTGTCTCTTAACCCCCTCACTCCGCCTGTCTCTTAACCCCCTCACTCCGCCTGTCTCTTAACCCCCTCACTCCGCCTGTCTCTTAACCCCCTCACTCCGCCTGTCTCTTAACCCCCTCACTCCGCCTGTCTCTTAACCCCCTCACTCCGCCTGTCTCTTAACCCCCTCACTCCGCCTGTCTCTTAACCCCCTCACTCCGCCTGTCTCTTAACCCCCTCACTCCGCCTGTCTCTTAACCCCTTCCCTCCGCCTGTCTCTTAACCCCTTCCCTCCCCTTGTCTCTTAACCCCTTCCCTCCCCTTGTCTCTTAACCCCTTCCCTCCCCTTGTCTCTTAACCCCTTCCCTCCCCTTGTCTCTTAACCCCTTCCCTCCCCTTGTCTCTTAACCCCTTCCCTCCCCTTGTCTCTTAACCCCTTCCCTCCCCTTGTCTCTTAACCCCTTCCCTCCCCTTGTCTCTTAACCCCTTCCCTCCCCTTGTCTCTTAACCCCTTCCCTCCCCTTGTCTCTTAACCCCTTCCCTCCCCTTGTCTCTTAACCCCTTCCCTCCCCTTGTCTCTTAACCCCTTCCCTCCCCTTGTCTCTTAACCCCTTCCCTCCCCTTGTCTCTTAACCCCTTCCCTCCCCTTGTCTCTTAACCCCTTCCCTCCCCTTGTCTCTTAACCCCTTCCCTCCCCTTGTCTCTTAACCCCTTCCCTCCCCTTGTCTCTTAACCCCTTCCCTCCCCTTGTCTCTTAACCCCTTCCCTCCCCTTGTCTCTTAACCCCTTCCCTCCCCTTGTCTCTTAACCCCTTCCCTCCCCTTGTCTCTTAACCCCTTCCCTCCCCTTGTCTCTTAACCCCTTCCCTCCCCTTGTCTCTTAACCCCTTCCCTCCCCTTGTCTCTTAACCCCTTCCCTCCCCTTGTCTCTTAACCCCTTCCCTCCCCTTGTCTCTTAACCCCTTCCCTCCCCTTGTCTCTTAACCCCTTCCCTCCCCTTGTCTCTTAACCCCTTCCCTCCCCTTGTCTCTTAACCCCTTCCCTCCCCTTGTCTCTTAACCCCTTCCCTCCCCTTGTCTCTTAACCCCTTCCCTCCCCTTGTCTCTTAACCCCTTCCCTCCCCTTGTCTCTTAACCCCTTCCCTCCCCTTGTCTCTTAACCCCTTCCCTCCCCTTGTCTCTTAACCCCTTCCCTCCCCTTGTCTCTTAACCCCTTCCCTCCCCTTGTCTCTTAACCCCTTCCCTCCCCTTGTCTCTTAACCCCTTCCCTCCCCTTGTCTCTTAACCCCTTCCCTCCCCTTGTCTCTTAACCCCTTCCCTCCCCTTGTCTCTTAACCCCTTCCCTCCCCTTGTCTCTTAACCCCTTCCCTCCCCTTGTCTCTTAACCCCTTCCCTCCCCTTGTCTCTTAACCCCTTCCCTCCCCTTGTCTCTTAACCCCTTCCCTCCCCTTGTCTCTTAACCCCTTCCCTCCCCTTGTCTCTTAACCCCTTCCCTCCCCTTGTCTCTTAACCCCTTCCCTCCCCTTGTCTCTTAACCCCTTCCCTCCCCTTGTCTCTTAACCCCTTCCCTCCCCTTGTCTCTTAACCCCTTCCCTCCCCTTGTCTCTTAACCCCTTCCCTCCCCTTGTCTCTTAACCCCTTCCCTCCCCTTGTCTCTTAACCCCTTCCCTCCCCTTGTCTCTTAACCCCTTCCCTCCCCTTGTCTCTTAACCCCTTCCCTCCCCTTGTCTCTTAACCCCTTCCCTCCCCTTGTCTCTTAACCCCTTCCCTCCCCTTGTCTCTTAACCCCTTCCCTCCCCTTGTCTCTTAACCCCTTCCCTCCCCTTGTCTCTTAACCCCTTCCCTCCCCTTGTCTCTTAACCCCTTCCCTCCCCTTGTCTCTTAACCCCTTCCCTCCCCTTGTCTCTTAACCCCTTCCCTCCCCTTGTCTCTTAACCCCTTCCCTCCCCTTGTCTCTTAACCCCTTCCCTCCCCTTGTCTCTTAACCCCTTCCCTCCCCTTGTCTCTTAACCCCTTCCCTCCCCTTGTCTCTTAACCCCTTCCCTCCCCTTGTCTCTTAACCCCTTCCCTCCCCTTGTCTCTTAACCCCTTCCCTCCCCTTGTCTCTTAACCCCTTCCCTCCCCTTGTCTCTTAACCCCTTCCCTCCCCTTGTCTCTTAACCCCTTCCCTCCCCTTGTCTCTTAACCCCTTCCCTCCCCTTGTCTCTTAACCCCTTCCCTCCCCTTGTCTCTTAACCCCTTCCCTCCCCTTGTCTCTTAACCCCTTCCCTCCCCTTGTCTCTTAACCCCTTCCCTCCCCTTGTCTCTTAACCCCTTCCCTCCCCTTGTCTCTTAACCCCTTCCCTCCCCTTGTCTCTTAACCCCTTCCCTCCCCTTGTCTCTTAACCCCTTCCCTCCCCTTGTCTCTTAACCCCTTCCCTCCCCTTGTCTCTTAACCCCTTCCCTCCCCTTGTCTCTTAACCCCTTCCCTCCCCTTGTCTCTTAACCCCTTCCCTCCCCTTGTCTCTTAACCCCTTCCCTCCCCTTGTCTCTGTCTCTTAACCCCTTCCCTCCCCTTGTCTCTGTCTCTTAACCCCTTCCCTCCCCTTGTCTCTGTCTCTTAACCCCTTCCCTCCCCTTGTCTCTGTCTCTTAACCCCTTCCCTCCCCTTGTCTCTGTCTCTTAACCCCTTCCCTCCCCTTGTCTCTGTCTCTTAACCCCTTCCCTCCCCTTGTCTCTGTCTCTTAACCCCTTCCCTCCCCTTGTCTCTGTCTCTTAACCCCTTCCCTCCCCTTGTCTCTGTCTCTTAACCCCTTCCCTCCCCTTGTCTCTGTCTCTTAACCCCTTCCCTCCCCTTGTCTCTGTCTCTTAACCCCTTCCCTCCCCTTGTCTCTGTCTCTTAACCCCTTCCCTCCCCTTGTCTCTGTCTCTTAACCCCTTCCCTCCCCTTGTCTCTGTCTCTTAACCCCTTCCCTCCCCTTGTCTCTGTCTCTTAACCCCTTCCCTCCCCTTGTCTCTGTCTCTTAACCCCCTCCCTCCCCTTGACTCTGCCCCCCTCCCTCCCCCTGTCTCTCTGTCCCCCTCCCTCCCTCCCCCTGTCTCTCTGCCCCCCTCCCTCCCTTCCCCTTACCTTGATCCCTGGTGGCTAGTGGGGGCAGCCGGGGGATGTCTGCACGATACGTGCAGATATCCTCCATGCTGCCCAACACGGCAGACTATTATGACGGACCAGCTGTCCGTCATAATAGTCTGCCGTGTTGGGCAGCATGGAGGATATCTGCACGTATCGTGCAGACATCCCCCAGCTGCCCGATTTACCCTGGTGGCTAGTGGGGCAGCAGAGGAAGTCTGCACGATGAGCGCAGACCTCCCCTGCTGCCGCCCGGCACGCTCGCCGGGACTTCTGTGACGAAAGCGGAAGTACCCGGCTTCTTCACAGAAGCCCCGGCGGTCGTGCCGGGCGGAAGCAGGGGAGTCTGCGCTCGTTGCGCAGACATCCCCTGCTGCTAGAGAGGGGGATCCAGGTCCCCTGCAGCTCTGCTGGGGACCTGGATCCATGTCTTATAATCTGACCTCAATTTGAGGTCAGATTATAAGAGACCTCGATTATAAGACGAGGGGGATTTTTCAGAGCATTTGCTCTGAAAAAAAACCTCGTCTTCTAATCGAGCAAATACGGTACTAGTGTAAAGTTGTAACAGTAGAGCAATCAACAAGAACAGGTCATTGGTTGCTATGTTGATTAGACTGCATTGGCCCACAGTTGCCTTTTAGGCATATCCCCCATTGAAACACAGTCTGCCAGTCACAGAAGGTGGTAAGGTATTGTTATCAGATAACCCATTTCTAGTTCTTCTGAATTCCATTCATTATTGCCCCTACATCACTTGCTATTGCACCTACAGGACTTGCCACAGCACTCACAGAAATCTAGCTGCCCTACATAGTTAAAAGTCAAATGCGAAATGCACAAATATGTCTTTTTACTAAAAAAACTTGCACGAGGCATATTAAAATAGGCCCTGCCATTCATTATGGAGTGTATTTTCTTGTTCTTCTACATGGATTTCCTAATGCAGCATTGTTCAGCTCCTAATGTGGAGGGCCACATAACATGCAGAATGCTAAGGTTGGTGGGGGTCCAGACATTCATTTAGGGATACGATCAGAGAACCTATGACCTTAGTAGTAGGTGAGCTCCCAAGCATCTTGACTGAATGTATTCCTCATTCAGCACCAAAATACGTTACAGTGTTAAAATTAACTTGGAACTAGATTAGGCATGCTAATCTCCCTTCCGATAACTTTTAAATGAGACAGATGGCAAAATAAAGTGTCCTAGACACAGGGGTACTTTGTGCCAAATAAAAAATGTCAACATTTTGTTTTTCATTTTTTTATTGTTTGTGTAGTTATGTGCTGGATACGGTAATGGACAAAAAACGACAAATCCTGTAAAAGAAGGAAAATCTCGTTTAGAACAAGAAAAAAAAAAAACCTGTAACAACCCTCATGTACAAATAGTAATATGCCAGAGAATGAAAATATACATACTACCACTGGATTATGAATATTGTCAACTTATTACAGGGTTCCAACATAATGGTCTTGGAAGCTAGCACTCATATCTCTTTGCCAATAAAGCTACCATTTTAACTGCACTTGTTACCTGGAATGACTACAAGCATTAAAGTTCTACTGCCATCCAGTGGTGAGCTTTGTGTACTGAAGTATCCACGAGGAAACCAGCAGAGATGAATTTAAAAAAAATATGGATAGGCGAACTGCTCAAAACATCTTTCACAGCCTGTTGTTTATCAGTGATGTGGGAGATTGTTTGTTTTTAACCAAGTATACAATAACATTTATTTCACTTTAAGCACATGGAAAGTGGTAAAATAAAATTCTAATGCTATATGAGTATATTGTTGGTGAATACTTGAGACCTGTTAGACATGTGCACAAAACTGAGTACATGGGTCACAAACCTACGGTTAATTATCAATGAGGAAACAATTCCTTTTTAAAAAAAAACACAACCTAGATGGTAGACAGTAGGATTGTGTGCTAGAGAAAACAATACAGCATTACTGCAGTATATTAGAAATGTGGTAAAAGTGTTGTACACGTGAGAGGGTTGACCCTCTGTGTTATACAGACCTGTTATTATTCCAGAGCCTTAACAATAGCTTCGTTGGCCTCCACATTTATTTGAGCCTCTGCTTTTGCAGCTTCCTCTGATGCACTCAACAGCTCCGCTTGTGCCTTCTCTAGATTTAACTTTGCAGCCTAGTGATAACCCATAATAGAAGAAAAAAAACAAACAAACTTTAAACTCAAGAAAAAAAAACCCAAAACCAAATAGGACAATGTTGAGGTTCATTATCATGGACCTGCTCATGGGTCCTTAAGCTAGGCTCCTCCATCACCTGGTCTTTTAGCTCCTCTGCCTATTTTACTACTAGGCCTTTCACATAAGGTCAATTAGTGAAGAGCAGGGAACTTACACTTAGATCCAACCTATCCAGGGGCACTGCTTCTTCTGCCAAAACCTGCACGGAGGAGTCTTCATTCACAGTTACTGAACCGCTGCTCACTAAGAAGAAACAAGGGAGAAAATGAAGAAGAGCTTGGTGACTGACCAAGAATGTATCGTGAGAAATAAAGAAAATTAACTTAGTAGAACAGCAACGTAATTCCACCTGGGTCCCAACAAATAGAATATATGTATTGAAATTATGAAGTGAAGAGTATAAAAATGCATTTCACTCAGTTCTTGAATGCTTAGTGTGGAGCAGGTTGCAATAATGTATGCCCATTTTTCAGCATGCTCAAACATGAATAAAAAGATATTCTTCAGGAATTCCTTTCTAAAGAAGCCGTGTAGTATCCGGCGAAACGCGTTGAGGTGCAGGCAGACTCAGCCTCTGATGTTATTCCAGCCACCATCTCTGCTTGATTTACTCTTACCACCGTTTTGTGAGTTCTCCTTGTATTGGGGGCCCATATCCATTTACTATATCTGGTCATACACATGTCTGTTTTTATTGTGGTTTTTTTACAGGAATCATATTAAAATTTTGAAGGATTTTATCACTCTTCATTGCAAAATATTTAAATTTACGTATTGACTACTGTTGCGCCATTCTGCTTTCGTATTTTGAGGTGTGTGTCTCAGGGGCGTTGCTAGGTCAACAAATGATCGGGGGCTTGAGCCCAGATGAGCACAGTCACACACAATCTCACCCCGTCTCTTTCTGTCTCACGCACCCTGTCTCTCTCCCTCTCTTTCTAACGCACACCGACTCTCTCTCTCACACTCTCCCTCTCTATCTCCCACAGCGTCTATATTTCTTTCTCACACACACTTACACACACACACACACCCTCATACACTTATGAAAACACCCTGACACACACACTTACACACACACATCCTGACACACACACCCTCATACACTTATGCAAACACCCTGACACACACACCCTCATACACTTATGCAAACACCCTGACACACATCCTGACACACACACCCTCATACACTTATGCAAACACCCTGACACACATCCTGACACACACACCCTCATACACTTATGCAAAGACCCTGACACACATCCTGACACACACACCCTCATACACTTATGCAAACACCCTGACACACACATACTTATACACACACACCCTCATACACTTATGCAAACACCCTGACACACACATACTTACACACACACACCCTCATACACTTATGCAAACACCCTGACACACACATACTTACACACACACTTATGCAAACACCCTGACACACACACACCCTCATACACTTATGCAAACACCCTGACACACACACACCCTCATACACTTATGCAAACACCCTGACACCCCCTCATACACTTATGCAAACACCCTGACACACACACACCCTCATACACTTATGCAAACACCCTGACACACATCCTGACACACACACCCTCATACACAGCCAGACTCTCAGTGCGACGGGGGCGGAGCTTTCACCCGTCGCGCTGTCAGTATGGTCAGGAGGTGCGGTCACTGCAGGTACTTGCTTGTGGGCCGCACCTCCAGGAGGAGTGGCCAGCAGCAGCGCCTCTCCTCCTCACCCCCGAACGAGCATAAACCTTCGATTCTGGGACTATGTCCCAGACGGGGGAATGCTCTGCGGGGGAGATTTTTTTTATTTTTAACAGTAAGCCCCAGAGTCTCCATTCAGGGCTATGCACTAGAGATTCGCGGCTATAGTCCCAGTAGCCCCCCCCCCCCCCAGTGACGCCTCTGGTGTGTATATAACAGTCTATATATGCGATGAGTAGGTATGTGAGGTTTATGTATGCGACTGTCTCTGCATGTATTTTTGCAGGATTTGATATGCCAGTGTCTGGCTCCTAAAAGTAAGTATTCAATTAGGTGAGTTCTTATTCAGAGTATATAGACTGGCTCAGAAGAGGGCATCTGGGGGCCATAAGATTCTTGTTTGAGCTGCATTCAATTTTTGTAACCAAATAAGAGATATATATATATATATATACACACACACATACATATATACACACACACACACACACACACACACACACACACACACACACACATACATACAAAATCCAAAGATCAGCGCACTCACCTCAAAGCAGGTAGGAGAAAAACTCTTAAAGCTATAGGTTTCATTAAAGCTACTTAAAAACACCTGTCTTTCTAAGATAACAAAATTGGAGATTTAGTCACATATATGGCCATATTATGCTAAGCCCACCACTACGTCAAAGTACTCCAATATTGGTGGGTCCTAACACTAAATACTGTTGCTTATGGGGCTTAATCTCTTTATGTGTATTGCTTACCAGGGACCAAAAGGCCTTCCTATTGTACAATACAGAGACACTCCTGCAATTTATAGGTCTGGACACCACTTATGGAGCACCTGTGATGGGGAGGGGTGCTAAACCAGAGGCCAGGTCATAGCCTCTACTATATAAAATATATATATATATATATATATATATATATATATTTTATATAGTATCATTCAATACATAATGCCATTCCTAAAATCCATGACTTCAGGACTAACAATCTACAGAAAAAAAGCAGAGCATATTCAAGACTCAAGTCTGGGGCCAGTAACACTTCAAGAATGAGAAGTGACCCTTATTTTCTGTATTTAAGGTATTATATAACAATTTAAATGTATTTATATAGCACCAACAATTTCTGTAGCTCTTGGTTCAGAGCATAAAAGGCAATTACAGACTACACGAACATAGACTGATACATGAAAGAGAGCCCTGCTTACAATCTAGCGGAAGTTGGGACATAAGGGGAGTGAAAAGGCAGAAGAGAAGGTGGTACCAATAATAGCGCATTGGGGGACAGTGAAAGCTAGGAGGATCTGGCCAAAAGTTATCTAGGGAGTGTTGGATGAGTTGTAAGAGGTGAGTTTTGATGGACTTTTTGAAGATTGAGAATGAGGGGGATCGCTCTATGTGCTCTTAGAGACAAAGTTCAGCTTCAATAAGGTCTTGTTGGGGCAAATGGGAAGAGGGGATGAGGTTATAGAAAATTATTGGGTCATATGACGAACGTATTGGTTTCACAGGATAGCTTCTGTTGATAATGGAAGCAATGTAACGAGGGGATGAGGAATGGAGGACTTTGTAACTTAGAGTTGTTGTTTTTTTAAAGTTGGATCGTAGAGGGAATGGGGATCCACTGGAGGGCTTTGCACAGTGAAGCAGCATATGAAAAGTGAAAAATATGACCCTGGCGGCCGCATTTTGAATCCATCACAGGAGGAGAGTCGAAAGAAAGGAAGGACAATCAGGAGAGTATTACAATTGTTGAGACTGGCGATGAGTGTTCTAGAATTCTGGTGACCTCTTCAGTAAGTGACGACTGAATGTGGGCAATGTACCTTTAATGCAAACGACAGGGTTTGGCAAGGGATTTAACATGGTACCCAAAGAAGAGATGGGGAGGCAATGGAAAACATTTGAAAAAGTAGCCACTCAATTATAATGACCGGATACCACATGTCGAATCAGATAAAAACCTTCCTATTACATAGTTTTAAGAAAACTGTTCCGGGGAGCAAATATATGAACATCCTAGTCTGAAACAGTTTACCATTCTAATATTCATTAATCCATTCTTTTCATTGCCATTGTGCTGTGTCTCCCTAGAGCCGGTATAAGTTCTTGCAACATAAATGGTAAACAGCAGCTCAGCACATGATGCTCTTGTCCGGCTGAATGGAGCACACAGCCTGGTCACTATAGTAATAAACAAGATGTGCACCAGCTGGCAAAAGAAGCGCCGATGGGTGAAATGCATTGTGGATTTGGAGTCGTCCTACCTGTTCATATAGGTTTACGTTTTGGACGGACGTGGAATTCTTTCCTTTTATGGAGGACACTATTTTTATAAAATTTCGGGTAGATTTATCTGCCATTGATTTTTCGAATATTGGGAAGATTTGGAGCATTTTCTGAAGAATCTGTGTCCGAGACCTGCTGTTTGGATGTATAATGCATGTAAACGCCCATTATATACATGGGGATATGCACATATAAAACAGTATTACACTATTGTATACATCTCGATTTTTTTTTGTATGTCTGGCAGTCACTGCCTGAATCGGTGATTCTAACAAATAAAAGATACCTTAGAAATAATATGACAGTATGCTAGTGTATTGGTTTTTAAGATGTGATATTATTAACTCTAGAGTAACTACTAGAGTACAGTCCATGGTCCTTGGCCGCATTGATCAGACCGAAACAAGCAGGACTTTCATGTTTCACTGACTACTCTCTATATGTCTCTTTCACTACATGTAAATTTTGTATATTAGCGATACGGGACTCTACGCATGATGGTAACCAAGTCTAACCTGACAAGTTTCGATGTTGATTCATGAATAAAAACTATGTTACATGTGGATACAGGACGATCGCGATGCTTTCTCATGTGTATTTCTCTACCTGTGTAACTTCCCATCACTACGATTACTGTTGATTTGAGCAAGGCTTCTGTTTAGGTCTACTGTGACCATAACAAAAAAATCAAAAACCAATAAAAAATTAATAAATATATATATATATTATATATAAATATATATCAGGGCTTGACAAATTTAATTTTATTTTAGGAGCCAGAAATTTTATTTTAGGAGCCAGACAATCACACAAACAAACACAATTCATAAACACACACGCCTACTTCACATATATCCAAACACACATACTTTACATATACACATATATCCAAACACCTCACACACACCTACTTTACATATACACATATATCCAAACACCTCACACACACACACACACACACAACTACTTTAGATATATGTGTATATGTAAACGCCTCACACACACCTGCTTTACATATACACATACAAACACCTCACACACACCTACTTTATATATACACATATATACAAACACCTCACACACACCTACTTTATATATACACATATATACAAACACCTCACACACACCTACTTTATATATACACATATATACAAACACCTCACACACACCTACTTTATATATACACATATATACAAACACCACACACACACACACCTACTTTACATATACACATATATATCCAAACACCTACTTTACATATACCCATATATACAAACACCTCACACACACCTACTTTACATATACCCATATATACAAACACCTCACACACACCTACTTTACATATACACATATATACAAACACCTCACACACACCTACTTTACAATACATACAAACACACACCCACTTTACAATACATACAAACACACACCCACCTCACACATATGTTTGGACGTGCAGTATGGTTTGTGCCTTCAATTTCTGGCTTTTATTGTTCCTTCCGATGTTTCATTTGGCTGGTAAATGATCATTAACTAATCATTAATTGAGCCCACAACTATTACAAGTGTTTTGAAGTCCCAGAGTTTACTCATTGGAGCTCTTCTCTGCTCCTGAATTTGCTCTCGGTACACACCTGTTTTATAGGCGGTAAAATACAATTGTTGGGAACATTACAGCTTCCTTAACGCCATTTTCACGTAGAATAAAAAAATATAAGAATAAACAACTACACCCGGAACGGGGATTAATATATGTGTTGTTGTGAAAAGGATTCCCTGTTTACCTATACTGGATGCGAGTAATGCAGGCATTAGCATTAATTCAAGGTAAATAATATCTATATATTAGTTTTAGGGTGGTGGAACTTATAATATGGATTATCTGCTATGTGAGAAAATGTAGTAATTTGCAATAAAGTCTTGGTTTTGAATAAAATCTTACTTACTAGTAGATATCTAGATAAAATCTGTTTGGACACAAAGAATTATAGTTAGGATTTTTCACAGGGTGAGTGAGGAGCTGTGTAAAAATCCTTGAGTGCCACCTGCTGGACAATTACACTGACAAAAGGAAAGAGTCTTGAGATAACATTCTGTTAAAGGAGAACTGTCAGCAAAAAAAAAAAAAAAAAAAGTTCTGTATAATTGAAAGATTGCATCAAGTGTAGGCACTTTAAATAGAAAATGTTTTAACGTAAATTAAGCCCTCTCTGCAGTGATTATCTTGGTTTTGTGCTGCCCTAGGCAGCCTAAATCCGGACACCCCATCACATGCCCCAACACCCCCATTTCATGCTCCTTTACATACTTTTTCAGCCTTTTTCTAATTTTATGGTCAATAAATCTTGAATGTTTTCCACTTTTGAATAATCTTTCTCACTGTAGAATGATGGACTTTACATTATTTGGAAATTGCCTTATAACCCTCCTAGTTTGATGGGCATCAACAATTGCTTCTCTAAGATCATTGCTGATGTCTTTCCTACTTGGCATTGTGTTAACACACACATGAATCCTCCAGACCAGCAAACTGCTTAAACTATGGCTTTTATAGAGGTGGTCACACTTGCTGATCAGTTCATTATTTGCACATTTGATTAGAAGCCCCTGTCTGCTACCTAGCCTCCTAATTCCTTTGGAAGCAATAAGGATATACTTAGTTTTTCATACATGGCTTCTCCATTTCGGATATGTAAATCCATAGAATTCAAAGAGGGTGGACATTCTATTTCCCATGACCGTAGAAATCCCAAGATTTCTTTTTTCATCCTTTATTAGTTATATTATAGATTCAAATATAGCCCTCGCCACAAGTGAATAATGCTAAAGAGGCCATTCCGCTGTAAATACTAGGGTCATACGGGGAAAATACTGGTTTACGTAACAGGACCGTGACAAATCATAGAAATACGGTAAGTACCCTTAAGGGAAAGCGGTCACTCCCTTTTAAATAACACAAATTTACTGCCAGTACAAGCCGCTCCCCTTTAATATGTTAATGCAAGGTGGTTGCAGGGAGCGAGGGGGAACCTTCTGCAAAAGTACTTCTAAACAGACATATGCCCAGAGCTGCCGAGTGTCAAGACAGTAGGTAATTTACAGTGGGCTACTCAAGTCACAGTTTGAAGTTAGAGGAGGAATATAATAGGAGTTTAGTTTTTGCTTTAATTTGAATTATCCTGGGGTAACTCCTGTGCACAAGGCTATCCTGTAAAACATATCAGTTTGAGTTTTTGTAGTGTGTAGATTATATCTGCAGTGAGCAGGTAGAGGCCAGTAAATTCACCAGTGTAGTATCTGTAGTCTTTCTATTTTGATATAAAGTTTAAGGCAAGGAAGGTAACACTCAGTGTTTAGCGAATCCATCCAAAGGTTGAAAAGGGCAATTTGAACAAAGTCTGGCTTGTGAGTTTATTTGTTGAAGATCACAAGAAACCACTGATGAAAGGAAGGCTATGAAGTGAGACAAAGAGGCGAGAAAATGCCATTTTGGTGTGTCAAAATATTCACATTTAGTGAGAATATAAATAATGAAAATGTCTGGGAAGAAGGCAGAAGACTCACAGAACGATCATGGAGCAAAGGTAGTTTTAATAAATGTCAGACGGACACATGCATTGCAGAGATTATGTTAGTAGAGAGGTGTGTCATGGCACTATACTGTGCAAGAAATATATGGCCCAGAAAGCAGGAGGATTGAGACATGTACATATTAGCAAAGGCTTATGAGGTTAGTGACCCATGGCATTTTCACCCACCTATTTTGTGGAGCATCACATATACTAAAAACTTTCTTTGCCTGCCAATAAAAGAATATAAATAAAGGAACTTACTGAGCCCTCTCAGCCTGTATAGCTCTATCAGGGGGCAGACATCTCCGATGTTCCTTCATCTGACCCAAGATTACGAACAAGAGCTCAGCCTCCCGATAGAGCTATACAGAGGGCTTAATAAGGTACTTTATTTGTATTCTTTCTTTAAAGCATTTCTATTTAAAATGCCTTCACTTGATGCAATCTTTCAGTTAAATAGTACTTATTTTTTTGCAGACAGCTGTCCCTTAAAATAGGAAAAACAGGGGGGTGGGGGTCGACCAGCAAAGATGGCAGACATACCTCACATGAGCTCTGTGGTACATGCAGCGGTACAGCCTGGTTTCTCTACCTAGAATGAATAATGGGAATAACTCCCCTTAAGTCAAAGGAAGTTGAAGGCGGCTTCACCGCCTTCTACAAATTACTTATTTTGGGTGTACACAAAGCGCTGGAAATGCAACAGGCTTACCTAAAATGTCTGCTCCTCCCAACCAGCTTCAAAAAGACCTCAATAGCCAGAGAGGCCCCCCAGAGGATTTGTGAGAGGGAAGAGCCTAATTCCCATGAGGGAATACATAACCGACAAGGCAATTCAGCCCCTCCACAGAAAAATGGTGGCAAGACATGAGACGGCTTGAAGTTAGATTACTTAACTTAGAGGAGGAGATGCCAGAGACTCGGGACTCTGTTGAAGATCTAAACCTACACCTACAGGCATTCCAAATTTACACCCTTCAGCACCAGGTGCAGGAACTTGACAACAGGGTCTGTGGGGTCCCTGACATACCTGAAGACAACTATAGATACTATGTTTGACTCCATGAATAGAAATACTGCAAACTTGATGCGGTGGAGAGAGTATCCCGACGTCACAAGACAAAAGGATCCCAAGGCTTTTCTCCTCGAGACATTCAGTGTACCTTGCACTGCCCAGTGGACCAGGAATCCATACTACATGCTTACCGCACAATGACTCTGCGCAAACTCCTGGAGGGTGAGATATCGCCTTACATAGACCTCTCCCAAAACAACTAACGGAACGCAAAGCCCTTAAACCTGTAAATACGGCCTTAAAATCTGCTGATACCGTCTACTTCTGGGGTACACCATTTGCCCTACATGTTAGGAAGAATAATGAGCTCCCATCGTTCCTGCCTGATATAGCGCTTCCAGACCGGTAGACTCAAACATCTTTCCTGGGCCTGCGCCGAGATCTTATCTCTACTGGCTAATTTTACAAAGAATGCAAACTGTATTTTTCTACATCCCCTTCACGGTTACCCGCACTGTTTGTTCACCTTATATTAGGTTGGACACTTGTTTCACGCTGAAACCGAGCAAAAAAAACAGGACACAGATTTGCCTAAGATGCTCTATGAAACTGCTCTTATGCTCACGAGCCACTTATGACTGAGAATGAACAATAGTTGTACAGCCGCTATACACCGCATACTGCGGCCTCAACATCTTTTTAAGCGTATTGATAATAGTGATATATTCAGGACTTACTACTTTTGCCTGTTATTGTAACCCCCATGTTCTGTTGACAGTGTACCGGTGCTTGACCTGGAGTTTTAACTCACGCTAAATTTTTGTTGCATCCCTCTTCGCTACACTTTTCTGGGATTCACACTCCTCCCCCACCCTCTTTCATCTTTCTCTCCTAATCATAAAAGCCGGTGTGGATACTGATGCTTATTGCTATGTTATACTTTTGGAATACATAATATTGCACTTGTATGTAATCTATATATATATTAAGAGAATCATTAAAAAAAGTAATATACAATGATTCCAAAAAGAATTAAAATTTACGGTCGTAAAAGAGATACGTACCAAAGTATTTGTTAGCGGTTCCATCATCAGTAAACACTGTGACCAGGCCTGGCCGGAGCACCTGTAATGTGGGGACATGCTGTGGGAGAATTCCAAATACTCCTGTCAAAGTTGGGACATCTACCTGCTTGACATTGGCATCATTGTAAAACACCTGCAGGAAGAAAGACATGTAGAAAGCAGTAAATTAATCCATACTGTAGTGGATAAGACAAAAAGGTGAATCGTTTAATAACTAGTGAGTAAAATAATGCATCAATGTTTGCAACACCTGGATAACCAAAAGCTAGTACTGATAGCCCTAGAACTATTGTGAACAAAAAGAGCCCATAGCACTAGAGAAAGTATACTTTCTTTCGGGGAGTAGGTGGGTGGCACTAGCTTCTACGTCAAAATGAGGCCGACGTTTATGTGATGAACTAAAAAAAAATACACAAATCTGTGTAATATGTTTAATAAACCAAAAGCATAGCAGTAAAAAATTACAAAAAGATGACTATGCACACTTCAGCCCATATTGCTTGCACGCTAAGCACACTGGGAGGCTGATCTCAGTTTTGGGGGTGGGCTGATATGACCATCCATACCAGCGCCATATTAGTAAATTTTTTGGACATATTTCAGGAAGTATCAGTTCCATTCAGTTAAAGGGACTGTCTAGTGCCCAAAATGCATCTTCCAAATATTAATGCATATTAATGTGTTTTCAAAGTATTCTAAAATGCATGTCTTACATTTTGTTTTGCTTAAAATACTTACAGCTAGATGAAATTGTGAAATTACAGCAGTTTGCAAGAAACAAGGACTGCCCTCACTAGCTGAGTAAAAGTAATTTCCTTTTTTCTTTTGCTGCAGGAACCAATGAGAATAATGCCATTCAAATGAATGGAATATCCTGTCTCTAGTGATGTCATCAGACAATGTGTTGGACTTTTAAGAGATCCTACTGTGTCCAAAAGCAAGGTCACTCATAGGCCACCCAGTAAACTAAATTTGAGGAGGACAGGAAGTGACTATATGAAACAAAACATTATTTCCTCAGTGTCTATAGAATCAGTGCTGCCGCACCTGCAGTAACCATCCAGGGTAATCACTGGGGAGGGCTTGAGTCAAATATTAAAACACGTGACTTATACAGAATGCCTGCATCAAATCACACAGGGATAAAACCCTGGGCACTATACAAGCAGTGATCTTCACCTTACACCAAAGTGAGTTTGGGGACTAGACTGTCCCTTTAAGTATAGCTTGCGATCCACAAGCATGGTGTCAATTTTACCAGTAAACTGTACATCACAAGTATATATCTCCCTGAATCTGAACTTGTAATCCACAACCTTTTGTGGATGGATCAGCACCATAACTATTTATCCCTTCAGTGATATGAGCAATATTTTACATATAAACACTACCAGACTTTTTTAGGGGGCAAATATCCAGGAAATGGTGCGAGATATGTGACTATCATTTTATATACACAAGGGCTATTCACAGAAACTGAACTGACCTGCAAAAAACAGGCAATGCTAGATTAGTTTGTACGATTTGCAAGTTGGAGATCTACTCGTCTACTAATACCTGATTTTTGCAGTTCACTTCCAGTTCCGTTGCTCATAGTGTGAATGTGGAGAATAAAAACCAAAACATTATGTAAATAAACTAATTTTTACTGGGATATGTCTAATTTGCATATCAAGCCACAATGTGATGTCATAAGCAGGAGCCACCATGTCCACATTTAAAAACGCATTTCTCTCAATTTATGCATTTACCTGGAATTCTGCTAACACAAAGTATGGACCATATTTAATTCTCTATGTCCACAGTATAAGCAATGTTTAGGTTGACAGAGCATTAGGTTGACAGAGCACCTGTAAGTAAATAGCACCTGTGAAAGAACAGAAAAAAAAAATCCCTGGACTGTTCAATTAGTGAAATTAAGTTTTTGTTTGTATTTTTTTCTTTTTTTATATAATAGTATAAACAGAGAGTTATGTGACAAGTTAATCAAGTCACAACTGGGAATAAGACATTGACATTTCTAATGAGGAAGGCTGGCACTTCAATGTCAGCAGAGAGAAGGTGACATTACTTGACACTTGAAATTAACTTGGCTCTTGTACTCAATACCATCCGCAAATGTGGGTTAGATTAATCTCAACTGGGAAATATTTTACATTAAGACAGGACTATAGATCCTTTAAAACCACATAATGTGACAGGCCATACTGCTACACTGTGATTAGATAGGCCTTCTAATCCTCAATGCTGTCAGTCTCCTCATTCTGCACATCATGTACTAAACTCGTCCAGGTCGTGGGTCAAAATCAACCGAGAGAACTGAAAAGAAACTAACGTTACGAGCATGCAAACCTTCATCAGCCAGCATGGAAAGGCAACGATTACTGCTATTCATTTTTTGTGCTTGCAGTGGCGGTGTAACTCACGTTTCTACCGTTACACAATGTTGCATATTTATAAACAGACAGAGAACAATACATTTAAAAAAACAATACAGATAGAGTTTAGCCACACGCATATATATATATATATATATATATATATATATATATATATCTTACAACAGTACATAAGATAGAGACTTATTGATACCTGAGTCGGAGAGGCGAAGGTGAAACTCATTGCCGGTGCCCCTGATGGCGCCGCTTCAGCGTAGGATCTAACATGGGTCAATACAGCCCGGCGGAGAAGCAGAACAGCACGGTTAGAAAGCATGGTAAAGCCGGGGAGACTGTGACCGAAAGCAAGGACACCGGATACAAGTCTGGGCCCGGTCACAGGGAATCATGGGACGTGTAGTCCAGAAGAGGAAGCTAAGCACCACCCACTGTAAGTAGGAACTACACATCCCATCATGCAACGCCAGTAGTTAGGATATAGAAGAGCGAACAAGTAAATTGGCGCTTTAGATACTGTGGATCATGATTACAATAATGTTCAGACAGTTAAATGGGAAACGAAATAACAAGTAACAAGCTTTGGCCTTCACTGTGTAATAAGGCATAGGCACACCTTGTAGGATAGTGATGTAATCAGTGACACATTATATGGGGTTTATGTGTAAAGGTCAATTATGGGGCAAAAGTTGGAAAAATGGTCCAGTCACCATGGAAATCAATGCAATGTTCCAGCTCAATGCAAAGTAGTTCAGTGTTAGAATCATGGTGCCCCAAAAATGACCTTTATACTTAACTCCTTATGTACTCGGTTACCTTGACACACTGTATAATCTAGTGACTGAATTTAATGATGAGCAGAAAGCACTATTGTTAGTTATGTACAAAGAGCAATTATTGGACTAAATGATAGAGAAAGAGATGAGCGGGAGCTGTCCATGGTGATTTCCCAACTTGGAGAACCTTTCTCCAGAATTGCTGTTTCCTCTGCACTGACCACATTGTTTTATTCATGGCTGCTTATAAAAGTATTGTATACTTCTTAGAATAAATGAAGACAATTCTACATTTCACTGATTGAAGCCCTCCATGGCATTTTTTTTTTATAGTGAGACCCGAATAAAACAGCACTGTTGTTGCCCTGCTTTTCATATAACTGCTCAATATTTGCAATCAAGTATTTGGTGTTCAAAGGGGAAACCGTGTTTCATTTCTTGACCTATCATAAAGGATAAGTAAAAACAAGTGTCGCTTTCCCCCACTAACACCAACGTGTATATTTATATATACACGCAGAGCTGAAGAAGAGCCATTCTGGAGGCTGGCATGCGCTGCCAATCATCCCAACCAAGCACAGGCTCAACCTGCTCGTCTGATTGGGGTCTGTATTCAGCAGACGTCTCTCTTTCTGTACTAGCAGAGAGAGACAGTCACTGATCTGATCGGGCTGCTTGCTACCCAGGGAAACATGGCAGCTACCAGACAGAGGATAAACTGGTATAATGCTATTAAAATTACATGCCAGGGTGGAGCCTGCAGCCAAGGAGAGAGGTCGCAGATCTGTCAAGCTCCTCTCATACACAGCCAGAACAGAGGTTTTTCATGGCAGAAACCCCAAATAAATACCTTAAAAACTCATCTGGAGCAGCTGCAACCATGGGTCGCAACTCTAGAAAAGCAGATGGACCGAACAAACCCCAAACTGCGGATATCAGGTCTTTCCTAATCCGGCCAAGTAGGCCTCTACAGGCCACATCAATGGCGGCACCCCACAGTGGGGACATCCCACAGGGAAAACAACGACCTGTACAGAAAGGTGGTAATGAAGATGACGCCCCGTCTACTAAACGGGTCATTAAAAGTTGGTGCAAGACCTACGGGCAATATGGCAAGCCGACATGGCGGCGCTCAGATCGGATGTAACAGTCTTACAGACCAAGGTGGCAACGCTGGAAACAGCATCGACAGACTCATACGTGCAACGCTTCCTGACGCACTTGAAACCCGGCTCTCCACCTACCAACTCGGTGATAGCTGACCTGTTCAGGGTCAAGAAGGCACAGAGAGCTCCCCACTCTGCACCCCAGGAGGTAGTACTCTTATTTAGCTCCCATGCAGAGAAGATACATTTTCCTGATTGCCAGTAGGAAACAAGACCAGATAGCCTTTGAAAAGGCCTCCCTACAAATTTATGATGACTTGCCACCCGCCACAGTATGGAGAAGGAAAATGGCCCCATTAACAGCCCACCTGCGCCATCTCGAAGTTTAATACTGCTGGGGTTTGCCCCAACTACTGACTGCCACCCACGGTGATAAGCAGCTGGCGATCGATGATCCAGTGGAGATTCCTACATTTTTGAGCGCCCTGGGACTGGACCAACCAGGTGAAGCAGACTGATAGTGGAGGATTCTGTACCGCAATTCGAGTGTTCCAGACACTACAGCAGACTTGATATTTTTTACGCCTATCTCCTCTCTCCACTGGCCTTGGAACTGTCTCTAATTTGTCCCACGGATCCCCCCCAAGGCATTGCCTACTCCTGGTGGCAGGAAGTATGGTATTTGGGCCTCGCAAGATGGCCACGTTTCCCACCATTTGTGCAGCTCACTCTGTTAGCTGTAGATATTTCCTCCTTTGGGATATACTTTCTTCTTTCTCTCACTCTCTCATCATTCTCTTTCGATCCTCTCTCCATCTCATTATATACCGTCATACCACCACCTTTCCCCCTCACAGTGCGACACATGTCCTTACTGGACCCAGCCTTGGCTCTTAGCTCCATTCTTTCTCTGCTCCCCCTCCTTCTCTTTTCCTTCCTTTCTCCCCTTTACTTATGCAGAATCGATGGCCAGTATATGTTTGCCCAATGAGTCTGGGCTGCCTTATATAAATGGGCTAGCCCGAAGTGATTAAAATCTCTGCCAACATTTATTTGTAAGTGCCGAGTATCCATACCATATTTTAGGCTACACAGTCGGCCCTGGCACGTTAGTCTTTTGTTTTGGCACCCCCACATGTGCAGTTTGGTAATAGACATCTGTGGCCACGTTTAGTCCTGATGGGACCAGTCTTTCATGCCATTATTAGTGATGCAGCCGCAGTTCGCTCCCAGTTGTACAATTTTACCCCATTATGTATCACCTCCTTATACTGGTTTGTTCCCAGACCCTATAAGATACAAAAGTTGATATCTACATTTCTTTATTTTTGTAAGACGAGAAATGTATTATACACTTCTATAACGCATACTTGTTTTATTACTTTTCTGTAAACAAAAAATGAGTAATATCGGTTGATAATTTGTATGCTGCTGCTGAATTATATGTTGGTTTGACAGTATTTCGAATGTTTACAACTGTGAATCTCTTGTGCACTCAATAAGAAAAGTAATTAAGAAAAAAAAAAAAGTACATGCCAGATTATCCTCATACTTTGGGCAATAGTAAAAGGGACACTCCCACCAAAAAATGAAGAGTCTATTATTTTTTTCATTTTGCACTGTTGATTTCAGATATCTCTTTTGTTTTTGTTATGCAAGTTTATTTTATGACATATTTTACCAAACAAGTGTGACCAGGTGCCGCCATTTTGTAAAATATAGTGGTTTTGGGTGCCACCAGTACCCCCACACCACCCCCCAGTGACTTTACAGCACTAGTATCTCACTATGGGGCTGGGTACACAGAATGCTGTCTACAAGTCTGAATTCTGACCAAATATTTGCATTGAATGGACTATTCAACTAATGACTAGGACTAATGTAACTATTACACTACAAGGTGACAGAGTTATCATCCTGTTTGATCGGGTTAATCTCCTCTCTTTGTGTTGGAAGGCAGGTAAAAAAAAGTTGTACAAAGCCACCAAGTCCTGCCCACTAGTGATACACAGGAGCCAGGAAGAGATCAGGGGTGTGTCTTATGACATTGTCATGTCTCTGGCCCCAGTTGTACAATGAGACTTGCTGGAATATTGTGGAGAATGTTTCATTATGGATAAAACTCTTAAAATTGATGCTGGATAGAAACACCTAATTTTATTTGTACTTTTATATGCAATTAATTCAAACATAGAAATAATAAAAACAGTGGCATATGTCTTATATATGTGTTTGTTTTAAATGTACAGGATCTAGTTACAGCTCATGTAAGTGGTAGTGTCCCTTTAAAGGGACTGTCTATCTTCCAAAAATGAATGCATATTAATTTTTTTTAAGTACATTTTGCATTGCTTAAAATTGAAAATACTTACAACTAGAGGTAATTGAGAAATTACAGCAGTTTGCAAGCAACCAGGACTGCCCACACTAGCTGAGTAAAAGCCATTTACTTTTTGTTGTTGTTTCAGGAACCAATAAAAATAACGCAATGAATGGAATTTCCTGTATCTCTAGTGATGTCATCAGACAATGTGTTGCACTGTTAAAGAGATCCTACAATGTACAAGAGCGAGGTCACTTAGAGTCCACACAATGTATTAAATTCCAGAAGCACAGAAAGTGACTAAATGATACAAAACGTTATAGCCTCAGTGTCTAAATAATCAGTGCTGCTGCACCTGCAGTAAACATGCAGAGTAATCCTTGGGGAGGGCTTGAGTTAAATATTAAAAATTTGATTTATGTAGAGTGCCTGCATCATATTACACTGGGGAAAAAGCCTGTGCATTATACAAGCACTGATAATCTTCATCTTGCACCAAAGTGAGTTTGGGGACTAGACTGTCCCTTTAAGGTCCTCTATCTGCTGGCTTCTTATACCAGCTGTTTGCAAGCTACTTCAGACTGGCATCACCAGTAGAGAGAGCTCTAACCCTGGAAATGGAATGTCAATCTTCTGTTGGTAGCTCATTCATTAAGCCACATCTGTAGTGTTTTTGGGAAAACTCACACATTCTTGGAATCGTTTCACCGACATCATTGGGAAGATTTTATCATCAGATATTGAAAAGTAAATTTTCTCTCTTGCTGTCAATTTAATTAGGTGAATATAAATGAACAATAACTTGGTTCTTCATACTTGGTATCAGTGAGGCCCAGCCAAATACTTCTCTGTACAACATTTCACCAGAACTGCTACACACTTTTTGTTATGGTGTGGTTCCTCAGTATTTTCAAAGACACAGATGTAAAGGATAGCTCTGCCACAGGTGGCAGCACAGTATAGTTTCTAAAAGTATAAAATAAGCCAGTAACAGATGGTGGCAAATTAGTCTTCTTATTAGTATATAGTTAGCCAGTCACAAGTTGGGTGCATTGTAGCTCTTCTCATTACATAGTAAGACAGTTACTATGCATGGGATAACTGACATCAGTGTATAGATAACTAGCCACAGGCTGTATGTTAACATCAGCAATTATATGCTCGTTATTTATAGCTAGCCCAAGCTCTTTAATTATACTATCTGTGCATCAAGGGAATTGTAGTTAACAACGGACTGAGTGACAGATGGTGGTACAGTAGTTATCGTAGTTAGCTAGCTATAGACCATAGCCCAGTTGTACGGTGCAGGATAGCTCCCATAAAAAAAGATCAACTGAGACTACAGTTGTCATGAAACTCAGCCAGAAAATATGCTCGTTGATGCTGTTGCGTGAGCATCATGGGAAATGTAGTTAACTAGGCAAAAGGCTCCCATGATGCTGGCTGATAATCATAGAATATGTGGTGCACAGCAGATAAAATACAACTTTCTTGACGTTCTGTGCCATTTGTTGGACAGTTTGGTGTTCCATGGTGGTTGTGGGGTTCCAGTCTCAGAGAACCTGCAGGTGACATGCATCAGTAGTGACTGACAGCTGTCATTCAAAATTGTTGGGCTCAGGTAACAAAGCTAGAGGTCATACCTTTCTTCAACTGATCCATCCATTGTTCTTACCTTTCAATCCCCAGTCTTATCTTATTTAGTCCCCAGTAACCTGTTTTTGCTTTTTCCTTTGTTGTGTGGTGGATTTTATATCCTGATGTGCTCCATTCCTAACTCTTGTCAATTTTCCTCCTACGCACTTTTTGTTCATTTGTTTACTGCTTTGTTTTTCCCTCTGCTTTTTCTTTTTGCACCCCTCCTTGCTAATGATCCCTTTAACCCAAATCAAAATCCACGGCTCAATGTTACTGCAGGTTGAATAGCCCTTATCCAAAAGGATTGGGACCAGAGGTATTTTGGACAACTAATCATTTTTACTAATAAGATATATTAATGTCTCCCAGCACTCATTCATTACAGTAGTATCAATGCAAATATGGCATAGAGCAAATAAATCCCTTTTACTGTGATGTGAGGCATCGCTGGGAACTTGCCGTTGGCGTGTCAGGCCTGCACACGTGTCATTGTATGACCCTTTGTGGGCGTGGGGGAATCTGATCATGCATGGAAAGTCTATAATACAGCTTAAGGTGTCTGTACACTGAATAAACTGTTGTGTGCTTGTATTCTGACAAGTCTATGTGGAATTTGCAACTTGTGTCACAATCAGAAATTTAATTTGGATAACGGATCATTTTGGATAACGGATTTCTGGATAAGGGATACTCAGCCTGTACCTATGAACATGGACTATGTTATCATGTCGATTACTACTGTTATTCCATGTGGTTGTTCCCAATTCCCTGTCTCCTCATTCTAGTGCTGCATGTAGGGTTGCCACCTGGCCGGTATTTTACCGGTGTTCTGACAAATTACTGGAGCAAATTCTCCTGCGCAATCGCAGGAGAATTTGCTCACTGCGCATGCGCATAAAGTTACAGCTGATCACTCAGCTGTAACTTTGTGACCACCGCGCATGCGCCAGCTGCGCAACCCACATCCCGCCCCCCGCACACCCCTTCTTACCAGATGATCGGACAACGGCGGTACACAACGCATGCGCGCGGCTATCAAGCCGCGTGGGAATGCGCTGTGTCCGTGGCTGGATACAAAACGCTGGTAAGTAACACGGGGCGGGGGGGACATAAGGAGCCAACAGAGAGGTAAGCACCCTGGTGAGGGCTGCCTCATCTTGATAGGAGTTGTGATCCCCCTGCTGCATCAATAATACAGCAGGAGGATCACAACTCCCATGCACACACACACACACACACTGTCAGTTTTTAAGTTACCTGTTGCAGGCATCTCTTTGCTTTGAGCTCCTCTTGTGAAGGAGGGACTGAGCCAATCTAAGGAGGCTTCTGAACTCTCAGCCAATCAGGAAAGTTTAAAGGTCTCACCTGATTGGCTGAGACCTCCTTCTATCAAGCTCCTTTCCCAGACACAAAAAAGACAAAAAAAAAAAAGACCACTGCATGGAGCAGCAAAGTGCTGCCTCTGCCAGGGTGCCGCCTGGGGCAGCTGCCCCAGTGTGCCCCATTAAAGGGCCGGCCCTGCATTCACAACCACTCACGTGGCCTTGCACTCTTGCACATTTGTTGCCATCAGAGTGCCAGGAGGACATGTGACACTCCCCTTGTACCAGTCCACTATATTGACACTCCTTCATGGTCCCCCTCCATGAACAGGAAGTGATGTCACATATGGAATACTATGCCACTAACACCCGCGCCAATGTTTCATAATGTGTTTTTTTAAGAGCAAAAATTGTTTTATCTATAAGTGTTACTGGTTGAAAGTTTGTGTATGTATACAATATGTGTCTCTATAACAGCAGCACCTCTTCTTTCCTTTAGAAATTCACCCCACTTTAGTGCTGTGGGTCCTTTGCTCACAGCTAGGATTCAGAAGGAAAGGCATTTTTGATGAAGGATACTCCTGTTGGTTTTAACTATATTGAGATTTTTTTTTATTTTGCATGTGCTCTGTATCAGCTGCCTTCCCTACACATTGGGATCTGTTCACTAAACAGTGAACTCTGGTGAACTAACACGGTAATAGCCTCCCCCTTTATTAAAATTATTATTTGGGGTTTCCTCCCTCTTTCAAAGTTAGTGTAAAGTGTTCAGTCAGAGACTATGTGTGACAGGGCCAATGACTGCAACTCACACACTCAATAACTGTGAATAATTCAGTCATAATAAGTCAGATGTTATTTTTGGCACTTTGGTGAGAAAACTGCTTGTTGTGCTGGTTTAAAAAAAAAAGTGAGAAATATAGCCTGTAGCTAGCATACAAATGATTAACAGGACTGGCTTGGAGGAGAATAATCAGTAAAACTCTGGTGGTGGTCTCAAAAATAGCATTGATCAATTCACCACCCAGTATAGCCTATGGAAGCCGAAAAACTAGCGTTTTTTCTTCTTATTCAAACTCAAATTTCGGAGGTCGAGTTTGACTTGGTCTCTTGCTGAAGTCGTCCTCCTCTCCATCTATGTTTCTATGTTTCTATGTTTCCATTCTTTTAAATACTTTTAATTGAAGAGATGCAGAAACATACGCAGGAACAGACAATCAGGGTTAAAGGGACTCAACCTTAACATTGCTTTTACTGTAACTCTAAAGAATAGAAAATTACGAAAACGTATCTATACACCGTGTGAGCAAAACTGAGTGCAAATGGGTAAATTAAGTTATATGTTTTAAATGTCTTTTGTGACTCCTGCCCATTTATTTTATAAATCAAATTCGATGTCAAGGTATTAAGCGACACTTAAATCTGGTGTCCACAGAGTGATAGGCAGGATGCTATTCCAGTGTGGCTCATCCTTGTTGTGGGCAAGAGCTTCGGAAGTGACCAGTGCTATAGATCTAGGGCAGTATGGCGTTTTTTGGGCCCGAGTGCCCAATTTTAGGCCGACAAATCTGCAGACCTCAAAGTGCCAACATCGCATACACACACACATACTCACACGGTTACACTCATACACACACACACACTCATACACACGCACACTCATACACACTTATACTCATACACACACACACACTTATACTCGTACAAACACTTATACTCATACACACACACTTATACTTATACACCGCATACACACACTTATACTTATACACACTTATACTTATACACCGCATACACACACTCATACACACACTTATACTCATATACACACACACTTATACTTACACACACACACACTTATATTCACACACACACACTTACACTTATACTCCCACACACACAATTAAACTCATACACACACACATATACTTATATTCATACACACACACACACACTTATACTCACACACAGACACTTATACTCGCACACACCTACTTATACACATACACACACATACACTTACACTCCCACACACACTTATACTCATACACACACACACACTCTTATACTCATACATACACGCACACACTTATACTCACACACAGACACCTATACTCAAACACACACACACACACTTATACTCATACTCACACACACACATACAGGTTCAGCTCTCACTGCTTATCTGCTCTGTCGTCTGGGAGGTGCAGGCATTGGTGTATTAGACGGGCGCTGCCGGTCACCTGCTTCTTCTCCAGACGACCGGGCGCGTGCACGTTATGTAAAGAAGCTTTCGAGTCGGAAAGCAAACAGTTAATACTCACACACACTTATACGCATACTTGAACACTTCTTCACATAACGTACATGCGCCAATCATTTTTTAAAAGAAGCAGGTGACTGGCGGCACCCGTCTATTACACCGATACCTGCACCTCCCAGACGACGGAGCAGCTAAGCGGAGAAAGCTGAACCTGGCAGCGTGCCACAGCTGAGGGCACTGAGTGCCAGTTGTGGCATGCGTGCCATAGGTTCGCCACCTAGGGTTAGGATTAAAATTAGGTTTAGGATTACCATTAGGGTTACAATTAGTTCAAGGTTAGTATTTGGGTTAGGGTGATGATTAGGGTTGGGGGTCAGTTATTGCCCTATAAAAACCAAAAGGAATGCATGTAAACACTGACTCAGGACACATATTATAATCTATTTAACAGGTGCTTTCATTAAGCTTTTGTAGATGAGTAAAATATTTTTCAAGTAAAAATCTTTTTTTACGGTAGATTACATGATATGATAATACAAATAATGGTATCCAAAAAACGTTCTTTTTATCCCCCCCCCCCCCCCCCCCCCAATATATAATTTGCAGACATGTAAAAATAGCCTCTGTCCAATGGGCATAACAATCCAAAAACACTCTTGTCCTTAAGGGTTAAAGCGTCAGGTGCATGTTTGCCTGAGACAGGACCACAATTACAATAAATAGTGTTACCAATATGTAAGTTGTAAGATCTCGACATGTACTCTACCTTGCAATTTATATATTTCTCTATATTCTATTATTATTATCACAGCATGTTATGGTATTATAATTATCAATATATACATTTTCTCTCTCTTGAATACATTGCTGACTTTTATTCCATCACTGTATGTGTTTTTACACTAGGGTGAATTGGGTTTAGCAGTTTGTTACACTGTATCATTACAGGGTATTTTATTTCTCTGTATGCCATATCCCTCCGCTAGTTATTATATCGCCACAGTCCCCTATTATAATTTGTCCTTATTCTCTCAGATCTTTTTTCTTAATCCCGTCTTTTCTACATCTTACCAAAGCTTTCATCTCTCAATATTATTTCTCCCACTCACTTCTTCCCCTTCTTTCCTCATCTCCCATTTATCCCTATTTGCCACAGCCTATAAATATTCACAAGCAGCCATGATGACTCACTCACTGCCTCCTTACTCACAGTCACCTTACATACTACGACCTGCTGTCTCTTTGTTTTGGGTGTTATATTGCTAGTGTCAATATATCTATGTGCAATATATATATATACATGGCATATTGTTTGTCTATATTTGGACACCTGACCCTTATACCAACAAAGACATCCCATTCTAAATACATTGACAATAATATGTAGTTGGTCCCTCCTTTGCAGCTATAACAGCTTACACTTTTCTGGGAAGGCTTTCCACAAGATGTTGGCGTGTTTCTGTTGGACTTTTTGCCCATTCATCCAGTGCAGCATGTGTGAGTTCAGGCCTGGCTCACAATCTCCGTTCCAGTTCATTCTATATGTGTTCAGTGGGGTTGAGGTCAGGGCTCTGTGTGGGTCAGTCATGTTGTTTCACACCAAACTCATCCAGCCATGTCTTTATGAACCTTGCTTTGTGCGCTGGGGCACAGTCATGCTGGAATAGAAAAGGGCCTTCTACAAACTGATCTCACTAAGTTGGAAGCATTGCATTATCCCTTCTTCATCAAACTTTACAGTTGACAGAATGTAGTGGGACAGATAAAGTTCACAGACTTGCCCATTAGAACCAGTCTCCTTTGCTCCAAAGTCTAGTGGTTTGCGTTTTACACCAATCGATGCGATGCTTGGCAATGTACTTGCTGATGTGAGGATTGCATGCAGTTGCTCAGCTATGGAAACCCATGCCAACCCATGCCATGAAGCTCCTGCCGCAGTTTTTGTGCTGATACCAGTGGAAGTTTGGAACTCTTCAGGTATGGAATCAGCAGAGCATTGGCAACTATTAGGCACCCTGCACCTCAGTACTCACTAGGGTTGCCACCTTTTCATCAGAACAATACCGGTCTTGCGTCTGTCTCCATAGACTTAACATTGACCAGATGCCAATTTTTTACTGGCCTGCCGGTAAAATACCGGCTGGGTGGCAACCCTAGCACTCACTGCCCCCGTTATGTAACTTTACCTTCATGGCCGAGTTGCTGCTGTTCCTAAACACTTCTAATTTCCAATAATACCACATACATATAATATATAGCAGGAATACAATTTCCTGAACTGACTTATCGCAAATGTGGTATCCTGTCACAGTACCACGCGTGAATTCTTCAGAAAGACACATTATTTCACAAAAGTTTGTAAATGTCTAGGTATATGATTTTATACTGTGGCAATAAGTCTGATTGAAACACCTGAATTCAAAAAATGAGAGTTATGTAATAGTTTTGTCCATATAGTGGATATGTGCATGTGTGTGTGTGTGTGTGTGTGTATAGAAATATATTTATGTGTGTATATAGAAATATATATGCGTGTGTGTATACATATATGCATCTCTCTCTATAAAAACTCACACATTTCTTAATGTTGAATCAAAGTAATTTATAAATATCAGCACTATTATTGAAAAAAGTGAAAAATGTTAGGTTAGATGGATATATATTGTATCTAAGCCACTGCTTAGACAGAACAGTCTGTACGCACACCAGGTGTCAGAGTTTCCATTGATTTTTTTTTTTTTATATGTGGCTCATCTGTAATCAGTGTATTAAACCCCTTGGTTTCATCATTGCCCCCTCCTCGCACTTCATATACATCATAGAGGGTCCATCTCCCTCCTCCTGTCTGCAGCCTGCCGAGTCACGTGCCCTCCTGGTGGGCGGGGCTTTTTTTCTCGGGCTTCATTCATAAATCCTCAGGCCGGTGACGGAGCTGCAGCTCGGAGCTGGACCCGGGAGGTGAGAACCGGGTACCGTGCATTGAGCCACCCGGGGAGGAGGGAGGCGTGGGGAGGAGGAGCAGGGCCGGTAGAGAAGGTGCGTGATGCTAGAGGTAGGTACAGCTTGGATGCTATGGGCTCTGCTGCCCTGGTATCCTATGGGCATTATTATGTGAGAGCAGTGGGAAGGCTATGGTACCATTGGGTGCTGTATGGGTAATGACTGGGTATAAATTGGGCACCGCTTTGATATGAAATGAGCAGTATCTGGGTGTCACACAAGCTCTACCCACGGTAATTATTTGGGCGCTGCCCATGTATCATGTGAAGTGCCCATAGCCCAGCACTGTCCGATAGGGTGATGGTTAACCTTTGGCACTCCTGCTGCTGATCACTACTGTTCCCAGGATGGTCATCCAGCCAAGAAAACTCCTTATTAACCCTAAGTGGGCATGATATGGGCAGTACTCAGTAAGTGTAAATTGGACCATTTCGTGGCTTGGTCATGAGTATCATGATGGGCAGTAGCTGTTCAATGAACTAAATCATATTAAAGCATTAGCACCGTTAATTGTGTTAACTTGCTCGGTTTATTAAAAGGGTATTTTATAGTCAATGCTTGAAGATATACTTTACTTCAGGTGGCATGTGGTCGCTGCACAGACACAATACTCTTTATAAATCACAATAAGAACTCAACATACTGCAAGAACTGACAGCTACAATACTATTGTTTTGCTATACAGCTACTATTTAGGCATTGATACTATATTTGTTAACATTAGCACAGTTTAGCATGGTAATGTGCCAAGTAGGATTGTAATATTTGTGGTGTTTTTTGTATTTTTATTTTTATTTGCATTATATATGCATTGGTTGATATTCTTGCTTACTGTTGACTCCTAGAATTTCAATGTACATGTACGCACTTTAATAATATGTTGGATACTGTTTTGTTCAATAATGTTATACAGTATGTTATTTAATGGTATATATGTCATTATACATCTTGGTAATATATTATTCTATGGTAGTGTTAAATTATAGGTCAGTAGGGTCTTTTAAGTATATTCATTGTGTAATTTGACAAAGAACAACATACCTCAACTATTAATTAATCTATTCTAAGTTCACCATAAACAATAGTCTCCTCCAAGTAACCTAAAATATTATCCCTCAACAGTGCAGAAACATAAGTGTATTTATTAAACTGTGCAGGGCAGAGGAGAGTTGGTAAGAGGGGGATCTGGTGGGTTAATTGCCCAAGGGCTCCTCTTGAACTTGACTTAGTCTGCTGGAGGCTGCACCTCCTTTCACTTCTAAATGATCCAGTGCATAGCACTGTCTATCTTTCTATGCAGTTGACTTGCCTGTTCAGTCTCTGTCTTGCTTGTCTATTTCTGTCTATTATTGATGATAATTGATGGGCTGGTGATGTAACATCAGGGACCACTAACATTATTTTGGTCTGGCCAAAAGTTGGCCTCACCTGGTGGAGAGCTATTAATATTCTCCACAGAAGCTTTGTTCCAGAGCAATTGTTCCAGCACTGTCAACACCAAGTGCAGATGACCCATCAAGAGTCCTCTGTAATGACTGATGTAGGCCTGCAGAAAAGCTGATCTACTCTTAAGTTTATAAGCATTGCTATAATATTCAATAAATGCCAGCATAAGCTACTGACCATTTGAAACACTTGGTCTTGATATTCTTCGTGCACAGATAAAGCTTCATATAGGATCAAAGTAATATCCTAAAACTGAGGGATTGGCCAGAATTTGGAACACATACATGTTCTCACAAATAAACACAGAGTATCATTGTATATACACAAGCATATTAAATACTAAATATAGGTCAGATCTTCACCTAGTTATGCAATATTCAAAATTAGCAGTATCTAAGCACAGGATGGTGATTTCCTGATATGCTTGTATGTTTCTGTTCATGTTTAAGTAATGGCCAGATCCAGTCAATTAGGCAACACAAATTATTACCCAAACATTTATGGCATGAATAGAGTGCATTTTGTTAACCAAAATGAGTACTAAAGTGCACATAGATCAGGTGCCTGATTTAACACTGTAAAACAAGTATTTATGAAATGCCTGTTAAGTTTAGAAGGATATTCTGAAGTATAAATATGTCATTTATTTGTTCCTATATGTCAAAACAATATATATATATATATATATATATATTTAGTTATCAGCCAGCTAGTATGTTATGTATGTATAAATATGTATATGATGGGCTAATGCACCATCTGTGGAATCTGTTCAATCATAAGGGTTGCAGGTTCCATTCCTGGAAGGGCTGATTCAGTCCTTCATGCAGGTAGATTATATGAATAGTATTAAATTGACTCATAGTAACATCCTCAGTATGTATTTCAAAATCAGAGAATATATGAACATTAATTGCCTGGTGAAACATTATTGACCCTACCATCATTTATACTCTTTATGAGAATGCGGTCATTCCAATGGAAATTGGTGTTGTAGATCTTGAGTATTTAATAACTCATCATCTTGCTCGCATCTTAATGGGTATATCCCTCTTACCCTTAGCTCTGTCTCAGATGTCCACCCACCGATTCTCTCCTCCATTACGCACTAGAATTCTATCTCACCCTCCCCGTTTTCTCATCTTTCTTGTCGCAGGTATCGGATCATGAGCCATGAGTCACCTGCATGGGAGAATATAACTGACACTTCCACGGTAAGAACTGCTGTCTAGAGAGAGAAAAAAATAACCTGTGTGTCCATAAGAAACCAGGGCACAAACTTGTCAGTTAAGTGGGTGACAGAAAGACCCAGAGGCAGGCCAAATATTTTGAACAGTACAGTGAATATTTAATACATAGTCCCATGGGTTCTGTGGATATGTTGATATATTTGTGTACACAAACATATGTATGCTTTATTTAACTGTGATCATACTAATGATTCAGAAATCACTGTGTAACTAGTATTGATGGTTTGTGATTAGAACACATCATCACTGGTTGAGGAATCTTAATCTACCAAAGAATTATTTTTCAAATCAAAGCCAGTGGTCTGTGATCATCTACAAGGCCAAGGTTGGACATCACCATCAGAGATTCAAAACACTAAGGAATCTAAATATAATATAGTCCTAGACATTTCGTACAGCAAGACCAAATATAAAACTGGTAAAGTTTTCTGAAGTATATTAATCAGAATTTTGGAAAGTGAAATTTGAGATGGGTGTCTGTGTCTCGGCCACTCTTGTGGCCATCAAAAATATATACAGAAAACAGTAAAATATGCCAGTGGAATCTCAAAGATTTGTTCATTTGTAATGCAAAATAGTTTTTAACGTTAGATACAACTTAGAGTGGGTTGAACAGGCTCACATGTGAAAGTATGGTTAATGGAAACCAAACTTAGATCGAAGCATACAATTCTGAGATATGGTGACCTCAGGAAGTGGTAGCATGCAGACAAACAAAACGCACTCTAAAGATAGTATATAAGTTGATGGTGTTACTTTTGCCTCTGCTCAGGCTGCTCCCAGCTCTCCCCATCAAGATGGGTACGTTCTACTTCTGGTCCTCCTCTCCATCTTCATTGGGGGAACACTTCTTCTCCTCGCTGGGGTCCTTATCCTTTGCAGACGCTGCTGTGATTCACGTCTGAGGCTATCCAGGTACAAAGAGACTGCTTGTATTTCTAGCACATTGTGTACTCAGTTGTTCAGTTTTCTTGTCGTGCAGTAATAAAATGTGGTCTTGTTGTTTTGTTGACCACGCGAGTGTACAATGTTCTGTTTTTTTCTTCAGGCCCAGCGATGATGCTGAGAAAACAAACACCTCATATGTGGATGAATCACAACCCACCCATGGTAAGATAGGGCTATGATTATTAGCCAATGCTTTCTGTGATTCATTTCATTTCTCTGACACCTACTTCCTGACCCGCAGACATCACCATACGTGTTGAGGATGCAGAGTCTTTGTCAGCCTCGGGGCTCCGTGACATGGAGTCGGAGAGGTTCTTGTGTACAGCGTCCAGTGGCAGAAGAGTCTCATTCAATGAAGGAGCCCTCTGTGGCCAAGAAAAGAGAGAGAGAGAACGTGGCAGAAGGTGAGAAAGCATTAATGGGTGGGAAGAGGAGATGATGACAACAGGTTTCTGAGGTAAACCATAATAGACATGCAATTGCATGTGTTAGGAAGGGGGAAATGGCCTATATAGAAATTTACGCACCTCCTGCCCCAGAGGATCAAGAAATGGGACACACAAAAGAAATGCAGATGCAGAAAATGTAATAAAATGATGAAAAGTAATTGCCTGACATACACTATATGGACAAAAGTATTGGGATATTCCTCTTAATTACTGAATTCAGGTTTCAATCAAACCCATTACTACAGGTGTATAAAATCATACACCTAGCTCTGCAGTGCACATTTACAAAGATTTGTGGAGCTCAGTGAATTCACCGGTGGTATTGTGATAAGATGCCATCTTTGCAATAAGGCATTTTTGTGAAATTTTATCCCTGCTAGATATTCCATGGTCAGCTGTAAGTGGTATTATTGGAAAGTGGAAGTGTTTAGGAACAGCTGTTGCCAATGTTTTGCTGATTCCATAGCTGAAGAGTTCCAAACTTCCACTGGCATTAATATCAGCACACAAATTGTGAGGGGTGAGCTTCACGGAATGGATTACTATGGGTGAGCAATTGCATGCAAGCCTCACAGCACCAAGTACAATGCCAACCGTCAAATGTGTGTAAAGCTCTGGACCAGAGCTCAGGACACTGGACCAGTGGAAACATGTTCTGTTCAAACTTCACTGTTTTGCGGTCTGAGGGGAGACTGTGTCCCAATGCACAAAGCAGGGGGGCATAAAGACATGGTTGGCGGAGTTTGGTCTTGAAGAGCTTGACTGGCCCACACCGAGCCCTGACCTCAATCCCACTGAACACCTTTGGGTTGAACTGGAAAGGAGACTGCGAGCCAGGCCTTCTCATCCAACATCAGTGCCTAACCTCACAAATACTCCACTGGATGAGTGGGCCAATATTCCCACAGAAACACTCAAAAATCTTGTGAAAAGCCTTCCCAGTAGAGTAGCAGCATCTATAGCTGTAAAGTGGGAACCAACTATATATTAATGTCTAGGTATTTAGATGCAATGTCATAAAAGTCCCTGTTGGTGTAATGGTCAGGTGTCCCAATACTTTTGTCCATATAGTGTATTGTGATCCGCAGAGCAGCATGGATTTGGATGGTGGCTGGGTCTTTGAATCCTTTTTGTCTTCATCTCGCTTTAGGTATACATTGACTGAAGGAGACTTCCACTACCTTAAGAATGCACGACTGACACTTCCCCCTTTGCCCTCCCTCCCTCCTACGGCTTTACAAATCCTAACCATACATGAAAGTGAGGGTGGGGAGAGCAGCAGCAGTGGAGGAGCATCAGAGACACAACCCACCTCACCCAGCAAGTCCAATATCTCAATTTATCAGGTAAATGTGGGGATAGTGTGTGGTTGCATGACCAATAAAGCATTTGTTCACCAAAAGGTGTCAGCATGCACATATCATAGCTAGGTTTGAAGGGCTGCACTCTACAGCGCCCCTGATTGAGTACTTTGTTTCTGCAGCCACCTCGCAGTTCTCAAGTTCCGCTCACTCGCTTGTCTCTTAGTCTGAGCTCTGCTCTTCCTGGAGATGCATATAACTCTGTGGCAGATACAAGCTTCATGGAAACTCCAAATCATAGTCCAACACAAAGACACAGCACTTCCAGCTTGAGAGTAAGTAGCACACCTAGCAAAGAGAGAAGAAAACAGTTTTGAACAAGGGTGCTGTTAAATGCTAAAAGTAACAAAACATGGTAGAAGTCTCTTTTGCCAAATCTGTTTTCTCTCTTTGTCCCAGTTTGATCTCAGCAGTCATCCTCCTCATGTTGATGGGGGCTCCGAAGTGGGTCCTACCCGAAGCCATGGTGCTGTCCTACATTTCTTTAACCGTCTACGCCGTCATGCAAGCTTAGAGGGAGCAAGTCCTTATTTAAAAATCAAGAAATGGAAGCTGGGCAGTGTGCAAAGAGCAAGCAGCCTTGATACCCGAGGTGAGGAGATCTTAATACAGATAATGGTCAGATAATGGACCATGCCTTGAGCACCCTGAATACCTGAAGTGCAATGGAAAATGGACATGAGGGGAGGAGCTAATATACCAGAGATTAGACATGCAAGAGAGGCATGTAAGGGCGTCTTGAGATCTTCATTAAAGGTTTCTCATTGCAAACACTGCAGGTTTTCTTTTAGTCTTCAATTTGACCACGCTGAAACATTAGGTTCTGGACCTTCTTCACTAATGGCAGTAGATACTGGAACAAAAGGTTACACTTGTTTCTACGCATCGGCTTTCAGCCATTTCCATTGCTAAAACAGTTTGTCGGAAACCAGTAGAGAGTAAGAAGCAGTAAAACCTAATATGTTAGACAACGCTGTATAGTTATGCTTTAAACAATATAATCATATCTAACCATACAGTAAACTGATGATTAGTTAAGGAGCAGTGCTATTTATTTATAAAGTTACTTCTTTGGCTAATTGGTTTAACATGGCAGTATTCCAACCCCTGTGTATATTGCAAAATGCAGTCATACAAAGAATAGCATAAATAGCCAGATGCAGAAGAGGCTGTTACAGTGCATACATCTAGCCTTGTGTATAAAAGCTGCTACAGCCTTAATAATGATGTAATTTACTAGGAAGGGCACAATTAGTCTCCTGGGTTCACATACGGTACATATTGGGGACAGAAACATAGAATGTGTCAGCAGATAAGATCAATTTGGCCCATCTAATCTGCCCATCTTTCTAAATACTTTTATTAGTGCCTGGCCATATCTTATACCTAGGATAGACTTATGCCTATCCCAAGTATGCTTAAACGCCTTCACTGGGGTATATTCACTAAAAGGTTAGGTGCAGGTGAGAGGGACATTTCAGCTATACAATGTGCAGGAACAAACATGGTGAGTTTGCTTAGCAGGGGAAACTCAGGGATGGGACGGTTAATCACGGCTGCTTCAATGCAACCGCTTCACCACAACCACCATGGCCAGATCATCGCGAGTTGACTTTGCAGGAGACTTCAGCACAGGACAGTTCATTGTGGGATCACATAGGTAAGTATTAGGGGTTAGTGTTAGTATTAGGGCTTAGTATTGGGGTTCAGGGTTAGTATTAAGGTTGGGGGGCTAGTATTAGGCATTAGTATTGGGGTTGGGGGGGTTAGTATTGGGGTCAGGTGTAAGTTTTGGGGGGGTTCTATTAGTGGGGGGTTGTTACTGCCATGGTGAAACAGACATTTTGCCATTCACTTCTGACAGTTCAGAGCTGAAACTGCCACACTGAACTGTCCAAGTGAAACGGCCAAGATTAAATGTCCTTCAACTTACATTTTAGTGAATACCCCCAACTGTGTTAACCTCTACCACAGTTGCTGAAAGGCTGTTCCATGCATCCACTACCCTCTCAGTAAAGCAATACTTCCTGATATTACTTTTAAACCTTTGCCCCTATAATTTTAAAAATATATACTCCTCCTTTTGACCAACATTCAAAGGATGTTACCTTGTAATCTGCTGCAGCCAGGTCGAGTTGAATGGGGTAGTATATATAGACCAAGTAACCATAAGTATTAGAATGTAAAACACACAGATGTAAGTGTTGAAGTCACTTAACACCTACTTCCTCTGTAGGATCTCCAAAGCGCCACCAGTTCCAGCGTCAAAGAGCAGCTAGCGAGAGTGCTGAACGTGATGACGTCATACAGTATATTGCCCGAACACAAGATACTACACTCCCTTCCAACCAAGGAGCCTTTGTCTCAAATCAAGGGACACCTCAACATTCTCTCGGCAGGTATTCTTCTATTACCCTTTTGACACCTAAACAGTCCCTTCCTCCTAATCCCAAGAACAAAATCTCCCTCCTGCCCAACCCTGTATTCTCACACATCCCTTATAAAACTAGGCCACATATCCTATTTTTCTCTTCTTTCACCTAATTGCGATGCTTTGGTACTCCACAGGTTAGACCATGGGGAGGATGGGTCTCTATCAGATGTAGGGACCACAGAACAGACTCAACTTCCTCCCCAATGTGACATATGGAGCCTGCGTGCATCACTAGAGCTCTGTGCTTCCGACCAAAGCAGCAGCAACAATGACCGTGACTCTGTGCGCAGTGATGCAGACAGTGTGAGCTCTTTGAGTGGACTACCAAGCCTACCCTCCCAAGATCTGCCAGATTTCCGTCCAGTGCGGGGTGCAGAGGCTGACACAGGACCCCGTAAGCTTCTGCAGATGGACAGTGGCTATGCTTCTATTGAAGCACCTTGCCGTCCCCTTGAAGAGTCATGCAGTACTCACAGGGATAAGACTGCATCAGAGAAACGGCTCTTTTTCACCCATGCTGGGCGTAAAGGAACAGTTTTTGAGAGTTTGGAAGGACGTCTTTATGAGCAAGGAGCTTCAGGAGGGGAGGAAGAGGTCTGGGCTCCACACCATGCCCAGACCTTGACTCCCCGAGAAGCTATGTCACGCAGAGATTACAGCATTGATGAGAAAACAGATGCATTGTTTAATGAATTCTTACGACACGACCCGCAATACGATGACTCTCCCTTGCGTGTGAAACATCGTTCCCGTGCTCACTTACGCAAGCAGTGGCAGAGGACCAAGCAGTACAGTGATCCAGGCATTCGTTTCCCCCCCGCACTTGACAGACATCGTGCTCCCCCACTACGTAGGGGAGATAGCGCCAGCTACCTACCAGACACACGGTACCACAGCACTTTGCCACGAATTGCAAGCTCTACTGATGAGGAAGGAACAGATGGCTGCCCACAAAGCCCATCATCACTCACCTCTGAAGACAAAATTCAGGCCATAGAAGAAGAGCCCTCTGAACACATTCCTGCCCCAGATGAATCGCGGCCTGTCCAAGAGAAACCCGAGCAAGACTATGGCTATGGACCCCAAACCACAGAGTTGCTGGATAAAATTGGTGCAGGGCTGGAAGAACGTCTGTATCCCACCATGCAGAGGACAGCACGCAGTCCAGAGAGGCTTTGCACCGTGGCACATATATCACCAGATCACAGTCCTGTTTAGGGCCGCTACAACCACATCAGAACAATCATATATAATGGAGGAGTCAAAAAAAAAAAAAAGCTAAATGTGTGTGGAGTGTCAGTGTCTGAGAGAAGATCTGCAGATCACTATTACTCCTAGATAGCACAGTGCCAAATGATACACTAGATGTCCAGTCACTCACTGCTACACATTGTGCCATTGGGACACAAAGCATGACTGTAAATACATATGCAGCACATACACATAGCACTCTGGTAGGCAGCATGGATATCAACACTGCATCACTTACATTCACAGAAAACCGTACATTTATCTTCCAAGCAATATGAGGTTTCTTCCTGAATGCCGGATAATGAGCACTGCCCTCAGGGACCCTGCTATAAAAAACAAAAAAAAAAAAAGGAGGGAGGGGAGGCGATGTTTGGACCTCTCAGTTTTCAATGTGGTTGCTGCACATCCGGCTTTCCCTATCCAAAAACTGAACTGGTGGGTGCAAGATAAGGATGGGTTTGATTGGAGGGTGGGTGAGGGATGTTTTTAGTCGCTTGCTCTGGGGTGGATGGAATGTATTTATTTTATTTATTTTTTTAAAGATTTCTTGTTATTTGGAGGTGGAATGATCAGTTGTCCCCTGTAATCTCACGGTAGCACATGGTGGGGTGCAGGAGGTTTCCAATTACCCTCTCTCCCAACCTCTGCTGTGTATTTTTCTCCTTATTAAAATGAGACAGCACATTGTAATTGGCAGCATGTGTGTATGTGAGAAACGAGAGTAAGTGATATGTAAACAAAATCGAGAAATATTTTCTGCTGTGTACGGACATTCTAGTCGTCGTACAGCGATATTGCCAGCATTGTTCAACTTCACTTTCCCAGGTATTCATAAAGATATTGTATAATTTAAACTATTTCCTTTATCAAAAGGGGTGTAAATCCATTCTCAGGAATCAGAGACTGGTGGAAACCAAATAAACGTTTAATCACTAAGGAAAAAATAAACAACCTGTGGTAGTGAACACATGGCTCCTCCACCCCAAACACACAAGCAACAGGTGGGTTTGGTGGAAGAAGTCCAGTGACCCTCATTTGCATTTTTTTGTTTTTGAGGGTTCAGGTACGGCTGCTGGCAGGTCCCCCGCCCCCTCTGTGTATAATACATGTGCTATACAGCCTGACGAATGAGGTGGGGCGGGGGGCAAGTTCAAGTCATAAAGTGCAGCAGATGCTGGACCCTGCGCATGTCCTAAGAGGTCCAGTGGTGTGTAGGGGGACATGATGAGGCAAGGTTGCAGGAGCAGAATTAATGGGCAGATCCCTCTGCTGCAGCAATTTGGAGGTTTCTTCTGAAGAGCAGAATCTCTCTTTCTCCCTGTGGAGTCCAAGGGGCTGAAGTCTTCAGGAGATGATCACTGGGAGGAGATGAAAAGAACAGTAATGATGACATGCATGCTTTTACCATCACAATGCCTTCTGCAAGGTGATATAAAACGAACATGCAAAAACAAGCCGTCTGCTTTCTTGGAGTTAATTGAAAGATCAAACTGCAGATGATACTAGAATGTTAGGAAGTTTGTTCAATCTAGGTAGAACAAGGAGGTACGAAGATGACGCACAGCAAATCTAACGATTTAAAGAATAGGGACAATTTATGTACCAAAAAAAAAAAAATAGTGTATTTTCTTTTTTCATACATGGGCTGTGCAAGAATTAGGGTTACACATTGGAGCAAGCAGAGGTAGCACCACTATTTTGAGCTATTCTGATTATGTCTACTTTGTACATAATCACAATTGTGTTTGATGGGGGAAAAAAAAAAAGTCCATTCTGAAGGTAAATACGTTAAAACAATGGGATTTGCAACACAGTTGAACAGCAATATGTAACAATGTAGGGTTACAGAATATATAAAAAGACAAACGAAATATTGACAGAAAACCCTCAAAAACCAAAAGAAATGGAAGAGGGGAATAAAATGTGGGTTATTGGCGACAGTAGATCATGGAAATTGGGATGCAAGATAGAATTTATTAAAATAGTAAAAAAAAAAAAATTTGATTTCTTGATGGCTTGTGAATATATTTTTTGGAAAGACATCCAAAATAAAGCAGGTATGTGAAGAAAAGGAAAATGATGGATGGAAGGAACTGGTTGACTGACAGTGTAATACTGATCATCTCTTATAATGAAAGGAGATCCTAAGATATAGCTGCATGTAAAAAGGATTACTAGACATTGGGCTGCAACACACAGGTACACAAGAGGTTAAAAAAAGGCCGTTCTGGGGGTCTTAAGGGTTATAAAGAAACAAGCAAATAAAAACTTTTTTTTGTTGAGAGGAATATATTAAAATGTGCAGAAATAGTAAGGAAGGCTTATAGAGACGAGATATCGAGGAGGGCTTAAAAAGAGGGAACAATGATAAAGTACAGGAGATAAAAGGGGAATAGATAAAAAAAACTGAGAAATGGGGGGGGGGGGGGGGGGATTCGCGTCAGAGAATTCATGCTGTTATTTGCACAGGCTATGACTCATTCTTTGTAGGATGTGAATGAGGACACCTCTTATTCAGACTTTATTATCTCTGCTGCTGCCTCTCCATCCTACAGCCGCCCACACTCTACCTCAGTGCAGGGGCGCACGATCTGACCCTCCCCCATGCTTTCACAGAGAAGTGGGGGAAAGAACATGCCGTCCATATTAAATCATTTCTAACCATTTCGATGCTGATCCTGGCAAACCATGGGGATAGTTGCCAACTCCATTCTGGGAAGAGATTTACCCCCAAAAAAAAAATAAAAAAAAAAAATCACCAAATTCTAATACTGCACTACATTCCTATATAGGGGAATGTACCTCCTTGACCCCAAAAAAAAAAAAAAACATTTGTAAATAAAATTTTAATGCCCTTTAGGTAGCTGGAAAATCTGTAAACCGGAGGTATACTGCTGTGATGGCATTGTACACTTGATTTACACACAAAAAAAAAAAAAAAAAAAAGGCATCAGCCAGCATGTATACAGAAAAATAAAAAAGTAGCATCAGCTAGCATGTATAGAGCAAAAAAAAGGGCATCAGCCAGCATGTATAGAGCAAAAAAAAGGGCATCAGCGAGCATATATAGAGCGAAAAAAAAGGGCATCAGCCAGCATGTATAGAGAGCAACATTCATTATTTCACCATTTAAGAGGTTTTTTGATACTGACAAAAACCTATATTCATGGGTGCGGGGCTACCGCCTCCTTTTTGTTACTAGATGGGTGAAATTCTATTACCGCCTTCAGTTTTATAGTCTTATGGTCATATTGACACATTATGCATAATTATAAGTATAATTATAAGTTACAACTAACCCACTATATTTCTCCAAAATCCATAGTAACCACCTCTATATGGTGGATCATTTAGGGAGTTGCAGTCCAAAAGCTAGCATGCCTTCAACTATCGAATGGGTGCAACCTTAACCTGTGACACTGGCAATTCCTTACACGCCATGCATTTACCTTGCAACGTGTTTCCCGTGATCACTGCTGTTTGCAGGCGGATAATTTGCGTACTTTGCCTGCCGAAGTGCTAGCTTTGCGCTGAGATGCAGAGCTGACCCTCCTTTCAGTTTTCAGCTGGTTCTCAGTGCCATTCATACACAGTTGCTTGGAGGGAACATTGCTCTGTGTCTGTGCATACAGATCCTCCTCAGGCACCTGTCCTGATTCGTGATGGACAGAGTTAAAAGGTTAGGGCAGGCAGATGTGAGCGTGATTATGTTTACATGTTAAGACCCATATGCAGATCCTCTAGGGGGATCATGTTATCCTGCACCTTTAAAAGTGGAACTTCAATCTTCAAAATAGTGTGTACATGTACATATGCATGGCTTAAATATATGTACTTTCATTTCAGTGTATCAATCCAGAGGTCCAACTACCAAAGAAGTTACAAACTCTATTATACGAACAGAAACAGAGCATTAATCATGCTTGAAACCGTAAATCTTGGCTCTCCCCAACTCTATCACTTAAAGGGACTGTCTAGTGTCCAAAATGCATCTTCCAAATATTAATGCATATTAATGTGCTTTCAAAGTACTTTAAAATGCATGTCTTAAATTTTGCTTTGCTTAAAATATAAAATACTTACAGCTAGAAGAAATTGTTAAATTACAGCAGTTTGCAAGAAACAAGGACTGCCCACACTAGATGAGTAAAAGTAATTTCCTTTTTTTTTGCTGCAGGAACCGATGAGAATAATGCCATTAAAATGAATGGAATATCCGGTCTCTCTAGAGATGTCATCAGACAATGTGTTGCACTGTTAAGAGATCCTATTGTTTACAAAAGCAAGGTCACTCATAGGCCACTCAATAGACTCAATTTGAGGAGGACAGGAAGTGACTATATGAAACAAAATTTAAATGTGATTTATACAGAATGCCTGCATCAAATCACACTGGGGAAAAAATCCTGTGCATTATACAAGCAGTGATCTTCATCTTGCAGTCAATTTGCAAGGAAAGTGAATTTGGGGACTAGACGGTCCCATTAAAACATTACCTGTGTCTGAGAAAAATCTTTGGACCTTTGTAGCACATTATGACCTTTTAGCCTGACCCGCCATCTTCACTCTTATGACTGGTTTAAGTTTTATTTACCACAAAGAAAACATGGACTAAAGACTCCTAAGGCACCAAGAAGTTTAATGAAACGAATGATAGGCAAGAGCGAAAAAACATGAAGACAAGCTTTCTTCAACCACCTTTCCTTGTTAATTGATCTCCTGAAACCGTGCTTGGTGACCTCTCTCCTGTGTTCATCTAGATCTTCCACCTTCACCTGGACCCTTTGTTACTAATGCCTTCTCTGTGTCTTTAAGTTGGTGGCCCTAACTGAGGCAGAATATCCAATTGAGAAAGAGATAGTTCTTCCCAGTGGCATGTAGCAAGTATAATACAGTTTATATCCTGTGCAACAAAGATGTCTGCTTCCTGAGATCTAGTGTATCATATAACAGACCTCTAAGTCTCCCAGAGCTGCCCACATTTTTCAACAATCCAAGCTACAATAGGGCTTGAAAGTATCAAAGAAAAAAAAAAAGAAAAAAAAAAAAAAAAAAGTAAAAAAAAAAAAAAAAAGTATACTGATCCTTTGCAGGCCAGTTAATTCATTTGAAACCGACATGCTGAGACTTGGCAGGCCAGCAATGCTCACAGAATAAGCTATGATAATTGTCTTCTGAAGCATGTCTAATGATTTTGAAACAGTGGCATGGAAAAAGCTTGACATATTCTGTTTTCAGCATATAAATCACAACAGATATGAGTGGTACACCTTTGGGAAGCTTAAAAGTACTGTCACCTACCCCTAAAAAATTTTTTTTTTTAAATCCCATCAAGTCATCGATGTCAGTCTTCGTAATGACTCTGTGTACTTGTTACATGGACAACTAAATTACCCAATATTTATTTCAGGACCAGCCACATTGACGGCCCAAAAAGAAGTTGAGTGTACAAGGAAACCTGGCATAGTTGATTAACAGCACTGGCTTTACCTGGCACTGTGAAGTCCTGTGTATAAATTATTTCATCCTCAAAATCACACAGATCCTCATCTTCACTGTACCCATGCAGATCTTCCAGATAAGGCACAACAGTCAGACTCCTCCAGCGGTCCTTTGTTTCTGGGCTAGGGGGAATGGGAACCAGTGGGTCCATTTGAGGGTGCTTCTTTCGGAACCAGCTAGACGCAGGGAGTAGGAAGGAGGAGGTGTGGTTATTAAATTATTTTTCCAAAGACGCGCGGCTTTAAAAACGACAGTGTAAATCTTATTAAAGCATACTTCGGAGTAGTGTATATACAATACATGTGCTGGAACTTTGTGTACGCTTCGTCCAAAGGGAAACTGAAAATGGTGGCAGTGTCTTTCTGTGCTGTGACATGACAGACATTACCAACAAGTGTGTCAACTTCATGTTCACCAACATTCTTATATTACCTCAGGAATGCACCTCAAATATTGTTTATTATGGTTGTGCAGCTAAAATAATATGCATTTGTATGTTTTTTTTGTAGTGCCTAATTCTATGTGCTTCCTTAATTTATCCTCGAGAGTTTCTGTAGCTCAGCAAATCCACAAATTGTCATTACATTACTTGTTGTCCTTGTGTAACGTGCTATGTTTATGCACATAAATGATGCACAAATACATTATACGCCCTATTATATTTAGTTGGACACTTCCAAAATTGCTGTGGAATTAAAAATATTGGAGCAAATGGTAACTCAAATAAAATGCTGTGTTGGCGTTCCTGTTCCTGAGAGCTTACAGTCTAGAAATCATATTTCCCTTGTGCTTGCTTCCCCTCTTCACTGTGATGGAGAGCAGCACATACAGAGAGGTGACCCAGTTGCTATGGCAACGAGAGGGGGGGGTGCGCCGTTACTCTGCACATCGCTTCACGCACAGCGGATGAGTCACACACCATCTTATAACCACCCTGTCACCGGAGGGGGGAGAGGACTGATAGAGAGGGAGAGTAGAGACTTAAGCATAGAGAGGGATTAAGAAAGGTGTAGGTAGAGAGAAGACAGAAAACATTGAGTTGAAGGCCATAAAGATTTAGCACTGCCACCAACAGAACTATATTTCAAGGGAAAACAAAAACACAAAACAGAGTTTGGAAGAAGACAGAATACAGTCTGTAGTCAGTAGTGGGGGAGGGGGAGGAATAGAAGAACATAATTGATTTATATACATGTAAAGAAAGCAGTGACAACTCAATGGACCGATTTAAAGATTTGCCCTTAAAAGTTGGATGCTTTTTAGTATGCTTCTTGCTTAAAGATCATGTGTTGCTTATACAAACTGATCAATTTAAAGGACAACAGCAGCAAAAAAAAAAAAACACCTTATTGTATCAAGTGCCACTGATTTCTAAAGAAATTATTTAATGAATTAATAAAAATGAAGTGCCTTATTAAGCCTTATTTACGCCATATAATTCTCTCAGGGGGCAGACATGTTGTTTAGAATCTTGGGTCAGATCTTCCCTCACCTCAGATCTAACCCATCTGACCAAACATTCTAAACATAATGTCTGCCTCCTGGTAGAGGTAAATGGAGAAAAGATGACTCAATAAGGTACTTTATTTGTATTCTTTCATTAAAGCATTTCTATATAAAATGCCTACACTTGATGCAATCTTTAAATTAAACGGAACTTCATTTTTTGCTACAGTTGTCCTTTAAGAAAAAAGCGAGACCTATTTCGAGGCAAATATGGTATTTGTAAACAGTACTGGTATTTCAACCTCCTTTTGAAACAGTCATTGTCTACGCAATGGATAGGGAGAGCTGCACTTATAGCCTCTCTTAACATCTCTATGCACACAGACCACTGTCCAGCCTCCGCACCTTTTCAGCTCTATCTTGCATCCCTATGAATTTATTCTGCTTGGCCTGCAGAGCCATATCTAGAATTATCAATGAGTCTTTGACCACCTCTAGCCTGTCCCTATAACATTACATCCCCGGGACCGTTTCCCCTCCTCAAAGCAATAAATAGCTTACACTTGTGTAGACTACAGTCCAACCAAGAATCTCAAAAAGAGAAAAAAAAAAGCACAGAGATTGTGTAACCACTTACTATCGTCCTCAGCCAGGAGGATTCACTCTTTGCACTAATGTAATTAAAGATCCCAGAAGTAATTACACAGCGGGAGAAACAGATGCTATGACAGAAACCAGAGAGAGGGACATACAGAAATCCCCCACCAGTACCAAGAAACAGACACAGGACTTTTGCCTCCGGTATTTATACATCAAGCAGAACCCAACAGTGACCGAAAGAATATCCCAGACAGCTCACGATATACCATGCACCGTCCCCTAGCGGGACATATGACGCAGAAATTAGAATGGTAAAGCAGGAAATTAATAAACGGAATAAGGAAGGTATGGTAGGGAGAGCACGGCGAGAAACTAATATGGTTAATAGAAATAAGGGAGGCCACAGAGACTAGGGAACGTTAGGACAAATATAGAGAAATGGGGACGAAGCCAAAACAGGAATGCAAAAGGTGGGAACAAAGTAGAAAAATAGAGAGTTTCAAATTGAAACAAAGGATGAGAATAATCATGATAGAGATATAGATATATATAGATTATATATATATATATATATATATATATATATATATATATATATATATATATATATATATATATATATATAATGAGGGTGCAGCACACACACTCGAGAGAATGAAGACAACGCTCTCCAGAATAGTGAACTCACTTGTGTCGACGGATTTGTTGTATTGAGAACCTCTTGGTTGGGTCGTATTCCAGCATTCCTAAAAGAGAACAAGAAGAAAACGAAGACAATAGCAAGATTACATCTAACATAGTATTAATATTAGTAACAAATGGAGGCAACAGCAAACCCTTTAACGTGTACATAAAATTATACACATTATGCTTAAAATGCATGACAGGCCTAATCTTTTAAAGACCCTTTTGCTAGATCACATACAAAATTATCAGAAGCCTGATCTAAAGTAGTAAATTATTAGAACACTAATGTGGTAGGCTGCATCAGGTTAATTTTTAATCCGCAATGAAAGCTTGAGAGAAGCTTTAATACAGTTCACTGTATATGACAACTGACACTCAGGCGTCAATTCACTAAAAAGGTGCGTTAATGTGAGATGAACATGTCACCTCACCATTTTCGCTATAAATTATGCAGAGACAATCCTGTTGAGTTTTCTTAGAGGGGGAAACTTATCAGGTTTGTCCCTGCGCAACGTATAGCTAAAATGGCGACATGAAATGTTCATCACAGCCCCCTCAGTGTTCAAACTGGAGTCTCTAGGAACATTAACATTACACTAAAAGTGGATCAAGCCACAAGCAAGCATATGAATTCTGAGAAGTCATGGTCACTACAAGGAAGAATTACTGGGTGATAATTATTAGAGCCCCACCACAGGATGTGCTTGTGATATGTACTTAGGAGGACAAGCTTATTATACTAGTGAGAACAAAACGGATTTTTTTAAAATTATTTTTGCAATAAGATAGTTACTATTGTACCAATTATTTATTACATTAAAAAAGGGCATTACTGAATGGGTTTTTGTTTACAGAATCACTAGTGTGCAGGAATGCCACTGTGGAAACACAAACACTGACCTAATGTATAGCTTTGATGTATATTAACTGCTAAGCCAGGTTACAAAATACCAGTCATGAAAGTAACTGGTTAAACCACAGCCCAATAAATGTATGCATAAATGGGGGACGCTCTTCTTATTACAATTCTAGAAAAACAATTCTACAGAGGATGGGATAAATCAGAAACCCACACTGCCTCCATCAGTTATAATTGTGACTGGGTAGACTGTACGCTTTCCAGAAAGGAGGGTTCTCCTGTATGCACATCATGCCTCTTTCCCCCCTAAGGATCCACCTACTCGTTCCCAAGGCTCTCCCGTCCTCTATGCCAGCCACCCCCGCACACACGCACAGCTCGGCAACATTGAATGAAGCAGAAATATCAATGAATGAGAAGACGTCAGAGCTGCTCCTGGACAGAGCAGGAAGGGGGTTCTGGGGCACATCCTATACATTCAGGTGAAATATGGTGTGGTGATGCGGCACCACACACTGGGCTGCGGTGGTACTGCATCCAAAAGGAGCACCACTTCATCCAGTACACATTCTATCCAGAGAGTCAGATTTATATACATTAGTACACCCAAATAAATGATAGTGTGTAGGTTAATGTTAAATGATTTGTCTATATTTAGAGAGAGTGAGAAAGAAAATTCGTATATATGTAACCAGTGCTATATTAGTCTCCAAAATGCTAAGAATCTAGATCATGGTTATGGTTCAGAAAATTCATAATTTGGGTTAAACATATTTATGTCTAAATATACACTTTTTATATAGGTTGAACTGGGATTTAAGATTTTGCCCTCTATCTTATGCATTCCTACAAAGTTGTAATTGTCAATCTTTTCAGGGTCCCAGCTTCCTTACACCAGTCACCACACACACTTCATTAGAAATCCTATTTCTTTAACTCACTAGGTTCTTATATACTGAATTATCCTATGTTTTTCAAACATACAGTGTTATTTTACTACACAAGTTCTCTCTCGCTGGCCTCCGATTTCTCTTCTTTCATCTTCAAACAGTTACCTTCTCTGCCGGGAGGGGTGGGGTATGGGGGGCTTTGGCAAAAACTCGAATTTAGTCTGCCTAAGGCAGCACAAAACCAAGATCCACCACTGCTAGTATTGTGTCAGAATTCAGCGGGGTTCCTCTGTATATACGATCATTTATACTGGCGGTTTCTTCACTCCTGATTGCTGCTCTATTTGGAGTTGAACACTGTGTATATACATTGGATTCTTTTTCGCAAGACTGTTTCATTACGGTCAATGATAAAATACTGGCAAACAGACTCCAGGCATTCCCTAACCCACTAAAATTAAATTCAAAGGCTTTGTAAAAAGGCAAAATGCATGGCAATGCAGGTTTCAAACAAGGGAGGCAGAGAGAGAGAGAGAGAGAGAGAGAGCACATGAAAATGGTGCTCTAGGCAGGTACCTCGTTTGTGTAATAGGAAATCTAGCCTTGGGTATGGTAGTAGCCCTCTTTAGATGTAAAGCTACTACAATTGTTTAGTCCTATTTCAAATTCATCTCTACACACTTCAACATACTTAAAAAAAAAAAAAAAAAATTATATATATATATATATATATATATATATATATATATATATATATATATATACACACATACACACACACACACACAGTTTATCCTTACAAATTTCTGCTCAATTATAATTCAACATATAGTTTGTAGATTAATTCCAGTGTACTGGGCCCCAAGTTATATTATTCTGAAACACTTAACCCATTTATACTGGGCTTTTTTCCCCTAAAAATGCCGTAAATGAAAAATCTAAAAACCAAACTATTAAGTTATGTATCTCAAAGAAAACATTACTCAGCAAGACAAAAGAAAGACTGGCCTCAGTCAAGATTAGAATATGCATTAAAGGGTAAAAAATATTCAAAAGAGCTTCATGGGAAGAAAATGTAATTTCCAGCAGCACCATGACTCAGAAAAATACATTTGTATGATGGGAACCTCTATTTCAGGCCACACAAGAGATGTTAATCAGGCAATCTACGTGAGTCATGAAGGACATTTCTAATTAGCCAGCCTGTTCACTTGCAATGCTGATTAAATAACCATGTAAGTGTGCTCTTTTATCCTTTTTTGTGGTAAATACCGTACCCGACCGCCTCTTTGTTTGCCAACTGTGCAAGAAAGGCCGTCATGGGGGGGTGACAGGCAATAAACCTGTCACGAGCCCCGTGGCCCAAAAATAGATAAATTAAAAACTTTAAAAGCTTACTGGCGTGGTTGGGGTGATCAAAAGATCTCCTCTCACCAGCCCTCTGCTGGAGAGCAGTGGTCTGAGGTCAGACCACACAGGGAACGCGGGAGGCAACATGGTAGGATGTATGTGCACAGACACCATGCTGCCTACCACTAGACAAAAAAACAGGGAGCTGTAGGTGCCAGTCTCTGGGTAAAATGTTGGCCCTGGGGTAAGTTACAGTCCTGGGTGTGCAATGTGGGTGATAAGGCGTGTCCTGGGTCTGCAACATGGATGATGGGGCAGGTCTTGGTATAAGTCTTGGGAGTTCAATGTGGTACTAGTGCCTGTGCTGGGGTAAGTCCTGCATCTGCATTGTGGGTGCCATGTGAGTGCCGAGACATGTCTTGGGTATGCAAGTGGGTGCTGGTGGATGTCTTGGGTATGCAAGTGAGTGCCGGCTGCAGTAAGTCCTGGTTGTCCCACAATTTATGATTGTGGCCATGTGCAAGTGTGGCTGAAATCCTCAACCGCCCCTCACGTGTAGCACCTGCTGTATGCCCCTACCTACACCAACATTTACTTAATTTCTTTCTACCCTGATGCTCCCATGTACTCAACCTCTTTTATATGCATACATCTAGACCAGGGGAGTCAAACTGTGGCCCTCTAGGTGTTGGATAACAACATATCCCTGCCAGTCTCTTGGTCCATCTTTCATTAGACCTTGTCTGCTATCAGAGACTGGAGGTCCTCAGTTTTACACCCGATATAGATCAGTTCCTATAATTTACTCCTAAAACCACTGCCCACTTCATCTTTGACTGCTTCTTTACTCATGATGATTAATCAGACACCTGGGATTCCTTTTCCCTTCAAAAAACCTGTTTCACTGCTATTTAAATGCCATTAAATCCAAAATGTCCCCAATAACACATGAGTTTCTGCCTCTTCTATTCACAAATACATCATACTTCTCATCATCCAATCACATGTCCCTGTCTTCTTCTTCACTCTACACTCATATAGAGTACCCAATAATACACCAAATTCCTTTCCGTTCACAATGTATGGTATTTCCAATAGCCCATATATTCATACATTATTCCCTTTATATATCTTCTAATAAAACTGTATAAAAAAAAAAAACACAAAATTTTTGAATATGAAAAAGTTAAATTCTCTATAGATTTAATTTTCAATTTCAAACAGGCTTACATTTGTGAAACTAAAAGAGAAAATATCGCGTATTTGTGTTATACAGTATTTAATTTGATCACCTGTCCTACTGAAGACTGAATATTAAATAAAAATTATATAAAAAGGTGGAACAAAATATATCCCATGTATCCAAGTAATGGACAGTGGAAGCAGCCTATCATTAATACAGCACTGCAGCATCACATATGTAGAGGGATGTGTCCACATTCAACTGACCTTCCCTGTACAGACAAGCAAGCTGGGAGAGTTGCCACCTTTCCTTCAAAAATAAATAAATAAAAACAGATTTTGAGACACCAAGAGGAGATTCTTGTCTTGCAGAAAAGCTGCAAGCTTTAAACTGTAATATGCAGTAAGCCTGCAGTGTATGTTTAACCCCTTAGTGACATGACTTTTTTGGCTTGTCCGACGCTTGGTGACATGGGCTGTTTTAACATTTCTGAGGTGTTTGTGTTTTGCTGTAATTTATTTCTGTCTCATTTAGTGTACCCGCACAATCTATATATCGTTTTTATCGTTATAAGAAGGGCTTTCTTTTGATACCATTATTTTGATAATAGCATATAATTTGATGTAAAAAAAAATAATAAAATATGGCAAAAAAAATTGAAAAAATTATTTTTTTATGACTTATTTGAAAAATCGTATACTCATGTACAAGAGACAACAAAAAAACACTGCTAAAAAGTTTCTAATATATGTCCTGAGTTCAGAAATAGCCCATGTTTTTATGTTTTTGTGCTTTTTTATTCATGTTACAGGGCCAGAACTATAAGTGGTGCAAAGCTATTTTAAAATCCTTTCTTTCAAAATTAGCGATAGTGACATTGTAACACTGATTTCTGTACTAAATCCATGAATGACCCCCAACATGTACATATTTTTTGAAAACTAGACCAGTCAGGGCATTTAACTTGGGGTATTTTGACACATTTCATGTAGCCATTTTACCACCAATCTATGCCAAAGTTTGCTGCAAAAAATCTTTTTTTTTAATTTTTCACATATATTGCAATTTAGGTAAACATTACCTTAAAATGTGAAGGGGTATTTCAAAATAACACCTCAATATGTGTTCAGCAACATCTCCTGAGTACAGGGATACCACCCATGCATAGGTTTGTTGGTTTGTTTTGGGGCTAAAAGGCCACATTTAGGGGGTGCGCATTTTGGTTTTCCAACTTGGAATTCTGACATGCAGAAAACTTGTGCCCATGTCCCATTTGGGACATTTTTGAAGCCAGAAAGTGTATTCTACCCCACAAAACCATATATTTTTAAAAACTAGACACCCTAGGGTATTTCAAATGGTAGTATTTTAACACTTTCCATGCACTAATTATACTACCAGCCTATGTCAATGTTATGGATAGTAATTTTTTTTCACATACATAGTACTTTGGGCATGAATTCACAGATCCTGTTATATGTCAGTGCCAAACAACACCTCAATATGTGTTCAGCAACATCTCCTGAGTACAGGGATACCCCCCATGTATAGGTTGGTTAGGTTATTTGGGGGTTAAAAGGCCACATTTGAGAGGTGCGCTTTTTGGTTTTCCAACTTGGAATTCTGACGTGCAGAAAACCTGCGCCCATGTCCCATTTGGGACATTTTTGAAGCCAAAAAGTGTATTCTACCCCACAAAACCATATATATTTTTGAAAACTAGACACCCTAGGGTATTTCAAATGGTAGTATTTTAACACTTTTCATGCACTAATTCTACCACCAGCCTATGTCAATGTTATGGATAGTAATTTGTTTTTCACATTCATTGTACATCGGGCATGAATTCACAGATCCTATTATGTGTCAGTACCAAACAACACCTTAATATGTGTTCAGCAACATCTCCTGAGTACAGGGATAACACCCATGTGTAGGTTAGTTAGATTTTTTTTGGGGCTAAAAGGCCACGTTTAGAGGGGGTGGATTTCCAACTTGGAATTTTGACATGTAGTCAGCCTGCGCCCATGTTCCATTTGGGACACTTTTGAAGCCTGTCAAAGTATTTTACCCCATAAAACCATATATTTTGGAAAACTAGACATCCTAGGGTATTTAAAATTGTGGTATTTTAACACTTTCCAAGTGCTAATTCTACCACCAACCTATGTCAAAGGGTTGGGATGTCATTTTTTCCCCACACACATTGTAGTTCAGGCAGGAATTTTCAGATTCTGGTATTTGCCACTGCCAACCAACACCTCAATATGTGTTCAGCAACATCTCCTGAGTACAGGGATACCCCCCATGCATAGGTTTGTTGGTTTGTATTGGGTCTAAAATTCCACATTTAGGGGGTGCGCAATTCCAACCTGGAATTTTGACATGTAGTCAACCTGCGTCCGTGTCCTTTATGGGATATATCTTTGAAGCCAGCCAATGTAATTTACCCCCACCAAACCATATATTTTTTTATCGGTAGACCCCCATCACTACTTGTGGCAAGGGCTCAGCAGCCACCGATACATCGCTAGATGATGTATCAGAAAGCTGAATAGGGTCAAATTCGAACCCTGAGTCCGCGGCCTCAGAATCAGTGCGTAAGCAGTGATCTCGAGCAAAGAAGGGGTTAATAAGAGCCTATCTAGTACTGTAATACATTACAGTACAAAGAAATTAATCCATAAAACAGTGCAGACAGCAAAACATACTGTTGCTGTGCAAGATTACTGCTTACACAGTGATGAATGGCAGGGAAGGGGTTAATACACAGTGAAAGACTTTCATAAAACCTGCCAATTTTATAAAATGTTTTTTTATATCACTAATACTGATCTGTCTCTTTCCGTCACAAAAATGTAAGTGAGGAGAGGGAGGCAGATCAATATTTGTGAATATTGATCCGACCAATTTTGATCTGACCAGGGCGAATGGTGAGCTTAATTGAGAAATCACCAAACCGCCTTTGCCACTAATTCGCTGTTACTGATCGCTATGCGCTCAGGCAGCTTAAAAAAAAAAAACTCAAATATTTTTACTTTACATGTAATCCCCTAGCGGGTATGTGTAAAAAAAATAAAATAAAAATATGCAGACAGATAAAAATTGCTTTGGCGTCAATATCATTGCGTAAGCAGTGATCGACGGCAAAGAAGGGGTTAATAACTCTTATTATTTGTGTGTTGTGTATTTATTTTTTTTTTTTTTTTTACTTTTACTTACTTTTAGAACTTTGATCTGTCTCTCTCCCTCACTAAAAAAAATGTGAGGAGAGGGAGGCAGATCATAACTGGTCAGATCAATATAGGGTTAATATTGATCTGACCAGTCAGTGGGGATGTTCAGGAGAGCATCCCCACTGCCTGTCAGTGTGCCTGGCAGTCACTGATTGCCTCTGTGAAGAGGCAATCGTGTGACAGCCAGAGAGCACAGGAAGCAGGAACTTCCTGCCTCCTGTGCTCTTGCCCTTAGAAGGGCAGCGCCATCTTGGTCACTCAGTGACCAAGATCGTGCATTTTTTTTTTGTGTTTCTGATTGCCTCGACTTGCGAGGCAATCAGGAACACTTTCTGAGCAAAGGAAGCGAAATATTTCATTTTTGAAATGCCCGCGTTTTAAAGGCACTGTGCCTTTAAAACCGGCATTTCTATCGCTCTCCCTTCGTCTTACAAATGCCCCTCAACAAGCAATCTCCTGGTCACACAGCTTCAGATAACTGTAGGGTCTATGCAATAAAAGAGAGAATTGCACGTAATGGAGACTGGACTTTTAAACTTTAGGCCAATGTAGCTAAGTTGGAAAAAATATTAAATAGAGCTGAATGGGACAATTTTTCCAATCAGTTTGAAATTCCCATCTCAATTCCCTGGGATTCTCTCTTTATTAAGTAGACCCATAAGTTTTACGTAATACACCGAAAAGTCAATTAAGGGTATGATTGCAAAAATCGTTCCAGACAATGGACGTGCCCAACGTGTCCTGCGGTGAAACAAGCGTTTTTTGCGATCAGCTCTGACTGTGCTAGTCTATTGCCTCGATGTCGAGGCAATAGCAAGCACCGAATATGTTGCTTGACTGTCCCTAGAGGAAGTCAGCAACATTGCAATGAAGAAGAAAAAAATTAGCTTAAAATGTAGGATTAGGGTTGGATTAGCCATTAGGGTTAAAATTAAATGAAAATATATTAAGGGATAGCATAAGGCAGGGCTCGACAAACCCCGGGCGCCAGGTCGCCATGGCGACCTGGAAATGGAGCCTGGCGCCCGGGTGCCGTTGCCCTAATGTTCCCCTTGCCGCTGCCATCCGTCTTTTGCAGCGCGAGGGGACAGACAGCAAGCTCCGCCCCCTCGCGCAACACGTGTGTTAGTGTTCAGCCGAAAGAGCCATGAGGATCGGCTGCGGCATGAATGTTCCCCCTCCCCAGCAATGAGGTAAGGCAGCAGGGAGGGGGAACATTCATGCCGCAGCCGATCTTCATGGCTCTTTCGGCTAAGTGCTGTGTTGTCAAGAGACGACACCCAGCACTCAGAAGTTATGAAGAGAAAAAAAAACTTATATGTTTGAGTTGTATATGTGAAGTGGGGGGGAGGGATGTATATGTGAAGTGTGGGGGGGAGGTGTATATGTGAAGGGGGGTATATATGTGAAGTGTGGGGGGGCTGTATATGTGAAGGGGGGGTATATATGTGTGAAGTGTGGGGGGGCTGTATATGTGAAGGGGGGGTATATATGTGTGAAGTGTGGGGGGAGGTGTATATGTGAAGGGGGGGTATATATGTGTGAAGTGTGGGGGGAGGTGTATATGTGAAGGGGGGGTATATATGTGTGAAGTGTGGGGGGAGGTGTATATGTGAAGGGGGGAGGGATGTATATGTGAAGGGGGGGTATATATGTGTGGGGGGAGGTGTATATGTGAAGGGGGGTATATATGTGAGGTGTGGGGGGGAGGTGTATATGTGAAGGGAGGTATATATGTGTATATGTGAAGTGGGTTGGTGTGTGGGGTGTATATGTGACGTGGGTTGGTGTATATGTGACGTGGGTTGGTGTGTGTGGGGTGTATATGTGACGTAGGTTGGTGTGTGTGTGTTTATAAATTGCGTGTATGTTTGCGTGATTGTCTGGCTCCTAAAAATTTTAGCTGGCTCCTAGAATAAAATTAAATTTGTCAAGCCCTGGCATAAGGGTTAGAGTTGGTGTTAAATTTAGGGTTGGTTTGGGATCAAAAGGTCAATATATGTTTTGTTGCCCCATAACACGCAAAAAAAATGCAGAAAAACATGGAAACATGCATATTTCTGAACTCGGGACAACATTTAGAAACTATTTAGATGGGGTCTTTTTTAATGATTGTATTTGTGTAAATTATATTTTAGGTTAAAGTTGAAAAATTTAAAAAAAAAAAAAACGTTTTATATCACATTTTATGTTTTATAGAAAATTATAAGATATGATGAACATAATGGTATCTAATGATAAAAACAACATATAATTTGTGTGGCTACAGTATGTGAGAGAGAAGAAAATTACAGCTATAACAGCCCTTGTCACCAAGGGAAAAGTCAAGGTCAAAATGTCTTGTCACTAAGGGGTTAAATAACAGAGCTAGAAACTCTGGCAAGTTGGAGAAAATGTTTCCAACCCACATAGTAATCCCTGAATAATGCAGTTCAATATTAAGCAACTTGATACAATTATCTACATAAATACACATTCCTTATTACTCTGATGGTGTTCCATTATTACAAGCACTACTTTAAGATTTCTTCTTATCCCCAAACCTTAAATGATACCACATTCTAACATCTGACAGTTTTCAGTTCCCCCTACACACACCTTATTTATGCATTCCATTATTAGAAATATTCAAAACAATTTTTTTTAAACATGTGTCTACAAAAAACAGTGATTATTCAGGTTTTCATTTTCTATTGCCTTAAACCTCCTTCTCACCTTTAAGGAGGTCAGAAAGAAGGGGCCCACAGTCCTCTGGTATGGAGTAGTCTCCCTTACCAATATTCTCAAACAGTTTGTATATATTGTCCCCCTCGAAAGGGTACAGCCCAGTGGTGATATTATACCTGTGTAAGGAGAGAAGTAGTTAGGCGTGAAACACCTTCCTTGGCATTTAAATTTAAATGAAGAAAGATGTAAAAAAATAAATATAGATAAAAAAGGTTTGTTTTTTTGTAAAGTCCACAGTGCTTTCTGGCTCAGAAACTGATGAGAAGACCTGATGTGGTGGAGAGAGGGGCATCAACAAATATACTTTGCATGGAATGTTTTGGGGCAAGTGCACTATGGTAAACTCACAAGGTCACGCCTGCTGACCAGATGTCCACTTTAAACCCTGAGAAAGTGTCCAGGCCATTGGCAATCTCTGGTGGCTGGAAAGCTGGGGAGCCCTGGCTGGTCCTGCACGTGTCACCCTCTGCAAATGGGTGCAAGGCCTGTGAAGAGAGAGGAGGTGACCCCAAACTGCCATGCCCCAATGCAGAGGCGGCTTATCTCGGGATTGACCCCCTGATCCCTCACACAACCTACCTCCGCCACTCCTAGGTCTGAGATCTTGAGTGTCCCGTCAGTTGTAAGCAGCAAGTTCCCGGGTTTGATGTCTTTATGGACAATGCCTTGACTGTGAAGATACTCCAAACCATCCATGAGCTGGCAAAAATAACTATACAAGAGAAGAGAAAGGAAAACAGAGCAGAAGAGGGTAAAAGTGGGAAGCACTCCTACTCACCCACAAATCATCAGTAATAGCTGCCATGAATAAAGAGAACTAAAACAAAAATTGTGGACCATGATTAATAGAAGGAAAAAAAAAATCCAAACAAAATATAAAGAGTAAGGGAAAGAATGCAAACGCTTTGCAATAAAAATAGAAATGCATTTTCTGTAGTCATCCTAGTTAAATGAAATATAGGTGAATTCTATCAATGCTTAGCATCTTGGACAGTTTGGAGAAAGGGTCACCTAAAGACCGTGTACAACGTGAAAGTAGAGAATAAAAAGATCACAATATCAAAACTGGTTTAGATGATCTTAATTTGATATTTAAATTCATTATCAAATGGGAAATGTGTAATTTTCATACAAGACCTCTCATTGATCTCATAATCAGGAGATGCCATCAGGCACATTTAAAAAGACTTTCCAAAATGTATACATTTCTAACCTTTTAGTGAAAAGCCCCTATAACATTTAGCAAACAGAAAACAAACAAAAAAACAATACTTCTGTAAAAAAAGAACAACTGGAAGTGTGGAAACAAGACAAAAAAAAAACCAAAAAAAAAAAAACAGTATACCTTATTAGTTATTTAGAAGTTAAAGTAAAATTGTTTGCACAGATCATTTATAAAACACATTTACAGTATTTTAAACATACATTACTGAGAAGTTTAAAAGAATATGACCTTTTAATATACTAACGTCCTCTCTCTCAAGGAAATGAATGGTGCAAATGGTTCAATTGCACCGCATGCTGGGTGAGCACACAGATGCACCATCCAGTTCCTTGTGGCTGACGCAAAAGTTAATATATACATTTTCTATTAAGATAAATCCTAAACTATTAACTTGCTAGCCTCAAGCCTTGTTAGGGGTATGTGAACATTAAGAAAAAAAAAGGTACTATCAGAGAGAAGAAAAAGAAAAAAATAGGAAAGATAAATACATTAAAAAGCTAAAATGAATTACCCGTGGGCTTGAAAAACAGGGAAACGCTTGTCCTGTACACTGTCCAACATCTCCTGCATTCCACACACGCAATACTCCATCACCATATACGTACAATTGTAGTCAAGGAATAGACAGATCAATCTGTTTATTAGTCAAACAGACAATTTAAATTAGTCAATTGATTCATTGATTTCTTCACTCATTAGTTCTTGAATACAATTCACTTTTTACATTATTTTATTTTAGCACACCACTCCTCCATATATTTCTTTACTATATTTTGTGTGTGGGTTAAACAGAAGTGATTGTACCACTTTCTGATCACTATTACACATTGTTATAGGCACCTATTCTCCACTATTGTTTTCAGGATGCATCATCAGCCTAGTCCAATATGAACAATAAATAAGAACTCTGAAACTTTTTAAATTTCAAGTGTGTTTACTCCACCTTCAAAACAAGTGGATCTGTCAACGTTTTAACCTCCTTTAGGGTCTTTGTCAAGCCTGAAACGTGGAAAATTTAAAAAGGTGTTGTGCAATCCTTTTTTATGGTTTGTTGGGATTTGATATGTTTTATTCTATATGAAAAAGCATATTGCCTATGAAATTATCATACCAACCAGAAATAAATGCGTGAATATACACATTATAACAATCAAAACATTACAAAAATGAATGGACAGAAAGGAAATATTTATGTACATTTCCTGATTCATATAAAATAGTCCCCTCTTCATCTGGTGTAAGAAGATGTGATGCTAAAGAGGATATATAATCTGTACTTTGTTTCCGGTTTCTGCTCTAATCAAACCAAACCATACTGAAGGGGAGGAGGTACTGAGTACAGCGGTGTACCTTGGTTTTGTGCTGCCCTAGGCAGACACAATTCGGGCACCCCTATACCCACGCACGACATGCCCCATAACCCACATCACCCCATTACATACCCCCCATCACATGCCTCCATCAACCCCTTTACCCCCATTACATGCGTCCATTAACCCCATCACCCCCATTACATGCCCCATCACCCCAGGACTTACCCTGATCCCTGGTGGCTAGTGACAGGCTGCATGGTGTCCTACCATGCTGCCTGTTCAGCTCCCCGCGGTAAGAGTGGATAGGTCACGTAATCCGGCGTGCGTCGGGTCATGTGACCTCTCATCACTCCGCCTCCCCCAAGAAAAAAAAAAATTCACGGGCAGCCTGATTGTCTCGATCTGCTGCCCATGTGTTTTTTTCAGTTTTTTTTTTTCCCCAGTGCTGGGGGGCACTGCCGTCCCAATAATTTGCAGCCCTAGGCATCCGCCTAGGATGCCTCGCGGTAAAAACCACGCTGACTGAGTGATTGCTACATAGACAGGGAAAACACACCGAACATATGTTCTCTACCACATTGTGCAAGGCAAGTTGGTAAATACACAAAACCCCCCAGAAGCCTGGTTGTATTATTTATTTGTATTTCATGGTCATGCTGGAAGTTTAGACACACACTACGTACTACAGTTAAAAAAAGAAAACCTTTTCATCCATCCATACGTCAAAAAGGTTGGTTAACACATTCTAAAAGACAAATAAACACATACTAAAAAAGGTATTAAACCAGAGACTATAGGGTCTACTCAATAAAATGAGAACTGCAGGGAATTGAGGTGGGGGATTTTAAACGCCAAAGAAACAGTTTAAAAAATTCTCCCATTCAGCTGCATTGGAGAACAATATATAGAAATAAGCATTCATATTTTACAGCTTCTTGATCTAAATATAAAAGGGATTGCTTTTTGGAATCAAGGAGTTTTTGCCCGTACTCTATATAGCTTGGGTTTTTTTTGTTACCTTCTTGGAATAAAAAAAAAGTCAGGAATGACCAGTAGAAGGGTTTAACTTGATGGACTTCGGTCTTTTTTCAACCTAAATAATTACTATAATATGTTACAACTTGGCCTAATGTTTGAAATTACCATCTCAATACTCTCTTAATTGACTAGACCCGTAAAAATAAATATGCATTTGTCTAATTAGGTTGTTTTCATGTTTTTCCAATACCTTTACCTTTTGTAGGCTCTCCCCAAAAATTCATCCTTCATTCAACCTACACTTTCCAAAGAATTAATTTATCAGGAGTCAAACAACAGGATGCCACTAGTATAGGGTTACTCCTTCCAAATCACTAGAACCAATTTAATAGGGAGTGTTAAACCCACCTTAACAGTTTTTAAGCCAACTGTTTTAATAAAATATATTTTGCATTCACAAATTCCTTACAATACTCCATTTCATGAATAAAACTGTAGAGTTTAGTTGCTTTAATATTTAAAGGTTGTACCAGCAGTGAGTGAGCCAGGAGTTAGTCTTTGCAAAATATATAATGCTAAAGGATTTATTCACAGAAGGAATTGCAAACTGAAGGCAAAAAAAGAAGCATTTTAAGTATAGCTGAATTGGACAATGTTTCCAAATTGGTTACTTTGGCCTTAAAGAGAATGTCTCGTGGCCAAAAAGCATTTTCCAAGTCTTAATGCATATTAAAATACCGAAATATTGACTACTGAGCATGCTCCTGATTTTGACTGACTATATACAATGAACTATACTTTAAAGTGCAATCTCTGGCTCTCTCTCATGGATGCGCACCTCCAACAGGAAGTGTGGGGGACATGGGAGATCATTCATGCCAGAGCAGTGGTTTATGGGTAAATCATCAACTGCACTTGGCAAGACTAATGCTTGGGACAAGAAGTCATTTCATATCATTTTCCCCAATGAGATATATTAAAGCCTCTCAGCACTCATGAAATACAGTGTTATCAATACAAATCCAGTATAGAGTGTATGAATAAATCCCTTTTACTGTGATGTAAGGCATCATTGGGAACCTGCAGTTGGCATGTCAGGCCTGCACGCGTGCCATTATATTTGGTTGTATAGCACAGCTTAACACCTTCATAATGCATGGTGCTTGTGTCCCCGACAAAACAAACACCAAAACGCCACCTTTTGTTCCTGGTCACCAATCACAATGTGAACGGTAGCCAGAAACACAGTGGCAGAGACCCAATCAGGGTCTTACTAGACCCTGTGGGTCCCCACTTTTGCACACTGATTTCTTTACACATTTTGTGTGTGGAAATTGTGGCAAAATCCCCACAATTTGTTTGGATAACGGGTTTCTGGATAAGGGATACTCAACTTGTACTATGAATCAAGCTTGTAAGTATGTGTTAACAGCGAGAACATGAGATTAGAACGAATGATTTCATGACATCACTTTCTGGCACCATATGCACATTATTACAGGTACAAGTTGCAACAGTTTGTAGCTAGAAGTTGTGACCAGTGGTGTATCTTGGTTTTGTGCTGCCCTAGGCAGACGAAATTCGGGCACCCCACCCCACCCCACCACACCCACGTAGCACACCCACAACATGCCCCATTACCCTCATTGCATACACCCTAAATGCCCCATCACCCATATTACATGCCAGCATCATCCTCATTACATACCCCCACCATGTCCATTACATGCCCCCCATCACCCTGATTAATTGGAAGGAGCTAAAGCTTGCTGAACGGTGGGGGAGGGAGTGAAAGTGTTTGAAGCACCAGAAGTGTGCTTTAACACCTTCTGGCAAAGTGCTGCCCTCTGACAAAGTGCCGCCCTAGGCGAGTGTCTTGTTTGCCTTGTAGAAGATACACTACTGGTTGTGACTCCACATAGTGTTTCATCCCCATTTGGGCACACCAATTAATAGATGAAGACATTCTTGATTTCAAGTGACACGGCCACATTAATTGCCACTAGAGCTTTGTTCTTTTAAATTTGGTGAAACATTAAGCAAGCCCTACTTTTTTTATGTTCAAATATATACTCATCGGTTTTTGATATCTTGAACATGCAAACTCAAATTAAAAACGGGTATGCTCCTCCTTTCAGACAGATCTTTAAAGAATAACTGGCTTAACACATTTTAAAGGAGCAGTTCCACTTAATCTATGTTCTGCATGTTGTACAGGTTTTTATTAACTGTAAAATGCACTTATTTTTAACTTAAAACAACTTACAGTTCTACTATAGTTTTTCCTGCGAAAAGAATGTCAACAGGGCCCTAAAATTCAGTAATATGAGAGTGGGTACACAGGAGGTGGGCCATGTAGCAGTTTTCATGCTTCCCTCTGAGAAAGTGCAAATGATGCCTCAGGATAGAGACTTGGTGTTGGAACTTGTTTAGTGGTAAACAAATGTTTCAACCCAGTCACATTCCAATCCCTACCCGTCATATGGAATGGGAAATAATGTATAGAAGGATATATCTTTTGCTTTTCTTCATTGTACAACACATCCACCAGCTGAATCACATTCCGATGTCGCAGGCGTCTCAGTAGTTGGATCTCCCTAGGAAAGGATAAAAGAAAATAATTGGCAGTGTAAACAGATCACAGGAATAGACAGCTGAAGTTGAAAGAATGGGAGGCGGTTGAGTTAAAGCATAAGTTTGGAGAATGGCTTACCACTGAATGGTGGAAGGACCATTTAAGATTTTTTTTGTGGCAATGGCACCAAACTTACCTGTGTGAAAGACAGATGGCACCTCAATTTAAGATTGATGCTGCCAATTAGGGAATTAAATAATAAGATGTTTGGAGATTAAGTATGGATGTGAAGGTGTAAATGAATGAAAATGTGATCAGAGTGATGTTTGGGAAAGATTGTATGGTGTCATCCAGTGTGAGCACTAAGGCCAAAGTAGGTGGTGGGCATCACTGAAGGTGGGACAATGCAGTAGTAATGGAGAGAGCTGACTTAAGAGGAGTAGTAGGTTACAAGGGGGGAAAACACAATAAAGATTTATTTAAAGCAAGTCTGGCTTATTTTATGTTCATATAAAGTGTATAATATGAAGGGTGACCAAAGTTTGAAATTCTCTCTTTTTTCTGCAAAATGCCAGACAGATTACATCTCATTATGGTTTTACTGTTCAGGAATGTGTACAAACATTAAGAAAGTTAATTATCAACTACACAATTAATTGGTATTTACCTATTCATTCTTCTTGTATTGACCCAATTATTTCCACACAATTTTTTGTAATATTGTTTAGGTATGCAACAACATATACACATTTATGAAGAGAGCAAAGTATGTAAATTGGTATTTTAAACACCTTCCATCCCTTGTTGATAGGTAAAGGACATCACGTTTATGTACGAGTATACCCAACGTCCAAAAAACAAGAGAAAACCCCTTTTAACATCAGCATCACTAACACCCAGGTAGACAATGTCATTCGATGACATGTTACACGATTTGACAACAGTGACATGTTATTGCCTTCATCAGATCGGTGCCACTACTGATCGCTCACTTCTTGTTGACAGCCTCATTCAGACTCGGCACACATAGCTGTCATACATCACCTGCCCTGTACACACTCACTTCTTGACATTAGCCTCGCCATTCGGGATCCTTCGCAACTTCTTCTTCTTGAGGATTTTTACAGCCCTGCGGCACAGGGTGTCAGAGTCCAGCATCTCCTTCACTTTCCCATAGGAACCTTCGCCCAGCAGGTCTCCCATCAGGTACTTGCCCACCAGTTTGGCACGTTTGCGGCGGGTCTGGTAAATGACCTCGGTGGAGTCAATGCGGTGGATGAAAGTGTCCATTCCCACCGACAGGTCCCCCAAGAAACCCATCTCCTGAGACTCCCCCTCATCCATAATGGGCGGGCACAGGCCTGACCCCTCACAGTAAATGCACAACGCAGCGCAATGTTGTCACTAAGAAATTGCTCCTGACAACAGATCACAGATGCCCAACTATGATGTCACAGAGCAATCATAATGACGACATATCCCAGGGACCCATGTAGTCACGGAAAGATTGCGTCACGTAGGTAGATCAAAGTTCGGGGTTCTCTCCGGTGCTGCAGCGGCAGCCGGGATACACCAAAACCATCCAGTATACCCCACCCATACTTGCCAACTGCCCTCGCTCTTGTAAGGATAGTCCCAGTACCTCCGTCTTTCGATTTGTAGGTGCTTTAAATTGCAACACATGCGCACAGCAATGGATGTCGTGGCGCATGCGCAGGTCAAGAGAAACTGCGGTACATGCGCGCGAGAAACTGCAGTCGCGCGTGCGCAGCTTACGTTAAGAAAAAGAAGTTCATGTACAGACACACGCGCATGCGCGGTGAAATGACGCGCTTTGCCGCGACACGCCCAGCTAATCTCTCCTAATAGGGTTATGTGTACAGAGCAATGTTCTAAAAATGGAGCAATGTTGAACAGAAACATGCAACAGATATCCATGATAATGGCAACATTTTATTTTAGAATTTCACTTATTTTAAATTGCTTTTAATACATATCTTTTATTATTTTATTTTTATGGCTTAAACTAAATATAGTGCAAGGGTAGACACCAACATTGTTCCAGTCCAAAAAATAATGAAAATAGGAGGTGCTGGAGACTCTATCAAGCAAAAAAAAGTATAAAGCAAGTCCCCCCCAAAAACGATTGACTCAGTGTTGAAAAAAAAAAACAAAACGTTTAGTTGTCCTATAAATATAGAACATGGGCCAGCTGCAACATTGTTCATTGTTGCCCACATTGACATTGTCTCCAATTCCAGGGACACATTATCCCTGTACAGAAAGAACCTACAACATGCAGCCACATACTCTGACAAAAAGTCCAGGAATGCAGTTCTTACCATTGAGTGACCTGTGCATGCGCGCATTGAGTGTGATTTGAGTGATCTAGCGCATGCACAGTTCACTCGCTGATAAGAACTGCATTCCTGGACTTTTTGTCAGAATCTGTGGCTGCATGTTGTAGATTCTTTCTGCCTGGTGCTATGGAGTAATAAAGATTTGTTCCACTACCTCATACAAGGAATTGAGGCTGTACTGGCAGAAAAAATAAGAAAGGGTTCTACCTGCTGTTAGATTGGAATACCAAATAAACTGGCTACTAACTAAATGTTTTAGTATGACATGAGTTAGTTATGACCGTTTCAGCAAGGCAATATTCCTGTGATATCAGAGAAGATGTGCAGTATCCTATGTAGGTTAAAAGGGGACTGAAGATACTAAAGATCTCAGTTCCTTGTAAAACAAAAGATGCACAACAGAAAGTATTTGAGAAGAATAAAACCATAACGACTTTACCAAACCGGCAGTACAGGTTTTAGCATCTACAAGTACTGTTCAACTGTTCAAATAAACCATACTGTTGCAGATAATGTTTTGAACAATTCCTGGTGCACAGTGTTTTTTTCCAGTCAGCTTAAAGGACAACTAAACTTTTTTTTTCATGTTGTAGGTTCTTTCTGCACAGGGATAACATGTCCCTGGAATTAGAATGTGGGCAACAATGAAAAATGTTGGAGCCTGTACATGTTCTATATTTAATGAACAACTATTTTTTTTTGATTGAATAATTAACTTAATTAAACTTTTTTTTTTGGGGGGTGGGGCTTACTTTAAACTTAATTTTATTAATAAAGTCCCCAGTTCCTACTACTTTCATTTCTGACCCCTTGGCTCAGTTTTGTTACCATCACATTTTTGATATTTGACTCAAGTCCTCCCCAGTGATTAATTTACATGTTTACTGCAGGTGTGGAAGCACTGATTATATAGACACTAAGGATATAAAGTTTTGTTTAATTTAGTCACTTCCTGTGCTCCTGTAATAGAATACATTGTGTGGACTGTAATACACTTGCTCTTGTACTCAGTAGGATCTCTTAACAGTGCAACACATTGTCTGATGACATCCCTAGAGAGACAAAATGTAAAACATGAATTTTAAAGTACTTTGAAAGCACATTAATATGCATTAACATTTGTAAGATGCATTTTGGGCACTAGACAGTCCCTTTAAGTTTGTCATTCCAATTTCAATTCTCTACAGTTCTCTTTTATGAATACATACAACCCTTAGTGTTATATTCATAAAATGTATTCATAATGTAACCCTTCGTGCTTCCCCCCAACATCTGTTAGTACTATTCCCATAATATTCAACTAGAAATGTTCTATGCTGAATATCATGAGTCAAGTTAATGTGTAGTGTGGTGTAGCTTGTTGTGAACAGCAAACATTCTGAGCTATTACAAAAAAGAGGGTAGTTAGAGGGCAGTAATATGGATATAGAGGCTTGGATCCAAAATAGGACACTTGGTAGGTATGCAGCAGTGGTGACTAACCTTTGGCACTCCAGATGCTGTTTTTACATTTCTCATTATGTTCAGCCAACCAAATGGATTGCTGACAATCATGAGATGTGCATAAATTACAGCACAAAGAAATTGAAAAGGCCTAACAAAAAATAATGCGCATACAGCAAACAAAAATGTGCTGCTGTGCAAGATCACTTCTTATGCAGTGATCAATGGCAGGGAAGTGGTTAATACACTGGCTTTTATAAGACAAATTGTGTTTATTAAATTTTATTTTAACTTTCTCACACAAAAACATAAACAATGAGAGGGAGGCAGATCCATACTGGTCAGATCAAAATTTACAAATATTCATCTGACCAGGTGAATAATGATGTTTATCCACAGATTAGCTATACTGATTGCACTCAGACAGCTTTAAAAAATGCACTTTTTTTAAAACTTTACATGAAACCCCCTAGCGGGTATAATTAATAAAATCAGCGTAGGGCAGACTAGAATGAATTCTAAGTCTAGGAGTGCTGAGATTTCAAAAGACTAGAGGATGCATCTTTGGCCATTAAAAAGCCTTACTGTCCAACCCTACTGTTGCTGGTAATTTTATTTGTTTGCCAGGGGGTGGGCAGTGATTTTCATCACTCATTGCAATGAAAGTGTTTTTTTTTGCAGGTGTGAGGCGTTTATTTTGAATCATTCCCCCCCTCTACCTGGCCAAGGGCAGACCTACGCTATCCGGGGTTCTTGAGGCGGCCCCTGGATAAGGGGAGTCATTTCATTTAATTATTACTAATTATATATGTAAAAATGCTCAAGGTCCCTGGACCGTTAATAAATAACCCTCTCTTGCACAGTAATGGCTACACAATTACAATTAATATTACAATTAGCCCCTCCATCCGCACTTGTAATATTAAGGCCCCGGAAACTAATTTAACAATAGCCACCACATTAAAAAAATGATCTTCTCAGCCTGGGGCAGCCCTAAGGCCACAGTGGTGGATGGGACCACTTGATCCCAGGTCTGTTCATTGTGGCGGTGGCCCCCAGCCCCATTCATGGTAGCGAGGGCCGCTTGCCCTTGGCCACCCAGTGATTATTAATGCAAGAAGCATAGGCAGCTCCTGGCATGGACTGGGACAGTTCTTCGTGGCCGCTTCTTCGCAGGAGTTTGAGCACCTGACAATTCATCGCTGTCATGCATTCTGTCGAACAAGGTTAGTATTAAGGCTTCAGTAAACTGAACAGAGGAATAAGCTCCAATCCTGTGTGATGGCCATGCACTTAACAAATGCTCGCTTCTCCGTGATGAATGTAAAATTCCAAAATAACGAACTGCCTCTCACTCCAAGCCAGGTGATTCCGTGTAGAATCAATGAGATCAGTCCAACTTAAGAAGAATACAAAAACTTTTATTTTGATGTCTGTGGCTCATAAAAATATTAATGCACAGGCAGAGATGTACCAAGAAAAGGGGGGGGGGGGGGGCTCGAAACATGACGCGTTACGCACCTACTGGTGCTTTCTCAAAAACAGCCTAGAGTCACACCAACAAACATGCCTTATAAATTAATTAAAATCTACAACCAAAATGGTTACAGTAATGCAACTGGGAGAGGGAGGAGCATATTAAAGGAAACAACTTGTGTGTATCCTATTCATTGATCCCTTCTACCCAGTTGAAAAACCCCAAACCATGAATGTATGAGGGAACAGCATAAAAATAAATATAAACATGTAAGTTACATTCACATAATATGACTATCAATATGGCTTGCTCAAACATTCCAAAAAGAGATTAGATGAACTACATTGAGGGGCAAGAGATATCCAGCATTAACCTCTTCCCGACGCTAGGACGTTCTATAATTTTAATGGCTCTAAAAGACGCTAGGACTGCACAGAATGTCCTCCCCATGATGAGCTTTGCTCAGATCCCACTGCAGGGACTTGCAGCGGGATCCTAACGGCCAGAAGAGGCCACTTTGAATGGCCTCAGTCTGACATGGAAAATGTAGCCAATGCTCAAAGCAAGCACCAGCTACATTTTTACTGTGCCCGAACATCCGCGTTCGTGCACGTCACGTCTCAGTGACGTCACACGTGACGTCGGGAGTTATCGTGATCCTTTGGCCGGGACCAATAGGGTCAATTAAGACCCTGATTGGGTCTCTGCTATTGTGTTCCTGGCTACCGATTACCTTGAGATCGATGGCCAAGAACAAAACGTGGCATTTTGGTGCTTGCATCGTCTGGGATGCAAACACCATGCATCATAAAGGGCTTAACAACATTAGTGACAAGCCAAAATTGTTACAAATAAAGTTATCATATATGCCAGTTATTGTAAATAGGAACCCAATCCCTTATTATATATTATTATTACTTTGCTTATTCTTGAATATATTATTTATGTATGTTAATTAAATAGACCAGGGGATAAAGAGGGTTCTTTATTATATATATATATATATATATATATATATATATATATATATATATATATATATATATATATATTCAAAAGTATATTAGTATTAGGGCTTTTTTAGGGTTAGTATTAGGGATCAGGGTTTGGGATTGGTATTAGTGTGCGGTTTAAGGTTTGGAGTTAGGGAGGACTTTTAGGGTCAGAGGAGGTTGTTTTATTGGGGGGCTGATCGTATGTTGCGCTGACAGTTCAATCCCGAAACAGTCTAGCTGAGCTGTAAGCGCACTTACTGCTGCAGTGAACTGGCTGCTAAGAACTGGCGTAGACCCCTCCTGGTACCGTTCTTTTTATAGCAAGGCGATTTAGGGACACTTTCCTCTGGACCTAGTTGGGGAGCCCCAGGGCCCATTTTTGATGTGGGGTGTTTATTTATTTATTTACTTTTACATGTGGAAGAACATACATATTATTTGCCAGCAGGTGGTGCTAATGTTTGCATTCTTCTCAATTACATTTTCAAAAAATAGAAATACATGAATGCAACCTTTGCATAAATGCATTAGAAGGGTGAATCGAATCCTTATGTCCTTCATTTGCCAAATATAAAACATTTGACAACACAGTCAAGGATTTTAAGCATGCGTGGGATAGACACAAGGCTATCCTAGCTATAAGACCGGAAACGGGGGACTAAAAAAGTATTAAAAAAAAAAAAAAATTTGCACGATACGTGCAAACATCATCCATGCTACCCGAGACTTTCATCTATTATGACGGACCAGCTGTCCGTCATAATAGACAGAGGTGTCGGGCAGCATGGAGGATGTCTGCACGTATCATGCAGACATCCCCCAGCTGCCCCCACTAGCCACCAGGGAAAGTGAGACAAGGTGAGGGGAGGGAGGGAGGGGGGGAGACATAGACAATGGGAGGGGGACATAGACAAGGGGAGGGTGGGACAGAGAGAAAAGGGGAGGGAGGGGGAGAGAGAGACAAGGGGAGGGGAGATAGAGAGAGACAAGGAGGGGATAGAGAGAGACAAGGGGAGGGGGATAGAGAGAGACAAGGGGAGGGGGGAAGAGATGAGGGGAAGGGAGGTGGAGAGAGAGAGAGAGAGAATTTTCGGGGGAGGGAGAAAGAGACAACGCTGGGGGGGAGAGAGACAGCTGGGGGAGGGGGAGAGAGGCAGCATTGACACATAAAAGGAAATAAAAACAAGAAATGCATTTGTTTAATACCAATTTTTTATTAAATATTAAAAAGCAATTTACATTTATACAAGTTAAACTTTTTTCCCCCTATAGGGTAGTCTTATATTCAGGCTTTTAGTTGCTTTATTAAAAGAATATACAAAGTTTGGGGGGGTCATCTTATATTCGAGCAAATACGGTAATATAAATTCATAATCTGGAATGTGGAGTTTGTAGTTCTTTGTTTTACCAGCAGGTGGCGAATGGGAACCAAGTCATTTTTGGCAACAGAAAACAGAAATATGGTAAAAGAATGCTACTGTGCCAATAATTCTGATATATTAACAAAAATAATGCATTACTTAATATTTATCGATACATTTATACGCATACATACTGATATATATTAATGAACAGAAAGGCAAGTGGTCATATGGGTAGCTGGCCCTTTAATCGGCAATGGAGAAGTTAGGCAAAAATATATAATTGAAAAATGTATTAACAACCTTTAAAAACAATCAACAATTTTAACACATTTAAGTAAGAAGTGACACACATGCTATTTTTAACCTGTGTGAATGTTAGCTTCTAGTATCCCGTGGCCTATATTAATAGCTGCAGAGTATACAGAGAATAACTCCTGCCATACTGTCGTATCCTCCAATGCCAAAAGAAAAGGACCAACGAGGGGCGGCTTAGGAATGAACAGCAGTGCATCCTAATGTTCCTTTGTGATCCCACCTTTCAGATGACATCAGCGTTCAGGGACGCCCCTACGACATCACTTGTGACATTGCAAGGTGTTGCAATCAGAGTGTAAAAATCCTGATCCGGTCTATAGTGCTGTGTCCCTGGCTCCTAGTAACTCTGTAATCACGTCCAGGAACACAGAATCACCTTTTTGGTGCACCATTGGTTGTAGAGGGATTAAAACTTCATGTACAGTTGTGCTCAAAAGTTTGCATACCCTGGCAGAAATTCTGGCATTGATTTTGAACATATGATTGAAAATGGCCCCAAAAAATATTTTATTGAACGATAGTGATCATATGAAGCCATTTATTATCACATAGATGTTTGGCTCCTTTTTATTTCATAATGATAAACAGAAATCCCCCAAATGGCCCTGATCAAAAGTTTACATACCCATGAATGTTTGGCCTTGCTACAGACACATAAGGTGACACACACAGGTTAAAATGGCAATTAAAGGTCAATTTCTCACACCTGTGGTTTGTTAAATTGCAACTAGTGTATGTGTATAAATAGTCAATGAGTTTGTTAGCTCTCACGTGGATGCACTGAGCAGACTAGATACTGAGCCACGGGAAAAGAACTGTCAAAATACCTGCGTAACAAGGTAATGAAACTTTATAAAGATGGAAAGGATATAAAAAGATATTCAAAGCCTTGAAAATTACAGTCAGTACTGTTCAATCACTTATTAAGAAGTGGAACATGTGTGGATCACTTAATAACAAGCCAAGGTTAGGTAGATCAAGAAGGATTTCAGCCACAAATGCCAGAAGAATTGTTAAGGATACAAAGAAAAACCCACAGGTAACCTGGGGAGATATCCAGTCTGCTGTGGAAAAAGACGGTGTGGTCGTTCCAAGGACGACCATACTTGAACAAAAAATAACTAAATAGCTGCATGGTCGTGTTGCCAGAAAGAAGCCTTTACTGCACCAATGCCACAAAAAAGCCTGGTTACAATATGGCCGACAACTACACCTTGGCATGCCTCACAGCTTCAGGCACACTGTAATTTGGAGTGGTCACAACCATAAGCGCTATGTTTGGAGAGGGGTCAACAAGGCCTATAGTGAAGCATGGCTGTGGCTCACTGATGTTTATGGGGGAGGGGGGAGCTCTAAAAGCACAGGGAATCTTATGAAAATTGATGAATGTAGCATGTTATCAGAAAATACTGGCAGACAATTTGCATTATTCTGCACAAAGGCTGCGCATGGGACGCTCTTGGACTTTACAGCATGACAATGACCCTAAGCACAAGGCCAACTTGATCCTCCAATGGTTACAGCAGAAAATGGTGAAGGTTCTGGAGGGGCCATCACAGTCTCCTGACCTTAATATCATTGAGCCACTCTCGGGAGATCTCAAAGCGGTTCATGCAAGATGACCAAAGACTTTGCATGACCTGGAGGCAATTTGCCAAGACGAATGGGCAGCTATACCACCTGCAAGAATTTGAGGCCTCATAGACAACTATTACAAAATACTTCATGCTGCCATTGATGCTAAAGGGGGCAAAACACAGTATTAAGAACTAACTGTATGCAGACATTTTAACAGGGGTCATTTAATTTTTTTCTTTGTTGCCATGTTTTGTTTTATGATTGTGCCATTCTGTTACAATCTACAGTTGTATATGAATCCCATAACAAATAAAATAAATATTTTGCCTGTGCACTCATGTTTTCTTTCAATATGGTACATATATTACCAATTCTCCAAGAATATGCAAACTTTTGAGCACAACTGTATATAAAAGTCAGTGAACTAAGTCACCAAAGGAGGAAACAAAACGGTTCTCATGAAATTTCTAACAAGCCAGGATTAATATTTACTTAACTGAGTCACATCTATTCAAGCATGTTATAAATAACAGCACAAGTTAGGAAACTCCAGTGCCATCAAATCAATTTAGCATATGAAGGAGGCAGCACCAGATTATGGGCTGTGAGAACCTTAGATGTACATATAAGGTTTTTAGAGGTTCAAGCTCTGATAGTTCACACAGAGATGCTAATTTGGATGAAATAACTAGGACCTAACAGATGTATCGTTCACTTTTTTTTTTAAACATGAAGAGCTTAAAACTCAAAGTGGAAAACTACCCATAACACCACAGAATCTATCCAAGAGATGAATTTAAAAGTATAGGAAGATATGAGGGTTGACTCGGTATATACCAATTTGTCCAGATTTGGGCATTATAGGCGAATTTCACAAATCACCACAATCCGGACACTCAATTTCCCTGAATTCGGGTCCAAATTGGCATTCTGAGCCATTCACAAACTGAAGCATCGGAGGCGTTTGGATTGGCACATTCCCCGTTACCCAATGTGCGCTGATCACACCCAAACACGCTAATTCGGGGTAAGAATTCGCCCATTACAATTCTTCTGATTTGGGCAGGCAAATTCTTCTTTAAAGACCTCTAAAGACCACTAGAAAATAATTTAAAACTGTTTTTTTCGGTCACATGGACATGACTACATATATGCACTAATAAAATTTCTCATATAAATATCCAGTATTATGGTATGTGTACATAAAGTTATATTTACACCAATATGGAATTATGACACTTTGAAAAAAACACCTAAAATGTGTTGTGCAGCAAAATACATGTTCAGACACAGACATTTACTAATAAAATGAAACTGAAGGTGTTCCCAAGTACAATGAACGTGGAAAAAAAGAGGGCCATGAATTGTGGAAGTGTGTGAGCACTGGATTTACCTTTGGGGGCGTTATTCCCCAAGCCCTGATTCATTAAATAAAATGGCCCCTGACCTGGGGCTTTGGGGGTTACATTAAATGTCCCTTACCCTCTCCCTTGTGCCAGGCTGGCCAAAAGACCCTGGCACAATATAATTAATAAAATTAAAAATATTACCTACCTAGGTCTTTCTCCCAAGCCTGGATATAGGTCAGCGTGACTTCGGACTGGGGATAAGGTTAAAGTAGTATATACCTGTGAAATCAGCCCCGGCCTCCTTGGGGAACCTGTACATGCGCGCTCGAACCAGGATGGGTTGGTTAGGGCAACTTTTCTCACCTGGGGCTTTATAGCAAAGTCCTGTAATTGTATGAAACGGAATAAATCTTGGGAGCGTAGTGAGAGTCGTGGCATAATCAGAGTGAGTTCTAGGCTGGCCGTCCTTGTACAGATCTGCAACCCTTGATATATCCCCTTGGTCAAAGGTCCGGAAAAGGGCCGGAGTCATGCCTGGTGGGAAGCTAAGGTTTCAGTATATGGGAATGAGTGGTCTGTTGTGAGGCCCTGTTTATTTGCATATCTGTTCCATATCCGAATCGAGTTGGTGATCGGAGAACATTTGGTGCGGAGTAAAGGGCGGTCAGGTCGTGTATGATTATTTTAAATGCACTTGTCTTCGACACCTCCGCGGACCTGTTAGTCCCACTAACTGCGTTAACAGTATCCACAATCTGCTGCCAGAGTTCGTTATTCCTCCTCTTTGCTACTGCCCCTATTACCCAGTTGTAATGTTGACACAGTTTGTGCACCAATGCTGTGTTTTCTTCCACTGAAAAATTCTACTGCGACCTTTCAGGCCATTTCTCCCCCTTTCCTGCTACCATTGTCTTAGTTTCCCCTCTGCCTTGATCCCTGGCTTGCCATTTTGATGTTTTTAAAAACAGAATTATTATTATTTGCTGCCTACTGACTGCTAATCCTGCTCTCAAATTATCATAAGGGTTAGAGTTACATTAGGGTTAAGGGTAGTGTTAGTGCTAGGGTTAGATTTAGGGGTAGGGTCAGGATTGGCGTTTAAAGGTCACAGTAGGAGAAAAGGGCTAGTAAACAAAAATGCTACTTTCAGTAATTGCTTTATAACAATAACTATTAATTATAAAAATAACAGAGAGACATGTAAAGATGGCATATTTTTAAACTTAGGACAACATTTAGAAACTACAGCGTACTTTTTACCATTTGTAATTGTGCAAATGATTTTTCAGTTCAAAGTTTTTTATCATATTATATGATATTTTTGTAGTAAATGATATAATATGATGAAAATAATGATATCGAAGGAAAGCCCTTCTGATGCCGATAAAAAACAATATATAATATGTGTGGGTACAGTAAATGAGACAGAGGAGAACTATGGCTAAACACAAGCACTGCAGAAAAGTTAAAACAACCCATGTCAGCAAGTGTAGGACACTGCCAAAAAGTCATGTCACTAATGTTAATAAAATTTAATATACACATGTGTAAGTGCATGTTATTTAATTTCAGTGGAGGAAGTTGAATAGCAGATAGCCAATTAATGTATTTTTTAAATGTGTTTATCAAGTTCTTAGATGTTACTGCAAATGTAACATGTTGCTTAAGATGTCTACCAAATATGACAATGTGGTTTTTTTCCATTTAGTGTATTTTGTGTGGTTGTCGTGTTTTTTTTTTTATATGCTTATAAATATAAATGCATGCCTTGACGCTTAGCAGTCACCATCTGGGATATAAAGAGATTTTTTTTATGACAATAAATCTCTTACAAAATGAGGAATTTGGATGTTGGAAGATTGGGGGAAATCCAAGCTGAGCTAGAAGGAAGTGAGACACATTGCTTGCGATTGTATGCACTTTATTAGGTGTGACGGACTTAGACTGATTTTAACCTTTGGTAAGGGGGAGGTTGAGAAAGTGACGTCAGTTCTACAGATAACTAAATATCATGAAGCAAAAAAATGACATTAATACAGTAACATAGAGCATTACTGAATGGAAACGTTATATCTTGTATGCCACTTATCTAAGTTAGAATACCATGTCGTCACTGTTGGATTCAATTCCCTTGCCCCTTAAGTCTGGTGGCGTTGGTTTTATTTGGTGGTGTTTTAGGCCTACCAGTCCAAGGTTTTTGACATTATCGAACAGCAGTTTTAGGTGTGAGGATTATTTAGGGTCTACTAATATATTAATGCCTGTTTTCAGTTCAATTTTAGTAAATAGACCACACTGAGTTTATGAAGAATTATGATAACCATCCTTAAAGTCATATTATTGTCGTTGCCAACAGGACCGGATTTTCTGGGACAGTCTTAGCTCCGTCCCACGATGTTTCAGGATATTGGAGGATATGTGTTATACAATAGAAAACAAATAATGTGTTGATTGCACAGTTAGTTCATAGTACCAAACATGATTTCCCAGTCTACCATAAACAAATCTGCCAGAATCCCAGGACCCAGCAGACACTAAGGTGGGCAGGGTTGTGTAACTTTTCTGTTTGTAGTTTTTAATTCAGTAAAGGAAAATGTCCTCTGCAGCCAGGGTGCAGATAGTGGCTACAGCCCCAGGACGTTCCTGGTAAGCTTTGTTAACATGGAAGGTCTGTAGGGCTCTCAACTGATAATCTGACAGGTAAGTAATGTTGCAAAGCTGTTTAACTACTCTGTAGGGCCCCTGCCAGGCAGCCTGCAACTTGTTCTGCTTGGTTGGTTTAATGACCAGGACTTTCTGCCCTACAGGTACGGTGCAATGGCGGGAGGTACTATTTTACCATTGTTTCTGTCATCTTTGTGTGGTTTGAAGGTTTTCAATCACCAATTCTGTGAGTTATTTCAACCAGTCTAGGTACCAGCTAGTATGTATTCTAGGATGGAGATTCCCTCTGCTCCCTCATACTCTTCCCAGTGAGTCAGAAGTAGGTCTAAGGGCCCCCACCTGTCTCCCATATACCAGTTCAAATGGGAAGAAACCCGTGGACTCTTGGGGCACATGCTTTTCTCAGTCCTGGTGTGACAGGGTAAATGTACAAAACAGTTGCTTCAACATATCGTTGAATCTCTCACATAACCCGTTAGTCTGGGGTAGATAGGGGGAACTCTGTAGCAGTCTGATCCTGCAGAGCTTTCACAGTTGTTGCATGATCTACGCTGTAAACTGGGTCCCCTGGTCAGATATGCGATCTACCTTATGCCTGGCACCCAGCCATCCAGCTCTCTACTGCTCGGGTCATTTCAGCAATTCTCTTTGCTCCAGAATTTCAGCTAATGAGCCTCTGGGGTAACCCCATACCGGGCTAGGTTCCTTAACCCGATCAAAATCATTGCAGTCTTCTGCCGGCACTGCTTGATATGCTGCAGCCGCCCTACCAGATAGTTTAGTCACCAGTAGGGTGACCCAGTCCGCCTCCTCGATTTCTTGCAGACTTTCCTCCACTTCATTAATGCTTTAAAAGCAGAGTGCCTGGTGTTACCTGCTTAGTTCCCTATTCCCTGTGCATCCTGTGATTAACCTCCTGATATTGACCCCCGGCTTGTTTTTGGACTTTCCTGATCTCTCGAACCCTGAACCAGCTTGCCATTCTTCCTCTCAGCTACTTGCCTTGACACATTGTCTGGCTATTGGACTTTCCTTGCTAACTGCTCTACGCTCCCCAGTCCGACAGCCCCGACAGGTTGTCTCTGACAAGGGATTACTCCCACCGTTAGCTCTGTGATCAGTACGGCTTTAGTTTTGTTACTTGCCATTTGTCCACAGGATTTCTGGATATATTTAAGTGTACTGCTTTTCAGACGGTTGTTCCTCTGCTCCATCCGAATCTGCTAATCATGTCTCAGGGGTGGTTTGGAGTTTCTGTACGCTAGGTAGCATCGCACTGCTGCCAACAATGTAACAGAACCTTTGGTATTACGATTGAGTGCCTCTGTTAAAAGCTTGGCTTCCTTGCTCAGAGCTGCTCTTCCAAGAGCAGCCTATTGTTACAATAACCCAAACCACTAGACGGAACCAGTCCTGTGATTAGTTAGCCTTTACAAGAGCTTTAGTGTGAACTTTTCTAAAGTCACTAGACAATATCAGTGTTAGAGTTAGAGTAAAAATGACCATTTATTACAGGAAGAGCACAAATATATCCAGACATAATAAGATTAACAAGGGATTAGCATACAATACTAGGTGGAAGCCACTATAGTTCCCCGGTAGGTCCAGTCATTAAATTGGTACAGGCATACAATGAACATAATTAGCTAACAGTAAATTAAATTAACAGAGAACAATGAATGAGTCACATAGTACAGTTTTAAATATGACATGAAATCTAACAAATAAAAGGCATTTGGCGAACTTATACAACTGCAGTCCAATTACCGTGACAGAACTGTTTAAGTAACCAGATTACAGGCCACACCCCTAATTAAAAAAATTAAATGGGGGGGGGGGGGGGGGCGGGAGTGCAGCCTCCTATATGGTCAATACAGTATTTAATTTTTTATTAGTATTTATTTTGTGCCTTACTTTTACTTTCATTTTTTTTTTTTTACAGAGAGACAGGCAAGGCTGTTGATATAGCATTCATAACTCTAACACTTTATTTGTTAAGGAAAACACTTATATGATCTGTTTCTGTTTCTTTACATGATACTGCACTTATCAAAAGATATATTTTTGAACACTGAGGTTTTAACTGTCACTTTAAAGGGACACTCTAACCAAAAAAAATTAAAAGGTTTTTTTTTTAATTGTATTGTTGATTTCAGATGTCTTTTGTTTTTGTTATGTGACTGTATTTAATAAAATATGTAACTAAACAAGTGTGACTGGGTGCCGCCATTTTGTGAAATATTGTGTTTTTGGGTACCACCTCCCAGTGACTTTACAGCACACATTTCTCACTTTGGTACTGGGGACACAGAATGCAGTCTATAAGTCAGAATAAGTCATAGACTTGCATTGAATGGGAGGGTAATGCAACTATTACACTACAAGGGGACAGAGTTATGATCCTGTTTGATCAGGTTAATCTCCTCTCTTTGTGTTGGAAGGCAGGTAAAAAAAAGTTGTACAAAGCCACCTAGTCCTGCCCACTAAGACAGAAGCCAGTAAGAGAGTAGGGGAGTATCTTATGGTATCATCATGCAGCCTTTGGCCACAGCTGTAAAGGGAGACTGGGTGGAATTGTGGACGATGTTGCATCATGGGAAATATTCACAAAATGGAGCCAGGAGATAAACACCTAATTCTATTTTTACTTTTATATGCAATTCATTCCATCATAAAAAAACTGTGGCATATGATTTATTTATGTGTTTACTTTAAATGACCAGGTTATTTAGTTACATCTTATGTAAGTGGTAGTGTCCCTTTAAGGGATGGATTATCTTATCTAAAGAGTTTGGAATATGATTGATTGCTTCTGTGGACAGGTGTATTTTATACAGGTAACAAGCTGAGATTAGGAGCACTCCCTTTAAGAGAGTGCTCTTAATCTCAGCTCGTTACCTGTATAAAAGACACTTGGGAGCCAGAAATCTTGCTGACTGATAGAGGATCAAATACTTATTTCGTTGATTGACATGCAAGTCAATTTATAACTTTTTTGACATGCGTTTTTCTGTTTTTTGTTATTCTGTCTCTCACTGTTAAAATACACCTACCCTGACTATAAGCAATGGGTACAGATAGACCATGCCAAGACGGAGGGAATGTCAAGGCCTCTGTATGGCTACCAACAGACAAACGAGCCCGGGCCCAATTACAGTGCCCTCTGATCAGAGCCACGATGAGTGTGTGGAATGCAACTAATATCAAGGCATCCTTAACCTCCTTTCCGTCCCCAATGACCCCCCTACACCACAACCCAGACTTCACACCTGGCATCACTGGTAGCAAGTTTTTCCCCACTGCCTCAGCCCATAGAAAGCATTTACACCAAATCCTCCAAGGACCTGATCTAGCCCCCATCACACAACTTATAGACAACCCCCACCCTTCATACCTGGACTCATTCCGATACTACCAACTATCCCACTACGTTTCCTCACTCACCCCTAAACATAGACTGTGCAGAGACTTAACTGACTTTGAACAGGAATGCACACAACCAGGACCAGTCCGCAAAGGAATTTCAAGACTATACAACTTACTCTTACAGAACACTAACAGCGGCACCCCCCCATTCATGGGTAAATGGGAATCTGTCCTCAATGTCACCTTCTCCACACGACAGTGGACAAAGATATTATACCTGGCCCATCACACCACAATATGTACAAAGTATCAAGAAAATTCCTACAAGCTCCTCAGTATGTGGTACACTACCCAGGTCAAACTACAACGAATTTCACCCTTACATGATGGGCAATGCTGGCGCTGTGCAGCAGCCCCGGGCTCTCTATTCCATCTATGGTGGGATTGCACCCTTATCCAACCTTATTGGAGGAAAATACATGCAATCATGAGGCAACTACTAGACAGACCCCCTCCTTTGCACCCCGCACACCTCCTGTTCCACAACACAACACTGAAGCCCTCCCTCTACAAGAAAACCTTGCAACCCAATTTAATTATCGCAGCAAACAGTCTGGTCCCCCTATACTGGAGAACTTCCAACACACCAAATATTAAAATGTGGATAGATAGAGTTGAGGAGTTGAGCAAAATGTCGGAAATATCGCAACAGTCACCAGAGGATAAGACTAAATATTTGGGAATATGGTTCCACTGGTTGGAATTCCTTAACTCCCCCGCCCTACTGACACATTTATCAATGCTATAATCTCCCATCTTGAATGCCCAGTGCCAACACAGACTACAGGATATAGAGAATAAATAAAGTTCCAGCGTGAGGTACTTAGGGAACCCTCTGAGAGATGAATTGAAAATTCAGATTTCGCATTAACTACACGAGACATGTAACACATCAAGGACTCACCACAAAATACGGGGAAGCAAATGTATATAGTTTTATAAAAGCTGAACATAAAAATACCTTCCAAAGGTAGTACGGACACGAAATATGTTATACAATGGTATTTAATGCATCCTATATCTCTTGCACGGAGCCCGAGGAAGAAGAAATCTCAGAAATAGATGAAGCGGCCTCCATGTCTTCAGCCCAAATCCAGGTAACTGTAGAGGATATAAAGAAATTGATCTGTAACCTTAGAACAGATATTAAGAACGACTTTAAATAACTATCAGCGGAACTAATAAAAGAAATAAAAGAGCTGGGTGAACGGACCAAACACGTGGAAGTGATTGACTCACATAACGAATTGGTGGACCAGCACAATGAGCTCAAAAATGAAGTAACACAATTACGTGAGAAGCTGGGAAATCTAGAGAATAGGTCACGCCGAAAAAAATGTAAGAATCCGCGGTATTCCTGAGGATGTCCACCCAGTGAATCTAAAAGATTGGGTTCAGGCCTATTTCACTGCGCTACTGCCAGATTCGGCCACAACAGACATGCTGATTGACCGTATCCACAGGTTGCCAAAACCGAAGCATGTCTCACAAGAAGCCCCAAGGGATACTATAATGAGGCTGCATTACTACCACTATAAGGAAGAACTCCTCTGTGCAAGTAGACAAACATCGGATCTTCCAGCTCCTTTCACAGACATAAAACTTTTTGCAGACCTATCCCCGGCGACGCTGCAACTTTGGCGAAACTTTCACCAAGTCACCCGGTCCTTAAGAGAAGCTGAAATCAGGTATAAATGGGGATACCCAGTGAAACTCATTGTTTCAAGAAATGGATCTACCTCCATCCTAACGACCCCAGAAGAGGGTATGGAACTCCTCAAGCGATGGGATTTACAAGTGGCGGAAAGCACTAACCCACAAAAGAAAATTACCACAAAACCAACTAAGGAATGGTCGCAAGTTCCCTCATCGCACACTACTACGGCTTAGGCGATTTAAATTTTTACCAGAGTTTGAAGGAGAAGCGGAGCGAGGCAGCACTTACATCATTTAAACCTAACAAAAACGCTGCAGGTTACTGAAACGTTGCAAAACTCCTACATTACTGCCTTTTAACTTTCCATATTGTTGCAGACTCTAATTGCTGTTGACATTACCAGTTGATCTTAAAGACGCATTACCGTCAGGAGAGACATTTAAAAAAAAAAAAAAGTCAGACAACAAATAACTAATATCTTTGTCAAAGTTTTCAGATCCTGGGAACTGCCCTAGCCGAATCCCGTAGCAGTTTATAGGGGGGAACCCCGCAGGGTAAAATCACCATTTACTGTAGACTACAGCCTACTACCAAGCAAACTATAGCTAGGTTAGCGGCAGTAACCAGAAGCTCGAGGCGCCTCCCAGATACTGGTTAGCTACAAGACCCAAACATGCAAACCCACAAATCTCAAATATCGTCCGGGTCCTGAGTAAAATAAAAAGCTCACCACAAGCAACCTGGCTCCTGCAGATGGCAAATTCTTAACTATAATAATGTTAGGAATAGGGCCGAGTGCAGCACGCTCCACTCCTCCACAAGCATAGTTAAATACATGTTACCCGGTTCCCCCTGTTAACCCACCTTAGCTCACAGTCCTCTACACCAGCTTCTCAGGAGACACCCCCCGCCTCATCTGGGTATGAGACTTGTGCATTGTGTGTTAAAAAATTTGTTACTAATAATTTCAGTTGCACTTGAACCTATTCATCCATACAGGATGAATAACCTGTTTGTACATTCTTGGAATGTAACCTTGTTTATTCTCTTTTTCTTTCTATACCTCCAGTTTATTCTACTCTATTCCTATCCTCCCCCCCCCTCCTAGTCCCAACTCTAGAGTATTCGTCCGACGATAACATAAGATAACCCCAAAGAAGAAAAGGGGTACATCCTGCCGCAGTAGAGAAGAATGCAAAAAGTTGCCCTACAAATTCATTAATCATCAAAGATGTGCCTAAGACTTGGCACAGACCCCCAGGACTGACTCCTCCAGAAAACAGCTGGAAGTACTTACCTACCCCACACAAACAGATTCACCTACCAGCGACAAATCACAATCATGCACCCCTAGTTAGGTTATCATGGCTCTGACGTTTTTATCTCTAAATGTAAAAGGATTAAATAGCCCCCATAAGAGGAAACTCCTGATGAAAGAGGCAAGAGGCCAAAGCACAAATCATTTGTGTACAAGAAACACATTTCGCTAGAAACAAGATACCCTACTGTCTAACAAAACAATTTCCTTTAGCATATCACGCCACGGCCCAAAGCAAAAAGGCAGGAGTGTCCATATGGCTCCACTATTGTGTGTGGAGACCTCAATTTAGTCACCGACCCGCAATTAGATTCAACAAACAACACACCTTCAAATCATGTCAAAAGAATGGTAGCACTGGGATCATCTTTCCAAAGCTCCCTCGCGGAAGCCCACCTTTACGACGCATGGAGAACCCTCCATTCACAGCTAAGAGACTATACATTTTTCTCCCAAGACCACAATTCGTATTCCAGGCTAGATTACTATCTGACAGATAAGCATACCCTACAAAAAATTAAAAAGTGTGAAATAGGGATTATTCAATGGTCGGACCATGCCCCGATTATGTTAACTTTGGACCTGTCCCTATCCCTCAGGGGAACAGGGGTATGGAGAATTAATGAGTTCCAATTAGCCCATGCCAACATAAAACAACAAATTTAAAAAAATTTAGAGGAATATTTTCTCCTTAACAATATGCAAGAGATATTGCCAGAAATGCTTTGGGAAGCACATAACTCAGTTTTAAGAGGCCAGTTGATCTCCCTAGCGGCATTTGATAAGAAACAAAGAACCAAAAAGCTGACGCAACTTACAGAGAATCTCGAAGCCCTCTCCCAAGTCCACAAAACGGCACCAAAAAAACAGGCGCATACAGGAGTTAAAAAATGAGATATCGTAGATCCAGTTGTCCCATACTCATCTTCAGTTACTTAAATTAAAACAGTCATTCTATACTAATAGCAACAAGGCAAGTAAACTCCTAGCTAACCGAATTAAAAAAACAGGAAGCAAAAAAAGCTATCCCAGCACTTATTAATCTAAACAAAAACAAGATACATAATCCAGCAAAATTTCCAGATATCTTCGCAGAATATTACGCCTCATTATATAATTTAAAATCTGATAGCAACACCCCACAACCCCAGAAATACCAAATTGACTCTTTCTTAAACAAAGTAAACCTCCCAACTCTGGACATTAAATACAAATGCTTTTTAGCTTCTCTACAGAAGAAATACATAAAGTCATAGAAGCCCTACCATCCCATAAGGCACCAGGCCCCGATGGTTTTTCCAATATTTATTACAAAACTTTTAAATAAATTATCTCCCCACATCTCGTGAATGTATTCAACTCATGTAAACAAAAAGGACAATTCCCAAAATCAATGCTGATCTACATCACTACCATTTCGAAACCAAACAAGTCCACACTTCAGTGTCCCAATTATAGACCAATTTCTCTCCTGAACACAGACCTAAAGATATATGCAAAAGCTTTAGCCAACCGTATACAAACAATACTCCCCCAATTATTACATTACGACCAAGTTGGGTTCGTACGCGGACGCCAAGCATCAGACAATACAAGGAAAATGAATAATGTAATTTCATTCGCTCACTCCAAACACATTCCCAGTCTATTATTGGCGATCGACCCTGAAAAAGCGTTTGATCGCTTACATTGGGATTATCTCAAAGCAGTTTTAAACAAATTCCAATTCCCTCCAGAATACATCTCGGCTATTATGGCTATGTACTCGGTGCCATCAGCTAAAGTTTCATACGCCAGCTTCCTCTCAACTCCATTTTGCATCTCCAACGGTTCCAGACAGGGCTGCCCTCTATCACCTACTCTACGTACTGGCCCCTGGAACCACTAGCCCAGGCCATAAGATCTCATCCTTCTATACATGGTTTATCATATACCAAAGATAAAGAAATCAAATTAGGGCTATTCGCTGATGATATATTCCTCACTTTAACTGACCCTGTAGTTTCCCTACCACACTTGCATAAATTACTTTTAGAGTTTGGCCAAATTTCATACCATAAGGTAAACACGACCAAAACCCAAGCACTAGCCATAAATATACCGGCCCTGACTCTACAACAATGTACCAATATGAGTGGAGAAAACAAGAGACAACATTCAATACCTAGGCGTCTCGCTCACCAAAAACCCAGAAGATTTAATCAAACACAATCTAACTAAGATATGGAACAAGTGCCTCCAAGACATGCATCAATGGAACAAACTATTTATTTCATGGATGGGGCGCATAGCAGCGATAAAAATGAATGTACTACCGAAAATGTTGTACCTATTTCGTACTCTGGGGATCAATATCCCACACTCGACACTACATAACATGCAAACAAAAATCCAAGCATTTATCCATGGCTATAAGAGGACGAGAATAGCAAATAAGTGGTTAATTCTACCAAACACAAAAGGAGGCTTGGGGATCCCTTCTCTCATTCACTACTACAAAGCAGCGGGCATGTCCCAAACACTATTATATCACTCTAGACCCGGCATGATAGCCTGGGTGGATATGGAAGACTACCAATTTATACCGTACAGAGTGTGTGACATTTTTGGCTGCAAAAATATCCTAAGTGGGAAAAAGCTCCTTCCTAGCACATCAATCTCCCACAGGACATGGAATGAATATGCAACGCTAGTAACATCCCTAAAACAATTATCCCAGGCGACTCCTATACTTACGCTAGAATTCTTAATCCCACATATATCGATAAAGAACTGGCTGGAAGCGGGAATAACACATCTAGGCCTCTTGATGGAAAGCCAACAGGCTAAATCCTTTGCTGTGCTACAGGAGGAATTCTCTATCCCCCAGTCAGACTTTTACAAATATCTCCAAGTTAGACATGCAACTCACTCAGCCGTAACATTCAAATATACTGGTTCTATATTTCGACAATGAAAGCAAAATCCCTGATTCATTGTTATTAGGAGCAATACTACTATTCGTGCAGTGGAAATGGTGTTGTTTTTGTATCTTAACTTATCAATTCTGTATGTGAATATTTGAATATCTGTATTTTGTTATATTTAGATCCTTTCCGTAAAAATGCACTCAATAAAAAATGTTATTGGAAAAATACACCTTCCATTAAAATTATAGACTGATCATTTCTTTGTCAGTGGGCAAATGTTCAAAATCAGCAGGTGATCAAATACTTTTTTCACTCACTGTATGTGTAATTACTTCATTAAGCAAAGTATGTTGTGCTTTCTCGCCTTTCTGCTCTGACACAAATTGTATTATTATACACCATAAGATTTTGAAATATAGACAATTCTAATAATCAGCATCTAACATACATCAAAGTTGTAAAGCACAGACATCATTAATTGTACAATCAGTAAGTGTCAGTAAAGTGTTGAACAAATCTACATGGTGGTTTTGTGTCACTGCTGTTACATTTATAACCACTAGAGGTCTGGTTTATGTGTGTAGCTTTTAAGGTCATTATTACATTTCCTGCCTTGTTTACTATAACTCACCTGACCGCACCCTTTGCCTCCAGTTGTGATGGATCTACTTGATGGAATGCCGATTTATATCTGCTGCACTCGTTTTAGGGGTATTATAGATGTTAGTAGCTTGGACACAAAGAAGTTTATTTACAAAGTTCAATTATGGGGGCAAAGTTATAAAAGTGGTCTATGTGATAGAAACTATAAAAGTTTGCCCCGGTACCCCTTGACTTCACCAAGCAATATGCCCCACAGTGCCAACTTTGCTCCCAGACATCTTGCCTGTGTCATCTTTTTTTCCCCACTCAATTGGCACCCTCTCCTCAACAAGTCCCCATTCATACTGACAATTTCTACTTCAAAACCTCATTCCAGCACACTCCTCAATAAACGCCTGCCTCCTTTTTTTCAGCAAACTTATATATTCAAGCGGGTGAGTTACAGACACCAGTGTCGGTATATAGACACCTTGCCGGTCTCTGCACGTTAAATTAGTGAGTGCAAAAGATCATCCAATTCAATGATCTCTACACTCTCTGTGCCCCAAGCTATGGGTATTTCCAGCTAGTGGCTTTAAAGGGGTCGACAAGTGTTCCCAGTCGCACTTGCAACCATAATTGTCTGTTTTGTAGCATATACCATTTCACAGCATCAGCACATAGATTAGCATTATGTCAGGGACACTGACAGGCTGCCTGGGAGAAGGAACAGCCAATGAAAAACCGCTGGCTGCCACATGATGCACGTCTGTCAGAGGAATCATTGGCATGCCAGACAAAACTCAAAGGAACAGACAGGAAGTTTGGGAGGGGGGAGATATTATTTGAATTTATGTGCGTCTAAAATGGACAGGGAATATAAAAAGCCTTTGAATCCATGTGTGTGTGAGTGTACCTGCATCTCTTCATGCTCTGTTGTGTTATGTATGTTTTTGCAGTAGGATGAAACGATTTGTGTGTTGATGCCAATGTTTTAGTTTAGTAGTTGGTGAAAAGTCTATTTTATTGTTATATCTGGACCCTGTTCCTAAACAAGTGCCATTTCCCCTGGCTGTATGCTGAAAATCACAATAAATGTACCCCACAGCTGGAGTTGTCACTAGGTAGGCATCACTCACAAGGAAAAACAGAATTGGAGAATTTTTGCAACTTTGGCCTCAAATTTGAGATTCCCTTGCCAATTCCCTTTTTCATGTGTAAAGCCCATGGTTGGTTTCCTCTATTGTTGGTGATGTTGCATGTCGATCCCATCCTACTTCCCGTTTATTTCTGATCCGTAGGGAGACTTGCACCCACTGATCCTTCAGGACAGTCAAACCTTACTGGCCTGGACTGTTTCAGGGGTTTCTGGGCTGTGCCAGGACTATCGGAATCAGCTTGTGACCTACTCTGGCAATCTTGGGCCCCAGGCACTAGATGTTCCTACAGGCAGGCTTGGTGACTTTGGCATGGTTAGTGCATGATACATGTCTTGATCCCTTTACAGCACCATTAACTTCCATCCTTAACTCCCTTGCACATCTTTTCACCCAGGGCAAATCCTACCGTGCAATTAATTCGCTGGTATTAGCTTGGGCATCAGTAAGGATCCTTTGGAATACCTCCTTCGGGGTATGGGCATGGAACGTCCTCCTGCCACCAAATTCACTTCTTTTTGAAATGTGGTCTTTAGTTTTATAGAACAGCGATAATGAGTCCCTCTCCTTAAAACAGCTCTCCCGTAAGCTGGCTCCCTTGCTATGCCTAGTATACTTTTGCAGGGTCTTATTTGCAAACGTATTCTTCTATTCCAGTCTTCCAAGTTTTGAATTCTCATTTCCAAGGTTTTGATTTTAGTATTCATGATATTGATTGTTTTGTCTGCTTATTCCAATTTGTACTTGAAATTTCACTAATTCTGTTTCATTTTGTTCAGTTTACTGTTCCAGTCACTTGACTTTATTTCTCTAGTGTTCTATTTATATATTTCTGTAGCTGATCAAATTATAGTTTCAGATATTTAGTGAGTCCATTATTTTTACGTGTGAGTCTGATGCTCCCGAGGTATCCAAATTTGTCTTGGAGCAATCCGTATCTCTTGGGCCATTGATGATTCTACTGGAACTTGTGAGACGTCTTATGATAGTGTCTTAGAAGTCATAGGGAGAAAATAGAAGCAATTATCTTTAGCCTTTTCCTTTTTCTTATCAGGTTGTTGATCATCATTTTTTCTTTTGCGGTTTATTTTGCCCATTTTTAGTTGCCATTTTAAATGCCACATAGTCACTTCTAACAATACCGAGGCTGCCTAATATCCTGAAACAAATTGATCTGAGATAGTAAATCTATGTTATAATTTGTCGCCTCAGTCCATATTAACTTATAAGAGTTCAAGTGAACTTTGCCTTATAGATTTTGGTTTAAAGCCGGTATGCATTCTTGAGCATTAATAGCCATAATTGTTGCTTTTCTGCAAATAGCCACCTTTGGCTTCATCTTTGGATTTGTAAAGACTTCCTTGTTTTTATTCTCTCTGCATTGACCCTCAGAGAGCTCCTGCTGAGCTGTTCACCTGGAGCAATCCATGTAAGATACTACTTGTTCTTATTAATACATTTTGTATACTTAATCTACCTCCTGCTATTTTCTCCTTATACACTACTGGAAATTATTTGAGGAAGAGGAAAAGAGTGCCTGCAGCTGATGGACCCAGCCTGCAGTTGATGAGCTATATTTATCATGAAAGCTTTGTGAGTGCAACAGCTAATATTTACCACTTTCCCCTGAAAGTTAAAATTGTGCTACTCTATGCGTTGTGTTCTTTCTCTTTTGCATATGTTCATAAGAGTGATCATCACTCCAGGCAAATATTAGCATTCCTTATTGCTATTTCTTTTGGTGGGGGTTACTGAGCGCACCTACCACCTTTTCTGTGTGTTTTTTTTAGCCATAATTGTAGAGGAAGAACCAAAAGGACAGACTGTAATTTTCCAATCTTAAATGTTGCAACAATGTGGATAAATAACAAATCTACAAAGTACCAACAGCTCGATATGTGGTTTTTAGTCTCTTATTTTTTGCCTTAAGCTGACGGTCTTTAGATTTAGACTGACCTGCTGTCCTTATGTCCGTAGTATTCAAATTATGTAGATTCTGTAGAATATTCTATGTCTGTAGTGCTACAATAGAATGTAGCTCAAATTACCACTCCTTATAAACGACTTTGAAGAATTGAATGGGACCAAGTGCGCATAACTGTAGGCCAGATAGAGAGTATCAAGAGATAGGTGACAGGCGCTACTGAAAATGTAATTATTAAAGTGCAGCTAAAATAATTGTATAATCCCCCAAAACACACAGCAAACAATAGTGATAAAAAATAGTTTAACATAAATATTGACTAAACTCACAACGTGTATGTGAAAAATGACCAACATTCCTCAGGGTGTGTGGGAAATCCCCACCACACTTGCACCATCAGTTGCTCTGAGCGAGCTCCTGTGGCGCATGCCCGTCAGCTGTCCTCCAGCCGAAATGAAGCACACATAGATAACTATTCTGGCTTTCTGCCCTTAAACAGCTTAAAAGCTATAAAAAGTTTGTTTCTCCTCCCAGCACCACTATGCAGGAGGGCTATTAAAGCCCTCACTTGGCACTTGCCCATTGCCTATTTTCAGTGGTATGGCACTTTTTAGCACACACGCAGCGAACTCACTGGCAGCAAGAAGGCCTATCCAAACACGCCATGGCGATGCGCATTTCAATGCGGAGGTCCGTTGGAGAGGTAAGGGCACCCGGAGCGCAAGCACACGACCAGTCTGCTACCACTTACAGCCGTGTGCATGCTCACACATAAAATAGACAACAGCCTGGTGCGGGGTGGAGCTAGCCCTTTAAACGCAAAGGCACCAGACTGTGGCTGGACCCATAAATTAAAATTAATGACTGAATGGGGCCTTAAATTTATAGGGGGCCAAAGCTACTTGCCATGCCTCTCTCCAATAACAAATTGGGCTGGGAGATGGGCAAGTGCTCCCAGGCCCATGTAATACATATGGGGGGCCAGAACAAATTGAAATCCCCAAAATTCAATTATTTTTGTCGAATTCAGGAACATTTCATGGGCTTTCGGCGCTTACTCAGTATGGGGAATCCCAAGGCCGATTTCCCCAAAAATTAATATGGCCCCAAATCGTAGGCAATCTTCGCAACTAACCGCACTTTTGAGTAGCTGACTTTTGGCCGGAAATGGCAGTTTTCAGAATGAAAACACAAGTTTCTGTGTGCGTCACCTTCTTCCCCATAGGTTTTACATGCTGCCAAGCGTTATGTAGAATTTGAATGTGGTCAGAAGGCAATTAATAAGTTGATCAAGGTGGTTCATCTGAGATGCAGATTCTCTTTAATCTGCACAGTAAAAACAATGTGTATGTGACATAGGGTCTTGGGGCCGGTATATGCAATATACCGGCAACGCAAGGCCCGGTATTTTACTCCCCCCTTCCCCAGTAAAGTTTGTTTAAACTTTTTTTTTCAACAAACTTTATTGAAGCCGCGCGGCTGGAGGAGAGCGCAAAACGCTTCTCTCACAGCCACGGACCTGCACCGGGAGACAGCAGCAAGGAGGTAAGTACTGGCTGGGGTTGGGGGAAGGAGGGTGGCATAACAAGCATACTGAGGGGCAATTTCCTGGCATATTAATTGGCAAATTCCTGGCATATTAAATGGCAATATCCTGGCATTTTAAGTGGCAATTTCCTGGCATATTAATTGGAAATATCCTGGCATATTAAGTGGTAATATCCTGGCAAATTAAGTGGCAATATTATGGCATATTAAGTGGCTATATCCTGGCATATTAAGTGTCAATATCCTGGCATATTAAGTGGCTATTTCCTGGCATATTATGTGGCTATATCCTGGCATATTAAGTGGCAATATCCTGGCATATTAAGTGGCAATATCCTGGCATATTAAATGGCTATATACTGGCATATTAATTGTCAATATCCTGGCATATTAAATGGCAAAATCCTGGCATATTAAATGGCAATATCCTGGCATATTAATTGGCAATAGCCTGGCATATTAATTGGCAATACCCTGGCATATTAATTAGCATTATCCTGGCATATTAATTGGCAATACCCTGGCATATTAAATGGCAATATCCTGGCATATTAATTGGCAATACCCTGGCATATTAAATGGCAATATCCTGGCATATTAAGTGGCAATACCCTGGCAAATTAAGTGGCAATACCCTGGCAAATTAAGTGGCAATACCTTGGCATATTAATTGGCAATACCCTGCAATATTAATTGGCAATACCCTGGCATATTAATTGGCAATACCCTGGCATATAAAGTGGCAATACCCTGGCATATAAAGTGGCAATTTCCTGGCATATTAATTGGCAATATCCTGGCATATTAAGTGGCAATGTCCTGGCATATTAATTGGCAATATCCTGGCATATTAATTGGCTATATCCTGGCATATTAATAGGCAATATCCTGGCATATTAATTGGCAATATCCTGGCATATTAAATATCAATATCCTGGCATATTAAATGGCAATATCCTGGCATATTAAGTGGCAATATCCTGGCATATTAAATGGCAATATCCTGGCATATTAAGTGGCAATATCCTGGCATATTAAATGGCAATATCCTGGCATATTAAATGGCAATAGAGTGGCAAAATCCTGGCATATTGAGGGGCAAAATCCTGGCATATTAACATGGCAAAAGAATGGCATATCGAGGGGCAAAATACTGTAATTTTAAATGGCAAAAGAATGGCATATTGAGGGGCAAAATACTGGCATACTGAGGGGCAAAATACTGGCATATTAAATGGCAAAAGAATGGCATACTGAATGGCTAAATCCTGGCATATTAAGGGCAAAATACTGACTTATTGAGTGGCAAAATATTACTGGCATATTGAGTGGCAAAATATTACTGGCATATTGACCAACTGCTCCCAACCACCCTCCATTTTAACATATAACCTGCTTGTGATGGTAGGTGGGCCGAGTGGGAGATATTGTCTGGGGAGATGGGGGCAGGGTAGGGAGAGTTTGTGAGAGAGTGACAGTCTGTGAGAGAGTGAGTAAAAGTCTGTGTTTGAGCAAGAGAGACAGTCTGTGTATGAGAAACTGCTTGTCTTTGTGTGTGATAGACAGCGTGTGTGTGTGAGACAGTGTGTGTGAGAAAGCTTGTTTGCGAGTGTGAGAGACAGCTTGTGTGTGTATATGATATACAAATATATATATTTTATATATACACACACGCTTCTCACTGGCATGATATACAAATAATATATATAATTTCAGTGATAATCCGCCCCTTTGTGGCCCCACCCCTCATGGCCTCTCCCTCTTGCAGCTCCGCCCACACACGGGCGGTATTTTGTTGAGGAAAAGATGGCAACCCTAACGTGACATATAATTGGTTCGTTCTGGATGAATACAAATTCTGCATACTACAAGGGCAAGCATGTAAAACATGTGGCCAGGGATAATGGTGGATCTGGCAACCCTTATTGTGGCAGCATTTTCCTGATTATCCTAAACTGTTGCACTGGGCTAGTTTCACCTATGTTCCCTGTCAAGACAAAAACCAATGTGTATAATTTAATGAATCTTCTATTTATAAGCTGAAACTTTACTATACCAACCAGACGTGTACAAGCAATAGGCAATTAATTCTTGTCAGAACAATTCCTGTAAGATAATTTCAAATTTGTATGTTTTATTTCTATTCTAGTTTTAAGGTGACATATGCTCTTAATATCAGTTCAAAGACCTTTAGGGTCCTAGCTGTCCAAGCTTTGAGGAGACTTTTTTTTTTAGTTTGACAAAGCACAGCATGTATAGATTTATATGTAAAAGAGAAAATGTAAAAGTTGTGAACTAGCATGATTAAATAAATAAATAAAATCCTGGCTTTTGTGGCAATTAGGTTTGCCACCTTTTCTACAAACAAAATACCGTCCTTGCTGGTGCCTCCATAGACTTAACATTGGCATCAAACCAATTTTTTACCAGCCTTCCGGTAAAATACCGGCTGGTTGGCAACCCTACTGGCAATCCTAACAAGGGCCGCCATCAGAAATTGTGGGGCCCAGAGCAGGCCCACCCCTGATTACGTCCCTAATCCTAACCAGTGCATGCACATATTTCTCACAAAAAGTGGTTTCTAAAGAGTAGAAACTAAATTTAGCGCATTCACCTTAAACCCCAATAAAAAGGTCCTGCTGCCTATCTAGCACTTTGGTGTAGAATTGCACTTCAGGCATTTGGAATACAATGCTTTCCAGTTATGCAGTTTTCTAAACGTACTTGAAAAAAAGTTCCACCTTTGTGGTTCCTCTGATTTAACAATTGTCTTTATGCAGTTTATGTAATCTCTAGGTTCCTCTTTAGGGGGGTACTGGATTCTACATTATATCTTTGACGTGTATACCAACTAGATGTGTGTTTGTGTATAATATATTTGGAACATGGTAAGAGAACACCTGAATTTCGAGCTACCAAGATAGTGTGAGATACTGGGAGATCAGGGAGGAGTCGGCATGCAGGTGTTATTGTAGTGTCTGACTGTACTCCACAATTCATGTTACAGGGCTGGATGGCAAATACAGACAGAACTGGAATGATGACCCTGACAGGGCAAAAACTGTGACTGAACAGGACAGTAACTGAAAGAAATACAGAGTAGCACAGAGACTGAAAACCCTCTGGCAGGGGCGCGAGACTGAAAGCAATAAAGAAGGAAAAAGACAAAAAGCCGAGTCAGACAGGCAAAAAGGTCAGGGGTGCCAGAAAACAGGAGAGTTCAAAAACGGCAGGCAAAAATATCAGGAATCATAGAATCTATCATTCAAAAATGCTAGAAAAGGCACGATCACAGGCTGAAATCAAATGAATGCCCTGTTTGCAATAAACTGTGGGTATTTAAAGGCCAGGGATGTACAAGACATGGCCACTATCAGGGGGCGATAAACCTGTCCTGGAGGTGTCTCAAAAAAAATATATATATATTAAAAAAGCTTGCTGGTAGAGGCGCTAACTGGGGAGATTAAAAAAATCTCTCTGCACCAGCCTCACTGCGCTGCCCAGACGGTGTTTTGAGGTCACAGCGCCGTCAGGGTCATGTGACCTGCTGGCATTCAGACTTCAGACCACGTGGGGAGTGCAAGAGACAGCCTGGGCAGCACACGGTCACCATGCTGCCTGGGCAGCACACGGTCACCATGCTGCCTGCCACTAGACACCAGATAGTAATATAGGTGCTGGGGCATGTCCTAGGTTTGCAATGTAGGTGCTGGGCCATGTCCTGGGGCACTGAGGCAAGTCCAGGGAATGCAATGTAGGTGCTGGGGCATATCCTAGCATAAGTCCTGTGTGTGCAATGCTGGTGATGGGGCATGTCCTGGGTATGCAATGTGGGTGATGGATCATGTCCTGGGTGTGCAATGTTGGTGATAGGGCATGTCCTGAGTGTAATGTGTGCAATTTGGATTCTTTTTTTTTTTTTATATATAAATTTCTTTATTGTTTTCTAACAAATATAAAAAAAGAACAAACTACAGTCGGGACAAAGACAAACATACATTAGCAGCGACATAAAAATTACAATATGTGCAAAAATAGATAATTCAGTTATATAGAGTGAAATAGAGTAAAATTATACATATATTAGTAGCAATAAGGAATTTATAATGCCTCATCACCATTCTTTTATTCCATCACTTGTTCTGAACGTACATTATATTTTGTATAACTGATGATTGTATATACAAATTATCAGAACCTTCCTGCCTACACAACTCTTAGTAGGACTAACTGATGGAATACTTAAGTGTGTAACAAGAAAATTCCTGTCTTTTGTTGGTAGCTTTAACTTGACACTGAATCTGTGGATTGGCTGTACCTCTAGCTACTCTATTTCATATAATAATAATTATAAACTTAAGCTTACCATCAGGAAAGATATTCCTGAATTGGTATGATCTTTCTATCTCGTCCGCATCTCTAGTTTTTGCACATCCCAGGCATCACGAATTGCACATCCCTGCTAATTATGGATGTTTGTATCAAATATTGGAGCATTTGCCAAAACCACTTAAAAATATTTTGTACTGTGCTTTTTAGGTCCTCCAGATAATAACTGAAGAGTTGATTTGGGTGGATTTTGAAGATATTTCACGAATATGGGGGTGAATTCGGTGCATACTTGAGTATCTGAAATCCTATACTTATCATGAAGGTTACCCCAATCCGAATGCTTCAAACAGACAATTCCATCCTGAAATAGACCATACAGAGTAGGCAAAAAATGGTATTTCACCGAATTTTGAAAATTTGCTTCCATTTCGCCCTACACTGAGTAGACCCTTTAATTTTTTGTAACCTGATGTGTGTGTGTGTGTATGAAGGATCAAGGGCAAATATATGTGTTTGCTTTGTTGGCCATCTGTGACTTCATGTATTATGGGCAACGGGATGCTTTTTTTTTGGGGGGGGGGCCTCGGGCTCCATCTATTTCCCCTTTCTCCATCTCTTATGGGCCACCTCGAAGATTCTTTCTGAGAAACAAATGTTACTGTGTTACACGGGTAATGTATTAATTCTGCCACTACTGAATAGGAATAAAATAAAGACAACACCCGCTCTTTACCAAGTTTTGAGTTATGCTGTGTCCTCCTGGTATGAAAATCACATGAAGACATTTTTTTGTCCACCTAAGAATTTCTTCCGGGACAAACAAATTATTTGTGACTCTCTGCAGGGCACATCACGGTAAGTTGGGAGCTGTATCCATATAACTCTCACAAACCGAAAATGCAAGATTTTGCTTTCACTGCTCCATCCTCGCCATAGTAACACTGGCTAACGCCCCGTGACTTCACTACCCGGAATTTCGTGAGAAGAACAATATGGCGACCGGAAGCAGGAAGTCAGTGCGGCAAAGAGGTTTACACAACAAGTGACCGGGGAGATACCTAACACCGGGCGATGGGACAGCGATACCGAAAACATTAGGGTCTCGAATCGGTATTTAGCGAAAGCGGACCGAGACTTAAGAAAAATAACACAAGAAACGTTCATTTCTCCGCCGGTGGCACGGTACCTACAAGGAATCAGGTGTGAGGGGCCTGTGGAGGCGGAAGTACCGAGGAGAGGGACGTAAAACCGGAACGAACGGGGCCCACCTGTGATTAGAAAGGCAAGTTACGGTGGGAGCGGAGGGTGGAGGTAATGTGGGACAAGAGGGGGTCCCTCATTATGTTTCAGGAAGTAAGGCTTAGGGGGAAGTAGAAGATCGTGAGAGGCAGATTAAGAGACATATGGTCACTGTCTTGATGGGTCAGTGTGATTATTGTTGCAAGATTTGTATATTTCGCTGCGAGACCACCCTATGGATCATTTCTTTCATACAGTGACATAATTACACAATACCGTATATATTCTTAAACAAAAACACGACAGTATACACTTTCTCAGTCAGTCACACCTAATCCTGACGTTTTATTGAGACAGATCACAACACAGCGTTAGATTCATTTACGTGCTTGAAATGAGTGATATGATGTACCATCAGACACATTGGGGTACGTTTTTACATCCCATTTATGGGGGGGGGGGGGGGGGGAGAGATACAAAAGTGTCTAAAAATGTTATCTATAAACTAAAGAGCAAATTATCTGCTTCAGAATGTAATCCTTTTGTAAGACCTTTTGAGGTCTTGCCTTTTCCTCATTTGCTCTGTAACTTTGTTAAAAAGTTATATACATGTAACAATACTTGCCTTACTGCAATGGGTAAATACTGGTACCATTTTTTTCTTGTGTGGGGTTATACAAAGGGCTTTAATTGTGAAAGAAGGATTTGAAAAGAGAATTTAAAACATATAGCCAAAGTAGCCAAGTTTTTGAAAAATTCTCAATTGGAGAATTGTTCTGACTCGACTACATTGATCGACTACTACTGATGTCAAATTGTCAGTTATGACTTAATCTAAATAGGGCATCATAAATTAGATACTACCATTGAATGTATCAAGCAAAACTAAATTGAGCACTACGCTGCTATATAATAGGCAAGACAGGGTTTTAAACAAAGATAGAGTAATAAGTAATACAAGAAAAGAGAAAAAAAAAAGGAAAACTGCAACGATGTGGAACTCAGTTTTTCCTTTTTTTTCTCTTTCCTTGGATTCAGCCTTTACCGCTTAAGGATTACTCCGATTAAAAGGACCGAACCTCAAGATACAAGGTGCGCTAATTTATTTGCATTATACCGTTGAAAGTTTTGGAGTTCCCCTCTAAGTGTTTTTTAATAAGTAATACAGTCAACATAGGAGACAATAAATATTGTAAATAATCCCTCAAATAAATAAGACAGAAAAAAGTGTGTATATAGTTATGTATGTATGTGTGTTACTGTTATTTATACATATGCCCCTGTAGTTTTGTTTCACCTTAGATTTTGGAGCCAGTTGGCTTTAAAGAGTATTAAACCCTTTTTATTTATTTTTTTATTTGTGCTTCAAGTATTGAAGTGAAATATCCAATGACTCAAGTAGAACAATACATTGACGTGTATATATTAAGGTACATGCCAGTTTATCCTCTGACCAGCAGCGAGTTAAGGTTCCCTCTGTTTGTGACCCTAATGGTCTTTCTTTGATCAGACTCGCTGGATGAGCCCCAGCTCGGATTGGCCGAGCACATGCCAGCATCCAGGCAAGCTCTGCTTCAGCTGGGACTGGGAGGCAAGGCTCAGAGAAACACTTGTGTATCTGTAAAAAAAAAAAAAAAAAAGTAACATGTTGGGTTTACTCTAGAGCAGTGGCAAAAAGCTTTTAACGTTTGCTTCTATTTGTGAAATAAAAGTTAAAAGAAACCTTTAGTGCCTCTTCAAAACCTTAGATTAATTTATTTTAATAGCAGAACAACATTCCTTGAGTTTAGTACACATTACTAATGGCTATGAGCTGTTTATAATCTCTTTATCACACCTGGCCCTAAGGATTTGTCAAGCTGTGATTATATATTGTTTGCTGCTTGGTGGTATGTATGTACTTACGTATTTATCAATCAATTGTTTCTGAGACAATATTGGTTTTAAATTACTAGCCTCCACTAAATTTTTTTTTTTATATATCTGCAACTTACATTCTCTATTTCCTTCTCACTCTAACATTCTCCTATAAGTATTGTAACTAATAGGGCCGCCATCAGAAATTATGGGACCCCTTACAGACCAAATGGTCTAGGCCCTCATCTCCCCCACTACAGTTCACCTTACGTTATTGCCCCCACATCACTTTCCATAGTACTACCTTGCACACCCAGAAAATGCCCGAACAACCACGTTGCAGACCCAGGACATGCCCCATCACCCACACAGGGCATGCCCCATCACCCACAGGTCATGCCCCATCACCCACTTTGCCCACCCAGGGCATGCCCCATCAACCACTTTGCCCACCCAGGGCATGCCCCATCACCCACTTTGCCCACCCAGGGCATGCCCCATCACCCACTTTGCCCACCCAGGGCATGCCCCATCACCCACTTTGCCCACCCAGGACTTACCACAGGGCATGCCCCATCACCCACTTTGCCCACCCAGGGCATTCCACTTTGCCCACCCAGGGCATGCCCCATCATCCACTTTGCCCACACAGGGCATGCCCCATCACCCACTTTGCCCACCCAGGACTTACCACAGGACATGCCCCATCGCCCACTTTGCCCACCCAGGACTTACCACAGGACATGCCCCATCACCCACTTTGCCGATTGGTGTTGTCTAATAAAAAAAAATCTTCCGAATCACTCTAGGGTTTCTTTTTCTGTTTTGTAAGTGTGGTGCTGGTAAAAGGGCTGTACCAGGAAACATGTTTTTAACTTATTAACGCCCAGCAGGTGAGCAATCATTTCTTCCTCAGCTTGAAGTAATGCTTATAGTCCCCTCCCAGAAGTAAAAGAGGGAAAAAAATTTCGGGGGGAAAAGGCTCCCCTCCCTTTTTTTTATTTTTGAATAGTTCATTCTTTCAAAATGATTAATAGCCTTCGATTGATTTTCAGTTTGTAAAGGGTGCTAATATTCCATTCTTAAATTCTTTTTTTTCAAAATGGTGTTTTTCTTGGATAAAAGAATCCTCCCCCAGGTTGTCATAATTACCCAGAAACTTTACATCTCAGACGCATAAACCTGAATGATTATTGGAAGTACAATTACACCCCACACCCATGGATTGTTCAGTACTCTTTATTTATCTATATGTACTGCCAGTAAACCCTCATGCATCCGTACTAACTGAAGAGTGTTTACTGGAGGATTCATTAATACAAACGTTCACTCACAGAATAAATCATGTTAAATTTTTCCTCTTTGTGGCATTTAAAGGGACTCCTCACCTAAATATTGTTTTTACTGTGAATGTAGAGAATAAAATTGATAAATCATTGTCTATACATTGTGTATGCAAATGCATAAAACATGCTTTTAAATGTGTCTGTGGTGTCTCCAGCTTATATCAACTATGAATTGATATGCAAATGGAGAATGTCTAATTTGCATAACAAGCCACAAGGTGATGTCATAAGCAGGAAACAACACATAAAATAAATATAGAAAACCTTTTTTAGCTACTAACATAATATACACAACAATAATGTGTGTATTTATAATTTTTCCATTTTTGTTATTCTCAACATTCACATTATAAGCAATATTTAGGTTGACAGTCTCTTTAACCCCCCAAAAAGTTAATGCAATGAACATTTCCTCTCACTAAATGAACTATACATTGTGCATTGACAAGCCTGTTGAATCTCTCCTGCTAGTAGAGCTCATTTGGTCCAGCATGATACATACGTAAGTTTTAAATATTGAAGAAAGATGAATCTTACTTGAAGTCCATTGCATGCCAATTTCTGTGAATATCTCCCATTGTATATTGAAGACCTCCTGGCTGCCATCTAATGGAGTTGTAGCATCCATAAATGAGTGTAACTATTCGTATGCTGACATGTCAGTCATGTGTGACAAGCAAAACACACCTTTTTGCTGGGAGGAGATGCTATCTTGTGAACAACCAGTGTGCGAGGCAAGTCAACACATGTTTAAAAGGAACAGTGGGCTACACTAAACTTAATACAGCATAAAGTACTTGCTAAGTACAAAATAGCCTGCACTGACCTACTTACCTCCATTTGATGTGACTGCTTTGTCCTCATCTGGAACCTCCTCCTCCTCACTGGTGCGACTGGAAGTTTTTTTTCCCAGTTTCAGTGCCTCTCCATAGAAGTGGATGTGTGGTAGTACTTCCATTCACCTTTATGAGCTTCAGAGCATGTGATAGCTGTCCGTTCTGGCAAATGAGTCCTATCACTTGCACACAAAGTGGAAAGAGAAGGGACAACTAGGAAAGGTTTCATGTTCTTTCCTCAATACCTTTTAGGGCCTTTTTAGTGCTTTGGAAGCCATCTGTAATCAGATGTCCAAAGTATATGAAAGTGAAACTGAGGACAGCAAAACCGAAAGGAGTGACTCCACGGTGAACAAAATCTGACATCCAAATACTACAGTACCTGATATCGAAAATATTGCAAAACTGACTTTATTCTATCTTCTTAACCGTAATAAATGACTGAATCAGCCTTTCATGGTGTCTTCACCCTATGATTAAGTGCACACTCTTGTGATGTCATCAGTCTTGATTTCAGACATTTATTGCTTTTAAGAAGATTGAATGACGTCGGTTTTATACTATTTTGGTTGTGGTGCCATTCCTATAGTTTTTGCTGTATTCAGATTGCATGTTCTGTGTTCCAGTTCTATGTCCTTACCTTGGAGGAGGTCCTGTCTACTATATATGTCAGTGGAGCAGTTCATTTTTCTTTAGGGTTTTAAAAAAAAAAAAAAAAATATATATATATATATATATATATATATATATATATATATATATATATATACCCACATACCAGTAACTGACAACTCCATTCACTCCAGCAGCTTACAGAGCTAAACTCCGTGACTTGTCAGACCAGTAGTCGTTATTACACTTCCATTTAAATAATGTGGTTTATGTATAAACACTCCAGCAAAGTCATAATTGAGCCTTTTATTTTTTTTTTTATATAAATCCTGACACTTTACAGTGTGGAAGTACAGTGTATGGCTATATATATATATATATATATATATATATATACCATTGAAGAAATTAGAATTGTGTTCTAAAAAAAGGAAACAACCCTTTAGTAGATTATTAGAAAATGGTTTGAAGGTGGTAACTAGACATGGAATGCCATGAAGTCCAAACTTGCTCTTATAAGACCACTTGCTATGTCACCTCTCAACAAGCCATCTCATTTATGAAAGTCCACATAAATAAACTCTCAGAAAGTGTGTTATAGATTTTTTTTATTTCTTTTTTAAGAAGGAAGGGTACAAGTACAGAAAAGCATAGAGATGAGGATGTTGTACAACATTTGCTGTAAGATTTGTTGTATAATCCACATAAAATAGTTATACTGTTTTTGTGTGTGTCTTACTTTTGACTAAACATACATTACATTCCTGACACTTTTTTATTTTATAGTTTATTTTTCTCCTGAATTAACTCTTTTGGCACCCGTACCTTTTCAGATATGCTGCAGTTTAAATACAACCTTTCTTACTTTTGTTAGTGCTGAGGGCTCAAAATAATCATGCATCACCCGTCTACACCTCTGTGTAATACTCTTTATATCTATTCACTCAGGAGGAAGTGACACTCTCCTAATCTGCCTGCTTCATAATAAGAACATGGAGCGTCGGAGACCCTGATGCTCTGCTCACTGCCTGTGATGGACAGGTGGGGCAGATACCCACAGCCTGAGCCACAACACGGAACCAGTGGAATGTGCTCTACGGCAGCCGTTCAGTACCAGCCAAGCCAACCTGAAGCTGAGGTGAGAGGGGAATCTGGGTAGACTCAACATTGCTTGTATGTGTGTGGGAGGTATATAGTAGTGTTTGGTAGATACATAGTGCATTATCTTGCCTACATGTAAGTACCAGTATACACAATTTTTTGCATGGGCATCAAAGTGCTGGCACTATTGTGTTTCGGTTTGAGTGGGTTGCATTAGACTGCTTGGGTTCCTTTCATTTTTAAAGTTGGTATCAATGTAAACACTAGAGCTGTTGTTGATTGTATGCAAGTGTTATTGTTGTGTCAACTGTACTAATTGAATGTTAATTATGTCTGTCTGGGCCTTTAAGGAGTTTACTTGCTAGTGAATGCACAGTTGCCAAGGTTGATGGCTGGTGTAAGATGCTTGTGTGTAATGTGAATGCAGTGTAAAGTTACTGGGGAGGGCATAAATAGGCACTGGCATGACTGTTTTTTTGTACAGCAAGTGGGGAAGGACATTTTAAAGAGTAGTCCTATGTCTTGTCACTAATTTTTAGAGACGTGTGTGTGATTATATACAGTATGAAGTGCCTGTGTCCAGAGACTGTTAAATTGATTGTCAGTTGATTTAAAGATGCTCAGGACAAATGTATGAGAGCCCCAGGAATCACAAGGGTTATTGCGTTGGAATGGATATCTGATGCGCATTTGCTGTAATTTCAGACCCCGGCGCTGGCTGACACCCTGTGGAAACATTGCACATTTCCATCTGCTCATTGCTTGCCCCATCCTCCTCCCAACAGCCCAAATCAGTAAGTTCCCACTCTCACTCTTCTGCTTGCTCACATCTGGTGCTTTATTCCATCACATACAGGTTAATCTTGTGGTTTATACAGTGAGTTGTGAAAGCAACTTAATGCTCTATAACTGGGTCTGTTATCTCTAGTTCTACACGTTTGGGGTATATTTTAGATGTCATCTTTACTATCACTCTGGCCTGTGACTGTTTAAGTTGGTTCAGCCACTCCTCTTCTTTTTGTTTTATTTTGTGTATATTACATATTCCTTATGCAGTGGAGATCCAGACGTACTCAGTTGTTCATTTCCGGAATCCAGTTGCTCCTCACCTCATGTGCATGTCTTCAGCTTTATCCTTTATTTCTGTCTCTTACATATTCACCTCTATTATTTGCCTTATCTTTCGCTCATGCACCTGTTCTTTCCCATCTGTGCTTCTTCATACCTGCCATTCTCTTTGCACCATCCTATCTCTATTGCTTTCGCTTTTGCACTGACCATTCCACCTTACTTTATAGCCAACGCTACTTTCTCTTCACTTCATTTCCCTACTTCCTTCCCCTCTTTACTACAAACTAATTCCTCTTCCCACTTCAGTCCTCCTGGCCCCCACCCCCTATTACTGTCGCACATTGTACTTTCTGCTGCTGGGTTTCCCATGTTTTTACCTGCGCCCTGAGGTACCAAAGTGTGTGTTTTCCTTGGTTTCCTGTCATTCACTCTGGTGTACGTGTACCTTGCTTTCCCACTGACTGCACACTCCTATGTGTGTTTCTCTAAGGTACTTGTTTACCGGTCACTACTGATGCTCAGATGTTTACACTTTACATGCTCTCCTTTTTATTTCACTTTTCACTATTTTCTCAAATGTTTAAATGAAAGCTAGGGGTTTGCACATGTAAAGAAAAGTGTACTCTTCACATGCAGGGCTGTATAAAAATACTCCGTTTTGGCCCGAATCTGTCACTTTTATGACAAGAAGACATGAATCTCTGCTTCATTTGGGCTTTACAAATCCCAGGGGGCCATGACTCCTAAGACCCCGTCTGCCAGCTCCTTACCGTTTCAATGTTTTACATGGAACTCTATGGGGGTATCCTGGCTCATAAGAATAATCTGGCTGGCTCCTGATGTGCTCTGTTTGGCTCATAAAGTTCAGAAATATTTGTGTAGCCCTGAGTTAATCTTTTAATAAGAAGACGTCATTATGAAGCCATCAGTGATGGAACAGGAACTCATGGATTTAGAGTGCCCCCCCCCCCCCCCCCAGTCTCCTTTTCCCTTGCACTAAAGGCCACCAGTTCCAGCTCACCTTTTTTTTCCTGATCTGTTATACTCACCGTTGTTATATTCCTTCAGATTGTGTCTTGACAGCCCAGCAGATTTTTACCACGATCCAGGCATCCAGAATAATACGTCTTCATTCAGCGAGTACTCCGACTTCTTTCTGGTGGGTACTTGCATCTGTCATCCCGCACTGTGTTCATTTTGTGGTCCTCTAATCTCACCTGTGCTCATTAAATGACATTATGACCCCTCTAGCCGTGTCCCAGCATGCCCTCTGTATGTGTCTCCCTGTTTTTGTTGATCTTGACTAATCATGTGAATACTTCACCAATCTAGGTATCTGAGTTAGAACACCAAATAATGCCTTCTTTTATCCGAGTTTCTTCTACTAGTGTCTGATATTCCTGTGTGTTATTTTCTATTCCCCTGTCATTTCATTGTCCTTTTCTTCATTTACCATGTCCTCCCCCACCATTTCTGTCCCTGCTGTCTCCGTGCACCCTCCCATCGCCTGACCCTCCCCTCTGTCTGGCTGCAGTTCTGTGATGACCTGTGCTGTATGTTGCGTAATGTTGTGCGGGGAGATTTCCAGTAATGTATGTGTAAGGGATCCAACCAAGCAGGAGAGGTGGGATGTGCTGCATAGTTGCTCAGCAGAGCCCCTCAACTATTTTATTCCCCACTACCTTCCCAACAATACGCCGAAAATCCTATACGAATTCCACATAGTTTGGCACCCTAGAAGAGAGGGTTAACTCGGAGAGAGTGCTCCAACACTGCACAAATAACCTTTTCAGTGCTGGCTCTCTGTTTTATAAGCTCACTTGTCAGATCCCACACTGAGAATTTTTTTTACTAACGACATAAATTGTTAACAAGTGCATATTCCTTAATTGTGCTTCTTGGTAAACCTTTTCCAACACCAGGCCAGAAGCTGCATGCTATTATTGGGCAATATGATTGTGCTTGGGATGTGTTTGCTATTAACGTGAGTGGATACTGGTTTTTACAGTGAACACTTCCCGTTTTGTACACATGGGTGAGGGGTTCAGTAGTGAACAGAGGGAGGGATTCTATTGGGAGATATCTGTAACATCTGCTTAATGGTGGTATTATTAGTGGCACATTTCTCCTGAAAAGAGTGGTATGGTGAATGATCTATACCAGTGGTTCTCTGGCACTGGTGTGTACGCACTGTCCTAGGGGTGGTCTTTTGCGTTTGGTTCCTGGAGCTGGTATTAACGATAATGTGGCTGCGTTGGTTGCTGTAAATAATAAAACTTCCTGGAATCTGCTTCATTCCCCTCAATCCAATAGCTCCCTGGGGGCGGAGGGGGGAAAATAATCAATTCTTAAGCTCAAATAGAGATTCACATGCAGCTGGAATTACAGTGAAAGGGTTAATAGGACAAGTGAATTGTTATAAGTACATATGTAAGTGCCTGACTCATTAGCATATTGGGTATGGAAGACACAAGGTTAAATGGGTAATTGAGAAAATGTCCCCCCCTCCCAGCAGCGAAAAGGTTAATATCTGTAGGCATGCTGCTATAAGGGGTTAAGTTGGCAGTGTTTTCCACATTGCGATTGGCTGGGAGTGCAGGTACAGGTATGTTGGGGGTGGAGCTATCTGCCAGGCTCAGTAAGTGTTATGACTGCCAGGAATCCTCGCACAGTATCATTTCCTGAAAGTCAGAACTGCTCTGAGAGGAAGTGGGATCAGGGCTGGCCTGTGCATACCCTGGGGGGAGGGAGGCAGGAGTGGAGTGGAGGGGAGTCATACACTGAAAAAGAGAGAGAGAGAGAGAACCAAAAGTGAGCCACTGGGGGCAGCTTGATTTGAGGGAGGATAGTGGAACAGAGAGGGGAGGGAGTAGCTCCCAGCTGTTGTGATGTCTTTCTGTCATGTGTAAGGCTGAGTCTCTCCAGCTGCACCCGTTCCAGCGGCATGTCACAGCTTCATTTCTGGCTGAAGGTGTCCTCTGTGAACAAGGTACTGCTCTAAATTAAAGATCCCCCTCAGAGATCACAGGCACAATTTAATTAGCGGTATGTTCAAAGTCCAGTAGTATATGTTAGTTGGTTTACCACTGTTGAAGTATCTCTGAGAATTCTGAGTATTTCCAGTAAATTGATTTAACCCCACAGCTTTCAGTGTTTCTTGTCTCACCATAGTGTTTTTAGTTTCTCTTTTGTGATTCTACCTAGTCATTATCACTATTGAGCAAGACTTTCTAAACCTCTTGCAATACAGCTGGATTTAATTGGAAGTTTGTTCCTCCTTCATATCAGTGTAGGGCAGGATAATGAAAGCACAGACAGCCCAACAAGTAACCAAAGAGCTGGGGAGCCAATTATACAACTATGCCGGTAAACACCGATATACATGAAATCAGCACTATGTGTTTGTCTGTGTAGTACTTGCTTTTCCTTTCTGTTTATGACTTTGCTGTTCTTTTATAGAACAAAGTCTTCATTTCTTATAATGTGACTGATTCCTTATAGTCTGTTCATTTTAGGGACTTGTTCACTTGCCTTAACTCCCAGCCATGTGACGATCAGGGGAGTCTTTTGTTTCCCATAATAGTATGTTAATATTATGATTAAAGGAAGACTAGTTATCCTGCTGTATGTGGTAAAGAGTGCTCTATTCATACTATGGCTGATAAGGGGGGTTAGGAGGAATTATTGGGAAGAGAGTATTTTTCTTTGTAGAGTTTTCCCAATGGAATATAGGGGCTTTCCTGCTAATAAACAGAATATTGTTTTATTTTAATAGCATTTTATCAGCATTACTGTTCGCTTTCTCTGTTGCACTTGTATTTAAATAGTTTTTTTTAATGGTTATTATCCTGTTGTTTTTGGATAGTGCCGTGTATAATATATTTCTTCAGGATTCCTTATATACCCATTATAGAATTGATGGAGTTGCGATCTCTGCTATCACTCGTTAACTAATTCTGGTGTTGACAATAAGGTCCAGTGCAATTAGCTTGCTACAAACACAATTGAGTCAGAATTTGAAATACCAGAACTGACTGATCATGCCTTATTAGTAATATCCAAGACTCTGATATTGATTCTACGTCTAATTGGTCATTCTCTTCCAATAACCCCAGAATTGGAAAGTCTAACCTCTCCAGTGTGTTTTGGTATAATACTAGGTTATTACTAAATTGTGTATTCGGTCTTCGTTAGGCTAAGCTTGCAGGTTGCTTACTCCAGTGGTATAAAAGTAATAAACTGAGATCAATATTGCTGTTAGTTTAAGATCCTGACACATTTGTGGTTCTCTCCAAACAGCTGGATTTCGTGAGGGTCCTTTGGTTACACCTAGAATCCAGTACTTATTCACCATCTCTTAAATGCAGATTTACAGATTGCTTTTGATTCTGTTCCTTTAATATATGTACCCCTTGGACTTTGTATAGTTTGCTCATTAGAATTTAAGAAAAAGATTATAGAATCATCCGTCTAGTAGAAGTTTGGTTCTTTGTGAATTTTTTTTATTGCTTGTTTTAACCCCTAGCATTACCATAGCTCTTTCAATTAACAGGGTTAAGGGGGCGTCTTCCAACAATGTCAGGTTTAGGATGTATTTCTCTGTTTTGTATTGAAAGTTTGAATAACCTTTTGAATAATGTCCGTATTTCAGCAGTGTACCCAGTAAAGATAATGAGGTCTCTGTCAGTAGCATCAGAATGCAGGACTTCCCTCAGTGTAATAAGATTTGTAGCATCTGTGATTAATATGTTGTATTGGGTAGTCAGTCAGCTCTTGACAGTCTGTTTTGTAGGCTGTTAAAAATATAATTATTCATCCAATCTCTTCCAGTAACAGAGATGGGAGACCCTTGTTCCAGGAAATATTAGTTAAAGCTCTATGCAATTCCTGCTAATACCACATCTCAGACTCCATAGCCTTAATTTTACAGAGAAATAGGTAATATCCTGAGATTCTTGCTTTATGTTGAAAGCAAGCACATCTTGTATCCTGAAGTGACCAGAACTCCAATGTTGAACTTAACACTGTTTTGTACTCTCTCCCACTAGCAAAATATTGGGTTCTGTTATTATCAGCATCCATCTCCGCATAGAGCTGTATTATCAGAATATCTGAACATGGGACCATTCCCAGTAATACTATAATAGAAATGGGTGTTTACTTTCCTGGAAGCAGCATTATTGCGTAGTCTTTGTCATCTCATTATCATTTTGAATTTTGGGTAGCGGCAGACTTCAGTATTAAGATTCGCTCTGTCGCAGTAATAGTAGATTTCTTTTTTCCCCTCCTTGGTCGCTTACGGACCTCATTCCTTCCAGTTACAGCATGGTTGAGAGGAATCTCTCCCAGGAGAAGCAGGTGTGTGAAGTGATCTCTTCAGTCAATATAAGAAATCTAGGTAGTCTCGCCTCAGAGGTGCTTCACAGTAGTATTAAGATCTTGAGGGTTATGTGTAACCAAAATTCTGAGGCTGAATTTATAGAAGCGGCGCAAACACTGTGGAACCTTCTGGAATATTTTTTTTAGCTGATTTCTACACGTTTAGAACTTTGACTCGGGATTGCTAATCATAAATAATACAAAGGACTGCACTTCCATTATTTTTTTTTACTGCATAATCGCTCCATTTACACCAGTTTCTTGATTCTGGCCGGTCTCGTCTGGAACTTTACTCGTTGTATAGCTAATTCAATTGGCAACTTTTAAAATCCAATGATTTCTGCGTAATCACCATTCATTTGAAATAGAGCGTTAGTTTTAAGATGGAGTGTGGCGGTACTTGCCATCTATGATTTGCCGAACCCCGCCACTCCTAAAGGGATACTGGCCAATGTAACTGCTCTCTTAATCATGTGGAAATTAATTAATATTACTAATCTGCCAGTGACCGCAGGATTACCTCTAACCGGAGGTTTCTGGGGAGTTTCACTTTCATATTTTTAATATGCAAGGTTTCAGATAGTCATACAAATATCAGGGTATCCTGATAACACAAGTATTTCTATAGTCTTTTGCATTACTATTTGGGGATATGTCTTCCAGGAACTGCATTCTGTGTGGTAGAAAATACGGTAAATAAGTCAGGCGCCAGCAGTAAAGTTTTAAGAGCAATGGCTACCTGACTCCTGGGGTTTGGCCAACCCCATCTTCCAGTAATACTAGTATTCATTGGGGGAAGGCAGATTTGATGGATCTGTCTTCCAGTAATATCATAATTTGTCAATCTCTGTTACAATAATAGTGTGTGCCTCTCCCCATATACAACATGGGTGTGCAAGGTCTTTTTCTTACTTTATACAGGTTGTTTTGTTGTTGTTTTACTGCAGAATTTGGTCAGCATTCCTTGTGATATTCGTATCTGTTGTTTATATTTCCTATTTTTTCCCCCCTTCCTTTCCAGTTGCATCCAAGCAATATAAGAATTGTTACATGAATAGTAACATAGTTCAATTTTGAAGAAAAAAAAAAAAGCTTATGCCCATTATTTCTCAATTCCTGTAAAGATGTGTCCTTTTTTTGTTCACTGGAGCAAGCTTTCTAGGCAGTGAATTCTGTGCCGCACTATTTTCACATTACCTGGATGAAATGATTAATGCTGGATCTGTCAGTTGCTCCCAGGTCTGTTCTTTGTTTATTTATTATGTGGGTATTTTCAGTCTGGAGATTGGAGATGATCTGTAAACAATATAAACATGACAGAGGTAATCGTATCACGTCATTATTTCCAACTCTTCATACACCAACAAATAATGTTCCTTTTTTTTTTTTTAACTAATATTTTTTCTATTAGTTAAACTGATATTAATCTGGAATGGATTCCAAGTTTAGAGGAACTTTGTTGATATTTTTATCTCTGTGAAAGCATGATTACTGCAAGTAATACTCCAATAATATGATTGCATGTTCGTTGGCATATCATCTGTATCAATAGACTTTGCTTTTTATTGGCGCATTAAAGTATTTTAGTCTGCTCAGGTTTGGGAATTTGGGCATAAATTAAATATGAGCTTGGCATGACTAAAGGAATGTGTCCTAGGTTCAGATCTTTGGTTCTAGAAGTTCTTCCTGCAATATATAGATTTTAGGGTTTCTCAAGACCATGGTTTCTATATCCCCGTTAGTGTGACAACATTGCTCTCTTCCAGTTATTATATTTAAAGATAAACTATCATGGGTTTTTCTCTAATTATCCTGTTTATGTTTGAAACGATGTGTTAAAAAAAATTTCAGAGCTATGTTGATATCTTTAGAAAAACTTCTTGTGTTAAACTCTGATAATTTATTTCAATCTCAAACAGCATTCAAGTGTCATCTGATTAAAGTGCTGTAAAAACAATAATTGAATTAACACAAACTATTTGGTAATACATTGTGTAGGTGAGTCAACCAAACCACCGCTCTAATTCCCTTTTAAAAACGTACTCAGAATGAAAACCATAAAATAAGATCTTGCTGCCGTTGTCAGACATGTTTAAAGTAAATTAGGATTATATCAATTTTTCATATAAGGTGTCCCTTAGTGGGCTGTCTACTTATATCGGCACAGCTGGACTATATATCACAAAAAAAAAAAAATTCTTAAGTGGTTGAGAAGATCTACACTAATGACGGCCGTCTATCTTAGTTTGCTTTATTGGAGTAATCATTCCAGAACTTGAATTATTAAAGGACCTCTTTTTTGTGTGTTTAATATAGAGATTTTGGAATTATTCCATGCACGGCATTTGGTTTTAAAGATTGCTCTATAGTTCCATAGAGATGCACAGTGTTCTTTTATCTCAATAGATCTCATTTAGATCCTAAATTCCCAACATTGCTGGCCAGTCTATATATGGAAAATAAAGTTAGGCAATGTTGTGAATTTAGGATCAAAATGGAATTGAGATCTATTGACATAATAGAAAAGTGTGCATCTCCGTGGAACTAAATATGTAAATATAACATATTAGCAGAGGAGAGATATAATCCTACATATTAATAGATTTGTACAAATTTAGGTACACACAGCATAAATATCAATGTATGTATATTATGCCTGATAATATAAGGTTTGTTTAGTCAACGTACTCTTACAGCAACAATACTAGTAAAATTGTAGGCAAATCTCAACTTTAAGAACAGCATCTTGGGTCAGATCTTCCTTCAAGAAAGATGAAGGATGATTTGACTCGGGATTCTTAACATTGATTTTTGGCTGAAGGAGCGATACGAATAGATGGCCCAATAAGCTACTTTATGTGTATGCTCGGACTTCTAGTGAAGTCGTCTACAATTGATGCAATTTGCCAATTAAACAGAACTTACTTTTTGGCTTAAAATTGTCCTTTTAAAGTCAGTTAATTATATGTGCGTTTTGCATCAAGGAGGCAGACCCAGGAATTACTCCACTATTGGGTAAATTTCCGTTATGTGCACTGTTCCTGAACATTGCTCTGGTGGTCTTAGAGCCAGCACAACTCTTATAAAACAAAAATGTGTCACTTTTCAGCCGTAAAAAAAATCTTGGCATTTGGTGGAGGTTCCATTGACCAACAAAAGTGTGTCGGGATGTATAAAAAAGATGCAATCACTGTTGTATGAAATTGTGGTTGCGCCTTTGTTTCCATTCCAGAAACATAACCCCCTATACTACACTATTTTGCATTAACAGGATAAAAGGATGTGTTTTTTATTTTTTACATGATTAATGGGAGATCTCTGGGTAGGTTGAGGTTTTATTCATTGTGCGGCTGTTTTCAACCTGGAGTCGAGATGTTTTCTCCTAATGTATTAAGAAAGGTGTGTATGTGTGTTTATATTGTATGAAGCAGCCATACACCTGTCTCCTTTTCTTCAAGAAGGGGTATTATGCAGTGAGAATGGAAAGTACCTTGATCTGTTTTTATCAGGGAGAAGAATAATAGAGCATGATCTTTTTCACACCCATCAGTGTCAGGGAGGATGTGATTAATTACAGAATTACCCTAAAATGTATCATTTTTTTCTGAACTTGACCCTTTCCCTCCATAGGACTCCCCTTTTTTGAATGAGCCATCCAATAACGCCATCCCCTTTTCACCTCCGGATTCCCTATCTGACATCACTGACACCCAGGAATTCCTGCCAGCTGACAGTCTAACCCATGTGCCGACTATATGGGACTTTGTCATCCCTTCTCAGGACTCCAACTCCAATCAGGTATGTGCGATTATAAACTCTATTATCACTTTCTCCATGGAAATCCTATCTACCTATAAGATGGGGGACAGAAATACATAACATTAGGACACGGGTCTTAATTCTATGTTTTAATTTCTAATTACAATTTTGGGGTCTGTTCATGAAGCGCCGGATATTATAGAAATCTGGTAGAAAATTCAGGGCTTTTCAGTTTAGAGATGATTCGGGGAACTTGAGAATTGATCTCCGTTGAGCGTGAATTCTGAAAATTATTTCTAAAACAGAGGATTTGTAGAATTTAGCTTTTTAGGGCTAAAAAGTACAGTAAAAATATTTTAAAGTGGTTAGCATTACGAGCATACTGAGGGGCAAAATCCTGGCATATTGAGGGGCAAAATCCTGGCATATTGAGGGGCAAACAAAAAGAATAGTGAGTGACCAAATCTTGGCATATTGAGGGGCAAAAACCTGGCATAATGGCATATTGAGTGACAAATTCCTGGCATATTGATTGGCAAATTCCTGGCATATTGATTGGCAAAAGAATGGCATATTAATTGGCAAAATCCTGGCATATTGAGGGGCAAAATACTGGCATATTAATTGGCAAACGAATGGAATATTGAGTGACAAAATCCTGGCATATTAATTGGCATATTGAGGGGAAAAATCCTGGCATATTAATTGGCATATTGAGTGACAAATTCCTGGCCTATTGAGGGGCAAAACCCTGGCCTATTGAGGGGCAAAATCCTGGCCTATTGAGGGGCAAAATCCTGGCATATTGAGGGGCAAATCCTGGCATATTGAGGGGCAAATCCTGGCATATTGAAGGGAAAATCCTGGCATATTGGCAAAATCCTGGCATATTGAGGGGCAAATCCTGGCATATTGAAGGGAAAATCCTGGCATATTGAGGGGCAAAATACTGGCATATTGAGGGGCAAAATACTGGCATATTGAGGGGCAAAATACTGGCATATTGAGGGGCAAAATACTGGCATATTGAGGGGCAAAATACTGGCATATTGAGGGGCAAAATACTGGCATATTGAGGGGCAAAAGAATGGCATATTGAGGGGCAAAAGAATGGCATATTGAGGGGCAAAATCCTGGCATATTAATTGGCATATTGAGTGACAAATTCCTGGCCTATTGAGGGGCAAAACCCTGGCCTATTGAGGGGCAAAATCCTGGCCTATTGAGGGGCAAAATCCTGGCCTATTGAGGGGCAAATCCTGGCCTATTGAAGGGAAAATCCTGGCATATTGGCAAAATCCTGGCATATTGAGGGGCAAATCCTGGCATATTGAAGGGAAAATCCTGGCATATTGAGGGGCAAAATACTGGCATATTGAGGGGCAAAATACTGGCATATTGAGGGGCAAAATACTGGCATATTGAGGGGCAAAATACTGGCATATTGAGGGGCAAAAGAATGGCATATTGAGGGGCAAAAGAATGGCATATTGAGGGGCAAAAGAATGGCATATTAATTGGCATATTGAGGGGCAAAATCCTGGCATATTAATTGGCATATTGAGTGACAAATTCCTGGCCTATTGAGGGGCAAAACCCTGGCCTATTGAGGGGCAAAATCCTGGCCTATTGAGGGGCAAAATCCTGGCCTATTGAGGGGCAAAATCCTGGCATATTGAGGGGCAAATCCTGGCATATTGAAGGGAAAATCCTGGCATATTGGCAAAATCCTGGCATATTGAGGGGCAAATCCTGGCATATTGAAGGGAAAATCCTGGCATATTGAGGGGCAAAATACTGGCATATTGAGGGGCAAAATACTGGCATATTGAGGGGCAAAATACTGGCATATTGAGGGGCAAAATACTGGCATATTGAGGGGCAAAAGAATGGCATATTGAGGGGCAAAAGAATGGCATATTGAGGGGCAAAAGAATGGCATATTGAGGGGCAAAAGAATGGCATATTGAGGGGCAAAAGAATGGCATATTAATTGGCAAAGGAATGGCATAATGAGGGGCAAGATACTGGCATATTCAATGGCATATTAAATGGGAAAAGAATGGCACATTGAGGGGCAAAATCCTGGCATATTAAATGGGAAAAGAATGGTACATTGAGGGGCAAAATCCTGGCATTTTAAATGGAAAAATAATGGCATATTTAGGGCAAAATACTGACTTATTGAGTGTCAAAATATTACTGGCATATTGAGTGCCAAAATATTACTGGCATATTGATCAACTGCTCCCAACCACCCTCTATATTACACTAGACCAGTATAACATACTTGTGAAGGTAGGTGGGGAAAGTGGGAGATATTGTCGGGGGTGGGGGGGTAAGGGGCCCAGAAAATGTGTTCAGTAAGGGGCCCTGAAATTCATGGTGGCAGCCCTGTTGGGAAATAACAATACTGGTCATGTTGGCTATAGGGGAACATCACCTGTTATTGTTCGTCGTCAACAGGTTGACACCTACACCCTCCCGCCGTCATGTCACTCGTATCGGAGTACCACTTCATGTTCACAGCGTTAATGCCCACACGGAGTGGCAATGCACCATTCTCCACTGTGAAAATGAAAGGGTGACTTTTACATATGTGAGTGCGTTAGCAGGAGCATGACTAGAATCCACCAGGACACTGTGGTAATGTAGCCATGTGGCCCACTTACAACACATTACTACATGATACCACCAGTGCAGTACACACCCACTGTCCTCAGTACCAGCTTTGTACACCTTACATGTAAGTGCAGTGGTCGCGCTTACATGTAAGTGCAGTGGTCACAAAGGTTTGTTACTACAGTTGGACCCGGCACCCTAGGTGGCCCGGGCGACCCTGCAACCAATGCACTGACACATAACAGGGATAAAGCTGGTAGACTGGACAGTGGAGGGTTGTATTGCACTGGTATCCGGTATCATGTGGTGATGGGCTATGTAGCAATTTTACTCTCATGTCCTGATGGTTTCTGGTGACACACCTGCCTAAAGCACTCACATATGTAAAGTTACCCTTCCATTTCCACAGTGGAGAATGGTGCATTACCAGTTGATGTTGGCTTCAGCACTGTTGACATTAAATAGTACAGCTGTTGACGTTTAACAATAACCAGTGACTGTATCGTTATTCCACAAGACCTGTTATGTCGGTTTGTAAAATAATATATGACCACACACGGGAATTCCCTAACTTTTATTGCAGTTACTAATTTGCGTATGGGATACATGTTACTTTTTTCATGTGCTATCTTTATTATAAGCAATATTTAAATGTAATAAGTATTTTAAATATTTACATACATATATTAATGATATGTGTTTAATGAGTATTGTATTATATAATATGAAACAATTGTTTATATAAATGTATGTTTTAGTTGTCTTTTTATTTTTTTGCATTATTATTCGGGGGATTTCAGATTAATTTGGCACTGCTAAGATAAAATGCACGTTCAAGGCTATTTTTTTGGGAACTGGAAGAATTTGTAGGCAAAAATATCTGCTATCCATTGGCTAATCATTTCCAATTTCGGTGATAGTGGAATTCAGGTGACCACAATGATTCAAATCGCCCCCTAAATTCGTAGCTCTGATTTTAAGGTTTGAAAATCATTCAGTTTCCTGAATAGACACCTTAGATAGGATTGTTTGTGTATTCTCCTATTCCCTTTTTAATGTGTTTTTTTTTATTTTTTTTTACATCTCTATAATATATTTTCTGCAGCTCTTTCCACCCAGCCGTCCTTTCCCAGGGCTCGACAGTTTAGAGGACCTGACAGCTATAATCAGTACTCCAACAGTGCAACCTCGAGTAAGACAACATTTTGATTTTAATCTAATTGCTTTTTATTTTTTGTTTTATTTTATCCATTCCCTAACAAAATGAACCAACATGAATAAGTATGAGAACCAATTTTCGAGCTCCCCATTCTAAATATTCCTTTTAGTATTTTTTGTTGTTGTTGTTATTCATATCCATGTATATCTATAATTTTCTATGGATCCACAGTTACTGATTTGTCTCTGAGCCAAACGTTACAACCAATTCCATGTACCTTTACTGCAAACTGGCCATTAGTGATATGGCATCCCACATAGTACAATATAACCAGGGCTGGATTAAGACATTGTAGGCCCCTAGCCTACAGGTATTGTGAGCCTCCCCGTAAATATAAGATGACCTTACACGAAAAAAAGTTTTATTAGTAATTAATAATTCACATTTTTTTCCATATTTAATAAAAACTATGATTGAGAAAATGCATTTATTGGTTTGATTTCCTTTTATTTGACAATCTGCCCCCCATATTTGGCAATCTGCCCCACAGACTTGACAATCCATCCCCAATCTTGCCACTCTGCCCCTCTGACCTGTCAATCTGTACCTCAGACTTGTTAATGCACCCCAGACTTGACAATTCTACAACGAGTCTTGCCAATGTATTCCCACAGCAAATTTGCCCAATAGTATGCCACTGTTAGTCTGCCCATTAATATCCCACAGCCAATATGCCCATTAATATACCACAGCCAATTTTCCATAAATATGTCACTGTTAGTATGCCCATTAATATACCACAGCCAATTTGCTCATAAATATCGTTGTTAGTATGCCCTTTAGTATGTCACTATTAGTATGCCCATTAATATGTCACAGTTGGCATGCCCAATAGCATGCCACAATTGGTATGCCCACTAAAATGTCACTATTGGTATGCCCTATAATATGCCGCTATTGGTATGCCCTATAATATGCCGCTATTGGTATGGCCGATAATATGCCGCTATTGGTATGCCCATTTATATGCCGCTATTGGTATGCCCAATAATACTCACCTTCCTGCTGCTGTCTCCTGCACTCTTGTCGCGGAAGGTCACGTGATCGCCGGCAGGTAACAAGACCTGCGTCGTTCAAGTGACCTGCCGCTTTGAGAGCGACAGGGAGCGCGTGACAGGCGGCATGGAGACTTCAGACTCCTTGCTGCCTGCTTGCCGACAGGGAGCTGGCAACGGGAGATCTTCTGATCTCCCCAGCCAGTGCTTCTGCGGCAAGCTTTATTTTTTCTCATCGGCCGGATTAAGACATGGGCCTCGAGCTGCAGTCCTCAAGGCCCCTGTTTTGCCGAGGCCCTTGGGCTGCAGCCTTAATCCTGCCCTGACTATAACCAAGATAGTGAAATTGTATCTTCTTGCCAATTCATAAAGAAATCAGAAAGGGTTCAAATCCTGTTATGGTGAGAACGTCTCTTGATTTTGGAACTATTTTTTCTCTTTTATTGTGATGTTACAGGTAAATAAAAGTGACGGAATGCGTACATATCCAATACATTGTTAATGCATTTAAAAGTATTTCAGGGTTGACGGGGCGACCGAAATCCGACAGTTGTGGGTGGGTGGGTGGGGGGTTTTCATAGTTGTAGTATCATAAAACATAGGTGACAGCACATTATATATATATATATATATATATATATATATATATATATATATATATATATACACATACATACATACACACGGTGTATATATATATATATATAATATATATATATATATATATATATATATATATATATATACACACACACACTGTATTCACAATACAAAACATGATGGCGGTGGGTCAATATGACACAAACCATGAAGAAAGTGTTGGACGCGTTTGTTGCCAGGTATTCCCGGTCTCTGCTCCATAATGTTGGATTTAGGTTTGTAATCCGGGTGTGCAGTGGTATTGGGGATTTTTGAGATATTCTAAATACAGCACGTTTGACTTGCGAAAAGAGCTGATCTGCAGCAATACAGTACATTTTGTAGTTTTTTGTAATATAAGATTTTAAGATGTAATACAAATTGATTGGCTTACCTTTAAATTATCACGTTTACTACCCTTGAAAGGCTCCTAGACATGTTTATATTTTCTTTAGTGAAATAAGGTAGAGCTACATGGATGTGTCCTGGTTTCTGTGAGATGCACTATTACCAGTGGATGGTTGGCGTCAAAGATAAACAGTATCTCTAACGTTTGGGACTTGGGGATTGAATCCACCCGTTCAGTCATGTAATTATTACTGTGGTCTTCTCATTAAAATGCCATCAGTTTTTTAGGGTTAGATGTTTGAATTAATTTGCAGTAAAGTTTTATTTACTAATGCCAAACTGTCAATTTGAGATGAAGTGCTCCTTTATCTTCATTTCTTTTATGTTGTAGACACAGAATGTTGTAGAGGAGGAAGAGGAAGAAGAAGACACAGAGGAACTAGGACATACAGAAACCTATGCTGACTATGTTCCATCCAAATGTGAGTATATACGGTTTTGCCTGTGTTAAGGTTGTATATGTGCCATACACATGAGATGTGCAGGTAGCAAGTAGTGACATAGATACGGATTATTTTAAATACAATACTTTTTACCATGCCCTAGCGTATGTAATTGACATTTGTGTGTCCTTTTTCAGCCAAACTCGGGAGGCACCATCCTGACCGTGTGGTGGAGACCAGCACCCTGTCCAGTGTCCCACCGCCAGATATTTCCTACTATCTTTGCCTGCCCAGCTCTATTATCGACCGAGCTCTGCTCTCTGCGTTGCAGTTAGAAGCCATAGTATATGCCTGTCAGGTAAGATGGGGGAACCATTGGTGGTTTAGAAAGGATGGGGATTTAGAGGAACTCAATCGCTACATGTATGTCATGTCTCTTTCAGCAACATGAGGTCATTCTTCCGAGTGGGCAAAGAGCTGGATTCTTAATTGGAGATGGTGCTGGAGTTGGGAAAGGACGAACTGTATCTGGGATCATCCTGGAAAACTTCCTAAAGGGAAGAAAGAAAGCTCTATGGTGAGACCTGCTGTTTGTCAGTGTAATGCTTAATTCTTCTCATCTTTTGCAATATCATCTGTGAGGTGACTTATATCATAGGTAAACGAGTAGTACCATGTAAGCTGTGGAAAAAAAGGGAACAAGTAGTATTAAGAATCGCCTTATTCACCTTTCACTGGGAAAACTGCATACCTCATTTCTGACCTACAGGATCTGTATATTTAACTACAAGGATGGTGCATGATCACTTTACCTTTGATCTCCCCCAGGTTTAGTGTATCTAATGACCTGCGCTGTGATGCAGAACGGGATCTCCGAGACATTGATGCTAGCTGTGTTCCAGTGCATGCTCTCAGCAAGGTGAGGTGTTACTATATGTTCAATCTCATTGTATATGATGGATTTTCCGGGTCTGTGAATGTAGACCTTTATTTTGTAATATCTATTTAATTATCCCCTGCTGTTCTGTCTTTGCTCCTACTTCCAGATTAAGTATGGAGACACTTCTGCTTCTGAGGGTGTCCTGTTTGCCACATACTCAGCACTGATTGGTGAGAGCCAAGCAGGGGGACAACACCGAACACGCATCCAACAAATCCGAGACTGGTGTGGGAATGACTTTGATGGAGTGGTATCCTTATTGCGATTTATATATGATGTGACACTACAAGCTTTTTATTCCTATTCAATTGCAGGGAATTGAAAAGGGAATGTCGGTATTATGTCGAAAGTGGAAAAATTCTCCAATTCACCTGAATTGCATTTATACAACACATGCACTGCAGCTTTAGCTACTTCTATTTGAAGGGACTGTATCACCTTAACATTGTATAACAAATGATTGGAAATAATCTACACGTTGTATTAGCAAAACTACAAGCTAATTTTGAAGTAAATTTGTCTGTGGAGTCTCCTGTTTATGACATCACCATGTGACTGCTTTTGGGAAATGTGTAATTTGCATACCATGCCACCGATGATATCATAAGCAGGCAACGCCACAGATACATTTAAAACACATTTTTCAATCATTCCCCCCCTACATTCCCAGTTATAATAGTGTTTGCGTGATACAGTCCCTTTAATAAGCTTTTCCTGCTGGTTAGTAACATGGGATTTCTGAAAATATATTGCATCGTATGTTCTTTTGGTTTTTCTCCTTGACATTTACCCCTTTGTAGATTGTGTTTGATGAATGTCACAAAGCTAAGAATGCCTCCTGCACCAAAATGGGTCGGGCTGTTCTGGAGTTGCAGAATAAACTACCATTGGCACGCGTGGTGTACGCTAGCGCGACAGGTTAGTCTGGGCAGTCCTGTCTTCAACCACCTAAGCAATCCTGCTCTTTACCTAACCACCCGCTGTGCTCCATTTTTCATTTCACAAGGCTTCTTATCACTTTATCACAGGTGCGTCTGAGCCCAAGAACATGATTTACATGAGCCGTCTAGGCATCTGGGGTGAAGGGACATCTTTCAACACCTTTGAGGAGTTCTTGCATGCCATAGAAAAGAGGTAATTCGCTCTGGTGGGGGGTTGTTCATTTTTAAAAATCTTTTTATTTCCGTTTTACAATTTTGCCAACAAGTGTATTCAGCCCCTATAACCCGTAACAATAAGTATACCCCACAACGGGAATTCCCAAACCCCTCCCTGAGTTACGGTTCAATTGTGTATTTACAGATAAGTTTAAAGCTACTGTTTTTGTATAAGAATTTTTCTTTATGTGCATAAAGAATATTTATAAAAAGGTTACTTTCTGTGGTGAACAATGATTTAGCTGGGTTTTTTTGGTCTTGCTTCATGGATACCTGAACTTTTCCACCCAACTATTGTTTCAACTTATGCTTTCCATCTTGTGCAGAGGTGTGGGTGCCATGGAGATTGTTGCTATGGATATGAAGGTCAGTGGGATGTACATTGCAAGGCAGCTCAGCTTCTCTGGAGTCACCTTCCGAATTGAGGAGATTCCTCTGGATGAACCATACAAACAGATGTACAACAGGGCAGCACAACTGGTGAGAGTCAGGATATAATAAAGGTGGATGAGGCCAAGCACGTACTATGGGTGGGGTGGACTAGTGTGGAGACTATGGAATATTAGGGAATGTTTTGGTGTAAATACATGTAATTGTTCTTTGAGTGACCTATGAGTCATTACTTTGTACATATGAACAAAACGGTGCCATCAGTGGTTATGGTAGCTCCTCCTTCACTTTCCTATTGGTGAACTGATTTTAATTTTTTTTCTTCCTCCTTCCCTTTTTCTCACAGTGGGCAGAAGCGTTGACTGTTTTCCACACAGCAGCAGACTGGTTAGGGTTGGAATCCAGGAAGTCACTGTGGGGTCAGTTTTGGTCAGCTCATCAGAGGTTCTTCAAGTACCTATGTATTGCAGCTAAAGTAGATCGCCTAGTGACACTGGCAAAGCAGGAGCTAGCTAAAGACAAGGTGAGCTGGGACCTGGAAATAGATGATTAAAGGCACACACTCCACTCTATTTATTTATTTATTCATTGCCACTCTTCAATTACAGTGAATTACACTTTCTAAACTGCTACCTTTTCCTTCCTATTAATCGAAATAGTTCTGACCTTAACTCCTCCTCCTTATGATTCCATTCATGTTTATCCATGGTTTTTGCAGAATGTATAATTCATATGTACTCAGAGGGAAATCCAATTCAGTAAAGTACTGGTATTTATTGTTGGTGCCACTCCCTTATTAAATAATTGATAACCTGAATGGCCAGGCAATCCTACCTGTGTAACTGTTGGAAAAAGACCTGCAGATCCATGCTCTGTACAGGTTCCTGTGTAATATATGTATGCGCACATTTATTGCAGTTATAGTTATCACATACCATAATTTTTGGAAACACTTTACATTTTTTTTTTTCCTTCCAAACTCCAGCCAAATGCTGAGAATTGAGTTTGGGAGTGTTTTTAGAAGCTGCAAGTAATATTCACTATACTGATATTCAGCTGTTAATGAATAAACAATACTTTTTAGAAGGTCAGAATTCCAAAAGGAAAAAATATGCTGGCACTCCAGTTTGTTAAAGAAAATCTGGGAGATTTATTATGAGCAACTGTGCAACAGAGAGATGGGTAGATGGAAACACTTGACGCATATCGAGTCTATGGACTCTTAATCATACGTGGCCATTGGCTGAAGCACCTGAAAGTCCTGCCTCCAAGAGCCCAGGTTTCTTGTCCCTAAGGGGATCATCATTGTATACTTTTTAGAATGCTTTAACTCAGGGCTCGACAAACCCCAGGCGACCAGGAATTTAGACCTGGCGCCTGGGTGCAGTCAGCCTCATGGTCCCCTTGCCGCTGCCATACGATTTTTTTATTTTATTTTTCCGCAGCGCGAGGGGGTAAAGTCTGTACGGATGGCACAGACTGCAAGCTCCGCCCCCCTCACGCAACGCGTGTCTGAGTGCCGGGTGTCGTCACGTGACATCCTGGCACTCAGCAGGAAGATCGTCTGCAGCTCGAATGTCCCCTTCCCCTGCAATGAGGTAAAGCAGCAGGCAGGGGGGACACGTTAAGAAAAAAAAACCAAGAAAAGACTGTGTGTGAGGTGGGTGGGTGTTTGTATATATTGTAAAGTAGGTGTGTGTGTGAGGTGTTTGTATATATGTGTATATGTAAAGTAGGTGTGTGTGTGAGGTGTTTGCATATATGGGTATATTGAAGTAGGTGTGTGTGAGGTGTTTGTATATATGTGTATATGTAAAGTAGGTGTGTGTGTGAGGTGTTTGCATATATGGGTATATTGAAGTAGGTGTGTGTGAGGTGTTTGGAAATATGGGGATATGTTAAGGAAGTGTTTGTATATATGGGTATAAGTAAAGTAGGTGTGTGTGAGGTGTTTGCATATATGAGTATATGTGAAGTAGGTGTGTGTGAGGTGTTTGGATAAATGTAAAGTAGGTGTGTGTGTGTGAGGTGTATGTATATATGTAAAGTAGGTGTGTGTGTGAGGTGTATGTATATATGTAAAGTAGGTGTGTGTGTGAGGTGTAAAGTATGTGTGTGTGTGAGGTGTTTGTATATGTGAGATAGGTGTGTGTGTGTGTGTGTGTGAAATAGGCGTTTGTGTTTATGAATTGTGTGTATGTTTGCGTGATTGTCTGGCTCCTAAATTTTTTTGCAGGTGCCTAAAAAAATTTGTTAAGCTCTGCTTTAACTTTAATTTGCATGAAAAAAGGAAAAGTCATTTTGGAGTGGATGTGACACCTGAAGTATTTGGGGTATGAAGATGGCTTGCTGTTTGGACAGGACTTTGCAAGATAATTCTTGGTGGGCAGGAGACCACAAACCCTTGCGGCAAGGATGATTTGTAAAATAGGGTAGCTGACTATTACTTGTTTAAAAACTGATTTATGGGTGTTTCCACTAACTGGGCAGTAATAGTTTGACATGAAGGGCTTTAAGTCAGTAACTTATGTTTTTACTTTTGCATTAACCCATGGTTATTAGAAATATAGTAGTGAGTGAGGCAGAAAGACTGGTTAAAAAAATGGACTCATTAGAAATCAAACATCTAGTCTAACTGGGTTCTGGGTGTTCTCAGCCAATGTGAAAATGTGTTATAATGCTGATATTACATGCAATCATATTACAGTGATATTTGGGCAGTTAGTGTCAGCATAACCAACATAGTAAACTGAAACTTTCACATGTGCAATGACACAATTGAAAAATTTAGCATAGTTTTTATACACATGCAGAAATGTAAATGTATAAATTACCTGGTTGTCAATCTCTGCGTGTGGATGTGCACAGGGATGTTGATTCATAACATCAATATAAGCATATTCCATCCCAAAATCTTACACAACTTCCAATAAAAAGTGCATTAAATGACCATCATGAGTATGTCATTGAAATCTTATTAAATTCATCTGCATTTGGGCATAAATGATGGGTAAACTATGCTTGGCTTAATGGATTTCTTTAGACATGTGGATATGCAAACAGACCATTCTTAAATCACATCATTGCTACCATGAATGTAATTGACTAGCTCAACCATATCAAAATAATGCAGAAAACTAGTATTGTGTAAAGCTTAACGGACTGGCTTACCCACAATTCAGTGGTCATATTGGATGTGCACCTAGTCACATTTGCATGTCATAGAAACATAGAATGTGTTGGCAGATAAGAACCATTCACCCCATGTAGGGTTGCCACCTTTTCCTCAAAAAAATACCGGCCTTGGTACTGTCTACATAGACTTTAAATTGGCCTGATGCCAATTTTTTACTGGCCTGCCGGTAAAATACTGGGCAGGTGGCTACCCTAACCCCATGTAGTCTACCATTTTTTAAAAATAAAAACCCGAATACTTTCATTAGTTCCTGGCCTTATCTTGAATCTAGAATAGCCTTATTTTTGCACATCATGCCGCATGTGATGTCATAAGCAGGAGACTCCACAGACGCATTCAAAACACATTTTACTCATAATTTAGTTCTTTGCTTGCAGTTTTGCTGATATAATGTATAGATCATTTTCAGTCATTTTTTATGATCTACATGCATAGTAAAAACAATGTTTATTTGGTTGGTAATCGAATCCCTTTAAAATCACAAATGTGCACAGATTGTATGTCATGTTCTATACACCTTAATGACATTGCATTAGTCTGTGTAATCATTCGGATCTCTCACATTACAGTGCGTGGTGATTGGTTTGCAGTCCACAGGAGAGGCACGGACGCGAGAAGTGATGGATGAAAATGATGGTCACCTGGACTGCTTTGTATCGGCAGCAGAGTAAGTGAGAAGGCGTAGCTATGAGCACCGCAGAGAATGGCTCATAGATCTTTTATTTGGGGTTATGTAAATAGGACAGAGTTTTCAAAATTGGTAATTCAATGCCTTAACCTTTTTCAGGGGTGTCTTCAAGTCTTTAATTCTGAAACATTTCCCATCAACCAAAAGAAAACGCGATAAAAACCTCTTGAAAAGAAAACGTAAGTGGAAAACCCTCTTGGCGAAACACACTTTGTCCCTTTTTTATGCTCCAAATTCACCTAGCTTTCATCTTTCTGACAATACCCTTCCTGTGACTTTTGTAAGTTCCTATCTTTTTGTTTGGTAAAGGGCTTATCCTATTTATCTCCTCTCTCTGTGGTCAAGTATGTTTTAATAAGATGTCCATTTCTCTCCCTTTGGTTTACAGGGCGGGGGAAACCTCGCAGTGGCAAGTTGTCCCGTGCAGATCTCTCAGGAATAATCCGTATCAGTGAGGAGAGCAGCTCAGATTCTGAACTAGACAGCGACTTCAACTCTTCACCGGAGTCCTTGCAGGACAATGATGATGTCATCTTTGTGGAACACACTGTGAATGGCTTAATAATGCCTGACCGTGGTAAGTCAGCGCAAAATTCCAAAAGCTCCATATACCAAAACAGTGTAAATGCTGTACATCCTCTGGGAGTACTTTTCTTCAGAAGTGGGCCGCACAATCAGAAATGCATTATCGTGTTGGGCCGCATTAATATTTTTTATTTATTGGGAAAGAATAACTTGTTAGCCATAAAAGAAAAGTTTTTTTTTTACTAGTGATGCAAAAGCAGTTGAAAGTAACCCCTTAATGATGAAATGTCATGGGTTAAAACAAGCGGTGGATGCGGTCAGTCATCACATACACAGCTTAGGCAGTGTTTCTTTTAATTCCTTGATGTCGAGGCATTAAGCAACACCAAAATCTGTTGTTGAAGCCTGTATTACCTTACTGCTTTACAGTTTATTGGAACACGTATTAAATTAACAATAATTTAATAGCAATAGTTGGAGCATATTCTGGAAAAATTATTGAATGAATGGTTGGATGAAATGGAAGGTCTTGTTTGGAACTGAAGTAAACATGGTCAATTGTCTTTAGGTCCAGAGCAGGTTGAGCTCAAGAAGAAAGATTTGTTGGCCAAGGTCCAGGCTCTCGGGAAGGATTTGCCTCTAAATACACTGGATGAGCTCATAGATAAATTTGGAGGCCCGGAGTACGTGGCTGAGGTATTTTGGCTAACACTTGCGCTGGCTTTCTGCAAGTTTATATTTTACCTAAGTAATGACCATTTGTCTTCACCACAGATGACAGGGCGCAAGGGACGTGTGGTCCGCCGCAGTAATGGGTCCGTACAGTTTGAGTCTCGTGCTGAGCATAACCTGTCCATTGATAACGTCAACCTGCGGGAGAAAGAGCGCTTCATGAATGGAGATAAGGTGAGCTGTCAGTGAGGTGGTCTACCACTCCTTTTATATTGCTCTTATTCATCCTTACCTTTCTGCTTATGACTTACGTGATTTGTTTTCTCTGCTCTCTCATTAACCATTTATAGCCTTTAAACCCATTGCAAATTTCTAAGGGGGAAATTCACCATTAGGAAAAATCCTCCAACTTGCCTTGCTTTACGACTCATTAATGCCTGGTCTTTGCAGTTCACTAGTTAGTTCAGTTTTAATGAATACCACTCAAAAATCTTTCTGTAATGTGTGAGCATCTAATAAGGTTCTATATGTATGGAATATAGATATAATAATACCTAGTGATATTCACACACACATACAGCCTTCAGGGACCCTTGTAGTTCTTTGTTTTAAGCGGTGATGTAAACACTTATGAATGGCAGATGGCACAATAAAGAGACTTTGCTTAAAATATATAAAAATGTAATACACCACCATATAAAAACCAAACAAAACAACACAATTATAATAAATTTGCTCCACAAGTCAATTCATTTACTTGATAAACCTAATGACCAATGTTACTCCTTTTAAACCTACCAACTTATCAGTTTAGGATCAGATATAAACTTCCCAGCAGAGCGCAGTATTTAGAACTGACTATATGGTCTACTACTTGATTTACTTGGTTTGTATATCAATTTGAACATCAACCAAACCTGTCAAGTATACACCAATAAAGTCTACCTAAAGAAACTTGTACTGATGATATATAGAATAGGAATAAATAATATTACTTTCTTTGTCAGGTATATATCAGTCAGACTGCAGGTACAATAAGATATAGCTATTCTAAATCTATTATTCCCCATGGTATTGGCTCAGTTCACAATATTTAAAATAAATGGAAACCTTCATACATTAACAGAATTCTATGGTGAATAGATCTGATCTTTGGGTGCTCTGGTCAGTCTCTCAAAATCATTCAGCCTCTTGGGTACTCTAACCAGTAGATGGTTTTCTTTCTCCAGATATGAAGACCTGAATGATAACATTGATTACACTATTACATAAGTGAATTGGCCTTTGATTCAACTATACTGTCTTTGGTTACACATATTCTTAACCAAAGACATGTTGGGTTATATATATCATTATAATTTATCCATCTACCCTGTATGAATAACACATAGAAACATAGAATGTGTCGGCAGATAAGAACCATTTAGTCCATCTAGCATGCCCAATTTTCTAAATACTTTTATTAGTCCCCAGTTCCCTATCTTATGGCTAGGATAGCCTTGCGCCTTTCGCATACATGCTTAAAATCCTTGACTGTGCTTACCTCTACCACTTCCGTGCATATACATTAGGGATCGACCGATATTGATTTTTTAGAGCCGATACCGATACCGATAACCTGTGAACTTTCAGGCCGATAGCCGATAACTTATACCGATATTTCGTGCATTTTAATTTTTTGGGAAAAAAAACAATTTCTACACAAATCTGCTGTTAAATGAACATGTTTATTGTTAACGTTTAGCTTTTTTTTGTAAATCTTTTTCATTGCTAAATAAAAATAAATAATGCAGCAAAACAATGGTGATATGGTCAAATACAACAAATTGGACCCCTTTTTTTTTTTTTTTTTAAATAAATATCAGTCAAAAGGTAACAAGAACAACAATGTTCAATTGCACATAGTCCATACTTAGATTAAATCTTAGTAAAATGAGCAGCAATGACAGGCAATTATATCAAAGGGACACTACAGTAAATATAAGCAAGGCATCAAAACAGCTTAATTAACCCCTTAGTGACAAGACATTTTCACCTTGACTTTCCCTTGGTGACAATGGCTGTTTTGACATTTCTAGGGTGTTTGTGTTTAGCTGTAATTTTTTGCTTTCTCACATACAGTACCCACACAAATTATATGTTGTTTTTATCGTCATAAGAAGGGCTTTCATTAGATACCATTATGTTCATCATATCTTATAATTTACTACAAAAAAAATCATAAAATATGATGAAAAATTTAAAAAAACCCACGTTTTCTAACTTTGACCTAAAATATAATTTACACAAATAAAATCATTAAAAAAGACCCCGTCTAAATAGTTTCTAAATGTTGTCCCGAGTTCAAAAATATGCATGTTTCCATATTTTTCGGTATTGTCTTGCGAGTTATGGGGCAAAAACCAAAAATGGTGTTTTTTGGTTTTTTCCTATATTGATCTTTTGACCCCAACCCGAACCCAAAATTTAACCCTAACACTAAATTTAACCCCAACTCTAATCCTTATTATATCCCTTAATATTTTTTAACTTTAATTTAATTTTAACCCTATCCCTTATGCTAAAAAATATTTAATTTTAACCCTATAGGCTAATATAGCTAAATAACCTATTTTTATTTAATTAAATATGTATTTTAATTATTTTCCATTGCAATGCTACTAAACTACCACTAGGGGTAGTCAAGTAGCATATTCAGAGCGACGAAAGTGAAGTTACTTTCACTTCCGAAGCTCAGACCGGCAGAGGACTTAGCCATATTGACGGAGCAGCATGCTCCGTCAATATGGCTCCCCACGATCGCTCCGTGGGGCGATCGTGGGGGTCCCAAAATAGAAATATCGGTGCTGGCTATTGCCTCGATGTCGAGGCAATAGACCAGCACTGTTAAAGCAGTTTTCGCGATCGTTGATCGCGAAAACTGCTTCATTCAAATATTATCGGCATTATCGGTAAAGTTAGATGCCGATACCGATAGTTTAGGAAACTGTGAATATCGGCCGATAATATCGGTTAATCCGATAATCGGTCGATCCCTAATATACATAAGTAAAATACATTTAATGAATTTCTATGATCTTTTGTTTTCATTTAATGATTTTAATATGGTCAGGAGCTTATTGTAAGATCTCATTATTTGGGGTATTTTTTTCGACCAGCAAACACTCTGGGTTTTCTCTTGCATGAAGCTCGGGATACATTTAATAGTCTCCCTCGAGTCCATAAGTCTTTACAAATATATCCCATGAATGAAACTGTAGATAAGGATTTCCCTATGGTCTTCTCATGGTCACTACACAAGGCTATTTCGACCTTTGTTTTACAATGTAAAAGAAAATCCTCAAGCATCCCTTTTGTAGTATGAATATCAGACTTCATACTGAACCAAATCATCATAACTGTAATGTTCACTGATGTTGATATCATTAATTTCTCTGAACCTGTAAACTGTTAAGCAACAAAAACATAATGTACAATTTTACTCTTTTCTCTCCTTTCATTACTTCAAGTTGGTGGCTATAATATCCGAGGCATCGAGTTCAGGTATTTCCCTCCAAGCTGACCGACGAGTGCGTAACCAGCGCCGGCGGGTCCACATGACATTAGAGCTGCCATGGAGTGCTGACAGAGCAATTCAACAGTTTGGTGAGTAGTCTGCTGTTCACATTCCCTCGTGCATGGTGTGGCTAGTGTAATAGACTACGTGATTCAGGGCTGGGGGCTGTGTACCATTAACATCTGTTGATTAGAGACCATCTTCTTGTACGTATCTTTATGGTTAGTGATAATCACTTCATATAACCTGATTTTGCCACATGTTCACATTTGTATTGTAATCCTCCTTAGGCCGCACACATCGCTCCAACCAAGTATCTGCTCCAGAGTACGTCTTCCTGATCTCCGAGCTTGCAGGAGAAAGGAGGTTTGCCTCTATTGTTGCAAAGAGGCTGGAGAGTCTGGTAGGTAACAAGAAATATTTTGAATTATGACAATTTGACCTCCCCAAAACCATTGGAATCTAATTTATATCCTTCACATCTGTTTCCACCCAGGGTGCTCTGACTCATGGGGACCGGAGAGCCACAGAAACAAGAGATCTTAGTAAATATAACTTTGAGAACAAGGTATGTACGATATTGTTCTTATGGGGTTCTGTGTAATCTTTGCACAGAGATGTGAAGGTTTGCATGCCCCCAAGATGGAGGATGGAGTATGCGTTTGTGTACATGTTCTAAGTCAGTGTACTCATGCAAAATTCTCTTCATACAGTATGGAACTCGTGCTCTTGAGCAGATCCTCTCTGCTATCCTGAACCAGACTCCAAGAGATGTGCCTCCTCCACAAGGTTATCCAGGAGGACCAATCATTTTTTTCCAGGGTGGGTGTGATTGTTGTAAAAATATATATATATATTTTTAAAATATGAATAATTTCATTAGTCCATCGCCTTATCTTATATTTAGGATAGCCCTATGCCATGCTTCAACTCCTTCGCTGTATTAATCTCTACTTCTGCTGGAAGGCTATTCCATGCATCCACTACTCTTTCAGTAAAGTAATACTTCCTGTTATTACTTTTAAACCTTTGCTCCTTGAATTTAAGACTATATATGTCCTTTTATTGTGGCAGTACCAGTATAGAAATCTCATACTTCTATAGAAGTACCAATTCACATCCCTCCACAACAGTCACTGTATTTACCTTTCATGCTTTTTTACTGCAACAATTTATTTCACTTCATTACTATGCTCCATAGTAGTGTTCAGTTCACTTTTCTACACACCCCATTCTCTTTTCTCATTGGTGCTGATTTTCCCTCCTTTATCCTTTGACAGTGCCCTAAGTTAGTGCTCCTTCCAGTTTTCTTTTTCACGTTTTTCTTGGCTAGTGTTAGTGCATTTATATATAACCTTTACCAAAATATTATTCCCTTTTCTTTTCCTCAGATTTAAAACAAGGGCTTCTCTCAGTGGGCATTTGCTGCAAAGAGACCAGATACAATGCTGTTGTTGATAAAGGTAAGAATCATTTTTCTGATGACAGCTCTCAAATGACATACCACTCCAATAACTTTTGTTACTAAATTTTGCATTTTTTAATTTTATTTTTCCACCATCAGAATGTTCAGTCACTAAATTCCTTAACCGGATGCTTGGCCTGGAGGTTCATAAACAGAACAGCCTTTTCCAGTTCTTCTCCGATACATTTGACTTTCTCATCCAGAAGGATAAAAGAGAGGGAAAATATGACATGGGCATTCTGGGTAAGATGTTCACAACCAGGTTGGGGCAATAGAAGTCGTGATAGATCCAGCTGAAGGGCTGTGAGGGAATATGGTATTCCAACACCCCCCACATAGAGCATATGCCATGTGGATATTCTTAGAGAACACGTGATGATATCTTCTCTTTCTTCTCAGATTTGGCTCCTGGAATAGATGAGATTTACCAAGAGAGCAAAGAGATTTTCTTGACACCTGGTCACCCTCAGGATGGACAAGTTGTTTTCTATAAGGTAAATCAGATGTGCCTTCTGCTTAATGTTACAGCCCAATTTCTTTATGTATCCCACCACATACCATAACCATCTGGATCCTATAGTATCTTTTTGTCGATTCACAGATTAGTGTAGATCGTGGCATGAGCTGGGAAAAAGCCCTAGACAAATCGCTCAATCTCCAATCTCCAAATGAGGGATTCTACTTGTCCTACAAGGTAGAGGAAATCTTATTTGCCATTCTTTTCAGTTCAGGTTCTTTATAGTCTTGTGTAGGCATGGAACTTATATGTGCATATCTGCTTGCCATACCTTGGGACTGACTGTATGTTGGGGTCTTGACCAGTTCTTCCCTCTTCCTCAGGTCCGTGGTGAGATGTACTCTGCAGTTTTGGCAGAGCATCGGCATGGAAAGTACTTCAACCTGTATAAACCCAATATTGGAAAACAGAGCCAGCCAGAAACATTGGAGAGCCTACTTAGCAAGTATCACAAGGTGTGCAGTTTTGATAGAGGTTAATAAAATGATTGGCACATTGATATTAGATTAAAAGGGTAGTATGCGGTGTCCCTCAAGCTACTGATGACCTACATCTCCAATGTAGTTCTGTCAGCTACGAGGCTGGCAAGGGAGTGTGGGAGATGTAGTACTCCAGCAACTGGGAGCTGCAGTTTGATACCCCTGATGACAAGTGTGCTTTAATATTGTAGTATATAGTGGGCAGTGATGCTGAGCTCCCCTTTTTTTCCCATTTAGGTTTCTGAAAAGGATGCTCAACTTCATTGGGAACGCCAGTATGTTTTCTCATTCAGCAACTGCAGCCATACCATGTGGTGAGACTATTATTGTTGAATATTTTGATGATTTATCTCCTTGACAGGGAGGCAACTTAAATACACCATGGGGGTTGTTTACAAATGTCAATTCTCAAGAGAATTCGAAGTGAAGCAATCCATATGTAATGAACAATGCTCCAAATGCTTTTAGAAGTAATGTGTAATGTGTGTATATATATATATATATCACCACTACCATTGTTCTCCAAGCTATTCTGCATCCTAACATCCCCTTGTACACAGGAATGGAAACTGTAAAGGAGTCCAGCAGGGTAAGGAGTGTGTCCAGGGACTGCGTCTTCGGCATTACTACATGTTGTGTGGCTCTTTGCTGCGTGTCTGGAGTCGCATGGCGTCTGTGATTTCTGATATCACCAGCAGCAGCTACCTGCAGATTGTACGATTAAAAACCAAAGACAAACATAAACAAGTTGGTAAGTAGCTGCAATGGCTACCGAACTAACCTTTGCATTATTAGCTTTGAATTACCCCACTCTGCAAACCAAGGACCGTCCAATGTCGTAAACTGTATGTACAACCCCAGGCAAAATATAGCATGGATAATAATTCTGCTCCAATACTTAAATATGTTAAACCATTACCACTTATCTACTTTAGATTTACATTTTTCTTGGAGACCAGTTATACGGGGGTTTGTTTTAACGGACCAAATTTTATTAGATGCACATGGAAATGTATATCGTACGCACCTCTGTAACTCATTGTTTTTTTTTTTTAACTCTTTGTGCTAGGCATTAAGATCCCTGAGAGCTGTGTGGCGAAGGTTAAAGAAGAGCTGAAACAAATGGACCTGAATGTGAAGCGCAAGCATGAGGAGGCACGCCAGAGTGTGGAGCGGCTTTCCCTGAGCCATTCACTTCCTGCAGCCCATCCCCTGGACCTCTCCCAACCTATTTATCAACGGACACATGACTCCTTACAGGCCAATACGCACGATTACTGGGGAGGTACTTCTTTTTCTGATGGCTTAGGAAGCATTCTCTCTTCCAGCAATCACCCCAGCCAGCACTTCAATGTGAGGGAAATTATTGAGGAGATGATACAAAAATTGAAAGCACCTGATCCTTCGCCCTCTGACCGGCAGAGTGTCATCCAGTTTAGTGGAGAGCAAAACAATTTCTGGGGGACGGGGTGAAGCATCATTACCTTCCCTTGTTCTCAGACCAGCATCTCTGCCTCCGTAATTCTGCATCCTTGTGTAGGGAACTAAGACACACGTGTAGGTCCCATCAATCTTATGTCCGGATCAGGGGTCTACAGAACTTGGGGGGCCGGTGAGGACGGGGGGGTTATTATAATGAACATTGCATGCTCTGCAGGAATGGTGAAATTATAGTAGACACCTGGATTCTACTCCCCAAGCTGCAGCATAAAAAAGGAAAAGAAGATATCAGAGCAGTGCATACATTCAACATGTCCATTCTCTACATTATTATCACATGTTCTTCAGCACTCCTGAATGGCTGACATACCTGGCTCTGGACCCATAATGATGTCCCTGTTTATTTGGGACCTGACACTGTAAAAAGCAACCTGTGGAGCCATTAACCTCTTCGAAGGGGACGGTCATGTGCTTCTGTCATCATTAGCCTTCTAATGTTCATGAGCCACCATCTTACCCCAGGACTGTTCTTAAGTTTGCTTTTTCCTCTTCTACAGAAACAGGCTCAAATGTTTCCAGGAGCTGGCTTCTCTCAGCGCTCAGCACTTTATCCTGTTTTCTGCCAAGCATTACACACCGCTGACCCGGAGTCATACACAGAGCAATATATTATGTGTGAGCGGCGTAATAATGCACAGATAGGCTGGGAGAGACAGATGTGGCTTTTAACTTTAATGTTATGTCAACCCTTGCTAATCTTTGCACTATTAGCTCCCCCGTGATCTCCTTGTGGATGGAAGGGGCCTCTGTGTCAGCTCAGGGTATATGTGTGTGTGTGTGTATATATGTTTAAATTTCCTAATCTGTATATCTCAGGCTGGGCACAATTTGCCAGACAGACGCAGATACTGTTTTATGTTTCATGCCAAAGAATTTTATTTTTATTTTATTTGTATTTAATCCCGTCCGTGTGGAAGTTTCTTTACCTCTGATCACCTTAGTAAGTAAGTGCAGAGACAAGCTTGTTGTTCAAAACACAATCTATCAGGACCTCAGTCTGTATTACATACTTGCTTTAAAGGTATAGCTTCCCCGCTGGCCATTAATAACCTCTCAGTGACATCATTAAGGCAAATTGGAAGCGCCGTACCCTCAGGGTTCCTATGAATACTTCTGGAGGAGTGATTATTCAATTACCTCTTGAATATATTAAAGATTAGATCAAATGCGACTGTCTCTCACTTTAGGTCACAACATATGCAATGAAAAAGCCGAACTAGAAGCCCAACCATAATATGATACTAGTACATGGGAGAAATCCACTGTCTCTTCTGCTTGTGCAATTAATTTCATAATAGTATGCCTCAGCCCACAGACATTAGCCTGTAAGTGGTTAATAATTTAAGATGCCTCTAAAGTGTATCTCCATCCGCCATCACCAAGTCTTAAAACTCCCGTTTTCCCGTGTAATTCCCCAGGAGGATGGGATGATTGTGTGCAATATGAAGCTTTACAGAAAGGGTGATCGGTACATGGAGTGATAGTCAGGTGAGCCAGATGTTAGTAAGGGATAAACACAAAGTAAACAAACCAATAGCCCTGTTCTGTTTTATCTCGCCTCATTGCATACAATGAATAATGCATTAATTCTTTGCTGTGAAAGGCAACTCCTGCATGGAAAGTGGGAGCAGTGTATATAGAACATACTACATAACTGTCTCACTGTATTCTGCCTTCACAGCCCTTGGCCGTGCTCTGCACTGTCTGGCCATGAAAACCATATATAGTTTTATTTTTTATCCTAGTATGGAACCAGTCCATTCTTATTTCAAGACAGAGGTTTTATATCTATATGTATTTAATGAACAGATGCACATTATTAGTAAGGAAGTCCCCCTAAGATTGAACTGACAGGGATGTACCATCTCTCCAAGTGTAGTTCACAGTCTGCAGCATACCCCGGCCTATGCTGTGCTGCAAAGCAATATACCACATCTTGCGCACCTCAGTGGCAGGTAAAATGTTATGCAATGTTCTCCGATCAGTGCCTTGCACATACTTCTTGCACACACGCGTTCTCCAACGCTGGATGCTGCATCTCTTTTAATGTATTTTTTTAATGTATTCACTCAATAGGTTGTCGAACTGTATCTCAGGTATTTTAGCCCCCCCTTTGGCGTCTGGGTGAGGGAGGCTGCATCAGATCGCTCGGAGACCATTGCAAGACCTTCTGGAAATACGGGATTAAGAGGAACTGCTGTCCCTATAGTGTGTCAGGTTTAACCCAGTGTGTCCCCAGTGAGATCTCCTTAGTGCCTGTGATCTCTCGGACAAATTTCTTTTGCAGTAAGTTATTGTGACACGCGTGCGTGCTACTGATCATGCGCTGTCCCCGCAAGCGTACTCGACGCATATTTATGAGTCTGTGATATATAAATATATGTATACAGTTTATTTAGAATATGTGCCTTCAACTAATTCCTACTTTTTCTACTTGTATCAGAAGGGGTACATTTGAAGCCCAACCAAGTAAAATTTTCAATCTAATTACAGATTTGTGAGTTTCATTGCCAAATAATCATTGTGTGTCAGTACAGGAATGGAGTAGAAGGTGATATTTATGTAGCACAGAGTTTGAGCACAAAAGGATCAAACAAACTACAAGGCAGAAAAGAGCTTATAGAAACACATAATATAGAACACAGTTGAGGTGTTGGTTTAGGACAGAACCAAAAGCACATTAAAAAAAAACTGTTGAACTGCTGCTCTTTAGGTGTTGGATGACTGCATCTCCCATTTAATGAATAGCTGTAGTTTATAGTAAGTACTGCTATTCAGAAATACAGCCAGTCAAATACTCTGCCAGCCTCTTAATAGACAGAATATTTTGTGAGAGAGTTGCAGTTACACAACCATGCTGTCAGGTCTCTGCATTAATTTGTGGGCCTTGAGCTGTAACTGGCTAAAAACATAACTGTCCAGAGAAAGATGTAAGGGATAACACCACTAACCCAGGGCTTGATAAATCCAGGGAGTCATTGCTCCTAAATTCCTACTGCTGGCTTTTTTTTTAAAACTTTTTAATTAAAGACAATTTGACTTACAACATAAATCTTACATGGCTCAACATAATCCAACAACTTCAATACATGTTACATGGGAAATCTGTACCATAAATAAGCATTACCTATATACAACAAAAGAAAAGTCAAAATAACCAAAGGGGGGGGGGGGGGGGGGGGTAACATATTTATGGACTCTTTCCCTATCTGGCCCTGTCTTGTCCTAACTGTATCCCTATACTTACCCTATACAAAAACTCTCTACCTCACCTTATCTACACCCTGTTCTCACCCTCTCTGACCCTACTGCTTGCATGGAGAGGGAGAATGTGGAAAAAAATATATATATCCAAAGAACAAGAGGTGGCACTCATGGGACTTATATATCCAAATATTTCAGTAGAAAATCAATGTTTCAAGCTTCAGTATGGAGTCTTCGTAAGGACAATTCTGGGAAGACTCCATACCGAAGTTCCATAAGTGCCACCTCTTCTGTTCTTTGGATATCTATTTGGTTGTGCTTGCACTTGGGCTTTAAACTTCAATATGTAGTGTGCCGTTTTACCTCTGTTGCGTATATTTCCATATGTGTGCGTGTGTTTAAAGGCAAGCGAAAGACATATCGCTCCTTCCATACCTGCACAAGATCCAATTATGTACAATGTAAGATAAAATTAAAAGCTTACCCCAAGAAATATCAAACCCTTTATTATCCCAACATCAAATAACACAAACCCCAACCCCCTAAAAAAAAAAAAAAAAATTCACCCCCTTTTCTCCCATCTCTAACTTCCCTAATATTCTTCAGACATCACAGCAGTTATATAGTTTACTCCTTGATCCTTTAAAACCTGATTTTAACCTAAACAAGTTAATTACACGCATTTGTATCTTCTAAATACAACGAGAATTACCCATATAGATGGAGAAAAACATCCTATCCTCCCATCATAGAGATGTAATGACTATAATGTGGTAGAATTAAAGAACATCTCCCAGGGTTCCCATCTCCTATTATGTTCTTCTACACATATTTGTCAAGCCCTGTCAATTAACCATATGCTACTGAATTTAAGCCGATGGGAAATAAGAGAAAATCCTCTTAAGTGCAAATTCCTTATCTTGCCATTCTCTTCAAGACTGCAAACTATGCTGACTATATACTTCTATGAAACCTAGGATGTTAAGACCGTTCTATCAATTCCACAGGTGGTCCCTCTCTGCAGTAAAGATTGTTCATTAGCACTGTTTATAACATTTTTAATTGGTTTATTTATATTATGGTCCAGCAGATTGTTTACTAATTTTAACCTCCGTGCTGTAGCTATTTATAGAATAGTAGTTATATATTTAATGCTCCTAGATACTTTTTTTTTTATTATAAAACATGCAAGTTTTGCAGACCCTCAAGAAGAGGGAATCAGGTGCAAGTTGGAAACATATTAGACAGGTAAAGTGCAGTTATGCTTTTAAAAATATATTTTAAGGATCTATCTTACTTTATATTTTGCAGCACTGTGCACCCAGATGTGGTTTCCTGGGTTGACTGTGGTCTATAGCCCTCTCCTGTACCATTCACTGCTTGTTTTTCAAACCAAGTTCCCCTAAACCATTACATGATGCAAAGTGATGTCATTCATCAAGCACAAACCATGTGGACATCACAATATAATTGTGTGGTTCCATTCTTGAGGCTAAAACTATGGCTGTCTATAATACTTGATGAAAGTGTGGTTTACGCAACATAAGTTCTAAGTTATTTTTAGATTCCTTGGGCCCTTCTATCCAAGTGTAAACAGTTTGACAGGCTGTGGTTCTATGAGGTAAGGAGATATAATAATTTCTCAGCTTATGTAAGATGACAATGGGTTTGGTGCAAAGTTCCCCTGTTTCCCCTTAGACCTCATCACTATGTGCGGGGAGATCAAAGCAGCACTAATTGAGTTCTGAGATTAAGTCAGGAGGGGCCATGGGAAGAGACAAATACATGGTGGGTAGGAGGTATAGGAGACTGATATGGGGAAGAGACAGACATGTAGAAGGCATGGAGACAGACAGACAAGGGGATCATGGAGCAAAGAAACACAGAGTGAATGAGGGAAGGGGTTATGAGGGAGAGATGGACATGGGGAGACAGATATGTGGGGGTTATGAGGAGTGAAAGAGACATGCAGGAGAGATAAATATGGGTTATACAGACAGACAGACAGACAGACAGACATGGATATAGGAGGAGAAATGGAGACATGCAGCAAAAGAGACCACCATGGGGAACAGAAAGCTAGACATGGAAAAATATATGGGGTATGAGGGGAGAGAGACAGATATGTGGGTATCAGAAGAGAGAGACAGATATAGGGGTATGGGGCGAGAGACAGACATGAGTGTATGGGAAGAGAGAGACAAATGAGTGACATGGTGGAATATTATTATTCGCTCTTTGTGTACTTCTTTTCCAATGATGTTCAGCCCGACTTTGAGTGGTTGGGCATCATGGGAATGGTAGTTAAAACTCATTCGGCTGTCCAGAAAAAAGTATCCCATGTTGCTGGCTGAGCATCATAGAAATAAATAAAACCACTACACAGTATTATGGCCAAATATATATCTTTTATTTAAAATAAAAGTATGTGTTGGTCCTTTACATCAAAATAAAGTTTGTGGTCTCCCTCTCCCCAATAATGAAATGGGCATGCCTCAGGCAGTCATGGGGAACAAAAATAAGTAGAAAGATAAACAGCTTAAAACAGGGCTCGACAAACCCCGGGCGCCAGGTCGCCATGGCGACCAGGAAATCAGACCTGGCGCCCAGGTAACATGAGCCCTGCATGGTGCCTTGGCAATAGGATTTTTTTTTTCTTCTCTTTAATCTAGCGGTGCGCGAGGGAGCAGACTGGCTGCACAGACTTCCTGCTCCGCCCCCACGCGCACCGATATAGTGCTGATCACGAGGGAGCTCAGCAGGAAAGCAAAGCTGCTCTCTGCCACTGGGCTGGAACGTGCGCCCCCCCCCCCCCCTCCCTGCATTGAGTTTGGAACGCAACCCCCTATCCCCCCCTCCCTGCATTGATGTGTTATAGCAGGGATGGGGGACATTGATAGGTAAGCTTTTTTTTTTTTTTTTCCTTTAAAAAAACAAACAACCCTGCTACCTTGTGTGTGTGTGTGTGTGTATATATGTGTGTGACTGGATGTGTATGTGTGTGTAAATATGTGTCTGACTGGATGTGTTTGTGTGTGTGTGTATATATGTGTCTGACTTAAAAAAAAAAAAAAAAAACCTGCTGCCTTGTATGTGTTTATATATATATATATATATATATATATATATATATATATATATATATATTGTGTTACTGGATGTGTATGTGTGTGTATATATATATATGTGTCTAGATGTATGTGTGTGTATATATGTGTCTAGATGTGTTAGTGTGTATATATGTGTCTGGATGTGTTTGTGTGTATATGTGTCTGACTGGATGTGTTTGTATGTGTGTGTATATGTGTCTGACTGGATGTGTTTGTGTGTGTATATATGTGTCTGACTGGATGTGTTTGTGTGTATATATGTGCCTGACTGGATGTGTGTGTGTGTGTATATATCTGTCTGAGACAGTAAAAGAGCACTGGAGGACCTGGTCAGATAAACCAAACATAAAGTAATCCCTCCGATTTCAGCCTGTTGAAATAACAAAGTGGAGCTTCCCTCAACGCCAGGCCATCCAGCCCGTACAATAGGGAAAAAAAAGGAAGCAAAAACGGTTTGCGGAAGGAGCTCACAATCAAAGCAGGTATGTGAAAATAAGCCAGAGTTTAATGCTTCCGTAAAACAGGCTAGTACAAAAAAGGAAATGAACCACACAGTGAGAAAGACGCCTTACGCGTTTCGTGCTTCAAAAGCACTTAATCATAGCCTATGAATATACCCTTCCCCAGCACTTATCTCCATGCTGCTCTGTCTCCCGGTGCTCTGCGACCGGAGTTTCTCTCCTCCGTGCAGGAGGGAAGACTGCACTGAGGAGGGAAACTCCGGTCACATTTTTAAAAAAAAACTTTATTGAAGCTGCGCGGCTGGAGGGGAGCGCAGAACGCTTCCCTCACAGCCGCAGTCCGGGGATTTTTTTCGGGCTTGACCTGGGCCCGTATCGCCCGTCTCCCCCTGATGGCGGCCTGGATACGGCAGCCATTAAAAGTCCTCTTCAGACACCTAAGAGCTCTGGTCAAAAGTAAAAAGGCGGTAATGAAGCTGGAGGTGTCCACTCTTTTCAAGAGAACATCCGTAATAATGACCTCCATCGGCACATTAGGAAATATTTTCCTTATTTAGGAACTAGAACCAATGGTGACAATCTAAATGTAGAAAAAGGGGGGAATCAAATGGGCCTTCAATCCTACCCAAGTCTAGCTCTTTGTTAATCTTTTCCCAAGCAACCAAAATGTGATCTCTAACCGATTTAAAATTCTTCACCCATTGAAAAACAGGAGGATTTTGAGACCCCCACTGGAATTATGAGACCCCCACAAAAACCTATTTCAATGGTTCTGGATTTCTGCTTGTCTGGGTAAGTTTCTAGAAATGGAAGCAGTTTTTCCAATTTCACTGGGGTCAAAGCTTTTGTGAATTGACTCTCTAACTGGGATCTGAGAATTAGACAATTTGCGGAAGCAGTGAAAAAAAATAGATGGGCCCCACTGCAATGGTTTCATTCATGCCTATATTTACAGTTATTCAGCCATTTGCGTTGGGCCTCGTTAAATGCCCAGCAAATGCCTTTTTAGTTGAGAATTGGTATTAAATCTGTTAAAGGAAAAGGGGAACCTTTGCGGCATCATAAGGCTCACCCACAAGCCCACGTCTTTCACACCCCATGACAAATTAGGATAGACAGACAGTTTCTGACGAAACATCTCATCATATGTATACCATGCAGAGCCATCAAAATTTTTGTATACCACCATAACCGTGTCAACATATTGAAATTACTCACTGCATTTTTCTGGGTGTTTTTCACCATCAACTGCAGTTAATATACAAAAAGCTTGTAGACAATTATTAAATGTTTTAGAAACCTGTTTCTTTCCTTATTTTCTTTTGAATCTCTCATGGTTGGTAATAGAGAAAATAAATCAATGTCCTCACCTTGCCAAAAAATAAAATTTCAACACCTTAGACAGATGAAAGCCCAAAGGAGAGCTTTCACATGCTATGGCTTCTTTCGTACAAACTTCACCAACACATTGTTCAATATTAGGCTCCTCTACTTCTGTTGGTATCCACCCCCCAAGCCTGAGCTGGATTTGGCCCCCCCAGGACAGGACTACAACTACATCAGATAAATTAAAATAATTTCAAGAAGTTTTTGCAAATTAAACTCACCCTGCAGGGGGTTACCAGCTTTGCCTCTCTGCTCTTTCAGTGTCTGGGCTGCCTGTGTAAGAAGCCTGCTTGGACCAGCTGAAGTACTTGGAGCCTCTTCCTCAGCCCCCTCTCTTAGTCTACGTTTTTCTCCCCTTCTTCTCACAGGGGAAGGTGAAAACCCCTCTTGTTCTTCTTTTGACGTTTGCCTTTGCAGCTAGCTTTCTTTTTGGCGATGACTGGGGGGTGCTGGCTGTCTTCTTTGTCCGACAATTCTCCTCTGCGCTCCTGACTGGCCACTGCAGCAAGGAATATCTTCTTCTTCATCATGTCCCTCTTTAACATCTGCAGACGGCCCAGGGTTTTCTGAAATATCTTCAAGCATCATGGAAATACGCTCCTCACCACCCGGAATCAAAAATTGCACTTTGAGGCACTGCACATGAGATCTTCAAAACCCACCGACATGCTACTTAAACCAAAAACACCAGAAAGCAATTTGTTGTGGAGCTGGCTCCTTTAAGTAATCCTGTCAAAGTGAGATGAGCTGAGACAGTACCTCAGCTATTTATATAAAACTAAACTGTCACGTGCTTTCCTGGAATGCTCCAATCACTGCCCTGCACTAACCTAGCACGCGCTACTGAGACTATTTTCCCTCTAAAAACTAATCCAAACTAAGCCCCTCCCCCTATGTGTCACGCGGGGCTAATGGCTCGCGCTATCAGAAAATACTGTATCGCGACTCTGATCGAAACATGGACAGTGATCCTGCCCACAGACATGTATGGCACCTTGCTTGGCATTATAGTACCAAAGTAACCAAGCTCACCTCTGTCAAACACCATACATCCCCCACCTGGCACTACCCCATGCCATAACTTAGTGGGTGACAACAGTGGCGTAGCGTGGGGGGTGCAGGGGGGGCCGGCTGCACCGGGCGCAATATCTGGGGGGGCGCACTAGCCCTATGCGGCCGCGTGGCCGCCAGGGCCGTCTTTAACGCGGGGCAAACGGGGCAGCTGCCCTGGGCCCATTTACTCCTGGGGGGCCCCAAGGCAGCTGTCCCGTGGGCCCCCAGCCCCTGCTGCCGCGTTCACAGCGCATTGCGCTTGTGAACGCTTTTTTCCGGCAAGCCGCATCCGATGGATGCGACGGCCGGAAAAAAAAAAAAAAAAAAAACTGACGCCGGATGTGACGTCGCGTCACATCCGGTGTCTGCTTCCCTCCTCCGTGCAAGAGGGAAGACTGAACGGAGGAGACATCCGGCGGGGGACACGGAGCCGCTTCATGTAAGTACCGGGGGGGGGGGGGGGGGCTGGCTGGCACAATATTCCTGGTATCTGACTGGCACTATATTACTGGGCATCTGATTGGCACAATATTACTGGGTATCTGATTGGCACTATATTACTGGGTATCTGATTGGCACAATATTACTGGGTATCTGATTGGCACTATATTACTGGGTATCTGAATGGCACTATATTACTGGGTATCTGATTGGCACAATATTACTGGGCATCTGACTGGCACAATATTACTGGGTATCTGATTGGCACAATATTACTGGGTATCTGATTGGCACTATATTACTGGGTATCTGAATGGCACTATATTACTGGGTATCTGATTGGCACTATATTACTGGGCATCTGATTGGCACTATATTACTTGGCATCTGATTGGCACTATATTACTGGGCATCTGATTGGCACTATATTACTGGGTATCTGATTGGCACTATATTACTTGGCATCTGATTGGCACTATATTACTGGGCATCTGACTGGCACTATATTACTGGGCATCTGGCTGGCACAATAATACTGGGCATCTGACTGGCACAATAATACTGGGCATCTGACTGGCACTATATTACTGGGCATCTGGCTGGCACAATAATACTGGGCATCTGACTGGCACAATAATACTGGGCATCTGACTGGCACTATATTACTGGGCATCTGGCTGGCACAATATTACAGGCATCTGGCTGGCATAATATTACAGGCATCTGGCTGGCACTATATTACTGGGCTCTGACTGGCACAATATTACAGGCATCTGACTGGCATAATATTACAGGCATCTGACTGGCACAATATTACAGGCCTCTGACTGGCACAATATTCCTGGCCTCTGACTGGCACACTATTACAAGCATCTGACTGGCATAATATTACAGGCATCTGACTGGCATAATATTACAGGCATCTGACTGGCATAATATTACAGGCATCTGACTGGCACAATATTCCTGGCCTCTGACTGCACACTATTACAGGCATCTGACTGGCATAATATTACAGGCATCTGACAGGCACCATATTCCTGGGCTCTGACAGGCACCATATTCCTGGGCTCTGACAGGCACAATATTCCTGGGCTCTGACAGGCACAATATTCCTGGTATCTGACTGGCACAATATTATTGGTATCTGACTGGCACAATATTACTAGTATCTGACTGGCACATTATTACTGGGCTCTGACTGGCACAATATTGCAGGCATCTGACTGGCACAATATTACTAGGCTCTGACTGGCACAATATTACTGGGCTCTGACTGGCACAATATTACTGGCATCCGAAAGTTACAATATTACTGGCATCTGAATGGCACAACAATTATGGCATATGTGTGTGTGTGTGGGGGGGGGGGGGTAACATTAGAGGTACAGGATTGAGGAAGTTGGCTCCATCTAGCCCAGTCTTGGATCATCTCCAGGGTATGGTTCCATTTTGATGTTTAGTTTTTGTTCTTGATATTGTTTGTCGTTTACGATGGTTGTGAGACGACATATAATAGCATGGCCCATGCTAGGTTACTACATGTGTATATTTGTATTCATAGACCTGCTGAAAATGTGGAGAATGTGTGTAATGCATGTTCGCACTCAATAAAGTGTTGGAAAATAAACTTGTATTTAGATGCATTTTACTTTAATTACATAAGTATTTTCATAACAAACAATGTGCTTGGGGGGTAAGGGTTTCTTTAACTAATCTAGTAGAAGAGACTCGAGTGCTAAAATCCACGGGTTAGGGGGCGCAAATTACTTGCCTTGCCCCGGGTGCTGACAACCCACGCTACGCCACTGGGTGACAAGCCACAGAACCTGGCTAATAGTGAGCCATTCCTTGCAGTGCTCACTCTGGGGCAGCCATTTTCCCCCAGTTGTGCTAATATGACACTTTTTTCTATTTATATAATGGCACTCTCATACATTATAACAAACCCAGACTGCTAGCTTTATATGGTTCAGTATCTCCAAACAGATCCAAGATAGCGGTAAATGAACGATGCGATAGCCATGGCAGTGCCCTTTCCCCCTGTTTGTTCTACTCTTGCGTTTTCCATACCCCTCTTATTCTCTTACCCTTTTCTTTCTATCTCTCCTAATTTCACGTTTTCCTCGTATCATAAGTTTAAATGTTTAATACGTTGTGGTTTTTAATGTGTCCACATGAGGGCAGTGTTGAGGTTAAGTTCAGGCATCTAATTCCTTTGGTTTATAAAGAAACTTTATTTACCGTATTACCGCAGGAGATGTAGACACAGCTTTGTCATAGGATTTATGCCTCACTGAGGTGGAGTTATTGGGGTTCTCAACCTCAAATTTATTATTTGTGCAGTTTGGAGGAGGCTCAAATGGCGAGGTTTGTCCTGGAAGATGCCTGACAATTTATGTTTACTCAGGAATATTTATCTTAAGATTACAAATATTTGTTACGGATGCTGTATATCACGTGTATGTATTGTTCCTACATGCTTTGTACTATTAGATATGCAGAATTTTAATGATCAAAAAAAATGTGATATTATCAGGAGAAAAGAGTAATTTACTAAACAATACTTGCTTTTCACTGCTGCAGCTTCCAATGACACTCTGGACAATTCTGTGCTTTCAGTTGTTTGGGGGAAAAGTCCCTTACCTGTTTGATTCTGCTTGTTTTCCATGCATAGTGTGCAAGAACTTGGCTGGAACTCTGACCTCATCCCCATCAAATACCTCTGAGATAAACTGTGATTTCAACTTTGAGCAAAACCTAATTGCCCAACATCAGTGCCTGACTAATTCCATGTTGGCTTACTGGATGCAAATTCCCACAGTGATGTATCAACATGGAAAACGCTGTATACTAATGCCATTGATTTTGACTTGAGATGTTTGGGGATTTGCCTTATACCGTGTATCATAGCTACAAATTAATTAAAGTAAAGCAATATTGTAATTACTGTGATAAGTGATCTGCCTGACTGCCAGCGTCACAGTGATTTTTGCATATATTCTTGATGGCATTGAGGATTAGCATGGAGCTCTTGCATGCACAACAACATGGAAGCTTATTAACCAGGCTGGGGTGCTGATGTCATAGAATGAGAAGCCAGGAAATAGCTGACCTTTGTCTTCTAGGAAACGGCAGATAGAACGCTGGCATGAATCCAATTATCATTTAGAGTCATTAATAAATAATTCAGGGGTGATAAGCGAAACCGTTATGTGGGATCACTTAAAAAACAATGGAATACCCAACAAAGTGCTATCTCTGCCCTCAATCAGACCACTAGTCAAAGTGACTGGCACCTGGGAATTCCTGCCTCTCACTTATTCCAGCACTATGCACTACCATTTATTTGATGGGCATAATCCGATTAGTGTTTATCACCTCCTTCCTTTTTACCCGCCCTTTACCCTTCAGTATCTACTATTGTTGTGCTAATATTATACTTTTCTTTCTATGTATATAATGGCAATCTCATACATTAACAAACCCAGACTTCCAGCTGTCTATGGTTCAATATCCCCAAGTAGATACAAGATACTTGTAAATGAACATACGATAGACATGGCAGTGCCCTTATATCAGATTACAACATTTCTAACCTGCATTTGTTCTGCCTGGAGACAGATGCAGTACTGAAAGGGAAAACCTGGAATTGTGGCAGTTTGAGTCCATTTTCTAGGCTGAAAAATGCGTTCAGGAAGAATTTCTCCAGAATAGACTTTTAGATCTCCATATGAAACGTCTTCATAAAGTATAAATCTCTGATTAACTTGTTTCTCTGAGGCCTAAGACTGGAGATAATGTATCCTGATACTGAGGCAAGTACTGGTGAATGTACTTTATGTACTTATTTTTCATGGAAAGTTAAGCTTGAGGAATCTTCATATAAGACTCTCTCATTTACCACAAATCTGTGGTTTTATAATTTTGGGGACTGCCAAGTACAGCTCGTCTCTACAAGACCTCAATCCTCTATGTGGCACTTGACCTTTGGGGCCAAGCAATGAATGAATAGTTCCTACATTTCAGTGATGACTTCTTCGCAAGGAGCCAGTCTCCTGTGCATTTTTCTGTTTATTTGTTTAAATCTTTGTCAGATATATTTTATTGACAGTGGTATAGCACAGAACCTGCTCTCAGGTGCCCCTATGGCTAATCATGCTTTTATCCACATCTCTCTTATGGCCACCACTGTAAGCATGGGTGTGCTGGCTCCCATGCATCTCCATTCCATAGTGGTATCACATAGAAAGTCTATGATGGATTTAATATTCACCATAATAGAAGTGACTGCTGCTTGGATGCTGGTGGAAGGCCAAAACATAGTGTCACTTTGGATTTAATGTAAGCTACTTACATAGATACCTGATAGTAAATTGGCTATTTAACAGTACAGGTATCACTAACACCATATCAGTCGGAAGGTAGTTCTCAATTTGAACTAGTGACTAGCCTGAGCAACTCAACATTTATTCAAATGCTGCAGCAATAAAAAGGTTTTAGCGAGATTCCAACAATGTACTATCATTCAGTGCTAGAATGTAGCAACTCAGGATATTCAACAACACAGATTCTGACTATGTAAGTGTATAATGTAGTCAGAAAGCCCCTATATTCACATACTGTAACAGTTTTTTGAGCCACCAACTTGCACTATAGAAATTCAAAGTCAAATATTATCCACAAGCTGATAAAGATAGAACCTGCTAATAAACAATCAATCACAATATTAACAGGATACCATCAGGTGTTATCAAGAAACACCGCTTTATCTTCTGGTACCTTGTCCACCTGGAAAAGTGTTACCCCAACTTCTGACCCTCCACCTCGCCCCATTCCCTCACCCACTTCCTTAATCTTTAACCCAGCAGCCAACCATACGTTGTTTTTTTGTTTTTTATTTCTTGGGGTTCATTTCTCAATTCGTCCTCTCTTCTCCCCAACTTTCTCCTAAAATACTTCCAACCCCGAAGTTCCTTAACAAATTAAGTCCCCTCATCAGTCGTCGTCCCCCCCCCCCGATTCTCCTGACAATTAACACCAAGGGGTTGAAGGCAGTGAAAAAAAGAACTCGTTTTACAAAACTTCAGAAATCAGCAATAATCTTTATTCAAGAAATCCACTTCTCAGATAGACACAATGCTTCCAGCTATTTCAGAAACCCCAAATCCAAGGAGGTGGCAATTCACATTGCCAAGCGCCTGCCAGTCATACGAACAGACCTTCTCTCCATTACCTTCTAAAGGGCTTCATAGCCTCTACCATCAATTACTGCACTATGGAAAGAAGCTGTTTTAGGTTTGTTTCATGTTTTGATCAGTGTGTATATACACACACTACAAATTGTTTAATGGATTATAATATTTAGGAAATTAAAACTATTTTTGAACTGTGACTTAATGACCAAGGACATAGGGTCCTGAGGATAGCCAGGTTGCGAACTACTGCTCTAAAGTACACAAAAATTTAAACTGCTTTCTTCACACACACACAAAAAAAAAAAAAATTCATATTATGGCAGATATCTAGGCATGTCTATGTGAAAACGAATCTGTTTAAAATATTTTGTTGTGAACTTTAGAGGGCCTTAAAGATTAATTCTCCTGCACAGATCAGGGGAATTGCAATGGGCAAATGTATTTTGCTGCTAACCATTTTTTTTTATGTGGTATTCTGACATATATGGAACTACCATGTCAAAAATCTTTTTTACAAATATTACATTATGTTTCATATTGAAGCATATATGTAGGCATATGCAATTAAAAATATCCAGCATTATGGTAATAAAAAAAGACTGCCATAGTTCTATATATGTCCAAATGTAGTGTCAAAAGACACACAAATTGTTAAGCAGCAAAACACATGTGCAGCACAGATACCATGTGTTGCCATAATGAAAGGGAGGGTGTACTCATGTAGAATGATTCAACACTGTGGGAAAAAAAAAAAAAGGGTACCATGGACTGTGGAAGTGTGGTTTTACCTGAATAACTGCACAGACACAAAAATCGATAAATTTAAATACATTTATTTATTTTCAAATTATTTGTATAGAATTTTGTTCTCAATAAATAATAAACAGGTCCAAGGCGGGAGGGGGCAGTGATGGGGATGGAGAGTTTGTTAGCAGAGGAGAACAGCCGGGTGATAGGAATGATAAGTAACCAAGGATTCCTATTATTAAGTGCCTTAAGGCAAGAAACGCATACTGCATATGCCCACCGCCCTGCCTGTTAATTTATGACCATTTCTACAATAAAGCACCATTTACTCACCCTGGATCAGCGCTCCACATCCTTTTTTCTCTTTTTTGCATAATATCAAGAAGCTACAGTATGATTTCCTCATCAGCATCTTGATAAGAAGGTTGATATCATGGGCAACTGTTCAGTCATGTCTGCATCATCTCCATCCTCACTAGACTGGCCATGTACTACCTGTGCCGAGGTATGCTAGGTGTGTGGATTGCCACATGAGGAGTGGTACACTACTTACCAGACCAACAGCCAACACATTTTGGTCCTACCACTTGACACTATATAACCTACAATTCCCCCCCCCCCACCCCCCAACAACAACCCAACAGTTCGAGTAGTACCTTTCCAAGGCGATCACAAACACAACCTATCAGCTTACCAGGCCTCTATCCTAGAAACACTCATCACAGAAGAGATAACATTAGCTAGACGGAATCCTACTTACACACTACAAAAATTACAAGGGAATATTGCACCCTTGGCTGACCAAGAGGTAACTCTCTCCTAACTGCTCCCCCTTGACATGCCCACCATGGCTGCCATCACAGTCATCAGGAATGACTCCAATACCTAATCTGCCATAACTAGGCAGGATTACTACTTGGCAGGATGATCAGAGCTCACAGCCAGCCACGCCGAGCACACTAGGCCAACAGATTCTTTTACCATCTACAGATGCATAACAACGAATGAGGTGCCCTTTTTGAGCACTAATCACTTGTCCTATAAAAGGTCTTTGTAAATATTTTTTTATCTACATAATTAATAGTTAAGATTATGGTTTTTGATCTCCCTGGGTTACCCCCAATTGAAGTCTCCCTCTTTTATTACGATACACACTCAAGCGCAACTCCCTCTCCATTACCTACAGAGGCAGAAAAGGCTTTCGATATGGTCGGCTGACCGTTATTAGGGACTATTCAAAAAAGCAGACATCAAAAGGCTCACACTGGGAGACTGAGATCAAACATTTGCTGCCTACACCAAATATCTCCTCTTCTTGCTCATGTAGCTGAAGTCTCCATACCAATAAAAGCAGTAATAGCGTTCAAAAAACTTATAGTAAACCATCTAATCTGAAGAATACCATGCAGAAATTGTAAATATTAGACACACACACCTCTACCAACTGAATTGCATCCTCATAGACCAGCGATCCTTGGACAAAATGTTCCTCACATGGCAAAGTAGGATCAAATCAAAAAAAGTAACATTCCCACATTTAATCTACCTATTCCAAACCATCCCTCTCACAATTACCAGCTCGCCTTTTTCAAAACACTCAGGCAAGTTCTCACCAGATTAAATATGGAACAATATGAAACAGAGACCCAGTTACTCGCAGCTAATCCTACTAAAACCTAGAGGTGGTTGGGCCGGGTCAGATTCACACAAATACTACATCACCTACCATAATAATTGAACAACCCCCCCCCCCCCCCCCCCAAAAAAAAAACCCACTTTCAATTGTCATGGAAGAACAGCCAAGACCAAGGTGCGAGAAGGCCCCTACCACAAACATCTCTGCCACTTAAGCCTATTACTATTCCAGACAACCTATACCTCCCTGATGACTCCCATCATTTACAACCCGGCCTTCCCCAGTATTGGACAGAACCTTTACCCATCACTTAAGACAACTATTATCCATTATGTCGTAGTATTAACCAGGTGGGTTTAAGTCACTACACAGCATTCTCACAGAGATCCTACCTACCCCTCGGACCCACAGATACAGCCCTACATCTACTCAATGGCACAAAAGCACATCAGAGGTTTCTACCCCCTGGCATCACACTGCAACCAGTGAAATCTCCCCACACTGGATAAACTAACCACTCTCCCCAGAAACTAAACAAAACACCCCAAGTCTTCTAAATGGGAAGACACACTAAACATTACCTTCACCCTAAACGAGAAGAGACTTACACTTATTACCCATGCCTGCTCCACATCCACCCCAATACAGGAAAATGCCTACAAATTTACTCACATCTTGGCACAGGATCCTTTCTCCACAGAATAAACTAATAAATAGCCAAATTTGGAACATTATCGCGCAGCCAACTTATCTCCTCTTCCCATTACTCCCAGGACAGTAGCCACAATGCCCATCTCCATAGTCAAGCCCCTCAGAAATGCGGCAGATATTCTGATCCTGCTACACTGGAAACCCACCATAAACCACTCCCTGACAGAATGGGTAACAAAAGTTGAAGAAATACACTCAATGGAAGAATTCTCACTTGTTCTCAGTCAAACAAGAAAATTGCATTAAATGCTCAAACAAAGATGGTGCAACAAGCGATGTATCACAAATATTAAACCACCAAAGTCCTGAAGACGGCTGGCAATACGCTGTTGCTGTTTCACGTAGTTTACTCCAGCAGGTGTAGCAATCAATATTGTTTAAGGAATGTCTATGGAACCTTCACAGAACTTTCCAGAAGACACTGGAGTCCTAGTACACGTTTAACTCTTAACACACCTTTCAGCAAACAAACACTGCCATACAGGATTAATTAGATTATTACCTGAATAAAGACTGTGGTCTTGCTTTATTTGTGATGCATAGGTGGAGACCCTGTCACCATCACATGGGAAAAAAATAAATAAAAATCACACTGTGGTAAGGGTCCATGGTATGGTCTGGGATATATTGAAGAGCAGGGTACAGTAGCAAACGCCAACCAATTAAAACTATACAGCCTGGATTTTAAGAAAATGATTGGCTCTAATAGAACATTAAGGTCTCTTATGGTTTCTACTCATGGTGATGTGTTCTTTGGGAGGTAAAGTGCATTATTCTCACAGCTAGGCAGCAGTGGCTTGACCTGAGAGAGACACAGGTAGTCAAGTGATAGAGTAGCTAGTGAATAGCTACGATCTCTGTTAATGGAGTCAAAAATGAGCATCACACATCATTGAATCAACCAGAATTTAACTTCAAGCATACTGCTATTTTGTGGGTGAATGGTATTTAAAAATAAATTCTTATGTAGCACCTGGTATGGGGGAAATTTGATTTTTAAATAGAATGCCAGGATTTCTTTTAAAATGCCACGTTAATTTATTGCAATAGCTCATGCACCCCTTTCGTAGATCTACAGAGGTGGAAATCTTGTACTAATCTAATAAAGTAATAATTCACAAGTACTGAAGAGCGTGTATTAAGAGGTGTAACAGCGCGGTCACTCTGCTCTATGTTAAAATAAAATGTTAATGCATTAATACTCTATTGTTGTGTTTGCCTTGGCAGTAATAGGTCCTCTCTTAACAGGAGAAAGTAAAAACATTAAAAAGAGATTGATGTAGGTTTATTAGTGAAGTTTCTGGAACAGTTTATGACAGTAGAGTACAGTTTCCTTCCTGGGGTGCACGCCATATCACCATCCGGTTTGCCTCACCCTTTCGGTTTTTGAGGCACACCATCATGATCAGGACTGGAAACAGCAACAGAATCTGTCCGATACTGAGAGAAAAGGAGCCATCTTAAAGGTAGTCGGGCAGATCCTTCTCTATGACCTACAAGAGAATAAAAGTAAATGGAATCTGTTGTCTCAGACAAGTGCTAAAGGTTACAATTTTATAGGCATTTCTCAGAATTACCCAAATAGTTTGTTACCCTATATATTTAAATTATTTTCTAACCATAAATTAAAGAAAAGAAAATGCATTCGGTAAATAATCAGATTCATGTTTTAGATTCAAAGACAAAAAAAAAAAATAGGATTAATTGCCAACATATGTTGGGAGAGAAAAAACAAACCCTCCCCACACATTTATGAAGGATTTGCATGCATTAACACGATACGCACAAGACCAGGGCAGGCAAACCATCACTTTCAGAATCAGAACAGTCTGTGTCTTATGTGTCATGTTGGCCATACAGAGACTTGAGTGTCCACTACCTTTTTTTTTTTTTTTTTTAATTATGGTCTTTCCCCTTTATGTACCACAGGGCTCGACAAACCCCAGGTGCCAGGTCGCCATGGCGACCAGGAAATTAGACCTGGCGCCTGGGTGCAGTCCGCTTCATGGTCTCCTTGCTGCTGTCATCAGATTTTTTTTTTTTTGTAGGGCAACGGGGTAAAGTCTGTGCGGATGGCACAGACTGCAAGCTCCGCCCCCTCGTGCAACACGTGTCTGAGTGCTGGGTGTCGTCACGTGACATACTGGCACTCAGCAGGCCGATCACTGAAGATCGGCTGCAACACGAATGTCCCCCTCCCCTGCAATGAGGTAAAGCAGCAGGGGGGGGGGGGGGAGAGATCGAGACACGTTAAGAAACCAAGAAAAGACTGTGAGGTGGGTGTTTGTATATATGTGTATATGTAAAGTAGGTGTGTATGAGGTGTTTGTGTATATGTAAAGCAGGTGTGTGTGTGTGTGTGTGTGTGTGTGTGGTTTGTATATATGGGTATATGTAAAGCAGGTGTGTGTGTGTGTGTGTGTGGTTTGTATATATGGGTATATGTAAAGCAGGTGTGTGTGTGTGTGTGTGTGTGTGTGTGTGTGTGTGTGTGTGTGTGTGTGTGGTTTGTATATATGGGTATATGTAAAGCAGGTGTGTGTGTGTGTGTGTGTGTGGTTTGTATATATGGGTATATGTAAAGCAGGTGTGTGTGTGTGTGTGTGTGGTTTGTATATATGGGTATATGTAAAGCAGGTGTGTGTGTGTGTGTGTGTGTGGTTTGTATATATGGGTATATGTAAAGCAGGTGTGTGTGTGTGTGTGTGTGTGTGGTTTGTATATATGGGTATATGTAAAGCAGGTGTGTGTGTGTGTGTGTGTGTGGTTTGTATATATGGGTATATGTAAAGCAGGTGTGTGTGTGTGTGTGTGTGTGGTTTGTATATATGGGTATATGTAAAGCAGGTGTGTGTGTGTGTGTGTGTGTGGTTTGTATATATGGGTATATGTAAAGCAGGTGTGTGTGTGTGTGTGTGTGTGTGTGTGTGTGTGTGTGTGTGTGTGTGTGTGTGTGTGTGTGGTTTGTATATATGGGTATATGTAAAGCAGGTGTGTGTGTGTGTGTGTGTGTGGTTTGTATATATGGGTATATGTAAAGCAGGTGTGTGTGTGTGTGTGTGTGTGTGTGTGGTTTGTATATATGGGTATATGTAAAGCAGGTGTGTGTGTGTGTGTGTGTGTGGTTTGTATATATGGGTATATGTAAAGCAGGTGTGTGTGTGTGTGTGTGTGTGTGTGGTTTGTATATATGGGTATATGTAAAGCAGGTGTGTGTGTGTGTGTGTGTGTGTGTGGTTTGTATATATGGGTATATGTAAAGCAGGTGTGTGTGTGTGTGTGTGTGTGTGTGGTTTGTATATATGGGTATATGTAAAGCAGGTGTGTGTGTGTGTGTGTGTGTGTGTGTGGTTTGTATATATGGGTATATGTAAAGCAGGTGTGTGTGTGTGTGTGTGTGTGTGTGGTTTGTATATATGGGTATATGTAAAGCAGGTGTGTGTGTGTGTGTGTGTGTGTGTGGTTTGTATATATGGGTATATGTAAAGCAGGTGTGTGTGTGTGTGTGTGTGTGGTTTGTATATATGGGTATATGTAAAGCAGGTGTGTGTGTGTGTGTGGTTTGTATATATGGGTATATGTAAAGCAGGTGTGTGTGTGTGTGTGTGTGTGGTTTGTATATATGGGTATATGTAAAGCAGGTGTGTGTGTGTGTGTGTGTGTGGTTTGTATATATGGGTATATGTAAAGCAGGTGTGTGTGTGTGTGTGTGTGTGGTTTGTATATATGGGTATATGTAAAGCAGGTGTGTGTGTGTGTGTGTGTGTGTGGTTTGTATATATGGGTATATGTAAAGCAGGTGTGTGTGTGTGTGTGTGTGTGTGTGGTTTGTATATATGGGTATATGTAAAGCAGGTGTGTGTGTGTGTGTGTGTGTGTGGTTTGTATATATGGGTATATGTAAAGCAGGTGTGTGTGTGTGTGTGTGTGGTTTGTATATATGGGTATATGTAAAGCAGGTGTGTGTGTGTGTGTGTGTGGTTTGTATATATGGGTATATGTAAAGCAGGTGTGTGTGTGTGTGTGTGTGTGTGTGTGGTTTGTATATATGGGTATATGTAAAGCAGGTGTGTGTGTGTGTGTGTGTGTGTGGTTTGTATATATGGGTATATGTAAAGCAGGTGTGTGTGTGTGTGTGTGTGTGTGGTTTGTATATATGGGTATATGTAAAGCAGGTGTGTGTGTGTGTGTGTGTGTGTGGTTTGTATATATGGGTATATGTAAAGCAGGTGTGTGTGTGTGTGTGTGTGTGTGGTTTGTATATATGGGTATATGTAAAGCAGGTGTGTGTGTGTGTGTGTGTGTGTGGTTTGTATATATGGGTATATGTAAAGCAGGTGTGTGTGTGTGTGTGTGTGTGTGTGTGTGTGTGGTTTGTATATATGGGTATATGTAAAGCAGGTGTGTGTGTGTGTGTGTGTGTGTGTGTGGTTTGTATATATGGGTATATGTAAAGCAGGTGTGTGTGTGTGTGTGTGTGTGTGTGGTTTGTATATATGGGTATATGTAAAGCAGGTGTGTGTGTGTGTGTGTGTGTGTGTGGTTTGTATATATGGGTATATGTAAAGCAGGTGTGTGTGTGTGTGTGTGTGTGTGTGTGGTTTGTATATATGGGTATATGTAAAGCAGGTGTGTGTGTGTGTGTGTGTGTGTGTGTGGTTTGTATATATGGGTATATGTAAAGCAGGTGTGTGTGTGTGTGTGTGTGTGTGTGTGTGTGTGGTTTGTATATATGGGTATATGTAAAGCAGGTGTGTGTGTGTGTGTGTGTGTGTGTGTGTGTGTGTGGTTTGTATATATGGGTATATGTAAAGCAGGTGTGTGTGTGTGTGTGTGTGTGTGTGTGTGTGTGGTTTGTATATATGGGTATATGTAAAGCAGGTGTGTGTGTGTGTGGTTTGTATATATGGGTATATGTAAAGCAGGTGTGTGTGTGTGTGTGTGTGTGTGTGTGTGTGTGTGGTTTGTATATATGGGTATATGTAAAGCAGGTGTGTGTGTGTGTGTGTGTGTGTGTGTGTGTGTGTGTGGTTTGTATATATGGGTATATGTAAAGCAGGTGTGTGTGTGTGTGTGTGGTTTGTATATATGGGTATATGTAAAGCAGGTGTGTGTGTGTGGTTTGTATATATGGGTATATGTAAAGCAGGTGTGTGTGTGTGTGTGTGTGGTTTGTATATATGGGTATATGTAAAGCAGGTGTGTGTGTGTGTGTGTGTGGTTTGTATATATGGGTATATGTAAAGCAGGTGTGTGTGTGTGTGTGTGGTTTGTATATATGGGTATATGTAAAGCAGGTGTGTGTGTGTGTGTGTGGTTTGTATATATGGGTATATGTAAAGCAGGTGTGTGTGTGTGTGTGTGTGTGTGTGTGTGTGGTTTGTATATATGGGTATATGTAAAGCAGGTGTGTGTGTGTGTGTGTGTGTGTGTGTGTGTGTGTGGTTTGTATATATGGGTATATGTAAAGCAGGTGTGTGTGTGTGTGTGTGTGTGGTTTGTATATATGGGTATATGTAAAGCAGGTGTGTGTGTGTGTGTGTGTGTGTGTGTGTGTGTGGTTTGTATATATGGGTATATGTAAAGCAGGTGTGTGTGTGTGTGTGTGTGTGTGTGTGTGTGGTTTGTATATATGGGTATATGTAAAGCAGGTGTGTGTGTGTGTGTGTGTGTGTGTGTGGTTTGTATATATGGGTATATGTAAAGCAGGTGTGTGTGTGTGTGTGTGTGTGTGGTTTGTATATATGGGTATATGTAAAGCAGGTGTGTGTGTGTGTTTTGTATATATGGGTATATGTAAAGCAGGTGTGTGTGTGTGTGTGTGTGTTTTGTATATATGGGTATATGTAAAGCAGGTGTGTGTGTGTGTGTGTGTGTGTGTTTTGTATATATGGGTATATGTAAAGCAGGTGTGTGTGTGTGTGTGTGTGTGTGTGTGTGTTTTGTATATATGGGTATATGTAAAGCAGGTGTGTGTGTGTGTGTGTGTGTGTGTGTGTGTTTTGTATATATGGGTATATGTAAAGCAGGTGTGTGTGTGTGTGTGTGTGTGTGTGTTTTGTATATATGGGTATATGTAAAGCAGGTGTGTGTGTGTGTGTGTGTGTGTGTGTGTTTTGTATATATGGGTATATGTAAAGCAGGTGTGTGTGTGTGTGTGTGTGTGTGTGTTTTGTATATATGGGTATATGTAAAGCAGGTGTGTGTGTGTGTGTGTGTGTGTGTGTGTGTGTGTTTTGTATATATGGGTATATGTAAAGCAGGCGTGTGTGTGTGTGTGTGTGTGTGTGTGTGTGTTTTGTATATATGGGTATATGTAAAGCAGGCGTGTGTGTGTGTGTTTTGTATATATGGGTATATGTAAAGCAGGTGTGTGTGTGTGTGTGTGTGTGTGTTTTGTATATATGGGTATATGTAAAGCAGGCGTGTGTGTGTGTGTTTTGTATATATGGGTATATGTAAAGCAGGTGTGTGTGTGTGTGTGTGTGTGTTTTGTATATATGGGTATATGTAAAGCAGGCGTGTGTGTGTGTGTTTTGTATATATGGGTATATGTAAAGCAGGTGTGTGTGTGTGTGTGTGTGTGTGTGTGTGTGTGTGTGTTTTGTATATATGGGTATATGTAAAGCAGGCGTGTGTGTGTGTGTTTTGTATATATGGGTATATGTAAAGCAGGTGTGTGTGTGTGTGTGTGTGTGTGTGTGTGTGTGTGTGTGTTTTGTATATATGGGTATATGTAAAGCAGGTGTGTGTGTGTGTGTGTGTGTGTGTGTGGTTTGTATATATGGGTATATGTAAAGCAGGTGTGTGTGCGGTTTGTATATATGGGTATATGTAAAGCAGGTGTGTGTGTGTGTGTGTGTGTGTGTGTGGTTTGTATATATGGGTATATGTAAAGTGTGTGTGTGTGGTTTGTATATATGGGTATATGTAAAGCAGGTGTGTGTGTGTGGTTTGTATATATGGGTATATGTAAAGCAGGTGTGTGTGTGTGTGTGTGGTTTGTATATATGGGTATATGTAAAGCAGGTGTGTGTGTGGTTTGTATATATGGGTATATGTAAAGCAGGTGTGTGTGTGTGTGTGTGTGTGTGTGTGTGTGGTTTGTATATATGGGTATATGTAAAGCAGTGTGTGTGTGTGTGTGTGTGTGTGTGTGTGTGTGTGTGTGTGTGTGGTTTGTATATATGGGTATATGTAAAGCAGGTGTGTGTGTGTGTGTGTGTGTGTGTGTGTGTGTGTGGTTTGTATATATGGGTATATGTAAAGCAGGTGTGTGTGTGTGTGTGTGTGTGTGTGTGTGTGTGTGTGTGTGTGTGTGTGTGTGTGGTTTGTATATATGGGTATATGTAAAGCAGGTGTGTGTGTGTGTGTGTGTGTGGTTTGTATATATGGGTATATGTAAAGCAGGTGTGTGTGTGTGTGTGTGTGTGTGTGTGTGTGGTTTGTATATATGGGTATATGTAAAGCGTGTGTGTGTGTGTGTGTGTGTGTGTGTGTGTGTGTGTGTGTGTGTGGTTTGTATATATGGGTATATGTAAAGCAGGTGTGTGTGTGTGTGTGTGTGTGTGTGTGTGTGTGTGTGTGGTTTGTATATATGGGTATATGTAAAGCAGGTGTGTGTGTGTGTGTGTGTGTGTGTGGTTTGTATATATGGGTATATGTAAAGTGTGTGTGTGTGTGTGGTTTGTATATATGGGTATATGTAAAGTGTGTGTGTGTGTGTGGTTTGTATATATGGGTATATGTAAAGCAGGTGTGTGTGTGTGTGGTTTGTATATATGGGTATATGTAAAGCAGGTGTGTGTGTGTGGTTTGTATATATGGGTATATGTAAAGCAGGTGTGTGTGTGTGTGTGTGGTTTGTATATATGGGTATATGTAAAGCAGGTGTGTGTGTGTGTGTGTGTGTGTGTGTGTGTGTGTGTGTGGTTTGTATATATGGGTATATGTAAAGCAGGTGTGTGTGTGTGTGTGTGTGTGTGTGTGTGTGTGGTTTGTATATATGGGTATATGTAAAGCAGGTGTGTGTGTGTGTGTGTGTGTGTGGTTTGTATATATGGGTATATGTAAAGCAGGTGTGTGTGTGTGTGTGTGTGGTTTGTATATATGGGTATATGTAAAGCAGGTGTGTGTGTGTGTGTGTGTGTGTGTGGTTTGTATATATGGGTATATGTAAAGCAGGTGTGTGTGTGGTTTGTATATATGGGTATATGTAAAGCAGGTGTGTGTGTGTGTGTGTGTGTGGTTTGTATATATGGGTATATGTAAAGCAGGTGTGTGTGTGTGTGTGTGTGTGTGTGCGGTTTGTATATATGGGTATATGTAAAGCAGGTGTGTGTGTGTGTGTGTGTGTGTGTGGTTTGTATATATGGGTATATGTAAAGCAGGTGTGTGTGTGTGTGCGGTTTGTATATATGGGTATATGTAAAGCAGGTGTGTGTGTGTGTGTGTGTGTGTGTGTGTGTGTGTGGTTTGTATATATGGGTATATGTAAAGTGTGTGTGGTTTGTATATATGGGTATATGTAAAGCAGGTGTGTGTGTGTGGTTTGTATATATGGGTATATGTAAAGCAGGTGTGTGTGTGTGTGGTTTGTATATATGGGTATATGTAAAGCAGGTGTGTGTGTGTGTGTGTGTGGTTTGTATATATGGGTATATGTAAAGCAGGTGTGTGTGTGTGTGTGTGTGGTTTGTATATATGGGTATATGTAAAGCAGGTGTGTGTGTGTGTGTGTGTGGTTTGTATATATGGGTATATGTAAAGCAGGTGTGTGTGTGTGTGTGTGTGTGTGTGTGTGTGGTTTGTATATATGGGTATATGTAAAGCAGGTGTGTGTGTGTGTGTGTGTGGTTTGTATATATGGGTATATGTAAAGCAGGTGTGTGTGTGTGTGTGTGTGTGTGTGTGTGTGTGGTTTGTATATATGGGTATATGTAAAGCAGGTGTGTGTGTGTGTGTGTGTGTGGTTTGTATATATGGGTATATGTAAAGCAGGTGTGTGTGTGTGCGTGTGTGTGGTTTGTATATATGGGTATATGTAAAGCAGGTGTGTGTGTGTGTGGTTTGTATATATGGGTATATGTAAAGCAGGTGTGTGTGTGTGTGTGTGTGGTTTGTATATATGGGTATATGTAAAGCAGGTGTGTGTGTGTGTGTGTGTGTGTGTGGTTTGTATATATGGGTATATGTAAAGCAGGTGTGTGTGTGTGTGGTTTGTATATATGGGTATATGTAAAGCAGGTGTGTGTGTGTGTGCGTGGTTTGTATATATGGGTATATGTAAAGCAGGTGTGTGTGTGCGGTTTGTATATATGGGTATATGTAAAGCAGGTGCGTGTGTGTGTGCGGTTTGTATATATGGGTATATGTAAAGCAGGTGTGTGTGTGTGTGCGGTTTGTATATATGGGTATATGTAAAGCAGGTGTGTGTGTGTGTGTGTGTGTGTGTGTGTGTGTGCGGTTTGTATATATGGGTATATGTAAAGCAGGTGTGTGTGCGGTTTGTATATATGGGTATATGTAAAGTGTGTATGTGTGTGTGTGTATGTAAAGTAGGCGTGTGCGTTTATGAATTGCGTATATGTTTGCATGATTGTCTGGCTCCTTAATTTTTTTTTTGCTGGCTCCTAAAAGCAAATTAAATTTGTCAAGCGCTGATGTACCATACTAGCAGGGCCAGGCTAAGCAGTGCTTGTGAGCCCTCCTAGCTTTGTACTTGCCACATACAACCGACAGTCCCAGCAGTCCATATTCTCTGCTTTACCATTCTACTCCTGTATGCCATTCTGTTTTCTCCCTCCTTGCACCCACACATTCCATTGCCCGGGATCACTTCCCTTTGCTCAATGTGCCCACTTCAGTTTCCAAGCAGTCAACCAGCCAATTGATAGACTATCATGAAATCCATAGCCTATAAATGTTAAATATCAGAGCCAGTCTACAGCTCATATGTAGTTTTTGTTAGAACATTTTGTAATGGTCAATTATATTCAATGATCAAGCTATACAAAATGTAACCATTTTAATTAAAAAAAATTAAACCCAACCCTCACATAAAATCACTAACAAACCAATATAATAAAAATAAGTCAGTCTAGTACTTACAATGGGATCTTGCATAGGGCTGTATCTCTTAACCACATGACCCTCACGGTTAATAAGGAACTGTATTAAGAGAAAACAAAATAGAAATTAAATAACTGATCAGCAGGTTCTGTACAACCGGCTAGACACAGTAATTAGAGGGGCCGCACTCACCTTGGTGAAGTTCCACTTGATGGCACTAGAGACACAAAGGAAATAGCAGTGATTAGCCATTGCACATACAAGGAATACGCAGCAGACATTTATAGTTGTCATTTGCAAGGCAGGTTATATAGTTACAAAAATAGCCATTTATAGCAGTCTTCCTTTGATGAGCATTAAAAGAGAATACGCACTGAACTGTGGAGTTTACCCTGTGGATCCATCCAACCAACAGGATACACCATTAGCAAAACAATAACACACTAATAGAAAAAATACCCACAAATCATTGGTTCATGTAAAGTCTGTGTATGAGACAGCACTGAAATGTACACCAGGCGTTTTAAACGTATAATAATTTAAAAGCACAGGAAGGGGGGGGGGGGGTCACTTTTCTCTTCGATAAGTTATGTGCATGTCTGCAGTTACAGGACAAGAATAAAACAAAGAAAAAAAAAAAAAAAAAAGCCATTTAAAACTGGTCATTATAGATGCCATAGTTCCCTTTAAAAAGGAGAATTAAGGGTCTGCTCAAGAGAATTACAGGGAATAGAGATGGGAATTTCAAACCTTAGGCGAATGTAACAGTTTGAAAAAAAATTCTCCCTTTCAGCTGCATTGAGGATTTTTTCCAACTCCACTACTCTGGCCTTAGTTTTAAATTCCCATTTTAATTCTTAATTCAGTAGACCCTTAAAACGTTTTGAACCTTTGCTTCCTCTAGGGTTAAAACCATGTCCTACATGGTAGGATTGTTTCGTTATAAGACCTTTGTGGAATTAAGTTCGTAAGATAATTGTCCGAAGTGCTAGAACAAGCTATTGTGGTTGATCTACCAGTAGCTCTTATGCATGTTAAGGATTCCCCTTTAGGAAAATATACCTAATAATTCAGGTATTATCAACAAAAAGATTGTAATATCGAGAAATTGGCTGCAGAGTAAATTCCGTACTGGCGCCAGTTACAGAGTCAACTTCTCTACCACTATATTATGCAGGAGCTTCTTTCAAAATGGATAATAGAAAATTAGAAGATAATTCATCTCATTGGCTTACAGGCAATGGTACATCAATTCTTGGCTTAGACCACTCTTCAGAGTTTTAGGTTTATTGTGGATGAACTGGTTGGCACTAGCGGGGGAGTTCCCCTGGACATCGTTCCCATTTGAGCCACTCCTCTACTGTACGGCAAGCATACCTCTCTTGGGTTAAACTGAAAGCTATAACACTCATGTTTATGCATCAAGAGGACATGCTTTTTAAAACCATGGAAATTAATGTCAGTCATCTATTTAAATATATATGTCTTGTTATACATTATTGTTATAAAGCGAAAATATATATTTTTTTTAAATTAAGTAATTTTTCAGAGTGAATGCCATATTTATCTTTATACACACGGATTTACTCTTGGCCGTTTCTCACAGTGGAGACAAAGCCAGTTTGGAGGTGGCACAAAGCCAGTCAGAGCAGGGGCTAAAAGTACATACACACTAGGGGCAACTCATTTTTCACATGTGCATCTATACTGGGAGCACAAGTGAAATATAAAATTAGTTCTTTAAACAAAATTCGGAAACTTACTTTCCAAGAGTGCCTCTTCCTTTAGGCTGCTCCTTCATCCATTTCCACAGCGGGTGAGCGCCATCTCCATTCACGTCAATCTTACTAAACATGTCAAATTGAACGTTGTAGGATGCAGCAAAAGCTTTAATGGCAGCTTCATCTCCAGGTTCCTGAAAATAGATTAGATAGTGACCAGTCACTGCACATCTAGTGCTCCTGTGAATGCGAGAGTGTGGACTATGACACAAGTAGGTGTGCAATTTTATTTTTCTCTACAACACAAATCTACACACAGAAGACTTGCAATAAATCAAAAAAGGTGATTATTAGCCTTCTTTACAGATGTCTACCCACAATCCCATGTGGTGGTAGCACTGCTCATTTAGGATTACTGTTGGAAAAGCAAGTCTTATGGCTTGTCTGCTGTGTGTAGATTTGAGCCAAAGAAAAAAATTGCACAGTAAATATCAGCTGCATGCGTGGCAACAATGCTCCTTTTAGAAGCACACTACTCCTCAAGACCATTCCATGCACGTAATGGAAGAAATTCACATGTCCTACCTGGGGGGTAGGACATGTGAATTTCTTCCATCATACACAAAATGGTGCGCAGAGTAGTCAAAAAAAACAAAAAAACAAAAACACCCAGCATAATTATACATAAACTGCCGGAGCAGAGAGCAAGAGATAGAATATCTCCCCCACCCCCCATCATAACATTTTCTACATACCTGGTTTCCAAACTGGTTGCAGGGAAACCCAAGGATTCGTAAACCTTTCTCAGCGTATTTGGCGTGAAGACTGACGAGCTGAGTATAGTTTACGGGAGTTTTGCCTCATTTAGAGGCGACGTTGACAATTATACAGGGATGACCCCTGTGGAAAGATGAAAGGCTTGGTCACAGGCAAAGACACTACACACAACCTCCGTCAGGGAGCAGCATTGGTTCCAACCCCAAGCGGCTTAAAGAGATACTCTCCAAAAATATATAATATCATAGAATAAAAATGTAAAACAAAAAAAAAAAAAAAAATCTGATGTAGAGAAAGCAGAAACCGGGTAGTAACTTTTTTTTCCCCACCCCTCCTGCCTCTCTCCTTAAGGAACCAGAATAAGCAAACCCAATAAATTATGCATTCCGATTTCAAACTGAATTAGTGTATTACTTTGAATTAAAGAGGTAGTGCCACCTAGTGTCTGCAAAATATATATTTTAAAATAAGTACTTTATCATGTGATCTATCCGATCAGTTTTTCTCCAACATTTCCCCTAAAAATGTTTTAAAACCCTATTAAAGTGCAATAGATATATTGTTGCTACAGCAACTGTCCTCCCCCTCATTGGAGGTCATTTTAATACATATAGTTTTAAAGTATAAATAAATTAAATTTTGCCTATATTAAACATGTACAACATACAGAAAATAAGCCATGTGGAACTGCACCTTTAAGACATCGCTATCCCTCACTTTAGATTCTTGTTTGAGTTCAGTACATGGAGGGAAAATGGATCAATTACCTGAAACGCTCAAGGGATCCGTCATGGCCATCAATGTCTATGGCAGAGAAATCGTATATAGTTTGGGCAGTCTTCCAGTCTGCCTGTGCACTCTGCAAGCAACAAAAATAAGGCAAACCGTTTAGCATTATAGGATTATACCCTGTGCTGCACACCATGCAGGTTCGTGGCTCCTATGTATAAGGAGCTAGTCATTTAACAGCTGTCCCATGTAGCACAGATTACAGATTTAATATAAACCACTGATTAAAGTGCTTTGGCAATCTGGAAGCATGGCAAGCCACCTTTCTTATATTAGACGCTACAGAGTTTAAAAAGAATGAGTTCAATGGTTAATTAGACAAGAAGGCTTTTCCTTCATGTGTAGTGTCCCTACATCACCCCTAGGAAGGGCAGGGCAATACTAAAAAAGACTACAAAGAAATTGGGCTCTTTAAAGAAAAATATACATCGCTGTCCCCAATTAGCAGAACTGAAATTACACAGTTTAGCATTGGGATTTAAACCAAGAAATAACATGTTTCCAATGTAATTGGATGTTTCAGACCTAAAGGCTAGAGACAAAAATCAAACATAAATCCATTTTCACAACATCCCTGAGGGGTTTGATCTGAGCCGTCAAACATAAACCAGCACATTGTTATGGATAGACAGCCTACTCATTACACAATACTGGCACTAGTCCCATGTGTGCCAATGTTGAAAGCATACAAACATTGGGAGTCAGACATGCCCTCAATGTCTGGGTTGCTCTGGTGCAATCCATGTGAAAGACCACCGAGTAATGTTGGAGAACTTTCACCAACCACCATTTCCTGAAGTATTGGGATGTATTAAAAACACTATACACACTGTACTGGGTCTCTTTTTTTTTTTTTTTTTACAGATATGTAGTTTTTATTTCTCAGTATCATGTACATTGGAAAAGAACAGCCATTACACAGACGGTGACTGGCCTCCATCTCAGTATGATCTGATGTCCATAGTGCAGTAAAGCAGTTTAATACCATGCATGGCAGCGGAGGCTCACCAAGAGATCCATACATTAAACTGGTTCACTACAATGCCAGTCTTCTTACATCATCTCTCTTTGGTTGAATGATGCTTGATCCGACCAGAGGAACTTCCTCTGCCATATGGCAGACAGTAGCACAATACAATGGGGGTTATGTATAGAAGGTGTTACCATCAGTAATATAATGCAACTGCACCACTGCTATGTATAAAATGACTTCTGCCAGAAAAAGCCAGCACACCAGATAAAAGGGATCTTATCATTTATGAATTTTGTTGAAGGCTATATATAAAAAGTATTTTAAATGAAAGCAGAATCAATGGGAACTACATTTCCTATAATTATGCAGTGGAAGAAGCCAGCACACAGTTCACCAGCAGGGCATCTTCCAACTTGTATTGCCTAAACAATTGTCAGCAATTCAATTCGGATGTAACAGTCAGAGTCCCTAGCTGGAGACTCTATTAAAGAAATAAAGTATAATTCAAGTCCCCTTCCCAAATAAATATGTTCACTTAAGTTAATTATTGACTGTGTTGAAAAATATAGAGTCCAAAAAATTTAAAGTTTTGTTTGTCCTTTAACACCATTTCCCTGAAGATTTGAAATTACACTCATTTAAAGAAAATAAATACACCACTTTTTGCCAACGAGTCTAGCTGCAGTAATGACGCCTCCTATGCATGTTACACATCTTTCTGCCCCTGCAGTAGTTGTATGCACTGGTGTTACATATATGGACTGATACGATCCCACTCGTATAGATCCCAGAGTTAGAGATACTTGGGAGGCCTATAATGGTGGAATCAGGAGTGTATATGCTACCTGCGCCAGAACTGAACTTCAGAGTTACCATGGAAACAAATCTTCCTACTGATTAGATCACTTTTAGAACTTTGCCCTAGAATTTCCCTTCATACATAATCCTAGTGTATGAAAACAATAAGTCACCTGACAATAGTTCACATTCCAGTAACGTCACCTGATTGATTAAAAGGGGTACTAACAGCATCAGTGCACCCACAGTTCTTCAGCTGACTTGCATGAGAACAAATAACCGTTTTATTTCCCCCCCCCTCTCGCAAACAGAGGCAAACCATTTTTTTTAAAGCGAACCTGGGCAACTACAGCATATTGAAATGCATCAGCTATGATGAGGGCTTCGTAAATGCAAAATAGTATTATTATAGTACGGAGAACACACCCACGAATACACATTGACACCCAGCATCCAGTTAATGGTCTGGAGACAGTGAGAGAGGAACATGACGCACGTGTGTGCTTGAGAGCAGCAACTCCAGACAGTAATCCTTACTACAGACAGAAGCACAGAGGATGAAGGTCACGGTGCTCAGTCAGCAGTATGCACAGAGGCGATGCGCTGGGAGCGATGAGTAGAGATTACTTTGTAGTGTGCGCTATACGCAGTGACAGGAGACCTTGCGCTACTGCTTCTTCCATGGTCAGCATGGCGGGGGCCGCAGCCGTGTCAAAAGCGCAGCGACCACTGTGACATGCGTCACATACTGACACAAACATTACACAACCGGTACAATCATCCCCTCCCCGTCCCCAGTGCTGTGTTCTCACCATAGCTCTGCCGCAGTAACCTCCAGTAACAACCCCGAGTAACACTGACCGCCCAGAACCGCAGCACAGCGATCTTAACATGGCACCAGTACGCTCCTCCCCCCACCACCTATTCCGCAGCTCAGCCAATGGCAGGGCTCTTGGATGAAAGGCACGTCCCACAGAATCTGTCCAATCAGCGCACAGCGGTGACAAAACATGCGTTACACAACGCAGCCGAGGGACAAGTGTCAGTTTAACCGTTTAACGGTCAGTTTTTTCCAGTGTTGCGCCTCTCAGGACAAAGGCTGCTTTACACTTCTGCTGTGTGTGTTCAACTGTAATTTTTCTCTCTAATATACTGTACCCACACAAATTATAAATATATATTTGTTTTAAAAAAAAAAGTTATTATTTACATACCATTATTTAGGTCATATTGTATGATTTACTATTAACCCCTTAGAAAATACATTTTCACCTTGACTTTCCGTTGGTGAAATTGTCTGTTTTGACATTTCTGGGGTGTTTGTGTTTAGCTGTCATTTTCTTTTTTCTCACATACTGTACCCACACAAATTATATGTTGTTTTTATCGTCATAAGAATGGCTTTCATTAGATACCATTATGTTCATCATATCTTATAATTTACTACAAAAAAATCATAAAATATGCTGAAAAATTTAAAAAAAAAACACTTTTTCTAACTTTGACCTAAAATATAATTTACACAGATACAAACATTAAAAAATACACCATCTAAATAGTTTCTAAATGTTGTCCCGAGTTCAGAAATATGCATGTTTCCATATTTTTCGGTATTTTTTTGCAAGTTATGGGGCAAAACCCAAAAATAGTGTTTTTTGTTTTTTTCCTATATTGACCTTTTGACCCCAACCCGAACCCTAAATTTAACCCTAACACTGAATTTAACCCCAACTCTAACCCTTATGCTATCCCTTAATATGTTTTAATTTAATTTTAACCCTATCCCTTATGCTAAAAATTATTTAATTTTAACCCTATAGGCTAATCTATCTATATAACCAGTTTTAAGCTAATTAAATAGTTTAAATTTTTTTTTTTTTAACTATGCTATGCTGGTTGCTGCCTCTAGGGGCAGTCAAGCAGCATATTCAGAACAACGGAAGTGCTGCTCCGTCAATATGGCTCTCAGAAAGGACATTTTGGTGCTGGCTATTGCCTCAACATCGAGGCAATAGATCAGCACTGGTAAAGCTTGATTCACCGCAGGACATGCCAGGCACGTCCATTGTCAGGAACAGAGTTCCTGACAGGATGTGCCTGACACGTCCATTGTCGCGATGGAGATTAAAAAAATTAAATATGATGGAAAATGTAAAAAATATATATTTTACACATCTCCAAATGCGAGTAAAAAAAACTATTGAGAAGTAAAATCCATTGTTTCCAAATTCATATGAAAAGGCAAACCACCTAGATTGAGATATGACTATTTAATTCGACATAAGAGCAATAAGGGCTAGGCCTGCCTGATTTAGAAACCTACTATAAAGCGACAATGCTGGCCAGGATAGTCGAATGGTACCGTCTATCACCGAAACTATGGATATCAATAGAGCACAACTCAATGCCTGTCCCTATTCCGGTCGCTGCCTGGGTCTCCCCTTCGCAGCTCTCGGATGTGGGACCCACTCACCCCACTATCGTCCCGACTCTTAAGATTTGGAAAAAGCTGGTGGGTACCCCGGGCATCCGGAACAGCCACTCTCCTCTAATCTCGCTCTCCTATAACACACTATTTCCCCCCGGATTGACAGGGAAACCATTTGACACATACCATTCCCATCACTGACGGACTTGGATAAACATAATCCCCCTTTCGGTCTTACATGGATCCACTCACAAATTGGCCATCTATATCATAGCTTATCACAACCTCCGCAGACAAATACCTCTCTCACCAAACTAGAAGAGCTGTGTAAGTCCAGACCTTGTAAACTGATATCAACTATCCAGTTCCAAATATCTAATCTACAGGCTGTACAGAAACCATACTATATCTGCAGCTGGGAGAGGGATTTTAATCTTACCTTCACAGATTCTCAATGGAAGAAACTTATCACTCTCACACATAAATGCTCTCCCTCTGTGAGAATCCAGGAAAATGCATATAAACTTCTAACAAGATGGTATCGTGTACACACGGCACTACACAAGATATACCCTAACGTATCAGATCGATGCTGGAGATGTAAAACTGAAGGAGGCACTTCCTCCATATATGGTGGACTTGTCCCCTGATCCAGAGTTTCTGGCTATGCATCCGGTCAATTATAGACAAATATTCTGATGTGCCAATAACTTACTCACTCTACACTTATCTGCTACACCATAACTCACATCCCATACACTTATACAAAAGATCCCTCACAGCCAAATTGCTGAGTGCAGCAAAGGTACTCATCCCCACCCTACGGAAGCAATCACGTAGCCCTCTGTTTCGAGACTGGCTTGCTGCAGTAGCGGACATCCGAGCCACAGAGGATCTTTTGTTCACCAATCTTGGCAGAGGTAAAGCCCAGGCAAGCTATTGGCTTCCATGGGTCGAATTCTTACACAGCCAGGAATGTTTGACCCTTGCTAAATGGGCATTAATACTTATTAACCATGTATTTTTATCTAATGAAAGAGTTCATTATTTTTTCTTTTATTTACAGTTATGCAACAACACTGCAAATTGTTATTTTTCTAATGTATTACCCCTGCCCCCCGTCCCCCGTCCCCCTTTTTTTGTGTGGTTTGTTTGTTTGTTTGTTCTTCCTCCCTCCCCATATCACCCTCCCCCTTCTCCCCCCTACTGAATCTGTATTATTATTTGTATAACAAAAAACAATAAACAAAGTTTAAACAACAACAAAAAAACAACTTACTAAATAGGCTTGAATGTTTGTCATGAGTTTAAAAGTAGCCCATGTTTTTCAGATGTTTTTTTTAAGTTATAGGGTAATAAGTGGAAGTTATAGGGCAATAACCCTAATCCTTGTCCTAGCACTAACAGTAACCTAACCCTAGTTGCTAAACCTACATCTTAGCCTTTACCCCAGTGTAATGTTACTGACTACCTCTAGGGGCAATCTAGCAACATAACGACGGAAGTGGTCACTGATCATTTGGAAAGCTCTTGCCCCTAAGAGAACAGCATCATATTGGAATGGCACTTTTCCTTCCAATGTGGTGCTCATGTTTGCTTCATGGAGCGATCACACAGCCAGGGAAACCAAACTTTAGCGTTGCTGGATGCCTTCATATGGAGGAATTGCAGTAACACCATATGAGAATGGAGTGATGGCATGGAAACTCCTCCCATCCTCAACAGGTTAACATTGCAAGTGTGGTATGTATATGTTTACATTTAATAGGCCCAGCTTTCTATCTCACTTCACAACATTAACAAATATCATTTACTTTCACCCATCAAAATCCTCTCAGCACTTTTTACTCATGCCTTATGACCTTTCAGTACCTTCTTCCCTTGTACAAAAGGTATACATACGGTAGTTCAAAATGATGTATCCCTTGTGTTAGCAGAAATGCAATTAAATGCATAAAGTAATAGAAAGACAAGTTTAAAATGTCCTCAAGCGCTACCACCGTCTCCTCACATTAAACCTCGGTAAGCACAGAAGAGCGTAGTCTTTCATGCGTGATGGGAAGTAGAGATCTGTGTCATCAGTTGTACAGATCTCACTGCTCCCTATTGCTAAGTCAACAGGAACTGGTTAGTGAATAATGTACTTTATTGAGCACTTTTTGCTCTGTTTATCTCTAACAGGGGGCAGACATGTTGTTTAGAATCTTGGGTCAGTTCTTCCTCTGAACCAAGGTGAATGAAGAACTGTCCTAAGATTCTAAACAACATGTCTGCTCCCTTTTAGAGCTTTACAGAGCAAACAGATGACATTTTGCAGTTCTTTTATGCCAAAGGCTTTTACTGCCTCTTTTGATGTTAGTTATATGTTTCCCCACACCTTTTTTGTTTGTATCCTTGAGATGTATATAATGGTCAAAGTCCAGAATTTGAGCAATCAAGATGGCACTTGCCCTTTGGGCTGCTACTAAACAGGTGGATGGAGTGTTAGAAGTTCTTTGTATGCTTGAAGCAGTAAGGCAGATGACAATCTCTTTCAGGCCCCCCATTGTAGAGTTAGCTTGGAGCCAATGTTAAGTCTATAGATGACCATTTCATGTCCACGCTGTGGATGGCCACATTACTTGCCAATGCACTATTGTCCACTGTGGATATGAAACAGTACTGTGATGCATGTGATATGATGGCAAAAGTAACCTTATAGTCGGTAACATATAAGCCATACAATAACATATTAATGGAACAAGTCGGTAGTGGTGTGACGATACCGACGTAAGGGTAGGCCTGTAATAAAAGAGGGCCCAGGTAGAATCAGTTAAAAATGGAGGGTGAGGTGGGTGGGATGACCTGAACGGCATGGCAGAGGTGAGCAGGGGGTGAGGCATTTTATGGTAAACGCTAACTCCTCCCACAAATACAGGCCTTTGGCCTTCAAACGTGTGTGTGTGTGTGTGTGTGTGTGTACAGCTCTTATTTGTAAATGCCCACCCTAAACAAATAATAATGATAAAGAAAAATAGATATGTATACAACTCAACCAAATATAATATACAAATGTTTTTGATTACCAACCCTGAGGTAGGTAAGACTTCAGCAGTCTAATCTTTACACCATACAGTGATCTGTGCCACTTAAAAGAATGACAGGTTACTTATACATAGAGACAGTACTATAAAGAAAAAAACTCAGACATAAGAATATTTACAGACAAATATATTATAAATTTATTGAAAAATACATGAAAAAATATACAGAAAAGAAAATGCAAAGTAATACAAGTAGAAATAATTTCAACACCAATATAATAATAGTCCAGTAATTGGTCTGTATTAAACACTTAAAATATATGGTATTTATTAATATACAAAGGAATGTTTAACCATAAGCTGCCAAGGCATGACTCAATTTAGACATCTCCCTTTCCATTAGATATATGCCTTATAGTAGTGATGGCGAACGTTTTTGGTCCCGAGTGCCCAATTTTTGACCGACACAAATTTGCAGACCACAAAGTGCCAACACCGCATACTTACACACACTTATACTCATACACGCACACTAATGCACACGCACACTTATACTGACACACACACTTATACTCATACACTTATACTTATACTCATGCGCACACACACTTATACTCACACACACATTTATACACACACACACACACATATACTGCCACACACACTTATACTCATACAGACACTCATACTCATACACACACACACACACACACTTATACTCATACTCGCACACACACACAGTTATCATACTCATACACACACACTTCTACTCACAAATGCACACACACATACAGGTTCAGCTCTCACCGCTTATCTGCTCCGTTGTCCTGGAGGTGCACACATCAGTGTAATAGACGGGCGCTGCCGGTCACCTGCTTCTTCTCCAGATGATTGGCGCATGTGCGTTATGTGAAGAAGCGTTCGTCGGAAAGCAAACAGTTAATTGCTTTGCGACATGAATGCTTCTTCACAGAACGTGCATGCGCCAATCATCTGGAGAAGAAGCAGATAACCAGCGGCGCCAATCTATTACACTGATGCCTGCACCTCCAGGACAACGGAGCAGATAAGCGGTTAGAGCTGAACCTGACCGGGTGCCACTGCTGAGGGCTCGACGTGCCAGTAGTAACATAGGTTCGCCACCGCTGCCTTATAGAGACAACAATTTAAAAGTAATATCAGTCAGTATTACCTTACTGAGAGGGTAGGTGATGTATGGAATAGCCTTCCAGCGGAAGTGGTAGAGGTAAACACAGTGAAAGATTTTAATCATGCGTGGGATAGACACAAGGCTATCCTAGATATAAGATAGGGAACTGGGGACTAATAAAAGTATTTAGAAAACTGGGACATATTCCATATCCAAGACATGCGCTAGGATCCACAATGCAGAACCAGGACGTATAATTGGAATATAGCTCTAACAGATCCGTCCTATGTGTTCAGGAGTTGAAGACATCTGTACCTAAGATACTACTTATTTTGATTTAATTTGCATGTTTTTTTTATACTCACATCTGTTTGTCTGCAATTTGCTTGTATTCTTTGAGTACTAAGAAGAAGGTGAGGAGAACCCTTCCAGCAATACATGTGACCAGCATTCACCCACCTGGGTGTCTGTGAATCACTACACTTCTATTGCAAATCACTACATACATTTTAAACTACAATATCACACTATATGTATTTTTATGTGTTCTCTTCCATGTCTGTATAATATGAGGAGCATTGTAGATTAAGTCAACCATCTATAATGCAATTAATATTTGCATAATTTAAGGTGGTGGTCACATTGCACACCAACCACAACACTCAGTGTATCACAGTTTTGCATATTTTTTTGTGTGGGAGCAGAGAAACACACAGGTTGTTGCAGATTGTGGGGATCAAGCTCTAGAATCTTTTCCTACCTTATGGTATTTAATATCAGCGTAGGTCACTTTAAGAATTTTTGTACTTTAGGTAATTAAGCCATTTGAGTATCGATGTACATTTGGCAATGAGATACTTTATTTCACTAGTATGCACTTTATGTCATGGTTTTATCTAGAATTATAGCACAGGATATGTATTATTATTGTTTTAAAACGGCAGAGTTATTTTTGGGAATGTTAACCTATTTGTGCATTACTATTATTTTTAACTAGATTTATTAGTATAATCCTAATTTTATTTGCACAATAGGCAGTCCTCAAGAACAGAGGCTTAAGTCCACCGTAACCTATAAAAGTATGGCATATTAAGCAGGAGAGAAACATGCACCAGACTAAGCCAATAGGCGAAATGTGTTGTGCTACAGCCATCACGGAAGTGGATTGCCGAAAGTTGATAGAATTCAGCAAGCACTGTGTACACGCTGATTTTCCCATAGAGTGTCCCTGTGACGAAACATCAGGCTATTCGGCACTCTCCTCAGGTGCACCTTACAGTTTTTAGATGCAAAACAGATTTGCTGTTTTTATGTGTTATTAAAAATGTGTTACTAATTCATCTCCATGTTTAGTCTTCCCTCATTTTGGAACATTGTGTCCTGGTTCCGGCTATTCGACCTAATCCCCTGGGGGCTCCACATGCTATACCTATTAAGCAGTAAATCTGTTCTGGCCAAAGTGTTTTGCTTCAATAGCAGCTATCATTTCGGAATTTTATCTGTACTACAGAGTTACGCTATGTCTGCTTTCTCTCTCTTTTTGACTCCAATGGTGAATTTATACAAGCGGCAGGACCAAAACAACTCAACATTTAAGTATTTTTATTGAGAGATACACATTATGGTGTCTTAAAGATACATGCGCAGCACATTTGTGGTCGGTGTGTGGGTTGCAGCAAGTATACACTATATATTTTTGGATCATAGGAACTTTTGCTATATTTAGTGCAGTATCACACACTTTTCTCTTTTACATACCCCAACAAATGCCCCACCAACCACATTGCACACTCACGACCTGCCCATCACACCAGGAAAATGCCCCAACACCCACATTGCAAATTCAGAACATGCCCCATACTCCAAAGTGCAGACTCAATGCTTACCCCAGCACATGCCCCATCACCCACTTTGCAAACCCAGAACTTTCCTCAGCACCCCAGAACATGCCCCATCACCCACATTACCGACCCAGGGCTTACCTCAGCAGCCAAGGGCATGCCCCATCATCCCATATTGCAGACCCAGAATTGCCTTACCGCAGCACATGCCCCATTGCCCAGGTTGCAGACCCAGAACATACCGCAGGATCTGCCACATCACTGACATTGCACCCAGGACAAGCAGCATCACTTACGGTACTTTGTTCAGCAACTCAGGACATGCCCCATCACGACAATGCAGACGCAAGACTTAACTCAGCACCCCTGAACCCAATCAACCACATTGCACACCCAGGACATGCTCCATCACCCACAATGCACAACCAGGACTGACCTCAGCACATGCCTAATCACCCACATTGCACACCCAGGACTTGCACTAACACCCACATTGCACACCCAGGACTTGCACTAACACCCACATTGCAGAACCAGGACATGCCCCATCACCCACATTGCAGACCCAGTCAGCAGATATTTTATAAATAAGTGGAATTTAAATGAGGTAACAATATGTAAAACATCCATTTTTAAGAAAAGACTTAACCTAAAATCTAGGGTACACATTTGTCCATCGTTACAAACATAACATAAAGAAGTATGTCTTAATGGGCTTTTGTAAGGAATTTTCATTAAATTAGTAAGCTTCTTTGTTTAGGATTATATGCTGTGCGTTTTAATGCATGAAAAGAGACCTGACACGTTTCACAGATAAGACGGCTTCTTCATAGTCATAATTTAAACAAAATGAACAGTTTGATTTTGTACAAAATAGATATTTCAATGTATTTTTGAAGACCTCTTATATAATAAACATGTAACCAGAGAAAACTCTGCCCTTAAAATATGTTTTTTTTTTTTAAACAAATACTATAGAAAGTCTTAAGGGTCTACTCGATAAAGAGAAAACTGCTGGGAAATTTTAAACATAAGGCCAAAGTAGCTGACTTGAAAAAATTATCCCATTCAGTTGCTCTTAAGAATTTTTCCAACTCTGCTACATTGGCCTAAAGTTAGAAATTCCCATTTCAATTTGTTGAGTAGACCCTTATGGCTTTAACCAAGTGTGTACATAAGCATGCATCAGTACAGTGCAGCTAAAAAAAAATACAAATAACATGTTTTGACCCATTTCAACTCAAAATTCCACACTACAAATACGTACAGTGGAAGAACTTGAACTATTAGGGGGCTAGCATTGTGGCTACTGTCTGTTACACATCATGTCATAACTTGACTGTGACAGTCAGTAGGCTTGATTAGTATGTACAGGCTTAACGGGATACTCACTAAAACTGAACTGGCAAGTGAACTGGAAACAAATCAGATTCATTGAATATGCCCATCAGTAGCCTGATATTAATGCCTGATATTTGCAGTTAACTAGTTAGTTCAGTTGTAGTGAATAGCTCCCAGAATTAGATTTGACCCCAGTCCCGTATGCTCCAACCTGGGATTTAAAAAGACATGTGGAAAATGTATTTACATATATCAGGTAGGGTCGCCACCTTTTCTTTAGAAAAATACCAGCCTTTCTACTGTCTCCATAGATTTAACATTGGCCTGAAGCCAATTTTTTTACCGGCCTGCCGGTAAAATACCGGCCAGGTGGCAACACTAATATCAGTTAAATATATGAAACTGTATTTTCACATCAGTCACTATATCTATATGCTATGCAGTTTGCATTGTAAAAGTGAGAAAGGTTTTTCCCTCCATTTCTGCCTGAAGTTGATTTCTGTATCCATGTGGGATAACGTTCAGCTATCTCAGACATTAGAAGACAGAGAAGGATTCTGGGAATGTCTCAGAGACTTGGTACAGCATTCTCTAAGGAGGTAGTTGTCAAATGTAGATTTTAATAGACAGAAGTACGTATTTAGGAGCCGAGAAGTTTTATAGAAAATACATAAAAGAAATAGAAGCACGCAAACCGATATGGTCATTTAAGGGTCTACTCTATTCTAAGAGAATTGCAGGGAATTGGGATGGGAATGTACGACTTTAAGCCAAACTCCAATGCAGCTGAGATGGGAACATTGTTTAAATTCGGCTATTCTGGCCTTAAGTTGTAAATTCTTGGTCAATTCTGCAGGGTGCTTTATAAATCAGGAAATTCCAGAGAATACACACATATTGATATAAATACACACACACTCTGACCTAATGCCTCATATGAGCGTCTTGCGCGCTAGTGCGAGTCATCCTCCTTTAAAGGCATACTCCCACCAAAAATTAAAAGGTTCAGATATGTCTTTTGTCTTTGTTATGTTTAATGTTTACTAAACAAGTGCGAAATTTAGTGTCTCCCCTCCCCCCACAAGTGACAGCACTAGTATCTCAATATAGGGCTGGGGACACAGAACTGTGAATGCATTGAATGGGAGGGTAATGTAACTATTACATCACAAGGGGGCGGAGTTATGACCCTGTTAGATCAAGTCAGTCTCCTCTCTCTTCCAGAAAGATGTACTTTTTGTGTTGGAAGTCAGGTAAAATACACAGCCACCTGGTCCTGCCCACTAGTGATTCACAGGAGCCAGTAAGAGAGCAGGGATGTATCTTATGACATCATGCAGGCTCTGCCCACAAGTAATTAGTTACTTGTGTAAGGGGTAGTGTCCCTTTAAGGCATCTTTGTTAAAATAATTTTTAAAAATTATTTGAAGCACTAAAACCGTGAGGGCCCCAGATACAAGAGTACTCTTGCACTCTTTACACTTCCCATAATGCTCAGTCAACATCAAGGGGGACTTTTGGCTGCATGACCTTTATATGAACTGTATGTGCTACTTCTGAACTACAACTCTGATGATGTCCAGCCACCCCAAAATTCTGGATAATGCTGGCTGAGCATCATAGGTACTGTAGGCAACAGAAACAGTTTAGTTTTAATAAATTGACTGTGTATCACAAATGATTGGTTCCTTAATACATATATTGGGGTTGGGATGGAAGTTGCCAACTTGCACACAGGGAAAGCCTCATGCATTCTCATATAAGGCCAACCTGTTGTGAATAGACCTCATGAAAGGGACAGAGATTAATATATCTCAATTATGCACAGATTCATTTCTTAAAGCATAAAGTAACATACAGATGATGTAACAACTAATAGACACAATTGAGGCAACATTTTCACTGCAACTTTGTAAAAAGCCAGCTATACTTTTGCAAAACCAACCAAGGCCTTTTCTTGTTACATGTAATGAGTAACCTCCAGACACATTAGGGGAAAGGACAACAAATATGGAATATTTAGTTGAAAGTCGGCATAAAATGTAATTTAAAGATAATAAACAAAAGTTTTCACATTTACACTACTCAATACTATATTTTTACTATATCATACAGGCGTACAGCCACAGGTTTCTTTCTGCCAGGTGTGTAATAGTCCATTTTTTGTAGGACACATCATTTCCCCCAGAGAATGTATCTAGAGGGAAAGAATTCAACAAGCAGTGGACCCCATAGATGATGCAGCTAGACGTTGCCATTTAAGTACAGCTGTATGCTTGGAATCCTTCAGATACAACAGTGGGGAAAATATTTTTGTCTTGGAGTAGACCTTGAAACATTCTGGACAAGCAGATCTATATCGGATAGTGTTCCAAAACTCAGCTTTGTATTCTAGATGCTTTGTAAATTAAAAGTCACTCTGGATGTTTTAGGGGTGACTGGTAGATATCTCCCCTTAAGCCATTTTGTTTAATTAATCAGCTTCTAACTAATTGTAACATGCCAGATACTGGCAACAGAATGTTCTGTAAATCACCATGTACTTCCATTTATGTGATAACGATTTCTCTGTAGCATCCATTTTATTTCATACAAATAAGTACACTGTGAAACGATCAATTTACATTAAGAGAATTCACAACAATCCTTGTATTCACTGTGTGATGGATGCCACCAATAGACAGTCTTTATTATCAGTCACATTATTCTTGTTTAACTGCACAATTATCTCAGATAACCTCTTTATTGTGTGCCTCTGCCTTTGTACGCGTCTCTGTAAAGTTTTTACTCTTTTTCGAAGGTTAATGGTGCAAGAATTCATATAAGGAATACATTTTTGAATTGCTTCATGTACTGTGGAGTATGTATGATCCATTAATTTGTGGATTTCTGCTTCCTGTTTTTCATTCAGTGAATCCCTGTCATTACGACTTCCTTCTTGTTCTATGATCCCAGTCTTCCTTTTCTTTATCTTTTTTACTGGATTTAAAGGCACTGCATGCGGTCGCAGTTGTGGGTTTAGTGTCCCCGGGTAAAGGTAATCCTTTTCTGTGAAGTGATCACTACAGATTCTGCTTTTAGTGGAAGGAATCCAGTCTTCACGCTGAGTTGCTAGAATCCATTTGGAAAGGTGTTTGGATTTTTTCATTGGAAACCTAGAAATAGAATATTGGCTTTTTTCAGTAATAAATAAATATGAAAAAAAAGTAAATATGAAAGGAAGACCAGGAGATTACTGTAGGTGGCATGGAAATTTTCTTGCTAGAGCTCAGAGTCAGAATGATTCTGGAAAGGCCAGTAATAATATAGTAATATTGTAGAACTTCTAGGTACAGTATACATAAAAAAAACTGTGACCCATTAGCGCATGTTCTAAAGGTTGACAACTGTAAATAACATTTGTTATTTTGGTGAAGAAATTCATTTTTAAAATGATCGGCTATTTACAAAGGGGATTCTGGGTTGAGAGTGTGTGTGTATGTCAGTGTGAGTGAGTGTGTGACTGTGTATGTCAGTGTGAGTGAGTATGTCAGTGTGAGTGAGTGTGTCAGTGTGAGTGAGTGTATGTCAGTGTGAGTGAGTGTGTGTATGTCAGTGTGAGTGAGTGTGTGTGTGTGTGTGCATGCCAGTGTGAGTGTGTGTATGTCAGTGTGAGTGAGTGTGTGTGCATGTCAGTGTGAGTGAGTGTGCATGTCAGTGTGAGTGAGTGTGCATGTCAGTGTGAGTGAGTGTGTGACTGTGTATGTCAGTGTGAGTGAGTATGTCAGTGTGAGTGAGTGTGTCAGTGTGAGTGAGTGTATGTCAGTGTGAGTGAGTGTATGTCAGTGTGAGTGAGTGTGTGTATGTCAGTGTGAGTGTGTGTATGTCAGTGTGAGTGAGTGTGTGTGTGCATGCCAGTGTGAGTGTGTGTATGTCAGTGTGAGTGAGTGTGTGTGCATGTCAGTGTGAGTGAGTGTGCATGTCAGTGTGAGTGAGTGTGCATGTCAGTGTGAGTGAGTGTGCATGTCAGTGTGAGTGAGTGTGCATGTCAGTGTGAGTGAGTGTGCGTGTCAGTGTGAGTGTGTGTGTATGACAGTGTGAGTGTGTGTGTATGACAGTGTGAGTGTGTGTGTATGACAGTGTGAGTGAGTGTGTGTGTGTCAGTGTGAGTGTGTGTATGTCAGTGTGATTGAGTGTATGTGAGTGAGTGTGTGTCAGTGTGAGTGTGTGTGTATGTCAGTGTGAGTGAGTGTATGTGAGTGAGTGTGTGTATGTCATTGTGAGTGAGTGTTTGTGTGTATGTCAGTGTGAGTGAGTGTGTGTGTCAGTGTGAGTGTATGTGAGTGTATGTCAGTGTGAGTGTGTGTGAGTGTAGGTCAGTGTGAGTGTGTGTGTGTGTCAGTCAGTGGGAGTGAGTGTGTGTATGTGAGTGTATGTCAGTGTGAGCGTGTGTGTGTGTATGTCAGTGTGAACGAGTGTGTGTATGTCAGTGTTAGCGAGTGTGTGTATGTCAGTGTGAGCGAGTGAGTGTATGTATCTCAGTGTGAGTGTGTATGTCAGTGTGAGTCCTACAGGTGCCCCCCCCCCCCTTGATAGTTTATTAATTAATATGTGACATCCAGCGGATTCGGACCGCGACTTTTAGTCACATTTTTATTTATAAACTATCTGGGGGGGGGGGGGGGCAGATTTTTTTCAGTAAAGTGCCCTGAAATTTCTGATGGCGGCCCTGCATTCAGAAGAGAAAAGTAGAAGCTTCTCAACTTTCTATCTAGTCATACACCAAGTAGTTGTGGTGACACACAGGCAACACAAATATTTCAGTTTGAGTATCCCTTATCCAAGATGCCTGGGACCAAAAGTATTTTGGATAATGGAAATTTTTTTGATAACAGATCATTTTCACCAATGAGATCAGGCCTGCACACATGCCATTTTATTCTGTTTCTATGCTATTTTATTACTCTTTGTGGGTGTGGGGGAATATGAGCATACATGGAAAGGCTATATCACAGCTTAAGGGGGCTGGACACTGGATAAACTGTTGTGCGCTTGCAATCTGACAGGGGTGTGGGGAATTTGCAACTTGTGACAAAATCCTAAACATTTTTGGGATAACGGATCATTTTGGATAACGGATTTCTGGATAAGGGATACTCAACCTGTATTACATACCTGAAAAAATGTTTGTCTGTTCCTTTCAGGATAACATTTTTGCAGTCTTTCACTGCACATTTAGCCGAGACTTGCTTGTCCTGAGGGATAGCTGTAATCTAATGATGAAAAGAAAAACAAACAATCATCACTATGGCACTACCTCATATAGGTGATTGAGCACACTGAAGTGACATCACTGATGAAACCATCACAATTGTACATAGCTGCTCCTGGCCAAGTCCTATTTCCCCCCTAAGGTAGAACAAAATGAAGGCTTGCATTATGTGCTTATATAATTTAGCATTACAGAGACGTAGATACATAGTATCTTGATTGTCATATACTTTACAGTGTTTTATTTGGTTTTTTTTTTCAAATATGTAGACCAGTGGGCTTCATAAATAAATAAGAATATTACCTCTGCCTCCCACAAAAATAAGGGGGGGGGGGCATCCCAATTATAAACAGGCAAAATGATTCCCAGTTCCTATAATAATCATGGGTGGCAGGGTATGTAGCCCTGCCCCCTATTAAAAATGGTGCTGGGAGCCACCCAAATGGTTTCCAGTCCCTTGCTACAGATATGGGGTCAGGGCAGGCAATGAATAAGTATCCCAATAAAAATAAAAAGCCTCTGGTGAGTTGGGGGCTGCCCCAAAGCCCCCAAACCCCATAAAATTCAAATGTTCCCTCCCCCACATCTAACTTGCTCAAGAGATCAGGATTGAGGGCATCGCAGACCATCGACAGGTAATTATTATATTTTCCCCAAGTGCACCCAAAGGGTTTCAGTCGAATCACATCTCCCTACCTGGCCAGTGGGGGGGCTTCTGATTTATTTTTATTGGGATAGGGGGCCGATAGCCAGCCCCCATGCCCTGGGGTGTCTGAATTTATTTTAATGGGGTCTGTGGGCATATGGGCAGACCTCAGGCCCCATACAGGGGGAATTTATTTTAGTTTGGTGTCTGGGGCATTTGCTAAGCCCCCAGACAGGGGGAATATTTTTAATTAATGTGGGTTGGGAGCCATCTATTTAATGGGTAATGTTAATGTTAGAGGTGAGCACTATACATAGGTGTAAAATTGAGCACATAATTTAGCACACCCATTCAGCCTCAACCTTTTGTTTAATCTGCACTGTGACTTGTTACCAACACATGATGAGGACACTGTGATAATGCAAGTTTAAAAAGAAAGAGTAGTCCTTTAAATAAACGGAACTATTTGAATAAATGATAATGAATAGATGTTCAGGTATTAGCTGTAATTTACCCCTGCATTGGTCAGCTGTGATTGCTCCGTCTCTTGTACTTCTGTCCCACCAGGAGCAGTTGTCGTAGAGGAGCTTGGGGTCTGAGTTTCTGTGCTACCATAACAAGTTCTGCAGGGTGAGCTCTTCCCTCCCTGAAGACCCAAAACAACCTTATTGTGGATCTTTATCCAACATACCTCTCCTATAGCCTTTACACTTATATTTAGAGTACCTGCTCCTTGTCCTGCATCTCTGGGTCTTCGGATTCTACTTTCAATGGATTGCGTACTTCCATTTTTTCTTCCAAATGTGTTGCAACTCCCTCGATAACTGAAGGCACAGCGTCCAGTCGCAGTCGAGGGACTGAAGCTCCTGGGCGCAGCATATAATCTTTCTCTGTAAAATGTTCGCTGCAGATTCGGCTACAGTCAGAAGGTTTCCAGCCCTCGCGCTTTATGGCTGCGACCCACGCAGACAGACGCCCTGCATCTTTCATGGGAAACCTACAGCACATTCAGAACCAGAATATTTTAGGATGATATTCTCTCAATAATGATGAATGACAGACAGGTTTGGGGATTTTGGAAGGAAAAAAATGTGCCAAGATTGTACTTTTCACAGTCTCAATTTACAACTGTGGCCAAAGGCTGCATGATGATGTCATAAGACACACCCCTGCTCTCTTACTGGCTCCTGTGTATCACTAGTGGGCAGGACTAGGTGGCTTTGTACAACTTTTTTTTTTACCTGCCTTCCAACACAAAGAGAGGAGATTGACCTGTTCAAACAGGATCATAACTCTGCCCCCTTGTGATGTAATAGTTACATTACCCTCCATTCAATGCAAGTCTATGATCAGAATTCTGACTTATAGACTGCATTCTGCGTCCCAAGTCCCAAAGTAAGAAATTGGTGCTGTAAAGTCCCTGAGGGGTAGCACCAAAAAACACTATATTTCACAAAATGGCAGCACCTAGTCACACTTGTTTAGTTTCATATTTTATTAAATAAAGTCACATAAGAAAAACAAAAGACATATCAACAAGATAAAATAAAAAAGTAAAACCTTTTCATTTTTTGGTCGGAGTGTCCCTTTAAGGTAAGTATGTGCTTTCACAGTGCTTCATGTTTGTACGTGTAATTTTTTATTACGTTTATAAATCCCTTGGTGATACAACTTATTGGCCATGTCTTACCCTTGGTGACAGGCTATTTTTACACTTATGCAGTGTTTGTGTTTAGCTGCAGTTTCCCTATTTCCCCTTTACTGTAGCAACACAAATCATATATTGTTTTTATCAGCATACGAAGAGCTTCCTTTAGATACTATAATTTTCATCATATTATATAATTTACTATAAAAAAAGAACAAAAAACACTTTACATGAAAAATCTTTGACATATCTAAAAATGCTAATAAAAAAACCTCGCTAAATAGATTCAAATATTTTTCCTGCGTTTAGAAAAAGCCAATGTTTACATGTTTTTCTGTTGTTATAGGGCAATAACAGAAAGTTGCATATTACTTTTTCCTAGACATTTCCTCCTACAGTGATTCCTAACCCAACTCTGTCTCTCTCTCTCTCCCTCTCCCTCTATAGAGCTGGCTTTTGCATGGCTTATAATAGTTACTAATAATGCATCAGAGGAATACTTGTTACCCTTCAGTGAAGATTGCACAGCGGATACAAGAAAAATATTTTTTGAATGTCAATGATTTCCTTATCTGCTTGAAGACATGCTTGTAAAGATGATATAAATCCATTGTGCCAGTATTTTGTATCTGTAGATACGAATTATTAGCACTGTTTGGTATTATTCTATTTATTGTGCCGATTTGGACTAGGTTGAGGGGGCAAGTATAGTCGATCTCTGAAGCTTAGCCTCCCACCCTGGTTTCTATGCTACGAGCAACTTCTTTTTGACTAATCTTAACATAGAACTGCCGCAGTCAAAACACCAAAGAATAATATTGTGATTTAAGCCCATTGTGTGTTAATGGGTTGCCGCCTGGATAGATTTCTTCCAAACTGTTTTCCCTCAAGAATCTGACATTACTTTATTCAGCCTATTCTGAGTATGGATAAGCCTCCTCCCTCCCCCCCAATAATTAAAAATGTGCCAAGAGAACCCCCCCACCCCCCAATAACAGCCAGAAAGGTTGTACAGGAACATGACGTGTACAAAACTCGTGAGTTCTAAATACAACTGACGAATGGTTACACGCCATGTTATTTGGGTGAAAGTCTGCATTGTGGTTTTGATGTGGGAGAATGAAGAATGTGCCTAAACACTGCACTTTTTGACGACTAAATGGTTATTTGGGGAAAAACTGAAATTCTAGAAACATTAGCTGAAGAGGAACCAGCAGGCAAAGGAAAGATTACTGCCCTCCTATAACCAGTATTCCTCAAACAGTAAACAGTACAGAAAGCTTGTGATCTCAGGAGAGTTTGTATGTACAAATCACCGGGGACTAAGCTTATGTTTTAGATCACAAACACTCTGCATCTGTTTCCCTGTTCATTTTTTTTTCTTTTACAAAACATATAAAAAACACAAACATTTGATTAATTACTTCCATCTAAGTTATACATTTAAATTTATGTAGTATAAAATTGATATAATGTATGTCCTCGTTACCAGGGGATCCTTATATAAAGCTTATAAAAAAGTAACCATTGCTTTCCCTGTTCATTTTAAGCTCTGGGATAATGGGCCTGTAAAACAAAAGAATTATACAGAACAAGCAACCTACAAAAAAACAAACAAACAAAAAAAACAAAATATGAATTTGATATAGATGTTTGAATTTGATGGAGAAAAAAAAAAAACAGAATATGGTCATAATAGATCATCTCAATTATTGTTTAAATTGATTACCTGAAAAAGTGTTTCCCCTTTGTGTTGAAAAAATGGTTATTGCAATTTAATACCGAGCAGGTCATTAAGGTTTTCTTTGTCTCGAGGCAAGATTCATTCTAAGGAAGTAATCAACAATTTGTAAATTCACACAACTGATTCATTTTATGGCTTTTTAAAAATAGTAATGACATTGAGCAAGTGATACAAACCCAGTTCTCTTTATAACAATAAGAAACCCCTCTGTTTCAGTGACAAACGATACACAAAGGGGTTATTGATTAGCGTCAATTCTAGTGCAAAAAGTGGCGCAGTCACCATGGAAACCAATAGAGGGTTATCTCTTTTAGAAGTGACATTTAGAAATGTCTCCCCCCCCCCCCCCCCCAATATCATCCGACTAGGGTGAGGTGGTTAGTGTTGCGGCGAATGAATGAGACAATCAAGGAGGGAGCCATTAAAACACACACTCATTTACAGATTGATCACTGTCTGTACAGATCATCAGCAGAGTAAGCAAAGAAGGAAAAAAAACTCAATAACTTAAATTTTTTGAATAAGTACATACTGAAGAATCAGGTGTCTAGAAGCACAAATAGGCATATAAGGTATCAGAGCCCGTGGCTGAGTGTACCACTGTCTTTCTACTTGCTTCTCCTCTATGGAAAGCAATGTGATGCCCTCAAGGTTTCCTATAACATTGCTTATACTGAGAATACAAAGTGGTGAGAAATTGCTTCTGGTGTCTCCTGTTTATGACATCACCGGTGGTTTGATTGTTGCAAATTGTTAACTGTTTTTTTTTGTCCCCAAAAGAACAATGAATAAACAAACACAGACTGCAGAATAAAACAAAGCTGTTTATGTAGATAGTGACAGCTTTGTTTCAAATTGGACAATTCTGCAACATATTAGGTTTAGGTCTCTATACAAAATAGCTGATGTAATAATAACAGGGTCAACAATCTTTTATTCTATATAGATTTTCTGTGTTTAAATGGTAAATCTGGTAATTTTCCATTAGAGCGAGGCACTCCCTGTCTATACAAGCTGACAACATCACATAAATATCAATAAAGTCACTGATCAGCAAGTAAACAGCTACACTCTAGGCCATACTTGGCTGCCATCCAGCCATTATGTACAGAGGGCTAAGCAACATAAATTGCAGAATTGGCCAATTTGAAACAAAGCTATGTGTTATTTGTGTTATTCTGAAGTCTGTATATAATTAGATGAATATGATACACAGGGTTGGAAGACAGATATCATGATATTTACCATAAGATGCACCTTTTTTTAGAGGAGGAAAACAAGAAATCCACATATAGAACAGATCTTTCCTAAATTCTTATCTCCCCAAAAGTAGTGGTAATGAGCAAAGCTAGAGACAAAACTAATACAGCTAACCTTAGGCACACCATTCTGCACCATGAGAAATGCAGTGTGCACCAGCCAAACATTAGCAATTCCTGTGATAGTCATAAGACTGCAGTGATGACTAACCTTTAACATCCCAGCTGCTTTGGACTATAATATTTTCCATTATGCACAATATGCCAGGATTTAGCCACCCCATATGCCAGGATTTAGCCACTCAATATGCCAGGATTTAGCCACTCAATATGCCAGGATTTAGCCACTCAGTATGCCAGGATTTAGCCACTCAGTATGCCAGGATTTAGCCACTCAGTATGCCAGCCTCCTACCCCTTCCCCAGTACTTACCTGTTACTCTCCGGTCGTGCACGGAGGAGGGAAACTCCGGTCGCGGCTTCAATAAAGTTAAAAAAATAATATTATATGGGGCATTTTTGTGTCCCTGGCTCTGATCACAAATTGATCAGGAGCTAGGGACACAATGGCAGAGTTCCAATTAGGGTCTTAAACGCTGAGGGTGCGAGAACTCTTGACATAGGTCGTGATGTCACATAGGCGTGCCCAGACCCAGAAGTTCGACCACGGAGTGTTTTAGAAAAATGTAGCCATTGCTCAGTTTGAGCGTCTGTTACATTTTCCCTGTAAGACTGAGGCCACCCAGTGTGACAGAGTCTATGGGAGGGTAATAGAAGGAAGGTATGTAGGACCCAGAATCCTACATAGCCTGTACTCATTCACCTGCCCCAATTAGCAACTGCTGAGGCTTTAATTAGCTGATCTCAGAGTAGAAAGAAGTGAGATACAATCTGACCTGCAGAGAGAGAGCAGGTCTGTGCAGAGCAGCACCAGTGAAAGGGCTAAAGGTTGGTGAAACCAATGTTTATTTTGTTGCTTAGATTATTACCCTGGGTTAGTAAGGGGCATTACTTTATGTGTAGTAAGTGCTCGAATTTGAGCTAGGATTTTGTTTGTAGATTTTTCCTTTATGTTTTGCTGCATGGATTTATTTTGAGCCCAATGTGAATAATCCACACTGTTGTTTTGCATACAATTACTGTTGTTCTATACCTGTTACCCTAGAGGACTGTGTTGCTTTGCCCTAAAGGTCACAAGATGGTGGAGGATGCGGGCAACTAAAGCACATTTATAGGGTCTGTGGGTAAAGCAAGATGGAGTTAGTAAAAGCCTTGGTACAGGCTACTACTACCCAGCAAGACACAAACCGTGTAACAGCGGCTCAGATCAGTAGCCTCATGGAGGCACAGTGACAGGCTGTTGCGGCCCAACAGGAGACAAACCGCTTATTGGCCGCACAAATGGACTGCGTATTAGAAACACAGCGGGAAGACAAAGTACAACTAACAAGTGCTTTGCAACAAACCCTACTGTCAAGTGTGACTACCCCTACTATGGATATGGGGCGCCGGATTAGAGTTAATGACTTTTTACAAAAAGTGGGTGAGGTTGATGACATGGAGGCTTACCTAACAACCTTTGAAAGGATTGCTACCCACCTAATTCACCTAATTCACGTGTTGGATATAATATGCATACATGGTGACACCCACACGTATCCCACGGCTGAGGTGGAATTTGCTACCGCGGTAGGAGTGATAAAACATAGAGTTGGGGTGGTACCATCATTGCCTTTTTATGCTGTATTGGGGCGTGATTTCCCCCTCTTTCGGAAGATATGGGAAGATACTGCAATAAATCAGGATAAGCATACAGAGGTAGAGGCAGAAACAGTGGGTTTAGAGAATGTTTTCCCTTTTTCTACGATTGATTTGGAGCAGTATAGTGAAAATGAACCCGCTGTAGCATGTGTGGGTGATGAAGGGGAACACAATGAAAGTGATTCCTCCCAAGTAGAAAATCTAAGGGAAGAGGTGGAGTTCCATCATCTAGGTATTAGCTCAGGAAATTTTCGGGCTGCCCAATGGGAGGATCAAACCTTGGTAGCTGCCCATAACAATGTTCAGGTAGTGGAAGGCACTCCTGCTAACCCGGAAACCCAATTGTCCCTTCCCTATTTTGCAGAAAGAAATAATTTACTTTACCGAGTAGAGAAGAGGGGGGTTGAAGAGGTTGAGCAATTACTGGTACCTCAATCCCACAGGAACCTAGTCTTAAAACTAGGCCACAGCCATGTATTAGGGGGGCATCTTGGGATTGAAAAAACCCAGGAGAGAGTACTAAGAAGATTTTACTGGCCAGGAATCTACTCTGCTATTGAGCAATTTTGCAAGTCATGCCCAGAATGCCAAAGAAAGGCTCCATTCCAAGCTTTCCGTAATCCCCTCATTCCTCTTCCCATCATAGAAGTCCCATTCGAAAGAATTGCTATGGACCTGGTTGGTCCTTTACTGAAATCCGCTAGGGGGCACCAATATATATTGGTAGTACTAGATTATGCTACCCGCTATCCCGAAGCTATACCTTTAAGAAATATCTCAGCTAAAACCATTGCCAGAGAGTTAATGTTTATGTTCAGCCGGGTTGGAATACCTAGAGAAGTACTTACAGACCAAGGTACCCCTTTTATGTCACGAGTGATGAAAGAGCTATGTAACTTGTTGAAGATTAGACAATTGAAAACTTCAGTGTATCACCCACAAACTGATGGGTTAGTGGAAAGATTTTATAAAACCTTAAAAGCAATGCTCCGTAAGGTAATTGACAAAGATGGTAAGAATTGGGATCATTTGCTCCCATATCTAATGTTTGCTATCCGAGAAGTCCCCCAAGCTTCCACGGGGTTCTCACCTTTTGAATTGTTATATGGCAGACATCCTAGAGGCCTCATTGATGTTGCGAAGGAGGCATGGGAACAGGAACACACGCCTCATAGAAGTGTTATTGAACATGTGGCACAAATGAAGGATCGCATTGAGGCCATAATGCCAATTGTCATGGAAAATATGGAGAGAGCACAGGAAGCCCATAAAGCTAGTTATAACAGGAATGCTACACTTAGAGCCTTTCAACCCGGAGACAGGGTTATGGTACTAATCCCCACAGTTGAAAGTAAATTCCTTGCAAGCTGGCATGGCCCATACGAGATCATTGAACGAGTCAATGAGGTGAATTATAAGGTGAGACAACCTGGTAGAAGAAAGCCCGAAAAAATATACCATATTAATTTACTTAAACCCTGGACAGACAGAGAGGTCTTGATGGCCATGACAGACAAAGTTCCTCAGACCAAAGCAGACAAAGTACCAGAGGTTAACATTGCTGACACTCTAGCACCTCATCAGCAAAATGAGGTCGGAGAGTTTGTTGCTAGAAATCGGGATGTGTTTTCTCAAGTACCAGGAAGGACTCATGTTATTGAACATGACATAATTATGGAACCTGGAAAAACTGTTAACTTGAAACCCTACCGAATCCCAGAGGTCAGAAAGGAAGCCATTAAAGTAGAGGTCCGAAAGATGCTTGAGCTAGGGGTTATCGAGGAATCACAAAGTGAATGGAGTAATCCTATAGTGTTGGTACCCAAGCCAAACGGAGAAATCAGATTCTGTAATGATTTCAGAAAATTAAATGAGATATCAAAATTTGATGCTTATCCCATGCCTAGGGTTGATGACCTAATAGAGAGATTAGGACGATCCAGATATCTGACTACATTAGATCTGACTAAAGGTTATTGGCAAGTTCCCTTAACAAAGCGGGCCAAAGAAAAAACTGCTTTTTCCACACCAGAAGGATTGTTTCACTATAAAGTCTTACCATTTGGATTGCATGGTGCACCTGCCACCTTCCAAAGAATGATGGATAGAATCCTTAGACCCCATAGTGAATATGCGGCTGCCTACCTTGACGATGTGGTTATACACAGCCCAGATTGGGAAACACACCTTCCCCGAGTTCAGGCAGTAATAAAGTCTATACGAGATGCAGGTCTAACGAGGTGCCAATCCATCCAAATGTACGATAGGTTTGGAAGAAGCTAAGTATTTGGGCTTCACTATTGGGAGGGGTCTCCTGAAACCACAGAAAAGTAAGATAGATGCTATTTGGGATTGGCCACGTCCTGTGACAAAGAAACAAGTCAGGGCATTTCTAGGCTTAGTGGGCTACTACCGTAGGTTCATACCTAACTTTGCTACAATCGCAAACCCGTTGACAGAGCTAACTAAGGCAAAAGGCCCTGTTATGATCAAATGGACTCCCGAGGTAGAGAAGGCATTTAGTGCCCTGAAGGAGGTTTTGTGTGCAGACCCAATTTTGGTTGCCCCAAATTTTACAAAATAATTTTTGGTACAGACAGATGCATCTGATGTGGGCCTAGGAGCGGTTCTTTCTCATGTACACAGAGGAGAAGAACATCCCATTATGTACATGAGCAAAAAGCTGAATCCCCATGAACAGAGATACTCAGTGGTTGAGAAAGAATGCTTGGCCATAAAATGGGCACTAGAAACACTTAAGTATTATCTATTGGGGAGAAGGTTCAAACTTGTCACAGATCATGCGCCCTTGACGTGGATGAGACAAAACAGGGAAACAAATGCCAGAGTAACTAGGTGGTTCCTTAGTCTTCAGCCATATAACTTATCTATGGAGCATAGAGCTGGTAAAGACCGGGGAATGCAGATGGTATGTCCAGAGTCCATTGTTTGTGGTCAAAGGTCGCTACGACCGATGAGTCTAAGCTGGCGAGGAGGATGTGTGACAGAGTCTATGGGAGGGTAATAGAAGGAAGTTATGTAGGACCCAGAATCCTATATAGCCTGTACTCATTCACCTGCCCCAATTAGCAACTGCTGAGGCTTTAATTAGCTGATCTCAGAGTAGAAAGAAGTGAGATACAATCTGACCTGCAGAGAGAGAGCAGGTCTGTGCAGAGCAGCACCAGTGAAAGGGCTAAAGGTTGGTGAAACCAATGTTTATTTTGTTGCTTAGATTATTACCCTGGGTTAGTAAGGGGCATTACTTTACGTGTGATAAGTGCTCGAATTTGAGCTAGGATTTTGTTTGTAGATTTTTCCTTTATGTTTTGCTGCATGGATTTATTTTGAGCCCAATGTGAATAAACCACACTGTTGTTTTGCATACAATTACTGTTGTTCTATACCTGTTACCCTAGAGGACTGTGTTGCTTTGCCCTAAAGGTCACACCAGTCTTACAGTTATCACTAGCCTCTGGACCGGGCATGAATCCTGCCTGATCTGGGTGCTTCAGAGAGGGAATTAAAATTGAAATAACGTAATTTATGGGGACACAACTTACCTCCCCAAAACCTTTCATGTATATTTGTTTAAAATATATGATTTGTGATATATATGTTGAAATATAGACGTATTAATACAATTTCAAATTGGAGTAAATATTCTTATCATCCCACATTAGATAAAACCTAATAATAAGGGGGGTGGTACCAACCGTGGCCAGCAGCAGACGTGCTTTACATGGGCTCCGTCTTAAATGAGCAAATTACACGGAATTGGGACGATTTTACCCTCAATTAGCCAGCGAATTGGTACCTGGATACCACATATATACAATGGGGAGAAAATCGAAGCAGTTTGAGAGCTCCCAGAAGACAAAGAGCCAAAATATTGGGTCTCTCCTGTTTAGGCCCTTACAGCCTGTCTCGAGTTTGGAGACACCGATTCCAACGCAGGCCCGGACAGACTCTGAGGGCTCTTCAGAAGATGAAGGCTCCTCACAAAAAGAGGTCCAGGAGAAGGGGACAACCTCTAAACCAACGACTGTGATGCAAACCCCAGCAACGAAGGCGGACATACAAAAACTGTATTTAGACCTTCAAACGGTGATCAAAGCCGAACTAGCCAATGTCCGGGCAGATGCCTCAACGCTACATACTAAAGTAGCAGCGCTGGAAACCTCAGAAGCGCAAATGCGGCAAACTCAGGTGGAGGCCGCCAACCAAACGTCTAATCTCACCTTGCAGATGGCGCAGTTCCATAGATGGCTGGGGGTCTAAGAAGGCAGATCACGACAACTAAATATCAAGGTACGGGGGGGGGGGGGTGACAGAGGATGTAGGGCCCGATATCCTTCCCACCTACCTTAAAAAGGTACTTCTCCATATACAACCTGATGTAGACCCGAGAAATGTGAGGATCATGGACTGCTATCGTATTAGAAAAGCTGCTAAAGCGCCCCCGAATACCTCACGCGATGTCATAGTAACCTTGAAATCATTGTCCGAAAAACTGGCTGTTTTAAAAGCAGCACGAAAGCTCCAAACGGTCAGCTATGAAGGTGTTGCGCTGCAGTTCTTTGAAGACTTGCCTCCGGAGACCCTCCGGTGGAGGAGGTCCATGTCCACCCTGACCACTCACCTACGAGGTCACGCCATCCGATACCGCTGGGGATTACCCCATTCACTAACCGTAAGCAGAGACAATAAAATCCTTACCATTGAAGACCCGACCGCCGCTGTAGGATTCTTGAAGGACTTGGATCTTCCACCGCTCGATGACTCGGATGCGGATCTGTGATATCTATTCCAGTAGGATCGTCTCTCAACGTGTTTTTCTCCTTTGGACTATAATTGTTTGGACAGGCATTTTTTTTTTACATATGGACTTATTCTGGCCATGTTTTACGCCCCCCCCCCCCCCCCCCCGCATGCCGTCCTTGTTTTGAGGAAGCGGCGTATTTTTTCTCGGATCACCCCCTCTCGGTGCCGAGGCACATTCTCTTTTTGTGCAGCTCCCGCTCGATGCTGCCGGTGCATCCGCTCTTGGAGCACCCTTTCCCCTCTGTTCCTTCTCTGTCTTCTTATTCTCATTCCCCCTCTCCTTTCCTTTTCTCCCCCCTTTGTTTTTAAGTTTTATGGTCGCCCCATTCAGTACTAATGGAGTCTCCTGTAACTTCCATCGGGCCATTTTTAGGGCAAGGTAGATACCCTGCTTACAATGGAGGGAGCCTTCTAGCAGATTTACTTCTTCATATGATATGGTGTAAATGAGTGTGTTGTTAAAGCAGGAACATAACATGTTCACCTCCAGGGAACCAGTCTGGCATCATTATATCTGTCAGTACAAAATGTTTGTAACAGTATGGGTAAATGCTCTAGAGTTTTCAATCGTGCCTTAATTTCGCCACATGTGCCTCTTTTAAAGCTGCAGTAAGTAGTTGAAGGGTTCTTCTTGACCGCAATGTAATCCGGTAGGATTTGTATATGCCTGTCTTCCATGAGGATATCTGGGTTTTATCTGGCCTGGTACTAAATCTCTTTTTTCGTCATATATTTGTAATCTTCATTACATCTCTGGGCTGCTCATGGCCAACTGGCCTTGGACAGATAGGCCTCTGTGAGCTCTATCCAATTCCAGTTTTGCCTCTTTTGGTCTACCCAAGATTTTATTAAAGAGCAAATTTAAGAGTTTCTTGCAGTTTCTCTAGACCGTCTGTTTCATTAGACCTTAAGGTTTGTATTTCATCCCTTATGGCTTGTTTGATTTATGCAAGAATAATCTGTAGATCAGGCAGTGGGTGAAGCGAAGATGTTGTGCTGGTTCAACTTATTGAATCAAATCAAATACTTTTGCACCTTTCCCTGCTAACCGCCATTGTAGCCTTATTATCTGGCGTAGTTTTCTTAAATATTGTCTAAATGGGGTCCGCCTTTGGCTTCTGCCCCATGTTCTATTATGTTTCGATATTTCGGAAGTCAGTCTTATTTGGTCACACTTCAAGCAGGAGGTCAACTTCCCACGCCCATCACAGACAACGCCCCTATAAATACATCTTCAAACTCTGGACAATGGTTCATGCCTTGAGCAAGGAGAATAAGGGAAAACTAAACTGGCTCCACATATATGTATAAACAAGTCATTTATAAAAATGGTTTTGTCTAAATATTTTCTAAATGTTGTCCCGAGTTCAAAAATATGCATGTTTCCATATTTTTCGGTATTTTTTTGCGAGTTATGGGGCAAAAACCAAAAATAGTGTTTTTTTTTGTTTTTTCCTATATTGAACTTTTGAGCCGAATCCGAACCCAAAATTTAACCCTAACACTAAATTTAACCCCAACTCTAATCCTTATTATATCCCTTAATATTTTTTAATTTAATTTCAACCCTATCCATTATGCTAAAAATTATTTAATTTTAACCCTATAGGCTAATCTATCTATATAACCTGTTTTTAATTAATTAAATATTTATTTTACATATTTTCCATTGCAATGCTACTTAACTACCACTAGGGGCAGTCAAGTAGCATATTCAGAGCGACAGAAGTGAAGTTACTTTCACTTCCGAAGCTCAGATCGGCAGAGGGCTTAGCCATATTGACGGAGCAGCATGCTCCGTCAATATGGCGCCCACAATCGCTCTGTGGGGCGATCGTGGGTGCTCCAAAATAGAAATTTCGGTGCGGGCTATTGCCTCGACATCGAGGCAATAGACCAGCACCGTTAAAGCAGTTGATCGCGAAATCCGCCAGGCACGTCCTTTGTCGTTAGGGGAGTTTCTCCCAGGACATGTTAATGGATATACTCATAATGCTTGACCCCGTATGTATATTAATGTGCCAGAAGTCGATGTGACCCGGTATCATCAAACAAATTTGTATAATGATCTCTAAAAAGCAAAGGGCAGCCCTACTCAATTTATAGGTCCTTTGAAGTAGGAGTATTTGCTATTTAGTTTACACCCTGCATATGTATCAGCATATCAAAAGGTCTGGTTGTAAAACTTTGTCATACCTGGGAAAATTGGCATATCAGGTTCCCTTCCTAACAAATGGATGAAAGTCCAGGTATGTGGCGTGAGACCTGGGAATAAGGTTACATACCAACAACCCAACGAAGAGCAGATTACCTTATCATCTTGCGGGATCACCATTTCACTGCTTTTTGACAAAGTTGTTTTTCTGCTCTTTTTTGTGTTTTTCTCTCTTTTCACCCTTTTTTTTAAAGGCCCAGGAAGCCAATCGAAAACAGAAGGGACTGCATCGAGCCTCAATCGAGGTACCATTGCTCCTGGGCGTAACATGTAATCCTTCTCTGTAAAGTGATCGCTGCAGATGCGGCTAGAATCTGAAGGTTTCCAGTTTTTACGTCCGATTGCGGTGACCCATTCAGTCAGACGTTCCGGATCCTTCATGGGAAACCTAAGATAGAATCAAAACCATAATGTTTAATATTTTAGGAAAAAGAAATGTGCTACTTGTACTTATTGCCCTATAACTTGAACAAAAAAAAGCCCAACAACTTAGAAACATGTTTTTGTTCAAGTAAAATGATATGATAAAAATAATGGTCTTTAAAGAAAGTATCTTATCCATATATAGCGCTATAAGGGCTCAGAAGGGTCATTTATATTATTTAATTAAATAATGTATATTTAAAATATCCTAACTTGATGCAATCTTTCAGTTATACATAACTTATTTTTTGCCTACAAGTACAAAATTGATCCTTTAAGTACAAAATAATTTTTTTTATATCAGAGCAGTGATTGTGTGTTGGCATAACTCTGCCCATTTTGTGGCTCTGCCCTTGCAAACCCCAACTTTTTTGGAGGAAATGATGGCAACTCTATATGGGAGTTTATTATGTGATTAAAGGATTGTTGTATGATTTTGTAGCACAGGGATGCTTAGACAGAATATGAAGTCTTTGCACTAAGTCCACTAACACTGGCGTGTGGGGGTAATCCTCCATTTTATAATTTTGGCTCCTAACGTATTGTACTGGCTCCTAGATCCAGACCAGTTTTGTCAAGCCTTGTCATTTTTGAACAGACTTTCTTATTAAAACAGTGTGCAAAGACAGAGGAATGTATGTAGAAACACATTTTAATGAGAGAAAAAAAGTAAAAAGAAATAAAGAAATAACTACAAAAAAACCTTTAACTGATCCCTTTACTACACCCCTCAGACTGTAATTGAGCATACAGTTGTACATGCGGAATAGAAGTCAGTCTTCACAGATTAAGAGTTGGGTTAGCGTACCAAAGGGTCACATACATCACTGCATTGGGGGAAACGCAGTTCTGAGTATACGTTTGTATTACTGTATTTTACCTGTTAATATTATGAAAATAAACTAGAACTATTAGCTACATTTATACCTGAAAAATTGTTTTCCACATCCTTTGGAAAAATGGTTATAGCATCTGAATGCAGCACAGGTCATTGGCATGGTGCTTTCCTAGTGGAAATATTCAATGTAGTGAATAAGCAATAACCTATAAAACAAAAACAACAAACAACTTCAATGTTAAGCAATATAACATTTCTAAAATATGTTCAGTAGTTTTAACTAGACATGTGCAAAACTAAAATTTTCGTTTCGTTTTTGTCCATTCGGACGAAAATGTTATTTATTTCGTCTAAAACGAATTTTGTTCATTACTGCATTCGTTTCGGACTAAATTCGTTCATTATTTTCGTTTCGTTGTATTCGTTCGTTTTATAGAATACGTCTAATACTATTGGCTTTCTATAAACCAAACAAGAGCCCCATTCATAAGAAATTCTTATGAATGGGGCTCTCGTTCGGTTCATAGAAAGGCAATAGTACTACATGTTTTCTATAAGCCGAAAGTCTATAAACCGAACGTTCGGTTTATAGACTTTCGGCTTATAGAATACATGTAATCCTATTGCTATTCTATAAACCGAACGTTCGGTTTATAGAATAGCAATAGGATTACATACATGTATTACATTAGCCGACAACCTATAAACCGAACGTTCGGTTTATAGGTTGTCGGCATTTCACTACACGGAGACAAAGTCTCCATTCATAAATTTATGAATGGAGACTCTGTCTCCGTGTAGTGAAATGCCGACAGCCTATAAACCGAATGTTCGGTTTATAGGCTGTCGGCTAATGTAAGTACACGGAGACAAAGTCTCCATTCATAAATTTATGAATGGAGACTCTGTCTCCGTGTAGTGAAATGCCGACAACCTATAAACCGAACGTTCGGTTTATAGGCTGTCGGCTAATGTAATACATGTATGTAATCCTATTGCTATTCTATAAACCGAACGTTCGGTTTATAGAATAGCAATAGGATTACATGTATTCCATAAGCCGAAAGTCTATAAACCGAACGTTCGGTTTATAGACTTTCGGCTTATGGAATACATGTAATCCTATTGCTATTCTATAAACTGAACTTTCGGTTTATAGAATGCCAATAGACTTACATGCATTCCATAAACCGAAAGTCGTTCGGTTTATGGAATGTAAGTGTACTATGCTATTGTATTCTATTAGCCGACTCTATTTCGGCTTATAGAATGCAATAGTACTACGAATGGACGAATGAACAAATGATTTTCGTTTATTAACCATTCGTTCATTCGGCTTTCGTTAGCTTAGCATTTTCGTTATTAGTTTTTCGGACAAATGGACGAAAATGCTATTTTCGGACGAAAATGCTATTTTCGGACGAAAATGCATTCGTCCGAAAACGAATGCACATGTCTAGTTTTAACAGTATATTTAGTAACAGATTTTATCCTGATGTTTAAATAATTAGGCAGTGGGCATTAAGTACACAATTACATAATCCCCTTTAATAAGATAATGTAATGAGCATACACCAGGAATTTCAGGGCCCCTTACTGAACAAATTTTCTGGGCCCCATCCCTCCCCCTCCAACATTTTCTCCCACTTGCCCCCACCTACCCTCACAAGCATGTTATCCAGGTCTAGTGTAATATGGAGGGTGGTTGGGAGCAGTTGGTCAGTATACCAGTATTTTGCCACTCAATATGCCAGGATTTTGCCATTCAATATGCCAGGATTTAGTCACTCAAAAAAGTGACTGGAGTTTCCCTCCTCCATGTAGGAGGGAAGAATTTTTTTTTTTTCTACTGGCGTGGCCTGGGCATGCCGGCCTGAGACGCCAGTATCCCCCGTCACCCCCGGGCTAGAGCATACTGTGTGCTATGGTAACTCTATGGTGCTCAGATATCATAAGCACATCACCCCTTGAAGGGACTGTATCAGTTGAATATTGTTTTACTATGTAGAGCATAAAAAAAAGATTATTGAAAATGATCTATACATTGTATTAGCACAAATGCCTAAATTAGGAGAATTATGTGTTTTAAAGGTGTCTGTGGAGTCTCCTGCTTATGACATCACCTGTGGCAGGGTATGACACATTGTTACACATTTCCCATTGAAAAACAGTTCATTAGCATACCGTGCCAAAGGTGATGTCATAAGCAGGAGACTCCACACACACACCTTTAAAACACATAATTCTCCTAATTTTTGGCATTTGCAGTTCTGCTGACACAATATATACATCATTTTCAATCATTCTTTATGCTCTAGATTCACGGTAATACAATGTTTAGGTGATACAGTCCCTTTAAGAACAAAGAGTTGTTTTAACATTCTTGATGTGTTTGTTTAGGAACTCCTGGATTTATTTTTAATGGCCGCCTCAATGACAGACATTTTGACTCAAGCCTGTTAATGTCAGGGTTTTATCTACATTTTGCCAGGTAGTACACACAGCGCCGAATATGACGAGGCAAGTGCCTAGGGCGCACATCCCTTGTCTGCCTGTGGAAGATCTCCCTTCACCAGCCCCCGGCCAGTCAGCGGGCAGCATGGTGTCTGTGGGCTTCCCACGCATCCTCCAATGCTGCCACTCACTCTCCCTGCGTGTGTCTGAGGTCAGAGACAATCATAATGTAATAAAGAGAATTCTGTTACCAAACAAGTTAGCAAGAAAATGTTCAGAAACTGGAGTTTTATTGTGTCTGGATACCATCATGTCAGTGTAAATAAATACGCTCTCTAGGTGACTAATTATGTATTTAATTAAGAAGTTTAATTTAGGGACACTTATGACAAATGCACACTCCGGGGCTGTAGTCAGTAAAATATAGACTGATCTGCAATCTTTAGTCTACCCAATACAGCCCTGGAGTGTGAATTTTTTATGTGTCCCTGAATAAAAAGGCAGTATAAATACAAGCCCCACTTGAACTGCATGGACGGCATAAAGGGAATATTACTGGTCCTTGAAGAAGCAACAGACAGAGAACCACTCTCTTAAACAAGAATTTATATAGCAGTGCAGCTGAAGTTATATACAGTACAAACATATCTGCGCATCACAGAAATTGCACACTGTAGAGAAATAATAGGATTTTAGCTCATTTGTGCAGAAGGAAAACAAGAGGATGAAAGCAACAAAATGTATATGTTATCAGGGAGCGCAGTATTAATAAGCACCGCCTCCTCGCTTAGAGACTCAGGTTAAGTCGGACAGCCACACGATTGCAAAAGATGGCGTGTGCCAATGTAGGAGGCACAGACCACACTGGGCTATCCTGAACCATCCCCCACCCCCTCTGCTGCGCAAGGAAAAAGAGCAGGAAGGTGGAATAGTAAAATGTATTGTCCTTTTTTTTCCTCTTAGAAAATAAATTAATCTGTAGGATGTTTGCTTGTGACTGTGTATCACGAAATGTGTGTACGTGACGTTGGGGGAAGAATTATCTATAGAGCTACACCCACCTGGGGGCGCTGAGAAGATTACTGCACTCAGGTGTAAGTGACCCTAGGCTCGATCATAGATATGCACCGATCAGCCAAGGCATCAAGCTAGCGGAGGTAGTGTGATGCTTTGGGAAATGTTATGCTGGGAAAACTTGGGTCCTGCATTTCATGTGGATGTTACTTTGACATGTACCTCCTACCTAAGCATTGTTGCAGACCATGTACACCATTTCATGGAAAGGGTATTCTATGATGGCAGTGGCTTCTTTAAGCAGGATAATGCTCCCTGCCACAAAGCAAAAATTGTTCAGGATAGTTTGAGGAACACAATAACGAGTTCAAGGTGTTGACTTGGCCTCCAAACTCCTCAGATCTCAATCCAATCGAGCATCTGTGGAATGTGCTGGACAAACAAGTCCAATCCATGGAGGCCCCACCTCGAAACTAATGTCTTGGTGCCAGATACCACAGCACACCTTCAGAGGTCTAGAGGAGTCCATGCCTCGACGGGTCAGGGCTGTTGTGGCAGCAAAAGGAAGATCTACACAATATTAGGCAGGTGGCCATAATATTATGGCTGATCGATGTACGTGATTACACATTAACTCTAGCTTCATAGTGCTGTTAGTGCTAGTTACATATTTTAGAATACATTTTACATAAATAGAAACTCTATAGCATGGTGCTCAAGCTACTGAGCATCCTGAGGAGTAAAAAGGCTCTGCATCACCACCTGGTGGTGAAAAAACAACTCATTGCAATGTTCTATACTATATTTCCTCATTTGAAGCAATGTAAATGAAGCTCTGGGTGGATGAAAATATCATCTGTATAATGGAATTTAATTTTTTTTTTATCATTATGGTGATTATGGCTTACAGCTCATGAAAACCCTAAATCCACAATCTCAGTAAATTAGAATATTGTGAAAAGGTGCAATATTCTAGGCTCACAGTGTCCCACTCTAATCAGCTAAGTAAGGCATAACACCTGCAAAGGGTTTCTGAGCCTTTAAATGGTCTCTCAGTCTGGTTCAGTAGGAATCACAATCATGGGGAAGACTGCTGACCTAACAGTTGTGCAGAAAACCATACCCTCCATAAGAAGAGGAAAGCATCAAAAGGTAATTGGAAAGGAAGTTGGATGTTCCCAAAGGGCTGTATCAAAGCACATTAATAGAAAGTTATGTGGAAGAAAAAGGTGCACAAGCAGCAAGGATGACCGCAGCCTGGACAGGATTGTCAGGAAATGGCCATTAAAATATGTTGGGGACTTTCACAAGGAGTGGACTGAGGCTGGAGTCAGTGCATCAAGAGCCACCACACACAGACACCACACACAGACAGATCCTGGACATGTTGTATTCCTCTTGTCAAGCCGCTCCAGAACATCAAACAACATCAGAAGCGTCTTACTTGGGCTAAAGAAAAACAGACCTGGTCTGTTGCTCAGTGGTCCAAAGTCCTCTTTTCTGATGAGAGCAACTTTTGCATCTCAATTGGAAACCAAGGACCCAGAGTTTGGAGGAAGAATGAGAGGCACACACTGCAAGATGCTTGAAGTCCAGTGTGAAGTTTCCACAGTCTGTGTTGATTTGTGTCTTCATTAGGGTCAATGCAGCCGTCTACCAGGAGATTTGGAGCACTTCATGCTTCCTTCCGCAAACAAGCTTTATGGGGATGCTGGCTTCATTTTCCAGCAGGACTTGGCACCTGCCCACACTGCCAAAAGCACCAAAGCCTGGTTCAATGACTGTGGGATTACTGTGCTTGATTGGCCAGAAAGCTCGCCTGACCTGAACCCCATAGAGAATCTATGGGGCATTGCCAAGAGAAAGATGAGACACATGAGACCGAACAATGCAAAAAAGCTGAAGGACGCTATTGAAGCATCCTGGTCTTCCATAACACCTCAGCAGTGCTACAGGCTGATAGCTTCCATGCCACACCGCACTGAGGCAGTAATTGCTGCAAAAGGGGCCCAAACCAAGTACTGAGTCCATATGCATGCTTATACTTTTCAGAGGTCTGATATTGTTCTATGTAACACTCATTGTTTTATTAATTGCATATAATATTCTAATTTACTGAGATTGTGGATTTGGGGTTTTCATGAGCTGTAAGCCATAATCATCGCACTTATGACAAATCATGGCTTGAACTATCTTGCTTTGCATGTAATGCGTCTATCTCATATATTAGTTTCCCCCTTTACGTTGCATTACTGAAATAAATAAACTTTTGCACGATATTCTAATTTTTCGAGTATCACCAGTAAATGAGAGTTGTGGGAGTGTGTCAGTGAATGTGTGTTAGTCCATCTAGGTTTCTCGAGTTCTCAGTTTACCAATAAAGCGTATCATTTGAACTCACTTGAAACAAAAATTCAAAAGTTGGGATATAAGTAGACCAAAACTTTTTACACAAAATGTGCTATTATGGCATATAGTTAACAAAATGACATGTTTTATGTTATATTACTAAATATCTATAACATTGTAATATCATTTATTTTGTGGTATTTTTTTTTATTAATTTTTTTTTCTACAGAGCTTTTTTCGAGAGGATTTCGGTTAATACCACCTTCTCCATAAACGTACCCAACGAACAACCATTTAATTATACAATTAGTGCTCTTATATTTATTACCCAATATTTAAAGTTTTTGAAATAATTTCACAGAGGCCTTTAAATTCATTGACATCCGATAAAGAGAGATGGAGTGAAAGACAATACTGTTGCCATAGCAACCACAACAAATCTCATACATTTTATAGACTACACTATATACCTGTGCCCCAGTCCACAAAATCTGGATCTGTCAATAAAAAAAAAGGAACTGGTTAGTGAGGACAATGTGGTGTGAGAATAAAAGGTGATAAACTATCAAACTTGGCTTAAGTCACCATCTATAAGGTCAGACTGTAAGGTCTGAATCTAATTAGAGGGGCTCTGTCACCTAAACATTATTTATAATGCAAATGTATAGAACAAGAAAATGATGACAAATTTACTATACATTGTGTTAGTAGAATTATAAGCAAATGCATAAATTAAGACACAAATGCGTTTAGATTTGTCTGTGGCGTCTCCTATGCATGTCATCACCTCGGGGGCCCGAAATTCAAACAAACTACCGTATTTGCTTGAATATAAGACAAGGATTTTTTCAGACCAAGTCTTATAAATCACACCTCAAATAGAGCTGCAGGAGACCTGGATCCTCCTCGCAGGCGGCCCGACACTTCCGCCGTGGCTTTTATGATGCAATGTCCGAGTCACGTGACCTCCTGGTGTTCGGTCTCTGAAATGCCGAGCAGCATTGGAGGACGACGTCTGTGGGCACCGATAAGCACACAGACATCCTCCGGCTGCCCCCACTAGATACCAGGGAAGTCAAGGGATGCATTGGCATGTCTGAGGGGCATATTGGTTAATCAGGGGGCAGATTGGCAAATAAAAAGAACCAACATTTTTCTATCAAAACTTCAGAGGTTCTTCTTATATTCGAGCAAACACAGTATTTTATATGGGAAATGCGTGAGAGATCGAGAAAAGGAAAAGAGAGGGAGAGGGAGAGAGAAGAAAAGAAATAGAGAGGAGAAGAGAAGAGAAGAGAGAGCGAAGAAAAGAAGAGAGAAAATAAGAGAGAGAGCCACAAGGTGGTATCATAAACAGGAAACACCACATATATATTTAAAACATATTTTCTTTTAATTTAGGCATTTACTTGCAATTTATAGAAATCATGTGTCATCATTCTTTTTATTCTTTACATTCACAGTCAAAACAAGGTGCTCTTTAAAGTAAATATGCTCCTGCAATTCTTGTTTATTGCAGCTACTGCTGGGTTGAATGAGCTTTCAATCAATAACTGCAATTTATTATACATTATTGAATATTAACATGTTTCTGTCCTTAATTTTGGTTCTGAAGTATGGTCACCTCAGCTATATATCACTGGTGAATTTTTAGCATACTTATGCAATGTATAGGAAGTCGTTTTAAATTGTCTTACAATACACGATCCTCTGTTGAAGCTGGATCTCTCTACCAGTTTGTAATTGAGATAATATTACAGTCTAATAATAGAGGATGACATAATCCGATTCACAGAAGCCTTTTTAAATATAGGTTATCATTTAAGTGCACATCTGCAATACATTCTCACAAATGTCTCTATTTTAAAAATGTTGTTTTATGTAGATACAATGGTTCATTTGCCACCAACAAAATGGCAGAAACACACAACTGCCGACATCACTAGTTATTAGGTTTCACCATGAGAAGAAGTACTCACCCTCTTTGGAGATACACGGCGTGTGTCTAGACTCACACAGTTTGGAAGTACTCGAGCCGATCAGGCAGTTCTTGGGCTGCTCCTTACCCACTAGCTGACGATTATCAGGCAGACTTTGGGCAGCTCGCTTCGCAGTTGCCGCGCTGTTTAGACAGGGGTCCTTGAGAATCAGGAAGCAGTTCAGGTATCCAGTTGCTGAAGGACCCCGCCGCTATCAGGCAGTGCTGAAGGCAGCCTCGAGTGCAGTTGTGTGGTGAGCTCGTGTTGCAAACATGGATGATGAGGAGGAGACGTACCGGCTGTGGAAGATCCGAAAAACCATTATGCAGGTGAGAGTTTCCGATGTATGGGGGCAAAGGGAACCAATGCGGTAGAGAACGGGTTTAAAGTGGGCTTTGTAACACTTTATAAAGTCTACATCCACACCACATGCGATAGAACATGATGGAACTGCTTTACGGCTGTTTCTGAGCCACAACGCAGATGTTGGCTGAGGATCCTGGTATACAGTTGTATGTACACATTTCTGTGTGTTACAGATGTCATTCCGGTGAATGTCGACACACGAGTTTTGGATTGTGCTGTAAACATCCATATAAGTGGTAGGCAAAACAACCAGTTGCTGTGTCTCGGATTGAACTTAAAGTGACTGTCTGGAGCCCAAAATGCATCTTCGAAATTTTAATGCTTATTAAAATGCATGTTCTACATTTAGCATTACTTAAAATGTAAAATACTTACAGCTAGATGAAATTGTGAATTTACAGCAGTAACCAGTACTGCCCACACAAGCTGAGTAAAATAATTTCCTTTATTTTTTGCTGCAGGAATGAATAGAATTTCCTGTCTCTAGTGATGTCATCAGACAATGTGTTGTACTGTTAAGACAGGGCTTGACAAATCTAATTAGATTTTAGGAGCCAGCCAAAAAATTTAGGAGCCAGACAATCACGCATTCATAAACACACACGGCTTCTTCACATATATACACACACCTACTTTACATATACACATATAGCCAAACACCTCACACACACCTACTTTACATATACACATATAGCCAAACACCTCACACACACCTACTTTACATTTACGCATATATCCAAACACCTCACACACACCTACTTTACATTTACACATATATCCAAACACCTCACACACACCTACTTTACATATACCCATATATCCAAACACCTCACACGCACACCTACTTTACATATACCCATATATCCAAACACCTCACACGCACACCTACTTTACATATACCCATATATCCAAACACCTCACACGCACACCTACTTTACATATACCCATATATACAAACACCTCACACACACCTACTTTACATATACACAAATATACAAACACCTCACACACACCTACTTTACATTATACACATATATCCAAACACCTCACACACACACCTACTTTACATATACACATATATCCAAACACCTCACACACACCTACTTTACATATACCCATATATCCAAACACCTCACACACACCTACTTTACATATACCCATATATACAAACACCTCACACACACCTACTTTACATATACCCATATATACAAACACCTCACACACACCTACTTTACATATACCCATATATACAAACACCTCACACACACCTACTTTACATATACCCATATATACAAACACCTCACACACACCTACTTTACATATACCCATATATACAAACACCTCACACAGTCTTTTCTTGATGTGTCCCCCCTCCCTGCTGCTTTACCTCATTGCAGGGGAGGGGGACATCCGTGCTGCAGCATGTCCTCACTCATCGGCCTGCTGAGTGCCAGGATGTCACGTGACGACACCCAGCACTCAGGCACGCGTTGCGCGAGGGGGCGGAGCTTGCAGTCTGTGCCATCAGCACAGACGTTACCCCCTCGCGCTGCGAAAAAGGAAAAAAAACATCGGATGGCAGCGGCAAGGGGACAGGGAGGGTAACTTCACCCAGGCGCCAGGTCTCATTTCCTGGTCGCCATGGCGACCTGGCGCCTGGGGTTTGTCGAGCCCTGTGTTAAGAGATCCTACCGTGTACAAGAGCACAGTCCACACAATGTATTCAGTCCAGGAGCACAGGAAATGACTAAATGACACAAAATTTGATATACTCAATATTGATATAATCAGTGCTGCCGCACCTGCAGTAAACATGCAGAGTCATCACTGGGGATATTAAAAAATGTTATTTATGCAGAATTCCTGCATCAAATCACATCCTCCAAATGTTGATGCATATTTTGCATTGCTAGAAAATGGTAAGCTGATGCAGAAAGCAGCTTTTAGAAGTTTTGTTGTGACACTGTCCTGTATCCTTTATTCCTTTAGCTATGTCATGACCGAGGCTACCTAGTGACACAGGATGAGTTGGATCAGACACTGGATGAGTTCAAGGCACAGTTTGGTGACAAGCCAAGCGAGGGGCGTCCTCGTCGAACTGACCTCACTGTGCTGGTGGCTCATAATGATGACCCCACAGACCAGATGTTCGTATTCTTCCCAGGTACGTTTTCACAGAATGAGAGGAAATAAGGCAAATGAGCGGGATAACAAAATGCAGAAATAACATTGTTCTGTGTGATTTATTTTAGAGGAACCCAAGGTTGGTATTAAGACCATTAAGATGTACTGCCAGAGGATGCAGGAAGAGAACATCACCAGAGCTATAATTGTGGTTCAGCAAGGAATGACTCCTTCTGCCAAACAGGTAATAATACTATCTTATATTATAATTAGCTGATGATTAGATAAGTGGAGGGTGATTTTTCTTTTCTTCATACAGTAGAAGTCAATGAATTGATCCTTGGATTTTACAATTACCCTGTACCGAGATGCAAATTTTTGTCATAGTAACTCTCTCTCCCCCACTTGCAGTCATTGGTGGACATGGCTCCCAAATACATCCTAGAACAGTTTCTACAGCAAGAACTATTGATAAACATCACAGAGCATGAGGTGAGTTTGCAAAAAATGCATTTTTTTAAAAATGTCTACTACATTTAGTTGCCACTGGTAGCTTGTCACTGCATCCTGTGACATACACTGCTTATAGCATTGCAGACAGTGGTTACTAATCCTATTGAAGATATTATTTTGGAAGATGTCCATCTAAGTAGCTATTTTAATTTAGTGTAGCTCCACCTACCCTGCTTGTTTAGTCAAATGCTCCCTAACAAAAAATATTAATACCTCACTATGGAGGTGTTTGGTAATCCACTTACCTTTTTTTGTCCTAGCATAAGCCACTTGAACTTCGGTGGCATGCATAAATAAAATATATAATTTATTTGTGCATGGCATATTTGGTAAGAATGGCTATTTTTGTATTTCATCTTTATAGTACTTATGTGTGCTGGTTTTATGTTGATTTGTAGTGTTTGGTACTTTCCCTCTTGTTTAAAGAGCTAAAAGCACAGATGGGAAAAAAAGACTGACCCTAGTATGAGGAAGTAAACTGGTATGTACTTTTTAAGATGCATGCCAGTTTGTCCTCTGACAGCCAGTCATTTGTACTGCAATGAGAGGCCTTAGTTTTCGAATGCCGTCAACTGATGCACCAGCAGAGAGAGACGACCACACCCGACAGACCCGTCACAAGTGCAAGGCAATTCCACTTGATGATGCTGTCGGCATGCGCCAGCATTTGATGTGCTCTGCCTCGGCTTCAAAGATGCCATTTGGGTTTACTTTTTTGCATTTTGGTGATAATTCATCGGAGAAGGAGTTTTTTTTTATTTTAATAAAGTCATTGATGTGATCAAGGTTTTGTTTTTTGTGTCCCGCCCCCCTCCCCTCCAACATAAGGCTTATTTAATGGTATTGATCACATTCTGATGTTTTCTGGCACAAAATAATGCATTGTGTGTTTTTCTCATTTGTTTTATTATCCTTACATTCTACCCCTTACTATCTGCTTCATTTCCTCCATTTTCAAGCGCTTCTGGTGCTGCACACTGTACCCTTCTCTCATTTCTAATCTTGTTTCTGGTTTGCAGCTCGTTCCAGAACATGTGGTGATGACCAAGGATGAAGTGACAGAATTGCTGGCTCGATAGTATCCTTTTAATGACTAGAAGAAAAAGTTCTTGTTACTAAGCATTACTCACCACTGGTATGGCATAAGTATCTTATTCATGGTTTCCATACTGGCCACGTGTATAAAATATTATAACTCAGTCCCGAGACTGAGCTTGTCCGCATATTTAATATCAAAGAGAAATCAACAATTATCTATGTCAGGAAGTGTCCAATAAAACTATAGCATACCAGTTTTGCCATGGGAGATCTGTGACTAATGAAGCTGAAATAAAGATGTCTCTGTATACTCCTAATGTAAGGTATACATTTGCTAGCCCTTCGCACTTGTATTATAATAAAATGTATCTGTTTCTGAGCGGATTTGCACAGTCTCGCCATTTATGGCCTGTGCCTCAGGAGAGCCAGATCCCGGCAGATAAATTAAGATTTGCTGATTTTGGGCAGTAGTTGTGTATGTCTTGCTCTATTAGGTATACTGTGGTAGGTTAACAGAACATGCATCTGTGTCTTAAAGTCCTTAACCTTGCATTCAGCAAACTGAGAGAGTCCCAGCTTCCTCGAATCCAGGCAGGAGATCCTGTGGCAAGATATTTTGGACTGAAGCGTGGTCAAGTAAGTGACCTTTCGCATGGGGACTTATTGCGCTAATATGTATGGCAACTTGTAAAAATTAAATGCTATTTGAGCTATAAGTTGGAAGGCTACTTTGTGCACCATCGCACTGATGAGAAGCGACAAAGTAATATGATCTGTCCTGTTAATGGCACTCTTAACGTAGGTTATCAAACGGCTAAATGAATCCTGTCGTACTGAACTGTCTATTAATGAAGATCCTGTTAGACACTAATTTGTGGTTTAAGCATTTGATCGTTTGATTTACTTGCTTTGAAGGCATTGATATTTAGTGCCAATCACGCACTTAGACATTGAATCCTCTTTAAAGTAATCAAAATATAGACTGCATGGAAATATTTCATGGCCATAAAATAATAGATCAAACTAGTTTCCCTCTAAAAAAACAAAACAAAAAAAAAGTATAAATTCATTGTCTTTGGTCTGTTTGTGTTCAAATTAAACCATAATGCTAAGGGTGCTATTCCCTTTGTAAACAGGGCATTGCATAACTCGTATAAAGGGAGTTTTCTAAATATCCTGTGCCTTATTTATCTAGTATTTTTGGTATAAATCAGATTATAAAAGTTGCAGGTTTATTTTCTAGAATTCTAAAGTGTCTACTAGTTGTTGTTCTGCAGTTGATTCAGGGATGTATCACAAAGGGATGCAGACCAGCCTATAGTCGGTGAAAAAGGGGGATAAAACATTTTTTAGATACATAAATGAGAAAAGGAAAGTAAAACAAGGATTAGTTAGATTAAAAACAAAAGAAGGATGCTATGTAGAAGAGGATAAAGGCTTAGCAGACTGCCTTAATGAATATTTTTGTTCAGTTTTTACAAATGAAAATGAGGGTAAGGGACCTCATTTAGGGAAAAAGACTAATGAGTCTTTTTATGCATGTAAGTTTACAGAGGAATAGGTTTTACTTCAGCTGTCTAAAGTAAAGACAAATAAGTCGATGGGACCTGATGGGATACATCCAAAGTTATTAAAAGAACTTAGTGGTGTACTAGCAAAACCGTTAACAATGATTGGTTAAATAAATCTATTAATGGGAGTAGTTCCAGAAGATTGGAAATTAGCAAATGTTGTGCCCATTCACAAGAACGGTAGTAGGGAGGAGGCGGGCAACTATAGACCAGTAAGTCTTACTTCAGTAGTGGGGAAAATAATGGAAACCTTGTTAAAGAATAGGATTGTTGAACATCTGAAGTCGCTTGGATTTCAAGATCAGAGACAACATGGGTTTACTTCAGGGAGATCATGCCAAACTAATCTTATTGATTTTTTTTGATTGGGTGACTAAAATAATAGATCAGGGTGGTGCAGTAGACATTGCTTACCTAGATTTCAATAAGGCTTTTTACACTGTCGCACATAGAAGGCTTATCAACAAACTGAAATCTTTAAGTTTGGATTTCAATATTGTTGAATGGATTAGACAATGGCTGAGTGACAGACAACAGAGGGTTGTAGTCAATGGAGTATATTCGATGCAAGGTCTTGTTACTAGTGGGGTACCTCAAGTATCTGTACTTGGACCTTTAATATTTTTATTAGTGATATTGCAGAAGGTCTTGTTGGTAAGGTATGTCTTTTTGCTGATGATACAAAGATTTGCAGCAAGGTTGATATTCATGGAGGGATAAGCCAAATGGCAAATGATTTAGCTAAACTAAAAAAATGGTCAGAACTGTGGCAACTGACATTTAATGTGGACAAGTGCAAGATTATGCACCTTGGGCGTAAAAACCCAAAAGCAGAATATTTACTATTTGGTACAGTCCTAACCTCAACATCTGAGGAAAGGGATTTAGGAGTAATAATTTCAGAGGACTTAAAGGTAGGTAGGCAATGCAATAGAGCAGCAGGAAATGCTAGCAGAATGCTTGGTTGCATAGGGAGAGGTATTAGCAGTAGGAAGAGGGAAGTGCTTATGCCATTGTACAGAGCACTGGTGAGACCTCACTTGGAGTATTGTACGCAGTACTGGAGACGGTATCTCCAGAAGGATATTGATACTTTGGAGAGAGTTCAGAGAAGGGCTACTAAACTGGTTCATGGGTTGAAGGATAAAACTTACCAGGAAAGGTTAACCCTTTAAGGACCAGGGATTTTCCTGGGCCAAGGACCAGAGCGTTTTTAAAATTTTTAATACGCGGTTTTTGAAACATAAATTTCCTCTCTCTCATTTAACGCACCCATACAAGTTATATGTTGTTTTTTAGAGGACAGTTAGAGCTTTCTTTTGATACCCTATACATAAAAATGATTTACATTTTAGTATTAAAAAATTCATATAAAAGAGGAAATTTTTGAGGAAAAAAAGTTTTTCCCCATTATTTTCCCAATAATAAGCTACATAACTAGTGCAACACTAACCCACTTATCCCCCCCTAATTAACTAACTAATAAAAAAGAAAAATATTGATTCCAAAACCCCCCATAACAAAAAAGACAGAAAAAAAACTCTGAAGAGTGCGATGTCAGATCAGTAAAAATCATGCAACAGGCATGCAGGGGTTAAATTTTATTAAATAAATATATTAAAATTACCGTTATTTATTAAAAAAAACTTTATAATTGTAAAAATAAAAAAATCTGTTAAAAAAAAAACTAAATGAGGGCCATAAAGTGAAAGGAAACTGATCACAGTTAAAAACTGTGATCAGCAATGAAAGGGTTAATTTTTTTTTTTTTACACCTATTTATTTTTACTTACAGGTCACTCTCTGTGCTTCACTATAAGAATGTGAAGCACAGGGAGTGAATTAGAGGCAAAGTCAGTGTGTGAACACACTGACTTTGCCATCTAATTTGCATGTCATCGCGGTGATTGAGCAATCACCGCGATCACATGCCCGGAAACTGACTGATCGGGTCCAGGAGCTTTGCCTCGGGTGCGAGGCTTAGTCCTGGACCCGTTGCAGACTAGCTGGCGGTGCCCACGGAGCGCACCGCCGGCTAGACTGCATGACGAGTTAACTCGTCATAAGGTCGCTAATGCGGCGGCTCTTATGACGAGTTAACTCGTCATAAGGTCGGGAAGGGGTTAGAGCATCTTAACATGTATAACTTGGAGGAAAGACGTAACAGGGGAGATATGATAGAAACATTTAAATACATAAAGGGAATCAACACAGTAAAGGAAGAGAGTATATTTAAAAGAAGAAAAACTACCACAACTAGAGGACATAGTCTTAAATTAGAGGGGCAACGATTTAAAAGTAATATCAGGAAGTATTACTTTACTGAGAGGGTAGTGGATGTATGGAATAGCCTTCCAGCAGAAGTGGTAGAGGTCAACACAATCAAGGATTTTAAGCATGCGTGGGATAGACACAAGGCTAACCTAGCTATAAGACCGGGAACAGGGGACTAATAAAAGTATTCCGAAAAATTGGGCAGACTAGATGGACCGAATGGTTCTTATCTGCCGACACATTCTATGTTTCAGACTGATCTTTCTGTGCATGGTTCACAATCGCAAAAAAAAAAGTTATTGATAGCTGGCAAGCTGAAAAACTGCAATGGCCTCAATGGAGGTTTTGTTCATATAATTGTCTTCATTGAACCAACTGTGTTTAATCAGCACAATTAAATATAGTATTTATTGTTCCGTACCTTAATTCCACACTATTTTGCAGTATTAATTTCCTGTGAAGTGGGAGGGGTGAATGTTATTGTTGAAGCAGGAAGTTGATAGTGCACGTGTGTGGTACAGTCCCTTTTCTTTCTACAACTGTAGGTTCTTGTTTTTTTTTTTTCCTTATATTAGTAACGACTTTCATTGTTGACCCTTATTTTATGCCAAAGTATTCAGGAGAAGACCTCACATAAGATGGTGGACTTAGGTCTTTTTTTTTTTATTATTTTTTTTAACCTAAATTACCATGTTACTAAGTCCATCAAGTTCAACCCTTCTACCTATCATTCCTGCTTTTTGATCCAAAAAGCTAAAAAAAACCTCTCCTAATTAAGCTATTTCAAATTATGACCCTAATTCTTTCTTGACTCCAAAAATCAATCTGATTTCTCCTTCAATCATCAAGAACCTCTAAAATATTGTATAGTGTTTATTCTATTATTAATAGTCCTCTATGTTCTGCTTTTCTAATATATATATATATATATATATAGTCTCAAAAATAAAGAAGTGATTAACGTTTATTAATACTTACAAATAGAAGGGGAAAAAATGAAAACCATGAATTTGCACAATATACATAAGACAATTTAAATAATTATAAATAGCCATTATCCAGTTGAAAGATGTGTGGCCAAATCCACCTCAATTCATAAACTGTAGGGATATTATTTATAGGTAGCTGAAAATAATGTAATAATATAAATGGCCAGCAGGGTGTAGCCTACGTATTTGCGATACACAGTACAAGTATATACACCGTATAATATGCGTTAACAGTATAAGATCAGGCTTCCAAAGACGGGAACCTTTTGATTTTACTATTTCACTCTTGCTTCTATTGATTTAGAAGGCAGCATGTTTTTCAGTTGCCGTCTCAAGTGGCACTTTTATAGTAATATATTCTCCTTCCTCTGCTGCTTGACTGAGATGTCACCCAAATTTGAAAAAAAAAATAGTGACTATATCTAAAAATTATTTGAGATGGACAATTAGATGACTTAGGTTATTAGGAGCATGGTCTCTCTTTAATTGTGCTGTCTAGACGTGTAGCTGAAGGAAGCTATAGTGGTACGACCGCTGCTCCACAAGTGCCTAATGCAAGTCTTTGAAGATATGTCCTTATATTTGATGAATAAATCAGATTCACTTTTCACCAACCAAAATAGTCTGATTTCAGCAAATACCACCACACTTGGAATATCATTAATAAACAAGTTAAAAAGAAGAGGACCCTGGCAAACCCTGCAGATACTTTACTTAATACGTTAGTCTAGTTGAAAACTTTCCATTTACAACAACTCTTTGTATACTATCATTTTTGGTTAATTCTCAATCTACATAAATACACTTGCCCCCGAGACTATTTCTGTAAATTTTTAAAGTAACCTTTTGTGTCTAATTATGTTCTGATTCAAGATGTATTCTTGAATGTATACCTTTAGTAACCTTTTAAATAATTTCCCCATTACAGATGTCAAGCACACTGGCTTGTAATTGACCGGCTGAGATTTTGATCCCTTTTTAAATATGGACACAACCAAGAACTGTATTTTAAGAAAAAAAAAATGAAACATTGCCTAAAGTATAGATGTCTTAAATAGGAACCTAAACATTGTCTATAGTTTAAAGGTAAAGAATACAAATGATGAAAAGTGATCTGTATGATCTTGCATGCAAATGTATAAAGAGGGCACCATAGGGTACTTAATTTTGTATTCCATGAAAAGGACTGTCACCTAAGTATTGATTATACTGTGAATATGGAGGGTGGGGTTGTGCAGTAACATTAAACATAGAATTTAGCATGTCTATCATTTGTTAGTTAGCCTTTCCCCATGATCCCTTGGTCACACAAAAAAGGTACCCCTAAATAAAAGCATGAATAAGTAAGGAAAGAGGGATTTCAAACAGCCTCTGAAACTAACAGGTCCAGTAGGACCAATTTGATGTGTATCTATCTAGTTTGCTTTATGAAGCATGTAGCAATTGTTCCACTCCTCTGATATGCATCGTTTAATCACAACTGACTTTTAATAGGAAGAGATGCAAGAGGTAGCTTGCTGGAGTATAAGGCAGGTGAAAGCCAGTGAGTTATTTTGTCCCAGTAAGTTTTTGTGAGAATACTCCCACCACATGTGCAATACCGTGCCTCCTTCCTCTCTGCATCCCCAGCACAATTCTGGCAGCTCAGGGTTGATTTGATGTAGGAGATACAAAAATGGCAATATATCCACTTAGAGCTGACTTATTTAGTGGTGTGTGAGTGCCAGAATCTCAGTTTTGCTTTTGATTTCAAATTTCCTTGTTATATAAAGGAGTGAAACCTCCGTTCGGGCGACAGAGTAATTGTCTGCCTAAGCTGCAACTTGACCTTTTCCAGCACATAGTCCTTGAATATTGGTATTCTTGCTAATCATTTCTAGGAAGGGCTCCAATGAAAGAGAAGATGAACGGTGACCAGGGGCAGCCCTGACTTGTTCTATTCTTGATTCCAAAGGCAGAGGAGAGTGAGCCATTCATGCAAACCTGTGCAGTGTGTGTCTTGTGTATAACGCTTGTATTGGTAGACAGTAGCAGTAGGCATTGTCCTGATTTTCGAGCCGTATGTTTTGCCAATGAGCTATTCATATAAGGTTCTACTCAGTATGCCCCAGAGTAATCTGTAGTTCAGCTAGCTAATAAGGCCTGATTTTGGGCTGCCTTTTTACTACATTCAGCTTTCCACCTACAGGAGGAATTATAATATATTTACATATGAATTTTGCCATTTTAATAAATTTTATATGGGGGGGACCTTGTCTATGTAGAGGACCGAGGCTACCAGTCTCTGCAATGTCTCAATGAGTTGCCTGAATTTGAGGGCTACTCTGATCACTGAAGTAATCCAGTTGGGTCTGAAACTTGGATCTCCACCAACCCTATCCCACCGTATCTTCAGGGATTAAGCGTGCCAAAAAGGGCCTGTAAATTCAGAGTTTAAAAGCAAACATTTTTAAGTGTGCCTTCCATGCCACCATAACATGTGGTGTAGATAAATAATTCTGCTATTGAGACGCTGATGCCAAAGTTGTAACTGTAACTTGACTTCCAACCCACTCTAGTTTAAGAAAAGTGAGGTTCTGCAGTTAAGCTGTAGTCTAAGCTCCTGAAAGCATATTTCACAATTACTTCTGCTTTTTTTTCACAGGTGGTTAAGATTATTCGTCCCAGTGAGACTGCTGGCCGTTACATCACGTACAGATTGGTGCAGTGATGTCTTCCAAATCCCCCACTAGTCGATGGAATTGATATCCACCCCACCTTGACTGTATTGACTGTGTTTTCAGCAGTGAGGTCTACTAGGACATGTGGTGTCATTGGTTCCTAGACTCCCTTCTACAATGGCACAAACTGCAAGCGCTTGTTCTTTTATGTTTGTTTAGCAAGATTCCTGTGCAGCATTCATTTACAAAAGTAGCTTCTACTAAAAGTGCGTATTTTGTTATTAAACTTTTTCTATGAACGTACAAAAAGAATGCTTTAGAATTGGAAGAGGCATTATGTATTTAGCTTTTATAAAGTGATTTTATTATAAGATCTGTTCTATCTGTAGATGAATAAAGTTGCACTTGATTGTAAAAAAAAAAAAAAAAAGTGTTTTTTATTTTAAAGCAGATACACAAAATTATCACATTTAAGAGCTTAAAAGTTTTCTTCTCTGGATATTCCACACTCTTTTCTCACTCGCTCACATTCTTATCTGCCACATTTACGGGAACAGCGATGATGAAAACTATCTCTCGCCTGCATGGCTCACACAGGGTCCCAAGTACTCCACCACATTCAAAGCTGGAAGCTGCTGGTTTCTATCTGAACCGGATTAATGATAATGCTGAACTCTGTGGGTTAAGGGAAGTGAATTGCAATGGACTCGTTGGCACAAGCTGCAGGAAATGCTTGCATGTTCTGACAGTCACTTAAACAAACTGAGGACAGCGATCGGCAGCAGAACTCATAGCTATTCTTCGTTGTAGCAACCGGATGGCAGGTAGGGGGCGATGGCAGCGTAAAGGAGGTATCTGGCATCGCCTGTTTAACAGGACATTGTTGGACTGGTTGGTGTTGTTCTCCGCTAGATTTACTTGGATCTGACCATCTTCTTCAGATTCCGACTGACCATCTGCTTCGATATAGGGAATGTCATCTGCACTAGTTTCACTGGCTTGTTTGGTGAGCTGTCCCCTTTTGGGTATAGGTGCCCACTGCGCTGTGAGATCCTCTCCACCATCTGATTCCGATTCCGAGTCCACTGAAGGTGTACTCTGATCTGAAAGACGAGGAAGAAAATATAACAATTTGTATAACAATGTTGCCAAAAAATACTTCTGTACCAGCAATAGCTCAAAGAACTAGGAGCTCAATTATATTATAAAAACATAGCAACATACAGCAGTTCGCTCACGTTTTGAGAGTATGCCACTAGATTCGTACATACAGTGAGTTTTACTGAAGGAGAAGCCGTTTATAAACTGTTATTGAAGAATGGCCCTTCCTAGTGTGATATTAAGTGCAGGGCTCTTGTTACTAATGTATATATGGCATGAATAGCCCAAAATTTGGGCTACTCAGGAAGCACTGAAGGGCTGCCTAATTGACAAGAAAATGAACCACTGTGGTTGAAATAGTAGCCTCTGTAGTCCTCACAGACTTCTATGACTTCTATTTGCGAAAATAGCCAAAGCCCTCCTCAAATAAAATATTAAGATAATAAAACGGGCCAGCTGTCCCCATAAAGTGAAACATATTAGTCCACTGAATCCTGAGGCCAGCAAAAAGCCTTGGGCTCCTAAATAAATAAATGGGGGCCAGGGCTACTTGCCATAACCCCCCTCTGCCCCCATCCTGCTGGACAAGTGCTCCCAGCACCAACATAAATATACCCATACCCCCCCCCCCCCGGGATTCGGGGGATGGCCAAAGGTACTTCATAAAATTAATACAAAATTATTCCCTGACTACCCCCATCACTACCTTGCCCATGTAGGGGGGACGTATCAATGAAAAATGAAGTGACCCAGGAGAGTGGGCAGTGAAAATTGCTCCCTAGCACACTATCAGTGACGCCCTCAAGTTCTCATCTTCGGCCAGTGTGAAAGTGGCCATCCAAAAATAAAAAGGAATCCTCCTATTACTAAAAAAAAAAAATCCTATCCTAAGCATAGATGCAGAATGAAATCCCTGCCTAGTAGGAATCAGATGCCTGCCTCTCCAAACCTTACAGTTTTGAAAAACACATTTTGACTGACCACCCTCCTAGAACACAAAGGGTGGTTTGTTTGGTTTTTTTACAGGAAATTTTCACTGTTATTTTATAGGGTTCAGGGGCTAATTATTTTTTATATTTAGTGCTCATACCCCAAGGGAGCATATATTTATGTATGATGGGGCCGGGAGCACTTGCCCAGTTTCTGGCACCATTAGTTATATGATATCAGTGATTACATTTATTTAGCTGCTGGCTGCATTTTAATTGATTTGAACAAAAAGTTTTTATGTGAAGCCACGTTTTTTTTCTTCTTTTTTTACTTCAATTCTATAAATGCCCGAAAATTTGTCGGTATTAGTCGAGTTCAGGTCAATTTCACCTTATATTAGAGCAAATCCTCAAACCAAGTATAGCCGAAAATCAGCCGTGATTACATTGTATGTAATGCTATGGGCTTTCTATAAACCGAAATAGAGTCCCCATTCATAAGAATAGGGACTCTATTTCGGTTTATAGAATAGCAATAGCATTACATGTATTCCATAAACCGAAAGTCTATAAACCGAATGTTTATGGAAAGCCAATAGCATTACATGTATTCCATAAACCGAAAGTCTATAAACCAAAAGACATTCAATTGACCTATTCGTATGAATGGGGACTCTATTTCGGTTTATAGAATAGCAATAGCATTACATGTATTACATCTAAAAGTCAAATAGAACCGTCAAATACTGCGCATACAGCGCACTTTGAAAAATTCTAATAGTTTTGGGTGGTAAATAGTACATTTGCGTCTTGCGATGCACTTCATATCTGAGAGTCAAATAGAACAGTCCAATACTGTGCTTACAGCGCACTTAACTTAAACTGAAAGAGAATACCCTACACTCCAACCCTCTCTCAAATGGATAATTCTGTTGATCCTCCTGGAAGCCATGCTTTAGATTTATGTTCTTCCAAAACTAAAATCAAAGATTCCATCTAGTGCTATTTTATGGCTCAGCTGTATTTTTAATTTGTATGTACTTTATGTTATTTGAAGTTATTTCCCTATCCACATTTGTTTGCAGGGCACTTGTCCTACTCTTACCCCCATTTTACTTCTTTTTGCAGCCCTCTAGCCCTTTCCAGGACTTTTTTTTAGAGGCATTTTAGTGGCCAAAAGTTCAGGTCCCCATTGACTTCAATGGGTTTCGGGGTCAAGTTCGAGCCCGAACCCGGACTTTTTTCCGAAGTTCGGCCGAACCCGGACTTTTTTCCGAAGTTCGGCCGAACCCGAACATCCAGGTGTCCGCTCAACTCTAATCACTAACCCATCATTTTAGTAACATATTTGAATTTCAAGTCCAGTTGACACTGGGACATAAATATTACTGCTATATGATTTATTGCCGTTTCTTTCCTACTTATGTACAACAAACAAATATATAACTAATTTTTGAATTTTTGAAAAACTACTCTAACTACTTTAATCTGCACTAGGGGTAGTACAGTCCATTTTGGGGTTATACTCTATGTTCAATCAGGGGACTGATTGAAGGATTAAATAGAGAGAGGCTGCACAACCGACTGATATACTACAATCTTATACTATGTCACCACACTGGAGAATTGGATAAAAGACAGAGGTGGCCAGTGTCAAAGCTTTAACTCTGTTATGTCTAGAAAGTTCTGTCAGTTTTTGTTTTTTTTGTAAATCTGTGTTTTATTGGGTTTTCAATAAAATTTACAGTATCTGTCAGTTTATTACATTGTAATGAGGCATTGGTTTTAAATTTGTTTATTTAAAATTACTTTTTTTATAGACTACAAATAAAGGGCACATTTTTTATTTTATCCACGGTTTTCTTGTTCCTGTTTTCAAATTGCACAATGCCAACAAAATTAAATTGTATTGTATTCCTTACCTCGGAACACAGTTATCTGATAATCTGAAGCCAACTCGGATGCCTCTTCTTCAACAGTAATCTGAAGTCTGGGAATGCTGCTGGCTGTTGAAGCAGTGTCCTACAGAATACAATATAGACAAATCACATTAGCATGAAGTGTTAGTGAATAACATGCATATATCTGCCACACAGAAAACTTCATTTCTTACATCACTGAGGTTTGATGGCTTCTCGGGCCCAGTGCTGGGCTCTTGGAAGATTGTTTCATAGAATATTACAAGTGTTTCCACAATCCGAGCTTGGTGGGGATAATCCACAAGAGAGGACAAGGACACGGTTGCATCGGTCGGACGTGGCCTCATGAGTGCCGGGCCGAATACAATGCCTAGATTACTGGGGCTCATCTTGTTTAAATGTTCCTGCTCCGAAACGCTGTAGGAAAACAAATTGTCAGTGGGATATAGGACATCAAAATACAGGCACGGAGGTCAGCAAAAGTGAATTTTAGGAGGGGAGATAGGATTGCCACCTGGCCAGTATTTTACTGGCAGGCTGGTAAAAAAATTGGCATCAGGCCAATGTTAAGTCTTTGGAGACAGTACCAAGGCCGGTATTTTTTTGAAGAAAAGGTGGCAACCCTAAGGGAAGATGAGTTGATGGAATGAAGTGAACATGTTACTGATTACATTTTAAAGACCCTCTTCTTTTTGAATATTGTAGGGTTCTTCCCTTTTTCTTGATATTACCATAGATATTGGTAAGGCTTGATTTTTTGTATTCATTACTATTTCCCGGCTTCCGAAGACACTCGTATTTTGACTTTAGTGCCCACAGGAGTCCATTTGTGGAATATTTATGGCATATGCATCACCAGATTACGCTGAATATTCATTCCTCACAACTGTATTGAAAGTGCTTCACAATATACAAGGTTTCTCTAGATGGGAGACTATTTGAATGATAATATGTGATCATAAACCCAGGCAAACAAACATCTAGAAAAGGTGTCCGCACTCAGCTCCCGCCCATATTATGACATATTCAAAAAGAGAGTTTTAGTAGAATCTCCATAAAGGAAAAGTGTAGTCTTGGGCAGACTCCTTTTGTGTCTAATCATTAACTTCTAATGATTGGAGTGAACATAGCAGTAATTATGCCACAGAGAAATGGTGGCACTAAAAATAACCCATAAAAATCTGTGCAGAGTGATGACGTATACATTATCCCTCCCAATGTACTCTAGAAATGATTTGCATTACATTCAATGTTCTTCCTGTCTATGGGTTTTTATTCATGAAAGAGTTAATTGCTGGGAATTTCAAACTTTTGGCCAAAGTAGCCAAGTTAGAAAAATTCTCCCGTTCCTAGTTCCTGTACACTTTATTGCAGACATCTTTAATGCCTCTTTAAAAGCCACCCACCTGCACAAATGTTGCATCAGGTACTTAAGGGTGGTCTTATTCTCGGAAGGCAATTCTTGCAGCAACCCCTTCAGTCGCATAACCAAGGCCAGAACCTCTGGTTCAGTCTCTGGGCCTTTGTCCTCTAATTTGGGTCCTTTTCCAGCCTCTGTTCCTCTTAGACTCTCCTTTGCAAGGCCCATAAGGCTGTTATACATACGGAACGGCATCAAGGGCTCTGGGAGCTGAAATGCAAGTAAAACAAGTGAATATAAAAGATATACATAGCTACACTGAGTAGAATACAAAAGGACAGTTTCTAATTCAAATTGAGTGTCTTTCATGGTACATTTTGTTATGCGTGTTTCATGGCACTGATGTATGCAATAAATTGTTAGTATTCTTCCCATATTCCTAGATATTGTGCAGAAAATGTATAATGAGCAAATATTTGGGAAAACGCTTAAAACCAACACTAATAAAACCCAGAGAATATGGGCCAGGAGTTTCAAAACATAGAATGTGTTGGCAGATACGAGCCATTCTGTCCATCTAGTCTGCCCAATTTTCCAAATAAACTGTAGACCTCCAGCAGTGAGAACTACATCTCTCGTACTCCTCTGCCACCCTCCTAGCAGACAAAGTAATATGGGATACGTACGCCATCCGCAGCTGAAGGGCCACGGTTTGACCCCCTAGTATGGATATTCGGTGTCCATATAGAGCAGCTGGTGCTGCACGACATGTTTTACATCTGTGGTTTCATCCAGGTTTATCACTTTCTTATGATGAACATTTGGGGTTTATATTTGTAGTGCGAATGCATTCAGCAAAATGTTTTGTGTGCATTTTCCACTTGTTATGGGCAGAGACTTTAGTAAACAATTAAAAATTAAATGTCTAAAAGTGCTATTAATTGAGGATTGATTAAATGGACTGTCCCTCCTACTCTACCTTGATGACCCCCAGTGTGGATTAGATGTGTCGGGACAGTACTGGTGCCGTTTTGGCTAACACAGTCTGGAAGTGCTGCGTTGGTCCTGAATAAAGATTAAAATGGCCGTGAGAGTGACATGCGCATGTACCTCTTGCTACAGCAGACTATTGGGAATTAAATATCCCATGATCCTGCTGTGCCAACATTAGAGGAGCAGTTGATGAGAATGCCAGAAAGTGCGCTCTGTACGGCTTGGCGATGCATGAAAAAGCTAAGCATAAATGCAGGGGTGTGCGCAGGCTGTTCAGAGTGCGATAGAGAAAAAGGTGTTGAAGAACAAAGATGGCGGCTAAGTTTGCTGTCCCCATTGGGGGGTCACTGTAAATGTGCAACAATCTAGCTCAAGTTATTTTGTTTATGTTTAATCTGTGTATGTAGATCGGCTACATTTCTCAGTTTATATTTCAGTACAGAATAGAGTGCATGAGATACACTAGCAGAAGTTCCCTGCTCTTTAGAACGGGTCACAATATCATGTAGACAGATGTCTTCTCACCTGTCGCAAGTACAGTTTGAGGACGTTGCTCAGGTCATGTGGGGAGGCCTGGGAAAGTTCGACTAGCTCCTTCCCGTTTTCAAAAGCTTGGCATAGCTTCTCAACGCGAGTCTTTACACCATTTACCCGGTATATACCCTACAAGGGAAATACAGTTATGTAGCTACCACATACAAGAAGTATAGTCAAAATAACACTCTCGAGTGTGGGATAAAGCAGTAACATGCTGGAAGGTCTGATGCCAGTATAGCATTTGTTCAAGGGAGAACCCAGTTGCAAAACAGGTCATGTGGAATAAAAGCATTGCTGGGACATAAAACACACAAACATACTAGGCAAATCTATCAAATGGTATCACATACTCCTAGTGTCTCACCTTCATAGTCAGTGCTCGGTCTTCTATTTCAGACACACATTTACGTATGAGGAAAGGCACATGATCAGGGGACCGCAGAGCCGCCTCAGAGAAGTCTCTACCAAAGAGGAGCAGTCTACCCTGCAGCTTCTTGTGACCACATTGGATTGCCAAGGTTTCCAGGCATTTTTTGTGACAGGCAAGAGAGCACTGAGAAAAGAATAGAAACATGTAAAATTGGGCATATTAGATGGGCCAAATGGTTCTTATCTGCCAACTCATTCTATGGATCTACAATTTCTTAATGGATACAAAAACTTTATAGACTTAGAACAGGAAGACATATAGGTAGTCTACTCAATAAGTCCAAAATAGGGCCAGATAAGGGCTTGTAACCAAATTGTGGAGAAATCTGCAATTTGACTACTCAAAATGGACAGTTTGGGCCCCAAATTGGCAATTTCAGCCATATTCGGTTCAAGGATCTTGGTCTAGGAAATCTATTAGGAGTACTCTTACTCAAAGATGGAAACAAAAAGCCTACAGTAGCCGAATTTCAGGGATTTTAATTCACCAGGTATAGCTGGCGAACTGATCATAAAAGTGTAAACGAACAGAAGATTTTTTTCTTTACAAACATATAACAGTAATAATATATTAATGTTCTATATTATAATATATAAAACATTAATATAAGCATTTTGAAAAATAAATTGTTGATCTACTTTATTTTAATATTTTTTGTACATGAGAACGGACAGTGCTAAAATATGCTATAGGATAATCCCTACTTTGGCAGGGGCTTTACCTTTGTTTTTGCTCACTTGCACAATTATAGAGGAGACCTCTCCATTAGCATATCGGATTGGTGGGACTCATTGGGGCAATCTAGACACGAAATGCCTGGCAAGCCTCCTCTGCATGAGGAATACAGTAACCACAGATTATGTTTTGGCCTATCCTCTCCTGAGTAGGTATTATGCTATAAGGCCTGCTATTTTACCACTGTCCGATCACAGTCAGATGTGGCTCCCATATCTTTTATATTACCGTAATATTGTATTTTTATGTATATTATTTTTTTTTTTTACACCATGGACAATTTTTTTGTGCCAATTGGGGATCGCTTTGGTGATACCTGAGTACTAAGTAGCAAAAATTAGGGGCTAAATGGAGCTACCTTATGGAACATTCGCATTCCCCATCTTCGCATACTTCTTCCTCTTTCACTGCCCTGCAGTTTATTTTGCATTGTCCAAACGCTGACATACCTTATCCCCATTGTCTTACCTCATCGCACTCCGCTCCCTGGAAGTACACATAACTGTTACACTCCCGGCACTTGCTTGGTGTCCGCAGTTTGCGCAGTTTGTGAGTGCGAGCTGCACGTGACAGGCCAACGTTACGGAAGGGACCGCTAGAAACTGGCACCTCTAGGTTATCAGGGATTCCATTAATACCTATCAGAAACAGAACATGTATTCTATCATTAAACACATTACAACAATGGAACATGTCAAACAGTCCTCTTTTCTGAAAAACGTAAGCAATATATTGCTGTATATGGCACTGACCAGCTGTTTGGAGGCAAAGTTGGAACACTGGGACATGTTTGGTGGAGTCTGAGGTGGCTCAGGGCAATTTTAGCCCTGTGGTTTCTACTTACTCCTCTGGTCAAAATTCGGGCATCCCCCCACACACGTTGGACACCTACGACATGCCCCATCACCCACGACATGCCCCATCACATGCCCTATAACCATTAACATTAAATGCCCAATCACTCTGATTACATACCCCCACCACGTTGCTGATCGGTGGGGGAGGGAGCGAAAATGTTTGAAGCACCAGAATTGTGCTTTAGCACCCTCTGGTATTGTGCCGCCCTTTGGCAAAGTGCCTCCCTAGGCGAGTGCCTTGTTTGTGTCATGCTTACCATGCGTCATGAAGGGGTTAATGGGTAGCAAAAGCATTATTAAACATAAATAAACACACACAAATAAAACAAAACACTTGCTTTCCCCCAAAAAAATCTCAATTTCTGTTTTAACCATCTTCATGCTAATGTGTTCCACTGAGACATCTGTCTGTGAATTTTTAACTGGCTTCTGCACCTCGGTGTGTAAAGGCTGTTTTGTACAGTGTGCATTTGCCCCATGAGGTTCATGTATTAAGTGGATACAGAGGCAAAAGGTGATTATTGTTCACTTTAGTTAGTTAGTTGATTATGCCTACCCAGAATCCCTTGCAGTGGTGGTAGCACTGTGAATGAGATTTCTGACATGTCTGGTGTGTATAGATTTGAATTTGTTAATGCTTCTGTTATCCATTAAACTGTATGTGTTGAAAGAATTTGTGATGGTAATTAGTTTGTGTTTTTGTAAAATTTTATGCATCTACCTGTTGTTTTTTTTTGTATACACTCGCAGTACATGGGGCAGAAAGAAATAGGAAAATGGCTTCCTACACCTACTTTGTTCCAAAGGTGCGCTCAGTCTCTTGTTCTCAGAGTTCGTGGTGGGAGACAAAGGTTGGATGAGTTTTTCTGGGAAACCTGCGGGAGACAGATATACTGATGAGGATACCGGTTTCTCACCACAAATATACCCTGGCGGTTATGTGTAAAAGTTCTGCACTTCTCAGGTAGTAAAAAAAAATAAAAGCCAGTCGCCAGTATCTTATGCATAAAGGTGATTGACCTACTTCTTTTGTTTAAACATCCTATTGTGTGCAATAATTGTGCCTCTGACATACGGTTTCTTTTTATCAAAAAGTTCTGGCCTGGCCCACACAGCATTAACATTTCTCGTGAGTTAGCAATGCACATTGGCACATAGTGCCATAGTGCCACTGTTTGCTGTTATTCCTCAGTGCGTCAGCTGAGTGTAATTGCTACTACTGAACAGAGAAACAACATGGATGTTTAACGCCAATAATATGGATTAAATTATACCTAGCTGCAGCAAGGTATATCTAGTAGCTTTCCAGAGTGTGCTGTTCAAGTGTTGTCATCAACAGCTATATAATGAAGCATTCCACCACAGTGCCAGTATGGTCACTTCTATATGATAATGGTACAGAAAGCCATAACAGCGGCATTTACGTATGGTACTATGCACTACAGACCAAATATTTAATATATGTTTCAGCCTGATCCTAGTAACAGTAAAAGTCATAGGTCTTTCTTGGAGTAGAAGGGAATAAACAAAGGACCACTGACGGCTGATACCAATATCGTGCAGTTTGGAATATCCTGTAAATAGGAAATAGATCCCTTTCATTGTGCAAATATACCAGAAGTAAAGTACATATCAATGAAGGGGAGAGCTTTCAGGTGGCTGCCTCAATTCAAATCAAGGTTGCTATCCATTCTCTTTAAAATCCCTTTTTCATCACATACCTGATGTGTCGCTACCTCCAGATGGATCTCCCTCAGTCAAAGCAGTAGGCCAGGACTTGTGAACTTGGTGACCTTTACCTCCTATCACAAAAATTAGGTCAGAGCTTCCCTTCAGGACCACACATTCACTCCCCCCTTCTACCGCCATCTCCTTTTGTCTCACCTCTCCTCTCCACAACCCGATCCTCCTCGCTTGTTTCTTTATTTTCTGATGACGCGAAATCCTGAGATGTCAGACTGGATTTGCGTGACCGAACACATGGCGACCTCAAAGATAGAAATGTGAAAGAGAGCAGCGGCATGAGCGAAAAATGCCACACAAACAAGTACCATAGCCAAAACTATGCCCAACCACAGGTAAACCCTGTTATAATGCTGCACATTATAATGTGGTCCATGTCTAACGCGGTCCTCCAATGGCGCCCACAGAGCCATCAGGGCACCGGATCTCACTAAAACGTCTGTATTAAAGTTGAAATTTATCGAGATCTCAGGACGCACATCGCGATCCTGCTTAGATTGTGATGCCAGTTTGTGGATCCCAAGCCCCACATTATAGCTCTTCTTACCATACAAACTGGGAGCTGTTAAGTTGAAGAGAACTGGAAAGGGCACTACAAAAATCAGGTATTATTAGCACAGCTGGGAGCAGGGCCAGCACCACCTATAGGCCTAGGGTGCATTTTTTACAAGGGGCGCCGGCGCACACCTGTCTTTGTGCCATAATGCGGCACTGAGGGAGGGAGGCGGCCCCCTCTTTCTGAAGTAGCACTTTTTTTTTTTTTTTTACATTGTAAGAAATTGTGCTTAGCTTTGTTAAATATAATAGAAGAGATAAATGAAGGTTGCAATACCATGCAATTTGGGGGGTATAAGGCTGGAAGTCATAGGAAGTCTCATTCTCTGCTCCAGACCCAAGTTGACGTACATAGGATGCATACTGTTGTCCCAGGTCATACAGCTTGCTGCTCTCACAAAGTGTCTGGAACCCAACCGGGAGGGGAGCGGTCTGCATGTGCATGCTCTGATAGTATGATATGGTGGCCTGGTGAGACAAAATACATCAGAATCAGTGAAACCTACGCTGGTTGCTTTGGGGATGAGAAAGATGCTATGGGATGGGGAGAAGAGGCCTACATATGGACAAGGTTGAAGTAACGCCCCCTGACATTCTCAAACATATACATCTCCAGTACAATTCTTAGGTTTAACTGTATGAGAAGGAAGGTGGTGACACCATGGAAAGTAAAAAATCCCAATTTTAGAAAAATGTAGAGTTATGAGTGGGTGGGTGTCTTTGTACCGAGCGCAGAATCTGGTCACTCTGTTTGATGAGTTCCTGAAGCTGACGCAAGACATTCACTTTCACGTCTTCTAGCTCCTGCTTCTGAGTCTTGGCATCAGCGATGCATGTTCGGTAAGTGGCCATCGCCTCATCCGCCTGCAAGAACGTAGGTAACTTTAGTTGGGAAATACAAGTTCATGTGTAGCTTGGAGGAAAGACGTAACAAGGGGGATATGATAGAAACATTTAAATACATAAAGGGAATCAACACAGTAAAGGAAGAGAGTATATTTAAAAGACGAAAAACTACCACAACTAGAGGACATAGAGGGGCAAACGATTTAAAAGTAATATCAGGAAGTATTACTTTACTGAGAAGGTAGTGGATGTATGGAATAGCCTTCCAGCGTAAGTGGTAGAAGTAAACACAGTCAACGATTTTAAGTATACGTGGGATAGGCACAAGGCTATCCTAGATATAAGATAGGGAACTGGTGACTAATAAAAGTATTTAGAAAACTGGGCAGACTAGCTGGACCGAATGGTTCTTATCTGCCGACACATACTATGTTTCAGTCTGTCGCACTGGCATATTGACAACAACATGATCCTGAAGCAACATCAAGATCATAGCCACCGCTGTCCCTATCGCCATTTCTGCCTTTCCTCCATTTCTTATACTCCTGTTGTCCCTTTCAATTGATCCTTCCTGTTTTCAATCCAGCTAGCTTTTGGTGAATGCGAGTGTGAACAGTCCAGTGAATGCTGAGGTAATTTCTGTCAGTAATGATATCACAGCATGTGCTTGAGAGATTACACCTTAGCTCTGTGAAGTGGCAATGCAGTAAAGACCCACATAACGCCCCTGCTCTGCTGAAGTAGACACGATCCCCTTTTTTGATTCCTCGCTACCCACCCGGTTCTTAGCCTCCTCTTCAGCTTTCCTTTTCTTGTCAAGTGATTTGGCTCCACTGTGGCTCTGTTCATCCTCCGCGCGTGCGGTGGCGTACTGCGCTCTTTCATGGTCCTCACTCCGCTGCATGTATGTCTGACGTGCTTTCCGCAGGTTGGTTTCTGCCTCCATCTGCACATTAGGAACAGATCAAAATAAAAGGCATGGGGATGTCTTGTAAAATAGAATAGAATAAAGAGTAGTTAGATTGTCACACAAGGTAGAACTGCAATTCTCACCAGCTTTCGCTGAGCTCTCTGCCACTGCTCTTTCACCTCTTTTCTGCGTTTCTCATGTTCCATCCGCCGCAAGTTCATTGGCTGCAGCGAGAACAACACTGTGTTAGGGCATTCATTGCCAGCTACTATAATGAAAGATCTGCTATCCAAAGTACAGAATTATAACCAGCAGTTAAAATCTCCATCACTGGAACGTGCAACCTGCTGTGTCCATCTTAAAAACAAAGGGGCATTGTTCTGCCACCACCCAGAATCACCCCCCCAAAAATTTTTCTCAGATCTACCTTGATTTTTGCTTATTTTTTTCGGGGGCAGCTTAATGCCCTCCCATTACCTTGATAAGTCTAAACACCATGTTCACCAAAGGCACTTAGCCCATCCTTATGAAGGCTGCTATCATCTTGGCTGGACCATTTTATTGTGTGTGTGTATGTGTGTGTGTGTGTGGGGGGACGGGGGGGGGTTATACATTTCTTATATATTATATATTTCTATGAAATCAGGTTTTGACCTCAAATTGAACGCAAATGTCCATGATTACCAAGGCACCTTGTACTGTACATCTATTTTGTATGGTAGATACCTACATAAATATCTGCAAAGGCCGAAGCAGCTCAATTAATAGCTCTATAATAAGGTAAAACACAACATCGTGGAGGTTTGATTATAAGTTGGACTAATAGTAGTGTATATATGGTCTTTTCATACATACCTGCAGGAACGTCTGGTGCTGAAGAGTTCCTGCTGTATGCAAAACTCCATGGCCGTAATCCAGGTCTTGTTCCAACGCTACGGAGTAGATGGACTGGAATGGCATGTGTTGCTGATAAAGCAAAAAAACAAAACAACGACAGGTTCAGAATAGCATCCTTTATCCAATGGTTTCACAACCACTCCATTCTTCAGCCATGTTTTGCTTCTTAAGTAGCCCCAAAGTTTGCGAATCTCAGCGCATACTTTCCATCCTTTCTTTTGTCTACCTATACTCTTCTACTTGGAAGTCAGCGGTTACCTCTTGAGTCAGTGGCCCCCTGAAAGTGTTAACTAGTTTCTGGAGACCTTTGGCATATTCCATCTCTAAAAGAAAAGAAAACAAGCATAAATATGGTGGTTTGTTGGAGGGATAAATATGAGGGAGAGCAAGAAGATTGTGATGGCTGAAATAAAAGAAAAGTGATAAGAAAAAAAAAAAAAAAAAGAGTGAGTGATGTTAGCAGGAATGAAAATATCTAGAAGATTAGAGCAGCCACTCCTCCCCATCTCTAGACTCACCCAGGATAGTTCTTTTTTCTATGTAGCTGCTAAGGTCTTTCATGTATTTTGAAATATGTTTCGCATACAGAAGAGCGGCTCGGACCCCTCCTTCACTGCGTTGCAAGATCACGTCCACATTCTCTCCAAAAGGGCTTCCTGAAAGGGAACAAGATCATTTTTCAACCCCTAGTACCTCTCCTGATAGTCTAGAGACGCAACACGGAAGGTGCAATTCTCACCAGCTATTGTGAGCTCTCTGCCATTGCTCTTTCACCTCCTTCCTGCGTATCTCATGTTCTCTTAGTGACTCCTCTCTCACATGCATTAACTTACCTGAATCCACATACTCTGTGTTGGAGAGAGACCCATCTCCTCCAGAAAGACCCCCGCATAGACTTTCCATGGACTGATAAAAACAAGAATAATAAAAAACAAAACAATAGTCAGACAAATGTTGTGGTATAATTAATAATCCATTAAAAAAAAATGAGCGTCTTGTTTGCAATATTATAACACCGGGGCTGTCAAACTGGGGGATGGGAAGGTTCATGGCGGCTGCATTAATGCAGCTGCATCACCGCCCCCTCTCGTGTGATTGTCAGGTCATCGCGGGACAGTTCATCGCAGGATTGCTGAAGGTGAGTATTATTAATAGGGGTTAATTTTAGTATTAGGGTTTGTGGGGGGGGGGGTTAGGTATTAGGGTTCAGTAGGTAGCATAAGTATTAGGGTTAATTTTAGTATTAGGGTTCAGGGGGGTTAATTTTAGTATTAGGGTTGAGTTCGTGGGGGGTTAGGTATTAAGGTTCGGTGGGTAGCATTAGTATTAGGGTTAATTTTAGTATTAGGGTTCCGGGGGGGTTCATTTTAGTATTAGGGTTCATGGGGGGGGTTAGGTATTAGGGTTCGGTGGGTAGCATTAGGGTTAATTTTAGTATTAGTGTTCCGGGGGGTTCATTTTAGTATTAGGGTTGGGGGGTGTTAATTATAGTATTAGGGTTCGTGGGGGGGTTAATTATAGTATTGGGTTCGTGGGGGGTTAAATATAGTATTGGGGTTCGTGGGGGGTAAATTTAGTATTAGCATTTGGGGGGGGTCACTTTTAGGGGGGGCTCATTTATTAGGGGGCGGTAATTTATTGGGGGGCGTATGGATCTAAGTGCTGACAGTTCAGCACTTGCATTGCCATGAAGAATTGGCCGCGTTCATCTGTCAACGGTGAAGCAACCGCAAAGAAGTGTCCTAAGCCCTCAAACTGTGGCACTCCATCTGTTGCAGGCCTACATCTCCTATAATACTATGTCATCTTAAGTGACTGGCGAGGGAGTATGGGAGATGTAGTCCAATCACTGTTTGACACCTCTGTTATACAGATAAAATTAGTAATATATTAGCTCAGTACGTTATGTTGCCAGTTCCATAGTGCATGCTCCTAGTGAAAAAGTTCTCACCTGGCCTTGGTCCCCTGGTGGTAGGGATAGCAAAGTGCTGCTGTCCACCTCCCCCATAAGGAACTCCGATATCCTGGGGGCGGGGGAGAAAATGATCAGTCATGATATAAAAAACACATTGGAAGATATATATTTCTCTTGCTAATGCTAAGCAACTCTTCTTTCTTTTTGGTTCGGCACCAGTATTCTATTTACAAAGCTGTCTGCGTGTGTTTTAAACATGGGGGGAGAAGGGGAGCACAAATGTCACTTCTTACTCTACTAAAGTTATATATAAAGTTCTGCGGACGATTTATGCTAAAATTAAAAAATTCTCTCCCCACTATTTCTGCCATCTGACTGGTGGACATGCATTAGATCAGACCAAAGGTAGAGCCTGTCGTTAATACGTGTATTATTGTAATCCAGTTCAGGAGATGACATTGCAGCTCAGGCTCTCTCTATCTGCGGTCAAACAGTTACATATAGCACTGGCAATAGGCTCCCTCTATCTTGGTTGGATCATACCTAAGCCGACCAAAGAGATGGAGGAAATAGTGAATCCATTCATACTTAGATGGCACTGCTTGGGAGGGGAGGGAAACAATTATATTACATGAAAAGGCAGAACTAATTTTATTTAGTAAAAAAAAAAAAAAAGTGTTTTATTATATTAGTGAAAATTGTGATTTAAACAATATTTATATTACTTTTCTATTGCAGTGCATTTTTTTTTTTTATTTCTGGTGGTAATCATTTAATACATATGTACAGATTTTTTTTTTTAAATTTCTAAAAAGGAAATATCCATCATGTCGCTACATCATTTACTGCTACCTCTTTCAGACTATGACCTCTATATTCACCTGCTGCCCCAGCTCGTATCTACACAGTTTTTCACCTATACGTTTTACTCCCACTATCCCACCTCCGCCATGACCCCCTTTATCTCACGTGCAACTGAAGCAAACCGCCATGCTTTCCAAGGCCTTCTCAAACTCCCGCTTCTCATTCTCAATGTTTGATTCATAGTGAAAACCTGTGCAATAAAATAAACATATACATGGAGTTAAGGCGGCACATAGTCACACAAACACATAGAAAATATAAAGAAGGAGCAAGTCCCAAAGCCTTTGCTTGCTCACCTTTAACCTTGGAAATAAGGGTACCAGCGGCAGTCAAGGTCTCCACAGTGTTGAGCAGTGGGTATTTGCTGATAACCTGGCGGAGAAGTCTCAATGCTTCACCTAGGCATTCATGTGCCAGGGGGCGGCGTGTCTCTTTTATCTCTGTAGATCACAAGATGTAAAAATACACACAAAATCAGCCATTAGGAATGCAATCCATGACCGCGGACTGGAAAAGAGAAAAATGTAAAGAAATGGCCAATGGATGGTCCCTTATACAATGCTGTGTTATGATAAGCAGACAGAGCTTGACAGAACTCGACAGGAGAGCCAAAAATGGAAGCTATTCCCTAAAATCAGGGTGCAGGTGTGGCAAGAGGAATATTTAATTTCACTAACTTTATTATACAGAGAGAAACCTGGTGAGTTTCTCCTGATCTAAGAGCTCAATTGGCCCAGTAGAATGCAGAGTCCCTGCCTGGGCAGAGACACAGCTTACAGACACAAGATAGTTCTTTAAAACATCCAGAAGTATACAGAAGCTAATACGCTATCTATTAAAATTACATTTCTGACAACGCTCCAGTATGTCCTCAACAACTGGTAAAACTCCATTTTATATTCAATCTGACAAACAGGCGGGAAGCTGTGTCGGGGAACAAAGTTCCCTACACAGAGTGGTGCTCCTTTCCCCTCCTCTACCCTGTGCGTGAGGTCATGTGCAAGGGTCAGAGGGTGGGAAATGGTACCGGAAGAATGAAGGTAACGGGGAGCCCACAGCCCCGTTTAAAAAAACAAAAAACTGTTTGGTAAGTGTATGTATGTGAGTGTGTGTGTATAAATGTGTGTGTGTGGGTTAAGTGTATGTATGCGAGTGTGTGTGTAGAAATTTGTATGTGTGTGTGTGTCTATATTTGTATATTTGTGTGTGTGGGGTAAGTATGTATGTATGTATGTATGTATGTGTATATGTGTATGGGGTAAGTGTATATATGTGAGTGTGTGTATGTAAATGTGTATGTATGTGAGTGTGTGTGTGTGTGTATGAATGTGTATGTGTTTGTGGGGTAATTGTGACTGTGTATACATATGTATGTGTGTAGTTAATGTGACCGCTGCGCGCGCGCGCACACACACACACATATATATATATATATGTGTATATAATTATATATATTATTCTCTGAATGAATGAAACATGAATGTGGCCCATTTACACATACATTTCTATCGAAGTGGCCCTTTGCAGCATATACTTGGACACCCCTGCCTTAGTGGCTACCAGTATATCTACAAAATGGGCCAATCTATATTCAGTAAGACCACTTTAGGTGACTGTTTAATTTCTTTGCCAACAAGTCTATTTATCTGGTTCTGCAAGACCACCATATATGGATGTAGTCTGCATGGGGTTCTCTGCATCGCTGACATGAAGAAAATACCTTTTAGCTAATTCTGTGGGGACAAAGTGCCATCTATTTATGGTTTTCTAGTGGACTTTAAACAAATTCAGGCAGTGGACCACAGAATTTACTATCTTGAATCAATCTGACCAACTTTTGCAGACTATTTTGATATGTAGATGCTTTCCCCACTATTTTATTGCTGGTTTTTCAGGCATTTGTTTTAAACTAATCTATTTAATTGTGTGCATTTTTTGTTGTTCACACTATTTTTAGGTATCCCTCTTTACTACACTCCAACTGAGTGCTGGCTGATCATCACGAAACTCTGGATGACAAGACCTGGGATAACACAGCTATCTGGCTCTCAGTCTTCTTTCATCTCTAGTAATGGATAACTTTGACTCACACTGGAAACCTCTCTCCCGCGCTAACAAAAGGTAAGCAATCAGCAGGTGGTATTCAGGGGGAAGTATATTTATCCTCTCTTTCCCTGGAAAAAATCGTGCCGACACCCATGCTCACCAGGGTCGTACCTTTATCATGCAGATTCAGGTCGGTGAGAAATGGTCAACTCGCCTGCAGGTCACCTTTTAGTGAATAGCTCTCAATGTGTTGGAAACATGAAAGCACTTTTTTTAAATTCTTTTTATTAAAAAGGACAACAAAACTTTTTTTTTCTAACACTAGTAATTAACTTAATTTATAGTGTACACAGCACCTGCTAGGGACTCTATGAATGGGACATCAGATTTGCATTGCTGACAATCGGAGGATACCTGACTGCTGAATTATTGACTTGCACTGCGGAGTCCGCTTTCGTTTTAAAGTCACGATCGTCCACGCGTGATCGCACACAGTTCGGGCATCATACAGAATAGCATTCCTAACACAGGCTGTGTCAGAAATTCTGTTCGGATGCCACATTCGGCCCCTTGGTTCATGTGTGACACAACTTGAGCCAAGGGGTTGGAAATGAAAGTAGGAGGGACTGGGGACTTTATTAACCCCTTCATGACGCAAGGTGCTTGCGTCCCAAACGACGCAAGCACCAAAACGTCATGATTGGTTCATGGCCACCGATCACAAGGTGATCGGTAGCCAGGAACACTCTCGCAGAGACCCGATCAGGCTCTTAACAGACCCCGTGGGTCCCTGCAACAAAAAAAAAACGCGAGACTTCCGGACGTCACGTCTGACGTAACGGAGGCGTGCCCGTGCCCCCCCCCCCCCCCAAAAAAAAAAACATTTTTAATTATTGGTTCAGTGTTGAAAAACTACTGAGTCAAAAAAAAAAAAAGGTGAGCTATCCTTTAGGGGAACATCAAAGACATTACATTAGCTATACCAAATTACTCGAAATTTAAATTGTAGTCAGTTGACATACTGCGGAAATAAGCAATAGAAAAATAATGAAGAATGTATCTGCAGTAAATACATAAAAAATATAATAGCACAAACGTAAAAATATGACACAAACCTAAAAAGGTACTAAAACTATAACATGATACTGTAAATATAGTATAAAGTTATTTCAAGTTACATACACAGGATGCATGTAGGCCAAGGAGAAATTATGTTATGGAAGTTAGTGGGTTAAATTGATAGGACACTATAAAATGTCAAGTGAGTAAATGGTATTCCTCTACAGACAGATAGTTGTTCGACATAATGGCCAGAATAAATGGTAAAAATGTATTTGTTGCAGTGGTCATCTGTACTATTTCATGAGCTAGAAACAGAAGTGAAATGAGCATTACAATGATAATGTCTGTACACCTAATTGATGTATGGTATCAAGCCCCTATTAGACACCTGTGTAAGAGTTTAGAGTTGTAATTAGATTTTAAACGACAAATGGCAAGCCTGAATATTGCAACAGAGAAACCAACAATGGTGTGCAGGAATTGCAGGCGTAATTTAATTTAAAAAAAAATATTAAAACTTATAATAATGACCACAAAACTAGGACAAACATAATAATAAAACCATAAACTAGACAAGGAAGAGTTATACACATATCACGGTGGTGGATAAATAAATAAGTGATTAGCAAGGCCTAGGCACAGCTTGCTGAAAGATTCAGGAGGAAAGCAAGCATAATCTATAGTTGAAAGGCTGGATCAGTATTGACAGATGGGTGAAAAGTGAGTGTAGCCATTTTTACGGTTAATCCTCACTCAGAGATCAGAATCAGGACAAGTGCCTCCCTGAAACGCACAGAACTATGGGAAAAAAAACAGTTGCCAAGACAGCATTGAGGCATTGACTGACTTTGGCTTGCAAGATACAAGTTACAAAGTTAAACAGTTTACCATATTTATGCATTTCAGCAACAGCCCAAGTTCAGGGCTCTGAAGCCAATGCCATTTTAGAGTCGGGCAGGTGTAAGGCAGTCATCTTGAAATGTTGAACCAGATTAAACCCAGGGACACAACAAAGTAGGAAAATGAAGTTGTCCGGCCAATGGGATATTTAATTAAGCCAAGAAGATATTTCAAAAATCTCTTACAGCCACCTAACTAATTCAGCAACAGTTCAATACGGGGATAGGCAAAGTGCTCATTAAAAGGTCCATAGAGCATTATTAAAAACTGTCCATCACAACATCCATTCATGGACAATGGTTGTGCTGATCTCTGGTTGTGCTGATCTCTGCTTCTCTGATCCTATACTAATGGCTCTTTAATTACATTTTTTTTAAGGCAGCAATTCTCCCTTTCTTACATTCAATATGCGTATCAGATATTACCAGGGTGTATTTATCTGGACAATGTCTATGTAGCAACTTGAAAAATGGCGTGTGACGCCGAAACCGGTTGGTGAAGCGAAATAAAAAAATCCACTGATTATAATAACCTTTGTTTCATCATTCATGTCCACACCCGCTCAGGGTGTTTTCCAATTGTTGCTGCAAGCTGGACCCTGTAGGAAATATGTCCACAGAAGACACATAAAATTGATTGGAGTTCCTCTGTAACCAGTTTCACTCACCTGAGTGGACCTTTTGCATTGCTGAGACTGTATACAGCATGCAGAGGTGAGCTCATTTAGGTTACGTTTTAACACACATTTGCATCATTGAAGAATCAAAGTGCTCCGTGAGTGTTTGATTTGTTTGTGTTCAGTGTCTGTGTAGGACATTTATTAGGACACTCTAAAAAGTCCTATAGGACATCCTAAAAGATGACAGTGGAGTAAGCCTCAGTTATTTTAAATCATGCAGAAGTCCACAAAACACATCTTTTAACTTGCGGAAGATACTTCTATCACTACTATCAATACATGACTGACACACCCACACGCCAACGACAGACAACCCAAGCCAGTCGACTGATTGATAGAGGGGGTTTTTAGTCATCCTTTTGCACGAGAAATGTTTTTTTCAGATTCTTTTTTATTTTATTGTTTAAAAAGCAATGCCAAACAAGAAGGACAAATGTCAGAAAATCATAAACTATTTAGTTATTTTCAAGTGTAGGCATTGTAAATAGAAATGCTTTAACGAAAGAATACAAATATTAATGTACCTTACTGAACATTTTTTGATGTGTATGCACTATCAGGGGTGGATGTGATTGGGTCAGGTCTCTTAGATCTGATAGAGCTATACATATCAAACAGGGTTCAGTAAGGTACTTTAATTTGTATTATTTCAGAACAGCCTACACTTCCCCCACTGCCCACTACCAACTCCCCCCCCCCCCCCCCCCCCCCAACGCCACATGTTGGTTTCAATTCTTGTATATATGTTTTTCTTATTTTTCAAATGATGTTCCAGTTACAGAACCTGCTGTGCCAGGAGCATTAATGTATGTCCACCTCACCTTGCCTCCCTTCCCCCTTTTTTTCCTTCTTTCTGTACCCATTTTCACCCCCCTAAATTTGCAAAAAGTATCAATAAAAACTGATTTATTAAAAAAAAAATGCCTACACTTGATTCAATCTTTCAATTAGACATAATTTAATAATTTACAGACAGTTTTCCTTTACCACTAATAATTCAAGATACATCAGATAGATAGATACACACTAGTCCAACACTATCAAATCATACTTCTGCACCACAACCAGGATAACTGCATTATACCAAAGCTTCATTGAAACATTGAGAATGGAAATTACAGGCAATAGAATGAGCTTTTATCCAGCAAGTTGTAGGACACAGTTTTTATTCTGTTCAGCCATTATGGCTGCCCACAGCAAAAATGGTCCAAATAATGGTGTTCACAGACGGGTCTGAGGCAAATGTTACCAGCTGCACTTTAAATGGAAAGCTAATTTTAAAAAAAGCCAACTAGGGTATAGGAACTATGGGTTGTTGTTTTGCTTCAAGTGTCAAATGTCTCTTGGGTGCATTGTGTTTAAGTGGGTAAATGGTTAGTTTATGCAGCGTTTAATCTTCCCTGCTATGCTGGTGGATTGTACTGATAAAAGACTTTTGACATGTTCAGTTGAGTTAATCAAGATAAAGTATGTTAATGACATTAGTTTGAAATTTCTAATTAAACAGGTTATCGCCAGATAAATAATTAAATGTGTGACTTGCCAAGAAACGGTTATTCCCATTCCCCATGTAATGAATATATAGGATTTAAAACTTGTTCTAATTTAGACAGTAAACACGAAACACTTCCTATTTGCTGCCTTTAGGAGCCCAACAGATTAATTCAGGAGCCAGTCTAGTTATTTTTAGGAGTCAGTGAACTGCTACAGCCATAGAGTGCTATTAGGGTTGCCACCTGGCCGGTATTTTACCGGCAGGCCGGTAAAAAATTGGCATCAGGCCAATTTTAAGTCTATGAAGACAGTACCAAGGCCGGTATTTTTTGGAAGAAAAGGTGGCAACCCTAAGTGCTATGTAAAACAAATCAAAAAAAATTAAGCAACAGGGATTTTGGGAGCCATGGCTCCTGGGATTTGTCAGGGGCTGGTTTTTTTTTTTTTTTACATGTATTTGTGATGCATATATATATTTTTCTTTTTTTTCTTTCTGATTTAAATGTAGACCTTTTAAGTGTAACAGTTATGTCTGGTTACCACTTTTAGGACCTGTTCTGTAGTGTGACACTGCGTGAAAGAGCTAGCCTTGGCAGACATCATTTCCTCCTGAAAATTACTGCTGTCTAGCACATTGAAGATACTTCTGACTGAGCATAATTTGAGATAACACTGAATGTATGCGGACTTCCTTCAAACTGACACGTACTTGCTGCAGTTGTGTAAGAAATACCCTATTATTACATCCAGTGTCCATCTGCAGGGAAGTTTATGGGGACTACTTAACGTAATATAGTTCGAGCCTCTATTTACCTGCTGAATAATTGCTTGTTCATGGTACAGAGATTTGTAGAGCAGCCATGAAAATACACATTGAGTATCCCTTATCCGAAATGATCCAAATCAGAGACTTTTTGAATGAAATTTACACACACCTCTCAGGACGCAAGAGCCAAACAGACTGTTTATTCAGCATCCAGTCCCCCTTTCAGTTGGGATATAGGTTTTCCTTGCACACCCAGATTCCACCACACGAGCACACCCACAAAGGGTAATCCAATGTTACGTGTTCAGGAATGACACGTCATCAGGTTTCCAACCATGACCCATATGGGGCCAAGACCTATGTTTCATTTTTGCTAAATACTGTACTCATGGTCAACAAGGCCTGCAGATACCTCTTTGGAGACTACTGATAATGGCGATACAGATTATAGAAAGCGTTTATGTTGCTCTATAGCAGAGAAAGTCAAGCTGATGAAGAAACTGGACAGCGGATGGTGTATGGTGTTGGACTGACCTCCATATATGACCTCAAGGAAAAGGAGGAAACAGTGTTGAAGTTCTATGCTGAGAGTAAACATCACATATTAAACAATTGTTGGTGATAAAGCATCTGCTGATCACAAAACGGCAGATAAATTAATTTGATTTAAAAGGATCGAATTTCTTACCAGTCCATTATTATGCTAACTTCTACTCATTACTTTTGATTTGGTCACTTAGGTATACTCAACTTGTATTTGCTTTGTATGGCCAAAGTAAGTGTTCTAGTTACTTGATTGTGAATCTTTATGGTTTAAATTGGTGTACTTGGTTGAGTTTGCAGTTTATGTTCTCAGACAGTATACTTACAGATCACATGGCTTATATTGCTATATGTATTACCATTTGGCAGGGTAAGTTATATCTGTAGATACAAATGTATACGCACAAAGTGACTACTGGTATTTTATCCAGTGCTAGCACTTGGCTAAGTGCTTTTCAAGACTTGTGTGACAAAAATCAGTAAACATAGTGATGTACTAGCAAATAAAGCAGATGTCCTGCCAGTCAGTAAGTTCAAAGAAGTTGTCACTATATATTTAAGAAGCACATTATCCCTAAATCCTCCACTTCTGAGTCTAAGATAAAAAGGAATATCAAATTAAGAAAACATACCAGTAATGGAAGAGAGGAATTCATGAAAAAAAAAAATAAAAGCCTGGTATTAACACTTAGTAATAATGACAATTTACGAAAGCAGATGGGAATCCGAGGGTCTACATTGCTCCTGGGTTAACTTTGATTTTTGGGAAACAACCTAAATTCGGAATTCGTTTTCTATACATACACACACACACACACACGCCTGTGTCACAAATGGTAATCACCATAACATCTTCCATTCATAAACAGACTTGCAAAGTTATTACCTATGCTAAAGTACAACTGTCAAAAAAAAAAAAAAAAAATTCTGGTTAATAAAAAGCTTGCATTAAGTGTAGGCATTTTAAAATAGAAATTCTTTAAAAGACAACTAATGCTCTTTTTTTAAAACCTTGCTTCCTTCCAGGCTATTTAACAGCTTAGTGACAAGACATTTTGACCTTGACTTTACCTTGGTGACAAGGGCTGTTTTTACATTTCTGCCGTGTTTGTGTTTAGCTGTAATTTTCTTCTTTATCATATACTGTACCCTCACAAATGATAAGTTGTTTTTATCGTCATAAGAAGGGCTTTCATCAGATACCATTATGTTCATCATATCTTATAATTTACTATAAAAAAATAAATAAAATATGATGAAAATAACAACAACAAAAAAACACTTTTTCCTATATTGACCTTTTGACCCCAACCCAAACCCTAAATTTAACCCTAACCCCAAATGTAACCCCAACTCTAACAATTATGCTAACCCTTAATATATTTTAATTTAATTTTAACCTTATCCCTTATGCTAACCCTAATTTAATTGTAACCCTAACAGCTATTCTAACCCTAATCCTAGATTTAAGCTAATTAAGTCTTTTTCATTGCAATGTTGCTGACTGCCTCTAGGGGCAGTCAAGAAACAGATTTAGAGCGTCAGAAGTGAATTTTTTTTTCACTTCCAAAGCTCTACCCACAACAGGGCACAGCCTTATTGAAAGAGCATGCTGCGGAGTGATCGTGGATGCCCCAGAGCCCGAATTTCGGTGCTGCCTATTGCCTCGAGCTGCACCATCAGAGCGGTTTTCGCGATCGTTGAGATGCCGGCTGGACGTGCATGACACGTTCTTTGTCGATAAGGGTTTAAGGTCCCCTCTGCTGATACCATGCAAAAACGAGGGTCTCTCTCTGCACTAGCAGAGAGAGACAGTTGCCGACCAGATGGCTGCCTGCTATCAGGAGTTAGTTTATCTTCCAGACTAGGGACAAAACTTTCACTTTCAAGTAAAAAGTAACCTTTAATGTCTATCTAATGCAATAATACAAATAGATTGCCTTATTGAGCCCTTGGCTGACAAGTTTTAGAAATTTCTGTGTCAGATCTTCCCTTAAAATTGTATCAGATTATCTATCCAAATGTCAGACGCGATTCTAAGATGCACCATTTTCCCCCAGAGGTGATAAAATCGGATATGTGCGTCTTAGAATCAAGGTGGTACAACATAAATTCCATCATTATACACTGAGCTCATTGCATGCTATGCAAATGAACTGATTTTCAATTGGTGTTATTTGCATATCAAGCCATAGGTGATGTCATAAACGGGAAACACCACCTTGATTCTATGAAGCACCCTTTTTCCATAGGTTGACATCACCTATGGCTTGATATGCAAATTACACCTTTCCCATTGAAAATCAATTCACTTGCATATCATGCAATGAAATCAGTGTATAATGATGCAATTTATGTTGTACCATCATCAGTGTCTGGTTCACTGCGACTTTTGCTGCACCACTGGCAGTGTGTGGCTCACTATACAACTACATGTAATTATATTTAGAGGGGGCTCAAGTTTCTCTTTGCCTCAAGCACAAAAGCAGCTAACTATGGCTCTGAGTGAGACTATGCATGTATGAGACTCATGTTTGCTTTAGTCAAAATATATTGAAACCAGACTTGCTGGCCCTCAGCTGTCTGAATGAGCTAGAATTGCCTTTGTTAATTGGTTTCAATGAAATCCTTTGTTTATCCTAAACATTCCAATAAAAAATAAATTCTTGGTACTTTATACAGCCTGTACTAAATTTGAAGAAACAAAACAACAACAAAAAAAACAGTAGACCAGTTAATAGAATTACACACAGGGTCATTAGAGCTACTAAAAATAGGAAGAATGGCTGGAGATGGTTAGGGCTGAGGGGGTTCTGGGAATACAGAGAAGGGATTGTATGAGCACATGTCACTTGTGTGAGTTTTTCACATAGTACGTGCCTGGATGGATTTAATTCTCGCGAGTGCCTCATTGACTTGGCCCCCAAGGATCGGACAGTATGTCCGCCTATTTCTGGTGACACTTTCACGACTATCTATATCATCTGCATGCAGAAAGTGTGCTGCATGATTTCTGGGATTTGTTTCTTTATGTTGAAGGGCAGACAGACATAGATTAATGAGTCTCAGTCACCAAGCCAGTATGTATGCTGTGAATGTAGAGAATCAAAAATGATCTACACATTGCGTTAGCAAAACTGAACGGAAATGCAATTAATTACAATTTTAATATCTCTGTTCTAAACAGGTTATATTTATTTGACAAATATTAGGTTTGCAGCTTCTACAGACAATCCCTACAACATTTGGCTGGAGACTGGGAGGAGAAAAGCAACATTTTTAAAGTAGCAAAAAATTACTTTAAGTTTCATTAAAAGCTTGTATCAAGTGTAGATGCTTCATAAAGGATATTCTTTAATGAATTAATACAAATTAAGTTCCTTATTAAGCCTTCTTTACTCCATATATTTCTCTCAGGGGGCAGACATGTTTAGAATCTTGGGTCAGATCTTCACATGATGCCATCTTTCAATTAAACAAAACCTTTTTGCAGCAGTTGTCCATTAAAGCATTTAAAAATAAAAACCAATAAGAACAAAAGGTCCCCTATTACATACATATATATATAGAGATATATATATCTCTCTCTCTACCGGCAGGCCGGTAAAAAATTGTCATCAGGCCAATGTTAAGTCTATGGAGACAGTACTAAGGCCGGTATTTTTCTGAAGAAAAGGTGGCAACCCTAAGCACAACATTTGTTTAATAAATACAAATACTGTTTTGTTTTTTTAATTGCATGAAGCTGGTTTTTTTTGCCATTAGCAATAAATCTCCATAACTCCCCACAAATTCGAAGTGTTTGTAAAAAAACAGGACTGTGGTACACAGTGCATATGGAATAAAAAGTAAGATGGAGCGGATTCAAACAACGGAGAGAAAGGTCTGGAATCCATCTCACATATTAGTCAATTCCATGCAATATCCAATGAAGAAAGATTCAGAGAGCCAAGGCTTTATTTAAAGCTCTACGCTGTTAATCTCTATACCTTAATCCAGACCTTTTTTTGTAAAGTAACATTATTATTATGTACACGCAAGACTCTTATTAACAAATGGGATAGTCACAAGGCTATCCTAGCTATAAAAGGTTTGAAGCAAGTAGCTGAAAAGATGCAGTCGGGTGCCGGCGTGGGTTACTTCTCTCGGCGCTCCAGCCGAACATAGGATACAAAACACAGGAGGGCTGCTCCCAATCGCGGCAGAGGAGTCCCAGATGCCGGCAAGGAACACCAGAACCAGGTAAGTGTCCAATTAAAATGAAGTTTATTGAATACAAAATAATTCCAAAAAAAATGGTTAGGAGCTGGGTATGATGTGAGGATCACCCGGTGAGGGAAAGCCATGGCTTCTCATAGATCTTTCCCTCACCGGGTGATCCTCACATCATACCCAGCTCCTAACCATTTTTTTTTGGAATTATTTTGTATTCAATAAACTTCATTTTAATTGGACACTTACCTGGTTCTGGTGTTCCTTGCCGGCATCTGGGACTCCTCTGCCGCGATTGGGAGCAGCCCTCCTGTGTTTTGTATCCTAGCTATAAGACCGGGGACTAATAAAAGTACTCAACAAAAAATAATTGGGCAGACTAGATGGACCGAATGGTTCTTATCTGCCGACACATTCTATGTTTCTATAAATATCATATATATATTTACACCATAATACAATGAGATGTGGAAATACTTTATCAAATTTAATTTACAAATCACACAATACTGGCATCTATTCATTCTTAAATACCTAGCTTTACAAATTAAGGAAACCAATTGTCAAACATTTGTGATTACATCTAATTAGGGCTAATTAGCTGTTCTGTACCTGATTACAAGACCCCTGCAGGTCTTTTGTGAACTATTGTCAAATCAGAAATCAATACTGTAATGTACATAACACAGTAAGTGATAATTCGGACGGTAATAATGCTCTCCTGGAATTGATAAAGTACAGATGAGACAATTAAAAAGTATCCAGTATAGAATGACAATTTGAAAGGACAATAGGGGTAAAAGATCTAAACAGTGAACAGAAAGATTGAATAATTATCAATGGTGATTACTGAACTTTTAGCACTTTGCACAATTGTCCCTTGAAATGAATTAAGTCCAACGTGTTAGAAACAAAGATTAATGTTTTCCTGTACAAAGCCTTTATTTTTCAAGCTATATCATTGGATATACAATCATAGATTCTAATGGCAGGTATTTCAGCCCATATAGTTTCCCCATAATAAAATCACAAACTTATTTTACTTGTTAGTACTTCTAGATATAATTTTGTCATATATTAGAAAAAAAATTAGTATGAAATGGCAAGGTAATCACTATATCCACACATTAGAGAACTCTTCATTCTTGCATAATGTCCGAGTCAACTTCATGGTCTGCTCAATAAAGCGAGAGCTGCAGGGAAATGAAATGGGAATTTCGAACTTAAGGCCAAAGTAGCCGAGCTGGAAAAATTCTCCAGTGCAGCTAAATGGGAGAATTTGTCTAACTCCTCTTTTTTGGTCTTAAATTCGAAATTCCCATCTCAGTTCCCTACAAATTTCTCATAGAAACATAGAATGTGTCGACAGATAAAAACCATTCGGTTCATCTAGTCTGCGCAATTTTTTTTGAGTACTTTTATTATTCCCCCGTTCCCGGTCTTATAGCTAGGATAGCCTTGTGTCTATCCCACGCATGCTTAAAATCCTTGACTGTGTTCACCTCTACCACTTCTGCTGGAAGGCTATTCCATACATCCACTACCCTCTCAGTAAAGTAATACTTCCTGATATTACTTTTTAATCGTTGCCCCTCTAATTTAAGACTATGTCCTCCTGTTGTGGTAGTTTTTCTTCTTTTAAATATACTCTCTTCCTTTACTGTGTTGATTTCCTTTATGTATTTAAATGTTTCTATCATATCCCCCCTGTTACGTCTTTCCTCCAAGCTATACATGTTAAGATGCTTTAACCTTTCCTGGTAAGTTTTATCCTTCAACCCATGAACCAGTTTAGTAGCCCTTCTCTGAACTCTCTCCAAAGTATCAATATCCTTCTGGAGATACGGTCTCCAGTACTGCGTACAATACTCCAAGTGAGGTCTCACCAGTGCTCTGTACAATGACATGAGCAATTCCCTCTTCCTACTGCTAATACCTCTCCCTATGCAACCAAGCATTCTGCTCTCTTTATTGAGCGTTTAATATCTTTGCAGCCATGCATAAGCCGTTTTTTGCAACAGAGCAATTTACTGATCCAGCCCAACCTCAATTTCCCAAATTTCCCACTCACCTCCCAGTGGTAAAAGGTGCACTTCGGGGCTCCCATGGTCACGTTCCACCAGAATTGATTGTATTTGGGAACACAGGCACATAGTAATACGTCTTTCAAAGGCAAATCAGAACAGGGCATAACTCCAGGGTGACTCCGGCTTCCAACCTAATCTGCAGCTCCAGTTAATAAACCACTCTGGGATACACCTGTGTGCTAGCAGGTCCCAAATCTCTGTGGTGGCTTATACAGTGTGTATTTGTATGTGATCAGAAAGGTAACCTCTCTTATTCTATCTCCTCTTTAATACTGACCTCACACTGTCTCTCTCCTTATTTCTCATACATTTCTCTTTCCTCCTCCCTTACCCTGGGGGCTGCAGTCTGTTTTTTTGTTATGGGGGAGGAGAAGATACTTCATTCCACCTATTCAAAGCACATGAACAAGCTGTATAAATACAACACACAATCAGTGAGGGGAAAAGGGGGGTTGTGGGGTCTGATGAGAGAGGAGGTTTAAAGGATTATTCCCATTCACATACCAGACAAGGAAAACCTCCCCTGAGGCACAATCACACCTCCTGAATAGACTTGTGCTGCGTTTATGGATACAGTCATGGCAGCACTATTAGATCCAGGGCCCAATTCGCAGTGAGGTCACCGTTTCTTTAAATACAAACCCAGCCCTCGCTGAGCCTGCCTGGCAGTAGTGAGAGCGCCATCGCATTCAGCAACTTTGTGCCATGGGCAAACAAATGGTAATCGGCGTCAAAAAGGTCAGACATACAAGACAATGGCCAAACGAGCTTAGTGTCTAACAGGAAGCTTAGAGATCACTTTCAACTTTAGAAATAACTTATGGCTTTATTCACAAGAGAGAGAATGAGAAGCATAAAATGTGTCGGCAGATAAGAACCAGTCAAGCCATCTAGTCTGCCCAAAAGAAAATCTGAACTGGAGGATTTTTCCAACTTGGCTACTCTACTTGAAATTCTCTTGTCAATTCCCTCACTAATGTTTTGCATTTCACTTGTCAATTCTCTGCAAATCCCTCTTTCATGACTAAAGGCTTCTATTGTGTATAAACGCCTCAAATAGAAAAAAAAAATATTTTTGAATAACTATTTGTGCGAACATAAGAAAGGCAAGCCAAAAAGGCCTAAGCATTGCCCTATATATATATATATATATATATATATATATATATATATATAAACACACATAAACTGGTCCAGGTAATTTGCATGGCCACAGAGATTAACTAGGTGGGGCATAATGAAGACCCTTTGGTTAAACACAATGTCATTTTTGAAACATACCCTGCACACTTTTTTTTCTAAATCCCACCCAAGATGATACGAAAATCCCTTTTCTTTTATTAAATGTGTCCCATCCAGGGAGAGCGTGATTGTATGGAATAGCATAGAAGTGGTTCAAGTTAATATATCAGTAGTAATGGAATCTAAGCATGCACCGAGATACAAAATGATGGTTTTGAATAAGACACGGCCAAGGACCAAATAAGGTTCGAAGTTTTACAGCCAATAGAGGGGTCAAATTCCATGTGGAACACTATATCCAGGCATGAGCCTGTCCTGATACTGCCTGAGCCTGTCCTAATAACCTGCAGTTATGAGGTCATTCTGCTCAAGAAAGAAACTTTTTCGACAGATCCTTTTAAATCAGTAGTCAGGAGATCAAATGGTGCTGGAGTAACTCAGCACTGTCTGAACACTTCTCTGGGCTCATCAATCACAATGACATCACATTCAATAGACAAATGTCCAGGGAGGAGCCCAGTGGTGGATCTTGGTTCTGTGCTGCCCCAGGCAGACATAATTCGGGCACCCCCCCGCCCCCCTCCACCCACGTTGCACACCTACAACATGCCCCACCCACCCATTACATGCACCATCACCCACATTACACACACATTAAATGCCCCACCACCCCATTATATGCACCATCAACCACAGTGCACACACACTAAATTCCCCCCCATTACATGCCACCATCAACCTCATTACATACCCTCACCACATCCATTACATGCCCCCATCACCCCAACTGAATGGAAATATCTAAAGCTTGCTGACCAGTGGGGGTGGAAGCAAAAATGTTTGATTCCCCAGAAGTGTGCTTTAACACCCTCTGGCAAAGTGCTGCCCTCTGGCAAAGTGCCGCCCTAGGCGAGTGCCTTGTTTGCCTTGTGGAAGATACACTACTGGAGGAGCCATGGAATATGTGATGTTGGTGACATTGAGTTAGAAGAGTCAAATTGCACATTGGCACTGGGTAGAGATAAAATATGTCCATGTGTTAATTCTATCTATTATTATGCAAGGTCCTTATCACAAATCCTAACAAGGATGGCTAAACGTGTTAAGATTAGGGAATATGATGCATAGCATTAAATAAAGTATTCATGAGCAATAAATATTTACACACGGTGGTATACAGCTTTTTCGTATCTAAACTATAACAAAACCTTTTTTAAAAGGCTATTTCTACAGATGAAGGATGTCAATTTTGTACATTTAAAGATGTAGAGACATCTTTGTTAATGTTAGATGTTTTATTATTTTTGTTACACGTTTGGAGTATTTTGAAGATGTCTGTATGTTTTCCAGCCCTTGGGTGCTTAGCCTGGGCAGCTCACAAAATCAAGGGTGTGAAAAAATGGAAAAGGGGAAGACGGTCATAGTAAAGGGCGACAATATTACTATTGTTTATACATTATTGCTGATTTAGCCATGATATGCCAAGTTTACACATTACTGCTGATTTAGCCATGATAGGCCAAGTTTATATATTACGCAAGGGTTGAGAAACAGTGGTACAGGTTGAGTATCCCTTATCCGAAATCGGAAATTTATCGGGACATGGGTCAGTTTGTATAAGGGAAGCTCCTTTGCTGCACCCCCCTAGGCGCTGTACATTTGAAGCCATCGCTCATGGGAAATGTAGTTACTGGGAATGCAGAGAATATAAAATGATCTACAAACCAACCTGTGCCGGGACCTGCTAGTTTGGTGTTTCTTGACAGTACTTCAAGCTTGGCAGTGATTGCTGGTTTCGTGTCAATACTAATGTGAGTTATCTGCCAATTCCTAAATCAGCAGTAATGTATAAAGTTGGCCTATCATGGCTAAATCAGCAATAATGCATAAACTTGGCATATCATGGCTAAATCAGCAGTAATGTAGAAACTTAGCATACCATGGCTAAATCAGCAGTAATGTATAAACTTGGCATATCATGGCAAAATCAGCAGTAATGTATAAACTTGGCATATCATGGCTAAATCAGTATAATGTATAAACTTGGCCTATCATGGCTAAATCAGCAGTAATGTGTAAACTTGGCATATCATGGCTAAATCAGTATAATGTATAAACTTGGCCTATCATGGCTAAATCAGCAGTAATGTGTAAACTTGGCATATCATGGCTAAATCAGCAGTAATGTATACACTTGGCATATCATGGCTAAATCAGCAGTAATGTATAAACTTGGCATATCATGGCTAAATCGGCAGTAATGTATAAACTTGGCATATCATGGCTAAATCAGCAGTAATGTGTAAACTTGGCATATCACGGCTAAATCAGCAGTAATGTATAAATTTGGCATATCACGGCTAAATCAGCAGTAATGTATAAACTTGGCATATCACGGCTAAATCAGCAGTAATGTATAAACTTGGCATATCATGGCTAAATCAGCGGTAATGTATAAACTTGGCATATCATGGCTAAATCAGCAGTAATGTATAAACTTGGCCTATCACGGCTAAATCAGCAGTAATGTATAAACTTGGCATATCATGGCTAAATCAGCGGTAATGTATAAACTTGGCATATCACGGCTAAATCAGCAGTAATGTATAAACTTGGCATATCATGGCTAAATCAGCAGTAATGTATAAACTTGGCATATCATGGCTAAATCAGCAGTAATGTGTAAACTTGGCATATCATGGCTAAATCAGCAGTAATGTGTAAACTTGGCATATCATGGCTAAATCAGCGGTAATGTATAAACTTGGCATATCATGGCTAAATCAGCAGTAATGTATAAACTTGGCATATCATGGCTAAATCAGCAGTAATGTATAAACTTGGCTTATCATGGCTAAATCAGCAGTAATGTATAAACTTGGCATATCATGGCTAAATCACCAGTAATGTATAAACTTGGCATATCATGGCTAAATCAGCAGTAATGTGTAAACTTGGCATATCATGGCTAAATCAGCAGTAATGTATAAACTTGTCATATCATGGCTAAATCAGCAGTAATGTGTAAACTTGGCATATCATGGCTAAATCAGCAGTAATGTATGAACTTGGCATATCATGGCTAAATCAGCAGTAATGTGTAAACTTGGCATATCATGGCTAAATCAGCAGTAATGTATGAACTTGGCATATCATGGCTAAATCAGCAGTAATGTGTAAACTTGGCTTATCATGGCTAAATCAGCAGTAATGTATAAACTTGGCATATCATGGCTAAATCAGCAGTAATGTATAAACTTGGCATATCATGGCTAAATCAGCAGTAATATATAAACGTTGGATATTAATTGGGGGAGGGGGGGGGAGCCTAAATATGACTACCCTATAGGAAAAAAGTTTTACTAGAAAATATTAATTCACTTGCAAACTGTTCATATTTAATAAAAAATATGACTGAAAAAATGCATTTATTATTTTTATTTACTTCTATTGCCAATCTGCCCCTCTGCATACCCAGGCTTGCCAATGCATCTCCCAGACTTGTAAATCTGCCCCTCAGACTAACTAATACACCATACTTGCCATCCTGCCCCCAGACTTTCCAATCTGTCATTTTGGTCCCAAGGATTGGCGTATATTGGGTAGACGCAATAGATTGACGAGGATTCAACCACTTGGCATTGCCTAGATACTCCACATTGTCATGGTCAGTCAAAATAGACCCAGGGTAAAAGCTTTCGAAGCAAGTGTGACACCAGTCACAACTTTAATACATAAAGGCAGACCGAAAGTGAACACAAACGTTTCAGAGCACTCGGACACAGGTGCAAAAGCCCCAATATCTAAAGCCAGGGCCGGACTGGGTAAAAAAAACAGCCCTGGAAATAACTGTATACCAGCCCCATAGCATGACATCATTATACCAGCCCCATAGCACGGATATGTAACCCTGCGCCTAGGGCAATATATGCCCCCAGTATGTACACAAGGCTATATCAAACACAGTGCCCTAATATAATCCCCATGCACATTGCCATATTTAAGTACCCCAGTATGTACACAAGGTTATAGGAATTGCCCTGTGCATGGGGTAAATATCAGGGCAGTGTGTGAGATTTAAACTTTTGAACATACTGAATGGATATATTGATTTACCCCAGCACCCTCACAGAACGTGCCCAACCGATGGCCTATCCCAGCACTCATACTACATTCACAGGATTTCCACCAGGCAGAGCTTACCCTAGCACATAGATTGCACTCAGAGGACTTGCCCCAGGCAGGACTTACCCTAGCACATAGATTTCACTTATAGGACTTGCCCAAGCCAGAACTTACTCCAGCAAATAGATTGCACTCACAGGACTTAAAACAGCATGCAGATTGCACTCACAGGATTTACCCCAGAACTCATATTGCACTCACAGGACTTGCCCCAGCACCTAGGACTTACCCCAGCTCACAGTCTGCACTCACAAAACTTGCCCCAGAACCTCAGAAAGCCGATTGCAGTTACATGACATGCTCCAGCACTTAGAATGCACTGACAGGACTTCCCCCAGCACTCAGGACTTACCCCATCAATTAGATTGCACTCACAGGCCTTGCCCCAGCACGAAAGAAGGCTCCAGCATCGTGTAGGAGGGAAAAGGCGGCCATATCGCATTGGCCGCTAGAGTAGTCTGGCACACAGCAGACACTGCACTGCTACATTTTCTGATATTGTTTGATATTTGATACACACAGACATAAACCTTTACAGACAGTAACACTTACACACACACAGCCACACATACATACAGAAATACACACACATACAGAAATACACACGCACACTTAGATACATTTACAGTTACACAGACACACCTACAGTCACACTTACAGACATACACAATCACAATAGCAGACACACACAGTCACACTTACACACAGTAACATGTACACTGTCGCACACGCAGACACACATATACACACAGATTTTTTTTATTTAAATGCTGTTTGCAGGGAGGTGGCTGGTACAGACCAAGCGGTGAACAGACATATCCAGAAATACACACACTAACATACAGTCACACTTACACACAGTCTCAGTCAGACTTATAGAGACACACTTACACAGTCACACTCACAGACAAAAAGTTACACATTCACACTTACAGATACACTTACAAACAGTAACACATGCCCACTGTCACACATGCAGACACATTTACACATACACACTTATTTTTTTTTAAATGCTGTCTGCAGGGAGGTGGATGTACACATTTGCAAAAATACACACACTTATACAGGTACATTTACATGCAGTCACACTTACAGACAAAAAGTTACACATTCACACTTACAGATACACTTACACTAGTAACACATGCTCACTGTCACACACGAAGACATACTTACATATACACAAAATTTATTTTTAATAAAATGTTTAAAAAATGTTGTAAGGATGAAACGGTGTCTGCCTCGGATAACTGCAGAGGCAGGACACCGTTATTCATTTTTTCCCTGAGCGTCGGATGTCACCTACATCCGGCGCTCAGACAGTCTCGGGGGAAGTTGGGGGGGGAGGCAGAGCAAACTTAAAGCGGCCCCGGCGGCCGCATTCTTAAAGCGGCCCCGGCGGCCGCATTCTTAAAGCGGCCACCGCGGCCGAGTTCTTAAAGCGGCCACCGCGGCCGAGTTCTTAAAGCGGCCACCGCGGCCGAGTTCTTAAAGCGGCCACCGCGGCCGCGTTCTTATCACATTTTTCGGCCCCAGTGATGACGGCCTACCGGGATTTTTCCCGGTATCCCGGTAGGCCAGTCCGGCCCTGTCTAAAGCCTCCACCTGAATGAGAAATTCCTTAGTTCCATCATGGTGGGTAAGCATAGGGTCTGTAGTGAAAGCCTTTTTCAAAGTTACAAAAGCCTAAATGGCTTCTTCAGACCTATCAATTGCTACCCTTTTTTTGTCAAGGATGTGAGTAGGTATACGGTCTTTAAAAAATATATATTTTTTAAATGATATAATAGACAAATTTGTGGAATATTTGAAACTATTTGAGTGCAGTGGGTTGAGGCCAATCAGGTATAGAAAACAAATTGAGAGATAATATACCTAAAAACAATGTTCTGGAGGCTTCAAATTAGCATTTCTCTATATTAGCATATAACTGGTTCTGACAGAGCCTTTGAAGCACAACCTTCACATGTCTTCTGTAAGAATCCAGGTCAGTAGAATGAGGATATCATCCACCTTAACAATTACAAATTGTAGCACAATATTCCTGAAGATATCATTGACAAATTTTTGGAAAACAGTTGGGGTATTGCAAAACCCATTTGGCATCAACGTATATCCTTAGTGAACCATTTAAGAGGCTGTTTTTCACTCGTCTCCCTGTTTGATTATTATCAGAGTGTAAGCTCCTCTCAAGTCTATTTTAAACAAACATGGTAGGACATCTCAGGCAATCAAACAACTCCGGGATAAGAGGCAAAGTGTATTTGTACTTCCATCCTTCTTAGAAATAAAAAAGAAACCTGCCCCTGCCAAAGTAGACTTCAGAAGAAAACCTCTCTGAACATTTTCTTTCATATTTTCTTCCAAAGATTTTAAAGGATACATTCTTCCACCAAGTAGCAATTCCCCAGCTAGGTAAGGAGAAGGAAGAATCAAAGTTTCAATTGGAGGAATAAACACTGTTCGATTAGACACCTATTGCTAATATCTAGAAGAAGTTATTACCCTAGATATCCAATCCAACACTGGATTATGGTCCTGTAACCATGGTAGGCCCATCACAACTTGTAGAATTAATATAACTGAATGACATACTTTCTTGATGTAATAGATGACCCCAGAAGTGCTCTTCATAAACAAATTCGTCCACCACAGGACACTACTTGCCGCAGTGGACCAGACTCCCATTTACTCGCCATTTATCTCTCTATAGCTAACTAAACCTACCGATGGACACTTCAAAAGGACTTAAGGGCAACATGCGCAGCGCTGGACCTAACGACCATAACCGTTAATAATGATTTTCACTATATCGGGACACTGGCCACGGACCTATCAGTCTGAACCTACCAAGACCTTTAGTGATTATCACCAGTCTCCTTGGAATAGTTTTGTCTCCTTTACGGTTTTACTGTGATATATGTTTTGAGTAACATTGAACGTTTCTCTACACCCCATCCTTGGCTTAGATAGGTTTGGAGTTAGGTCGCCCCCCAGACCGATTTGCCCCTTTTATGCGGTGAGGAATCGCTGCTGGTGGTCTTTGCAACCTGCAGTTTCTCACTAATTCCCCCTCTCTTTTCCTTCCTTGTTTCTTTACTCTCTTCATTGCCCTCTCTCCCCCCGTAAGCCCACTTCCTTCGCTGTCCCCTTATCTTTTTTCTATTCCATTCCCCTGTTTCACACTTTATCTAACTCCTTCTATTTTCTTACTTAGTGCCTTGGTACTAACATGTTCCAGACTTATGTCAAGTTATACAGTTATTGCTGTGACACTGAAAAAAGTGTTTTTCGTTTAATCATATCATCATATGCTATGATTTTTTTTTAATTAAATGAAATGATATGGTGAAAATAATGGTATCTAAAGAAAGCCATTTTTATGGCAATAAAACCAGTAAATAATATGTCTGGGTATATTAAATGTAAAGAAGATAATTACAGCTAAATACAAACACAGCAGAAATGTTAAAACAGCCATTTTCATACACAAATTTCAAAACAGTCCTGTCACTAAGGGGTTAACTGTGCCATGTCAGCTAAAAGGCTGTTCAATATATCAACAACCCTTTTATGTCTTACTTTCATGACCTCTGAATCAAATCTTTCATATCCTTAGAATATATTTACGCTCTTTGCTGATTGTTATAACGCCAGAGAGCCAAGGCTAGTTGGCAGCTACAGGTTAAAAGGGTAAGGCAAAAACAAGGGGAATTTGACACACTTTGCCTTACAGGATGCCAGAAAAACAGCCAGTGGTTTGGGGGAGGGCTCAGACAAAAACTATGATAATTCAGCAAAACTTGGTGGGCTCCAAATGTGTAATCTTATATTACATGGCGACTTAGCATGTTTTTCCTTGTGATGTAACTTTGTAATGGGTTTGTAGTGAGTGCTGTAGCCATTAAGGCCCCTGGAAAGGAAACTCAAGCCTCTGTCTGTTGGTGGTCACGTGGTCTCACTGTTTATATTATAACACCCTGCAGCTGGATGTCATGTGTTGGGACTGACAAATACTACACACGAGCAAATTTCGCAATTCGAACCCAACGAATTACAGAATTTAACCAATCCCATGCCACAGCCTAACAAAATACTGCGTAACCCAACTTAACACCAGCAACAGAGCACCCTGCCACCCCAGTCAGTTGGAAACTGAGTAAACAGGAAATAAGTCAGATGAGAATCTGTCTTCCTCAGGAAGCTACCCCCCCCCCCCCCTCAGCATCTCTCACCGCACCCATAACCAACCAGTCCCTATCAGTCTGCTCTCTCTATCAAAGTTTTTACCCTTCTGTATTACGCCTGACTCAATATATAGAGTCCTGTTTTAGCTTGGCCAAAAGCAAGGTGCTCACCATTCACACATAGGGTTGCCACCTGGCCGGTAAAAAATTGGCATCAGGCCAATGTTAAGTCTATGGAGACAGTACCAAGGCCGGTATTTTTCTGAAGAAAAGGTGGCAACCCTATTCACACAACCTATACTATCGTTACTGTGGCAGCAGTGTAACAAGGCATCTGTAAAACTCACACACTTCATTGATCTCGATACACACTAGGAATGCTACTTCTATGCTAATTATTACACAACATGTAAAAAGATTTTGTGATAAAAGTACATATATCCCAAAAATTCAGAGTATACCAAAAATTCTTTCATAAATAACAAGATAAATAAATATGCTGAATACATATAAAAATATACAAATTTGCAAAAACGCATAAATATAAAATGTTATACTATATGTGGAGATGTATGATATAGCTCTTATAAAGGTTTCTCGAATGTAAGAGGTTTAGACGACTCATGTCATGTGGATATACACCCTCCAAAATCATAATTTGTCTGTGCACTATTACACTTACATGTTGCTCAACTGCAGTACTCCAGCTGTTTCACAGCCAGCATTTAAAGGACAACTGTAGCAAAAAATGAACTAATAGCAAGAACTGCATTAAGTGGGGATAGTTTGCACAGAAATGATTTAAACAATTTAAATAATGTACCTTTTTGAGCCCTCTTTGCTCTCTTTAGCTCTAACAGGGGGCAGACATGTTGTTTAGAATCTTGGGCTAGATCTTCCTTCATCTGAACCAAGGTGAATGAAGAACTGTCCTAAGATTCTAAACAACATGTCTGCTCATTATCAGAGCTATAGAGAGCAAGGAGGGCTCAATAAGGTACATTATTTATATTCTTTCATTAAAACATTTCTATTTCAAATTTCTATACTTGATGCAATCTTTCAATCAAACAGTACCTTTGTTACAGTTGTCCTTTAACCCCTTTGCGACCTTATGACAAGTTAACTTGTCATAAGAGCTTCTTCACATAACGCACATGCGCCAATCATATGGAGAAGAAGCAGGTGACCGGCAGCGCTCATCTATTACACTGATGTCTGCCCCTCCAGGACAACGGAGCAGATTACCGGTGAGAGCTGAACCTGTATGTGTGTGTGCGTTTGTGAGTATAAGTGTGTGTGTGAGTATAAGTGTGTGTGTGTGAGTATAAGTGTGTGTGTGAGTATAAGTGTGTGTGTGTGTGTGTATGAGTATAAGTGTGTGTGTGTGTGTGTGTGTGTGTGTGTATGAGTGTGTGTGTATGAGTGTCTGTGTGCGAGTATGAGTGTCTGTGTGCGAGTATGAGTATAAGTGTGTGCGAGTATGAGTATAAGTGTGTGTGTGTGTGTGTGTGTGTGTGTGTGTGTGTACAAGTATAAGTGTGTTTGTGTATGAGTATGAGTGTGTGTGTGTTTGGGTATATGTGTGTGTATGATTGTGTGTGAGTATAAGTATGAGTGTGTGTGAGTATAAATGTGTGCGCATGAGTATAAGTGTGAGTATGAGTATAAGTGTGTATGAACGTGTGTGTGTATGAGTATAAGCGTGTGTGAGTATGCGGTGTTGGCACTTTGTGGTCTGAAAATTTGTGTCGGTCAAAAATTGGGCACTCGGGACCAAAAACGTTCGCCACCACTGGGTTAAGGTTAAGCTAGCTGCGGTCCCTTTCTTTTATGATTTTTATATTTAATAGGCAAGCGGTAACTAGGAATTCCAGCGGGTTACTTTTGCAGGTCTTTGTGACTCACTATAGTGTTAGTTTCCAAATCACAAGGGACTGATTCCTAAGTCATGAGGAAGTAAAGACTCTACAAATAGAAAGCGGAATGTAAGGGGCAGACTACAAAATGTTTAGTGGTAGGATCTGCCAGTATTGGAATACATTGATGTAGTGGTGGGCTGAATGTCTAGTGGTAGGATCTGCCAGTATTGGAATACATTGATGTAGTGGTGGGCTGAATGTTTAGTGGTAGGATCTGCCAGTATTGGAATACATTGATGTAGTGGTGGGCTGAATGTTTAGTGGTAGGATCTGTCAGTATTGTAATACATTGATGTAGTGGTGGGCTGAATGTTTAGTGGCAGGATCTGCCAGTATTGGAATACATTGATGTAGTGGTGGGCTGAATGTTTAGTGGTAGGATCTGCCAGTATTGGAATACATTGATGTAGTGGTGGGCTGAATGTTTAGTGGTAGGATCTGTCAGTATTGTAATACATTGATGTAGTGGTGGGCTGAATGTTTAGTGGCAGGATCTGCCAGTATTGGAATACATTGATGTAGTGGTGGGCTGAGGATCACCAACTATCTCATCTGAGGTGTTTTTATGTAAACCACAGCTCTATGAATATGTGTAACCTGTTTTGAGTGAATGTGACTTGATTCCTTGATGCATTATATCAGTGCTGTATTTACCGCGAGGCATCCTAGGTGGATGCCTATGGCGGCAAATTTTGGGGGGCGGCAGCGCCCCCCAGCACTGAAAAAAAATAAAAAAAAATAAAAAATAAAAAAATAAAAATAATCCGGCCCTTTAAAAAAAAAAAAAAGACCGCGCTTGCAGGCAGAGACGGAGGTGAGAGGTGATCGGAAGATCCCCCCTCACCAACGCTTTGTCTGCCAGGCTGCACGGGGAGCTGAACAGGCAGCACAGAGAAACCTCCGTGCTGCCTGTTCGGCTCCCCGTGCAGTGTGCCGACACGGAAGTCACGACAGTCACGTGATGGGCGCACTGACGTCATACGCGTGCCCGGTCACGTGACCTGTCGGCACAATCGCCGGGAAGCCGAACAGGCAGCATGGAGGGACCATGCTGCCTGCCACTAGCCACCAGGGAAAGGTAAGTGCTGATGGGAGACTCTGTGTGTGTGTGTGACTGAGTGTGATGGGAGTCAGAGTGTGTGTGATGGGAGACTGTGTGTGACTGAGTGTGACGGGAGTCAGAGTGTGTGTGATGCGAGACTGTGTGTGACTGAGTGTGATGGGAGTCAGAATGTGTGTGATGGGAGACTGTGTGTGACTGAGTGTGATGGGAATCAGAGTGTGTATGATGGGAGACAGTGTGTGTGACTGAGTGTGATGGGAGTCAGAGTGTGTGTGATGGGAGACAGTGTGTGTGACTGAGTGTGATGGGAGTCAGAGTCTGTGTGATGGGAGACAGTGTGTGTGACTGAGTGTGATGGGAGTCAGAGTCTGTGTGATGGGAGACAGTGTGTGTGACTGAGTGTGATGGGAGTCAGAGTCTGTGTGATGGGAGACAGTGTGTGTGACTGAGTGTGATGGGAGTCGGAGTGTGCGTGATGGGAGTAGGAGTGTGTGACTGAGTGTGATGGGAGTGTGAGCTTGATGTGAGTCTGAATGATCGGGCATGTCTTAGGTGTGTAACGTGGGTGTGCAGCTTGGGTAGGGGGGTGCCCGGATTTTGTCTGCCATGGGCAGCACAAAATCAAGATACACCACTGCATTATATATCATTTTTGGTAAGTTCAGTAGCACCCTTGATTGTATATACTTGTTTAGGTGAGTGCTTCCCTCGTATGAGCGTATTTTACGGTAACAGATCATCGCGGCTCCCGCGATAAGCTGTACTAAGGATCCCGCTGTAGGGACTTGCAGCGGGATCCCCAGTGTCAGATGAGGCCACTTTGAGTGGAAATGTAGCGAATGCTCAAACAGATCATTCGCTACATCTCCGGCATCCCTGCGTGCCCCAACTTCCGGGTTCGGGGCACACCTCTGTGACGTCATACGTGACGTCACAAAGTATCACAAGATGCCGGCAGGGACCGACAGAATCTTTAGAGACCCTGATCGGGTCCCTGCTTTCGTGTTCATGGCTCCGATCACTTCATGATCAGCAGCCAGGAACATACAGACGTAGGATGGTGCTTTGGTCGTTAAGGACCAAAGCACCATCGAGAGTGAAGGGGTTAATGTTGTTTTGTAGTTCTGACATTATGTAATTACTTTTGGCAGCTTTTTAACTATTTACATATTGTCCAAGTTGTCATCATGTATGAGGATATGAAGTTTATGGTTATTAATTTAGTCACTTCCTGTGCTGCTGGAATAGAATACATTGTGTGTGCTTACATTACCCTGTCACTAAGCTATGATCTTCACAATCTGTATGATGATTTCCCACAGTCCTTTCTATCAGTCTGTGCTCTTCTACATACGTTGTGGAGAGGAGCTAGGCTGCATCATGAGCCTTATGGCACATGTTGTTCCTAAAGATGTGTTACTCATTTCTGAGCCACTGACTGATAGGCAGGTGTGTATACAAGATTTTGTACACATGAAATATTTATTAAATTAACACCCCACACTAATACCCTCAGTCCTACCCCCTGTACATATTTGTGTATACGAGTGAGTGTCAGAGTGTAAGTGCGCATATGAGTGAGAGGCAGGTTTTAAGTGTGCATTTAAGAGAGTGGCAGATTTCAAGTGTGCATATGTGTGAGTGGCAGAGTGTAAGTGCTCTTATGAGCGAATGGCAGATACATGACATCACCTATGCATTCTACAGTATACTGCATATACAGAATTCCAAAAGATACAGTAATGCCGATATTATTTAAATTAATGTACGCTTAATTAGAATTTAAAAAAATATTACCGTGCATGAAAACAATATACAGGTACACATGTTTTGATGTTATATTTTGTTTAATAGGGTCCTCTTATATTAAATGCTTTTTTTTTTTTTTTTTCATTAAAATCCAAAGTTGGGGGGGGGGGGGGGGGGGGTCATCCTAAAATCAGGGTTGTCTTATAATCAAGCAATAATCTTCACTGTGGAATTTAATCTCATCATAGGTCATACGCATTTTCATTGTTACCTGTATGTATCATAAGCAATTTCAGTCTCACAGGGAGAAAAGCACAATAAAAAGAACCTTAGTATCTTATAAATAAAGATAAGTCATATAGCATACCTCCAAAGTGTTCAACCAAGCCCCCTGTCCCTCTTTCCTATTCTGTTGTCCCTCTTTTCTGGGAGCTCAGAATTTTTGGTTTCTAGAACTGAATCACAGAGCTCCAGAACAAAACAACTCCCAATAAATTGTGTTTACACTGCAGTAAATGTGTTTTTTTTTTTAATGTTAATTTGTCTTAATAAAATACTTAATTCTAGTTCTATGGGACTTATCAAATGACATAAATAGTCATCAATTGACCATAAAGTTGCTGAATATGTTCTGGTAAAGCCCCACCCATAGCCACTCCCACAAAAATAATTGTCCCTCTTTGGACATTTGAAATGTTGGGAGGTATGATATAGGTGAGCATTATACCAAGGCCACCATGACGATGCTGGTAATAGCTAACCACCAATGTGTTTGTTGTATTGTCTAATGTCACAAGTTTGGGCATGTGAGGCATGTACTAGGGTGGGACCTTTAGGCATGGTCAAGATTATATATTGTATCTCCCACTCAGGAGCGCCTTCATTCTCACAACTTTGACAACTTTTCCTCCCTCCCTTTGCCGGTGTTTTTTTCCACACAGGTGTTTGACGGCGATATGGTATGGCATTGTGTAGGAATGGCTGTCCATGGTACAGCCACTTCGGATTTGTAACTTAGATAGCTACGGGGGCTGCACTCACCGGGCGTGCACTCACCCGCATCCATAGGAACTATCGTGAAATGGGAGTATACAGGTAGACCTCTATAATTTACGCAAATGCCTACCTCTGGAGGGGTGGCAGTCCTATAATGATAGGATAAGGTTTTATTTAAACTTATATTTTACACTAAGTTTGGGTAAGTCCCCCCTGATCAGGGCTTACCTCTTTTACAGTTATTGTCACAATGTTTTATTTTAATAAACACTGTGGTCTATTCAAAATCCGCCACCTCGCCTTGTGTCTCCAAGTCTTATTTACTATGCCATTGTCAAAAAACAATCTACCTATATTGTCAGCATTCTATGCAGCTTGCCCTTACCACCATCTAATCACCTGTTGGGGAGTTTAACTGAACAATATACTATTCTTGTGCTGGAATAAATATTCTTTATTGTTTATTTGTGATTTTATCTGTCCAATGCAAGTTACTATTCAGTTGCTTAGGTCCATCGTAGCAGGTGGTACATCAAGACAACAATCTGAAATCATAGTCATATCACAAGAAATACCTGTTTTACCAAATACAATGTCAAGGGTGAAGGGGAGAAGAGATGAGAGGAGTGAAAAGTAGTTTTTACATGCATGCTTTATCACATGGCAGTGTAATGGGCAAGACCTTGCAAATTCTGCTAATACAATATCAAACTTTTTATGATATACATCATGGTTTTATTAAAAATTAGTATGATTTAATTTATTAGATTTTTTTTAATCATTAATTTTAATCAGTTCCATTATAATCTAAAACATGTAACATGCATTAAGTTAACTACAGGTATAACCCCACATTAACATACACAATGGGTCCAGAGCATAAAAAGAAAATGTATTTAGAGTGAAGCCTTTTATTCCACTTATATTATACCGTCTAGAGTACAAATGCCTTAATAGACAGGATGTTGCTCACCTGAGCGTGTAGTGGTTACATAAGGTGAAGCACTATACAGTGCTGTAGTGCAGTCTCCACATCAATAGAATATAAATGTTATAGTCCATAAAGGAGAATGGTTGCACTATAAAAACACGCTTACTCGCGAATAACCTTATGAAAGGATGAAACACAGGTGAATTCCTCATCCCTTGCTCGACATCCCCTCGACAGTCGCGGACTTTGTGGATAATAACAGACTTAAACACCGGACAGCCCCACTCCCAACATGACAGCAACTAGGGTTGCCACCTTTTCTTCAAAAAAATACCGGCCTTGGTACTGTCTCCATAGACTTAACATTGGCCTGATGCCAATATTTTACCGGCCTGCCGGTAAAATACCGGCCAGGTGGCAACCCTAACACCAACTGCCCAAGACCAATTCCATTGCCTACAACTAGGGAACCTTTTCTGTTCTATCCCCCAAAACATACCCTCTCTAGAATATCAACACTGTTTGAAGAGCTATGTATGGGAGATTTCTGACCTCCCCATGGGATCTCCCTTTTGAACTGTACCAAATACTTATTACCAGGGAAGACTCCAGTTTGCCCTCCTTCGTGGGTAAATGGAAAACTGCCCTTTGGATGTTCTGCCTGACACATAAAAGTTCACTAAATAGCAAACCCAGGAAATGTACTATAAGATGCTCACCCAATGGAACCGTACACCTACATAAAACCTTCCCTGATCACTCAGACACTTGCTGGAGATTTGGTGCAGTGCACGGTTCCACAAGCCACATTTTGTAGAAACCCCCTCTTATAATACAATTCAGGTCAATAATTCACGCAACACTTCACAGGTTCACAGACTATCCTCCTCCATTTCTCCCTGCAACCCTTTTATGATACCACACCAATATACCAATTCCACAATAGAAGAAAACCGGTGGTCAAATACCTCCTGAACGAAGCCTTGATACGCCTTCATTTAGGTGATACTCCCACCACCCCCATCTTTTCGCGAGTGGAACTTGAGAGTGGAGAATACACACTGTATGGAGGAACTTGCCTTAAAAGCGGATGAACAAAATGATCCGTTATTCAAAAAAAAATGTTTGGATTGTGAGACAAAGTTACAAATTACACACACACCTGTTTTTTTTCAGTGTCCAGCCCCCTTAAGCTGTGATCTAGCCTTTCCATGCATGCTCAGACTCCCCTACGCCCAAAAAGGTAATGCAACGGCACATGTGCAGGCCTGACATGCTAATGGCAGGTTCCCAACGATGCCTCACATTACAGTAAAAGTGATTTATTTGCTCTATACAGTATTTGAATTGATGCTACTGTATTTCATGAGTGCTAATAGGCTTTAATATACCTTATTTGTGAAAATGATCCATTATCCAAAATGATCCATTATCCAAAATACTTCTGGTCCCAAGCATTTTAGGTAAGGGATACTCAACCTTTATTGGTCTGCAAGTCAAGACTGAAACAGAGTGATTGTTCGATCAGTATGTCAGTATGTCTGACATTGATTGGTGGAGTTTCCGTTTAATCGACTAGGGACAGAACAAAAGCTGTCACTTGGTTTTCTCTAATGAGTATCAATCATAGGCTAGAATGGCATATTTTGTATATGTATCCCCTAGTCTGAAGTACCTATGGACTATACTTTAATAATAATTTGCTGTTTGTACTGTAGGTTGAGTAACCCTTATCCAAAATGCTTGGGACCATCAGAATCTCGGATAGCGGATACTTTCGGTTAACGGATCATTTCGGCAGCACCAGCCCCATAAATGTTCTACAAAGCCTCAATCCAATGTGAGCGACTTGGAGTGGAGCTGCCGACATTACCTGCGATAGCCCCTCCCTCGTCTTTCAGCGCTACGGGAACTACATTACCCAGTGCCCCAGCAGGGTGGAACAACGGAACTCGAAGAAGGTGAGTATCCCTTATCTGAAATTACCCATATCCACAAAATGTGTTTCAGATTTTGGGTCATTTTGGATAATGGATCTTTGGGTACGGAAACATTTTGGTCTATAACATTGGGCAACCTCATCACCTCGTCTCATTCAGGCCCACATGACTTTATTTAAACCAATACTGCTGCACATCCATTTATCAAAACACCCCTCTTTAAATAAGCTTACAATTCATACACCACATACTACTGGTAACCTGTCACCAGCTTCTCTACCTGCAGTTTAACTCACCTTATGTGTTTCCCCCTCCCCCTCTAAGTTATAAGCCTGTGAGCAAGGCTCTCTGCCACCACAGGTAAACATCTTAATTATCTAGCCCTCAATATATATACATTTAGGAGAAGCGTAGTAGATAAGTAAAATAGAATAGACAGACGGACGGTTCTAAGCTCTGCAATGTTTTAAAGTACTTTAAAGATTACAGATGGCAGCATACAATGAGGGAAGAGCTACATCACTCTTAAATTCCTTAGAACAATGTATATGGGATACCTTCTGTCTATCTGCATTAAATTATTACTAAAAATTTGAACAGTTCCTCGCAGCAAAAAAAAAAACACAGTTTGTGTTCTTACTTTAGATGTCTTTTTATTTATTTATTTAAATAAGGTCGGCAGCTGTACCTTAATTTTCAAAGAGGATCAACCGAGTGGACTTTAACTAGATCCCATATGTTGATCCCCTTTGAAAAAGACGGTCTCTGTATCAGACGAGCTCAAGACAATTACATTGGTTTTTTTTGGGTTTTTTTGTAAATCATTTTTTATTAATTTTCAGTGAAGTAGAATTGGGGGGGGGAGGGGGGAGGAATTGTGTACAAAATAAATTGGGGGAAGAAAAAAAAAAAAGGGGGGGGGGGGATGTAGAACATGGTTACATTATGGGTTCCGGACGCAGCTGGTTTCAATATACAAAACAACAGTAACATTATTTTTAAAACCCTTGCCTCCTGCTTCTTCCAAGGAAGCAAGGGTTCAAAAGAAAGTTTAATTGCCCATTACGTTTACCAGCCTGGAGACAGGGCCGGCCTTAGCGGTGTACGACCTGTGCAAGCTTGCACAGGGCGAAACACACCAGGGGGCCCCACGACAAAAAAAATAAGAAGTTTGCCAGTAAAGGCATTGGATGGGGAGATCAAAAGATGGAGGGGGGGGGGGGGGGGGGGACACAGGAGCAGGGAAGAGAAAAGAACAGAGGAGGAGGGGGAGAGAAGAGAACAACTAGGGGGGAGGAGGGGGGAGAGAGAGAATAGATATTGGGAGGAGGGGGAGAGAGAGAACAGATATGTGGAGGAGGAGGAGAGAGAACAGAAATGGGGAAGAGGGGGAGAGAGAACAAATATGGGGGAGGAGGGGGGGTGAGACCAGATATGGGGGAGGAGGGGGGGAGAAATCAGATATTGGGAGGAGGGAGAGAGAACAGGACAGGGACAAACATGGGAAGGGAGAGGCACATACATGGAGAGAGAGGAAAGAGACAGCCATGAGGAGGGAGAGGAGACAGACAGACATGAGGGTGGGGGGGATGCCAAGGGGGTGGCCCGCACAGGGCGCCGGAACACTTAAGGCCGACCCTGCCTGGAGTCAAAGGTTATTAGTTGAAAACTATTATTAGTTCACCCACTATGATGTATAACACACTGGTAGCATAGTGTGAGGAGTCTCATAGATATCATGAGCTCAACCTCCTGCGGGGAAAATATGTAACTGGCTGCTTGTGGTCAGGATACCAGAATAAAGTTGTCTGTCTGAGGTTTAACAGTTAAAGGTGCGCTAAACTTTTTAATTTGCTTATGCTTCTTCTAGCACACAAAGTGATCGTAATATAAGGGCAAACTGGCATGTACTTTCAACGGTACATGCCAGGTTATCCTCTGACCAGCCGGCATGCTTTTATGAGAACCAGGCAGGATGATCTGTTTGGTGACTGTCTCTCTCTGCTAGTGTGGTGGGAGAATCTCCTTTTTACATGGGATTAACAGTGGGGACTGTGTGAAAATTTACTAGTAGAGAGAGTCCATCACAACCCAACAGACCATGATGAGCTCCTGCTCTGATTGACTGCAGGACACTCTTGGTGCACCAGCCACCAGCTCAGAGCTGAGGGTACGCCTGTGTACTTTGGAGAAGGGACGCTACTGTAAAAATAAAGCTTTGTTTTAATAAATTTGACGGAAACTGTTTTTGGAGTGTATTAATACTAAATAAGCTAGCAACAATATGGTAAATTTTAAAAAAATGAATGTGCGCCCAACACACATTGCATTTCTGATCATGTGGCATGCAAGAAAGAATCTGACCAATAGCGTAGCGAGTACTAAACAGTGCTGAACTGTTTGGTTGAGTCTTTGAACATTACTCAAAGTGGCCTCATCTGACAGGTGGGATCCCGCTGTAAGTTGCTGTAGGGGGAGCCGCGATGAGCTGTTAAACACAGGATGTACTATGCCGTCCTAACGACTTTTAGGCACTTAAAATCAGGACGGCATAATACGTCCTAACATCACAAAGGGGTTAAATACATATATCTTTCTAAATCCTGAGTTTAATTCTGGATTCTGTGAGTGCATTTCTAAAGGAAATATTTAAAATACAACACTTTACACCATGATAATCTCTAACTGTTTTTATTGCGTAAAAGAGCAAAAGCACTTCTTATAGGAAAACGAAAATTAGTTTTTTACTTGTGCTTCTAATATGTACCAACAAGTGAAAGGGTAGTTCTCCCTGGCCTGAAGGATAAACTGGCATGTCATTTTGATAGTACACACCAGTTTTTCCTCTGACAGGCAGCTGCCATGCTTCCATTTGAAGCAGGCAGCTGTCTGGTCGGTAACTGGCTATCTCTGGGCTAGCCTCCTGATCATATAGAAAAACCAGGGTCTCTCTCTGTGCAAGTTCTGCATGTGCGCCACTACCTCCAGACCTATTAATATTAGTCTATTAATATCCACGCTGAGTTTACTTAGAAGAAGCGGGACATGTATTTTAACCCTTAATCCTTCAAAGAAGCAAGGGTTAAAGAAATATTCAATGGTCCTTTAAGGATAAGTGCTTTATTTTATTCAGATCCCCATTTTCTCATTGGTGTTATTTGTGAGAATTTAACACTGAATGGTTTTGCCTGCAAGCATTCATTTGGTTATATAGTTTAAGAGCACCCACTCTTATCACATTTTACCACCTGCTTCACTCACACCCACATAGGCCTACACCATGGGGTGTCTATCCTGGTATTTGAGGCAGTTGTATATAGCTGACCCTGAGTTGCAAAATGCTTTGCAGTAGAAATATCCATGGCTGCAGATAAATGAGTAAATACTAGCTTACTACACTTTGTGTGTTTACTTAGGTCAGTAAAATTGTGTTCACATTAAAAGTGAATTTTTGGAGGTTTGCATTTTTCCGCTCAGTGATGTCATGCTTTTTGCATATTTACTAACAGTAGAAGGCACATTAGGCCAGGAAGTGAAAAAGGGTCAGTGCCAGTGTTAATCCCATTAAAGGATCACACCAGTCTATAAAACAAAACTAGACAAATAAATACATATTACAGCTAACACTTAAAATAAATATGCTTTTAATTGTTCCAGTGTTTTTATTTTTTTTTAATGCAAATTAAAATTTTGAAAATGTAACGGCTGCAAGCTTTCACTTGTGGATTGGTCCCCAGCATCTCTCGGGAGCCAATCAGAAGGATACTATAAAGATGCAAGGAGATGTCCTAGATACGTGCCAGATGATACACTCTCAAATGTCCCACAAAAATTCTTGCACAGTAGCTTTGTCATTTTTAAGGGCAGCACAATGGTGCAGGCGTGCTAGGCCTGACACTCCTCCTCAAAAGCCACCCACCTCGATATCCTGCATTGCCTCAGGGACATATTGGGAGGTAAAGTCAACAAACAAACTCACCAGTAACATCATGCCTCACCAATCTATCAAAAACAGGGAGGCTGCTACTACATTTACACAGTGCAAGAGGAGTGCAATGACCCTCTTGTAAGATTTATTGCTATTTTGCTTAAAAAAAGATGGTTACACCAGGAAAATAAAAAGGCATTCCCAAAGATTACCTGCATGCATTTAGTATGTACATAATGTATAGTATTTCCTCAAATTATGCACTTCCAGATGCATTCAATTAGTTTGATGACCTGAATGTTCCTTTCGAAAAGTAGAAACATAAGGCACCAGCACTTTCTACAGATGTGGTTTGCTGTATACAATTCCTTCATTTGGGTTTATCATTCACCCTGGCCATTAATTGAATATGAGCTGAAACAAACCTGGTTCAGTGGAATTGCCGCATCAACCTGCTCTATAGATAACCTATTCGCTTGTATGGATTCTGTGGCCAACATGTAAGTGAGGTATTAGCTCAGCTGCCAGGTATACCAGGCATATACTGGAGTTAGCTTGTTTAGTTAAAATGCATGCAGTATATTCACTAAAGTGTTATATATTCACTAAAAATTAACTGGTGTAATCCGACAAGCCAACTGCAAAAATCAAAAGTCCACTCACCACACATTACTCTTGATGACTTGTTTTTTTTTAATAAAAAAAAACAGCACTTCTACAGGTGTTCTCTCTAGTCCGTATGTCCCATTTTCTTGTCATTTTCCCACAATCCCCTTTTAATTACTCACCCTCTCCCAGCACTACATCTCGCAATTTCTCAAGTCGTTCAGCAAATCTTGCCACGTCTCCCAGGAGCTGTGAGATGTCCTCCACTTCGATGAAGTTTCCCTCTCCACTTTCAGGAGGGCTCGGTACAACCGTCGATTTGCTGTTCTTGCCTCTAGGAGATGATAGGGGGATCCCTGCAGCACTGGCATGGCGGCTCAAACTGGTGGGTCTTTTCAGGGTCCCTGTGCGGCCTGGACTACAACTCAGTGGAGGATTCGGCGTTAGGTCTGTGGAGTCACTGGCATCTTTCCGTGGGATCTCCTGCAAAATACAATAAAAAAATACTATTATAGACTAAAAACATCTGTACATTTTGAAACATTCTAATTTTGCTCGTCCATAGTATGTAAAGAAATGCATAAAAAAAAATAACATGAAAAAACAATAAATGGTGTACATAACCATAAAGGACGGCTTGGCACTTTTTAATGCATAGTAAGTAAAGTGTGTGCAATACCTGATGTCACATGACAACAGATACAAGTTAAAGTGCAATGAATATGAAGTTTGGAAAACTAGAAGTATTTTTGCATAAGTGCATAGCACAACATGGATAACAATACAATAAAGGCAAAAAGACACTTAAGTTCAGCTACTGAGCTGAGTAGCCCTTCATAACCAACGAGAAGTCAGGGAGAGTTCGCTTCTTGACAAATGCTCTGCGTTTGGTTGGTTTGTGTATCGCACACATACAGCTTAATAAACCTTTCTACTTTTGTACCTTGCAACCTTCTTCGAAACCTGACTGCTGACAAGACCAGCATTGCTAGCTAAGTGACTGGGATCTCTGGACACTGCATTACATCCTGTATGTGGGTGTTACTAAAATAAATGTCACTTTTAAAGATCCCGAGTTACAGAATAATGCTATTAGTGTATAGGAAGTTCATCTACTGACAGTCGGACAGATTGCTGCCTCTATAACTGGCTTAGCTACAAAGCTGGATCAAGGTAACACAGCAGGCTATGCATAAAGAGAAAACCTGGGTTGTAACGGGCAAGCAGTCTGTAGGAGCATGCCTTTCCATGGGGATTGTTGCTGTTTGAGTGTTTTGTCTCACACATTCTTATTATATAGATTGCAAGTCAAAATGTTATATAACAGGTTGGATAAATACATGTACAAGACGAGGCCTGACAATTGTTTTTTTCTTTTCTGTCACCACCAATGAAGGGTCCACAGCTACCTCTCCACTCCAGCTGTGATTGCTGGTATATTCTAAAGGGTCTCTCAATAAAGAGAGAATTGCAGGGAATTGAGATGTGAATGTCAAACTTTAGGCCAAAGTAGCAGAGTTGGACAAAATTCTCCAGTGCAGCTGAATGGGAGAATTTTTTTTAACTCGGCTACTTTGGACTTCAGTTTAAAATTCCCGTCTCAATTCTCTCTTACTTGAGTAGACCCTTCAATCTTTTTTATGAATACAGCCTGCTGAGCCATCCTAAAAAGTACATGCATTTTCTATACACGGCGGTGTTGGCTGTCAGGCACATTATTTAAAGGGACTGTGTCACCCAAACATTGTTGTTACTGTGAGTGTAGAGCATAAACAATTATTGAAAATGATCTACACTGTGTGTTAACAGAATAGCAAGCAAATGCCTGAATTAGGAGAAAAACGTGTTTTCAATGTGTCTGTGGAGTCTCAGGCTTATGACATCACCTGTGGCACGGTATGCAAATGAACTGCTTTTCAGTGGGGAATTTGTAATTAACATACTGTGCCACAGGTGATGTCATAAGCAGGAGACTCCACAGACACATTTAAAACACATTTTTCTTCTAATTCAGGAATTTGCTTGCTATTCTCCAATACAATGTATGGATCATTTTCAATAATTTTTTATGCTCTACATGTACAGTAAAAACCAATGTCCAGGTGACACAGTCCCTTTAAAGTGAATGAGTGGAAATCACTACATGTAATTTAAGTGTATTATGAAGCAGTGAGAATATATTTACTCTGTGCCTGTTTATCTTTTACACTGGAGGATGTTTCATTTGTCGTGTCACTAATTATTTGCGTGTGACGTCTACTCATTGAGCAGGGCAGTAGAATAAAGTTGGAATTTTAGCAATAATCTCATAATAGTAATAATAATAATAATAATAATAATGTGAAGTGCACTGTGTGTATGGAAACTCCTGTAGTAAGATGTACAGTTTGACTCACACTTTGTGGTGCTGGGCTTCCTGCTCTGCTTTTCTTTGATAAGGATGGGGTTTTCATCAGCTCTCGCTTCTTCCTTGAAAACATCCTGAGTTTGGTGTCTCTCCTGTTCCTCGTGTCACTGTTTAAATAAATATCTAGTGCACCCCACCGGAGCACACAATGCGTTTCTTTCCCCCTTTTGGTCCCTGCTCCGGTAGGGGTGGTAGGGGGACACACAGAAAATAAGGGGTGCTCAGAAAGTTTTTTTCTGGGTGTCCAACCCTGCCGCTGTCAGATGCCATGTGACGTTAAAAAACGTACCTGATTGGGCGCTCGCTGTCCCAAAACTGACACAGACAGGAAGAGGTATAGGGCGTTAACCCTCTGCGTGCTGGTACCACATCAGCATCCTGTCCCCTCCCACATCTCCCTGCCTGTCATGCGTCTGTGTGTACAGATAACGTGTGTGACAGGGGAACAATAGAGAAGTTATAGGACTAGATTGTATGGACTAATACGGGAAGTGATAGGAATAAGTTACAAACAGCACACAGAGGCTTTATAAAACAAAGTTCTACGAAGCAATAGGAAGAGTTATAGGATTGTAGTTATATAACAGTGAGAATTATCATCCTGGTGTTTTTATATATTTATTTTCACTTTTGTGGAATATATTTTTTTCACTCATTATGGCAAAGCAGTATGATGACAAACCTGTGTCAATACGACACTGATAAATCATTTGGGAACCAAGGCGTATAAAAGAAAAAATACATTTAGCAGCACAGAGAGCACCTAGCTATATGAACAATATGTATAGCTCTTGCAGCCCCAATGGCCACAGGTGGTAATGCAGATTAAAGGCAGTCTGAAGACACTTCCCGTTTGCAAGTCTCCTACAGTGAACATTTAAACTTTAAGCTATGGATTATATGATGCAGCAGTTCAAACTACAGAGAGAAATTGTGTAGGTCGGTAGGGGATAACATAAAAAGTAACAGAACATTTGATAGGCATTAACCATGCCTCCAAAGTGGCTCTCTCTATTTTTTTCTCCAAATTCGGATGTCCCCTCTCTCCTCCTCTGGTCTCCTTATTTTCTAGGAGATCAGAAATTTAGATTTGTATCACAAGGCTCTGCAGCAACAAAACTCAACATATAGAGAGGGGCAAGTGCTAAAAAAAAAAAGAGAACATATTTCATGTGCAAAACTATTTTTGCTCTTTGCTCCTTTGGCAATGTACTAAACATTGAACACTCAAATAGTAAATATGAGCAAATTGTTAATAAAAAAAACCGGGCATATTTGTGAGCAATAGCAGGCAAGTTTGCGAATATTTTGTCTGCCTTTATTATTAGCACTTACTAATTTTCACACGCAATATAGGAATTATTTTACACGAAATATTTGCAAAAGACTATTGGCGCAACCAGAAAAATGCAGACTAAATAAGAATAGATGGAAGAGGCGCAATATGTTAGAAATATTCGTAAACTGATTCTAGCTCATGTTTTACCTACTGATTTCCCACTGCACTTGACTGCAAGCACCATGCATCACGAAGGGGTCAATAGACCCCTAGATTAGACCACTGTGGTTAGCGCCCCCCCCCTATCATATTGAGAATTTTAACAAAAGTTTATTCAGTTTGTTAGATCTTGTTAGATTACAGGGTCTACTCAATAAAGAGGGAATTGAGATGGGAATTTCATACTTTAGGCCAGAGTAGCAGTGTGAGTGTGGGAAAAAATTGCAGTCCTGACGCACCAATGGCAGGTTCCCAACGATTCCTCATATCACACCTGCATCGGGTTATTGAGTTATGTGCTCTATACAGTATTTACATTGATACTACTATATTTCATGGGTGCTGAGAGGCTTTAATATATTTTATTGATGAAAACGATCCATTATGCAAAACACTTCTGGTCCCAAGCATGGTGGAGTACTTACCCTGCACTGTGATTGTGGAGAATAAAAAAAAATCTATACATTGCAAATCCATACATTTGGAGAAAATGTGTTCAATGTGTCTGTAGTGTCTACTGTTCATGACATCACTGTGACATCATATGCAAATGAAACTACTTTCCATGAGAAATGTGTAATTTGCATACCAACTCTCAAGATGATGCTTTAAACAGACACCGAAAACCTATTCTCGTGGCAAATCTGCTCTTCTGTACATTTACCGTACAAAAAACAATGCTTAGGTGATCAAGTCCCTTTTCTGTTAATAATGAAAACGTAATCACCTCAAGGACCAAATGCCAAAGTGCAGCTAGCATGCTAAGCAATGTGGGATCTCGCTGCACGAATAGATGTGTGAGTCTCCGTGTCTGATGCCATTTTGGAGGTGGCAGTGCCCTTCAGGTAAGCCATCTAAATTCTGCCAGCAAATATGTAGAAAAAGCCTTTAAAAGTTGCTGAATCTGAACTTCTCTGCCACAATTTTGTTACAGTCGCAACAAAACTAGAATTTTACTGGCAGGAAGGTAAAAAAGATATTAGCTGGCAGAGGCGTCGCTATGGGTGGGAGTCCCCCCTTCATAGCCCCGAATGGAGACTCTGGGGCTATCATAGTAAAAAATAAATCCCCCGGTGAGCTTTTCTCCGTCTGGGACATGGTCCTAGAATCGGAGGATTAAGATCACGCGGGGGTGAGGGCCGATCATGAGGAGAAGCTGCTATAGGGAGCTCTCTCCCTAGCCTCTCCTCCTAGAGGTGCGGCCCAGAGGCAAGTGCCCGCGGTGACCGCACCTCCTGGCCATACTGAGCACAGTGCGACGGGTGCAAGCTCCACAACCGTCACACTGTGACAGGTGACATCCGGCAGAAGATCCTGGATGACAGACTAACTATAAGGTAAGTAAAAAAAAAAATAGAAGAAATGTGTGACTGAAAGAAAGATGGTGTGTGTGAGAAAGAGAGATGGCTTGTATGATGTAAAGGGGAATGTTCCTTAATTACCTACCAAATCCCCATACCCTTCCCAATAAAGACACGAGACATGTATGGAGTTAAATAGGCCACAGCTTTTTTTATTTAACAAAACCAAGAAGAACTGTATGCCAAAAACTTTCTCCATTTATTCTTATATTTCTTATAACTTAATAAAAACTCTGTAAATATAAATATAAATACTTTATTTAAACATACTGTTAACATATAGCTCCAACTAGTCCTTGCCAATCTGTAAACATTAAATCACCATAACCTTTAAACTAGAGTCCCTAGATTGAAACCCCTCTCCCCTCGTCCGTACTAATTCTCATTATCCTTTCTTCCAATATCTGAGAGGTTAGGAGAGGGGCCACCCTGTCCATCCCTTTTTGACTCGATCACCTCCGTCCTTAACTACTGTATTGGCAAGGACCACCCCGCCACAGACACCGCTGTTTAACCCCCCTTAAATCAACGGTGACCCCCCACCAAAGCCATGGCCTGTTCCAGAGCCTCCTGCAAAGCTAAATTAAAAAGATCCAGACCTACATCTGTAAGGTGAACACCATCACTACGAAAGAAAACAGCTGCGTTTCTTTCGAATACCCTATGCCGGACGGTAATACCCAATACAAATTTTGAGACCCGTTTATTCAATTTAATCCGAGAACGCTCCAGGGCCCTCTGATTTTGGGCACACCTCCAGTAATTCCTGGGAACAACCTCAGACCAAACCAAGCCCATATCGGGGAACAAGACCTGCAACCTGGCCAGGTCCCGTCTGATAGTATCCCCTAAAGCCAGAACTGGAGCCGTGCCCAAATCATTGCCCCCCAAGGGAATCACCAATATGTCCGGGGGACCCACCAGTCGAGACAATTGAACTACCTCAGGGAGAAGCTGGACCCACCTCATCCCTCTTGTCCCACCAAAATAGGGAAAAGCTCCAAAAAGGCCAGGTTTTTTGTTAAGCCTGAGTTCCGCCATCCCGACGGCCAAACCCCCGAGGACCACTGTGAACCCAGTATGGCACCAAAACCTACAGACCCCGCCGCGTCGGTAAACAGGTGGAGATCCTGATTAGACACTTCTGGGGCCTGCCACAATGCCTTCCCGTTGAAGTTGTCCAAAAAACACTCCCAAACTCCCAAATCCTCCCGCAAGGGCCGTGTTAAACTAATGAAATGGTGAGCATGGGAAACACCAGCCGTAGCACCAGCCAAACGCCTGTTAAAAACCCGACCCATCGGAATGATCCGACATGCAAAGTTCAACTTCCCTAATAATGACTGCAACGGGCGGAGCTGAATCTTTCGCGCCCGCCGGGCCCCGGCCACCGCCTCACGGAGACCCAATACTTTATCCGCCGGCAGACGGCACTCCCCCTCCAGCAAGTCAATCTCAATACCAAGGAAGCTAAGGCACGTTGTCGGGCCCTCCGTCTTTTCCGGTGCCAACGGTACACCGAAAGAGCTAGATACAATTTGCACTGACTGCAGCAGATGTGCACAAACATTAGATCGGGAAGGGCCAACACACAGGAAGTTATCTAAATAGTGCAGCACGGAGTCACATCCCGACTCCGTGCGCACCACCCACTCTAAGAATGTACTGAAGCATTCAAAGTAAAAGCAGGAGATTGAGCACCCCATCGGCAGACTCAAATCTACGTAAAACTCCCCTTCGAAGAAACATCCCAAGAGGTGATGACATTCCGGGTGCACCGGCAACAACCGGAAGGCAGACTCCACATCAGTTTTGGCCATAAGGGCCCCCGCGGCCCGAACCATCCTTACTGCCGCGTCAAAGGAAACGTACGACACCCGACATAATTCAGCGTCAATGTCATCATTCACAGAACCCCCATGGGGGTACGATAAATGGTGTATGAGACGGAATTTTCCGGGCTCCTTTTTGGTCACCACCCCCAAAGGGGACACCCGTAAATTAGGAAGTGGCGGATCCCGAAAGGGGCCCGCCATCCTCCCCATCGCAATTTCCTTTGCCAATTTTTCCCTGACCACTGCCGGGTATGACGCCACCGAGCGCAGATTCCGAAAAGACACCACTGCTGGACGATCCTGAAATGGGATCCAAAACCCCTCTTCAAAACCGGATAACAGGATGTCCGCCGCCCTACGGTTCCTGTATCTATTTAGCCACGGGCCTATCGCGGCGACGTCCACCGGCGTCCTCCCCCTTTGCGCCCATGTCCGACTTTTCCCCTGATTTGCCTCGCTTAAAGCACCGGGATGAGGGGTGATAACCTCCGCACCCCGAGCATTCGTGCTTAAACCTGCAGTTCGCCCCCCACTTACACTGCCCATCGTTGTATTGCCAGCAGGATCCGGGTCGCTTTTGCGTGGCCGACGGGGTGGGGGTGGTTGATCCCATCCCGTCGGCCCCCCCGAGAAAGGAAGATAAACCCCCTTGGGCAGACGCAGGCCGTGTCATAATAGACAACCATAGCCCGATGTCCATCTGGTCCCAGGAGAGCGTGGGACGCACAGCCAGCCGGTGGCGAAACTGCTCGTCGTATCGCCATCAATTCAGCCCCCCATAAACCCTGCACGCCGTCCAGATCTGATCCTGATAGCAGAAAAGCGACGAGCATCGCTCCGGATACTTTTCCCCCATTACACTAGCCAGAACAGAAAAGGCCCTAATCCAGTTCCCGAAGGTCTTAGGGATCTTGCGGTACCTGTATTTCTCCTTTTCTCTTTCTGACTCCTTCAACTCCTTCTAAGGAGGAGGTACATCCTCCAGGGGAATCAAGGAGTATATCTCCAAATATTCCCCTTTCCAGATCTTTTCTTTTGTCTCCTGCTTCAGGTGCATGCCCAAGGGGCCCGACCAACACATGTACGATGCCCCATTAGCCACTGGAGCTACCGTTTTAACGGGGGCCTCGAGCACACTAACCCCGGTTCGACCCCCATGACTGCCACCTCACCTAACGGAGCCACTGCCGGAGGGGAAGGAGACTGCAACGTGACCTGACCCGAGACCGCCGCCGGCGGATTACCGGGCAAGCCCGTACCCGATAGCCCACCTGATTCCCACACCCCCCGCAGCTGCGCATCCAGCTGTTGTGATACAGACGGGGTAACGGAACCCCCGGGCGTGGATAAATGTAGCTTATGTGGATACCCCTTGCAACCCCCGCATCAAACCCTCCCACGCAGGAGCGAGACCAGACCCCGGTAAAGCACCACACTCACCAGTTGGAAGTAGCAGCCCAGATGCTGCCGTGCCGGAAGGTGCCAGACCCGCAGCGGGGACCGTCGGAGGGGCACCCGTTATAGCATGCGGTACCGGAGGGGGCACCTGTTGCCCGACCGGAGTATAGGAGCAGTGAGCAACCTGAGAAGAAAAAACATTGGCATCAGAGACCCTCCCCCCCATGCGGGGCCCAGCAGGCCCGGACCCCTCAGGCAAGGCAGCGTGGGCCGACATAGAGGATTGCGGGACAGGGGAAGGACTCCTAGCATCATCCTCCCCTTCTGAAAAGCCCAACAGAGACCCCTCCGAAGGAGGAGCTGGGCCGGACAGCACTGGAGGTAAGCGAAATGCCCTCCGTTCTCTGGCCCGTCTGCCACGTGCTTGGGGTGCGTGGGGCCTCCTCCCCCCACCGGGGGAGCCTGGAGGCAACATCGCTACTGGGGGCCTTACCGGAGTTGCTGCAGACGTCGCAGTACCCCTTGGAGAGCCAGCGCTAGAGTCCTAGCCGGCGTGGAGGTAAGTGATGCCGGGGGAGAAATCAGACGCGGGCCTGGGGCCCGACGGGTGGGCCTTGCGGCCGGCGCCGGCCCACCCTGAATGATTGGCGGAAGCGGGGAAACCACCGGGGAGGCAGTAGGCCTTGCGGCCTGCAAGCGCGCTCTACGGGGGAGGGCAGGGGAAGGCCTGGGCCTCGCAATTGTACTCACCGGCCTCGCGTGAAACGAGCGCCGCTGTCCCGCCTGGTCCCCGGGGCTCCTGTATCCACCGCTAGGGCCTGCATCAGGACTCAGGCGGGCGGGGGGGCTAGAGACACGCCTGCCCGACCCGCGACCAGCCTCAGGAACGGGGGCTCCGGATGGAGACCCCCTCAGGCGAGCCATCTGCTGCTGGAGTTGCACGCCACCATCCAGCAGCGCTTCAGCCCTAAGGGCTGCCAGAATGTGCTCCACATCCATGCCTTAGGCCGTTAAATTAAAGACACGAGCAGAGAGACAAAATTTCCCTGCTGTGTCCGTCAGTAACCAAAATGGCTGCTGATTCCAAGATGGAGGGGTCCTTAAGTACCCCCACACCAAAGCCACTCCCCTATAGCATTGTCATAGGTTCCACTCACACCCCTCACTCATACATGCCCCCTCCCACCTAGGCTTTGCCTGTTTCCCGGGGAACTTGTGTTTGAGAGAGAGACAGTGTGTGTGTGAGGGGGGAGAGAGACGGTGTGTGTGTGTGAGAAAGAGAGAGAGATGTGTGTGTGTGTGAGAAAGAGAGAGAGAGTGTGTGTGAGAAAGAGAGATAGACAGTGTGTATGACAACGAGAGAGAGAGAGTGTGTGTGAGAAAGAGAGAGAGAGACATGGTGTATGAGAAAGAGAGAGAGACAGTGTGTGTGTGAGAAATAGAGAGACATTGTGTGAGAAAGAGAGAGAGAGACAGTGTGTGTGAGAAAGATAGTGAAAGATGGTGTGTGTAAGAAAGCGAGAGATAGAGACGGTGTGTGTGAGAAAGAGAGAGACGGTGTGTGTGAGAAAGAGAGAGAGAGACAGATAATGTGTTTGAGAAAGAGAGACGGTGTGTGTTAGAAAGAGAGAGAGAGAGACGGTGTGTGTGAGAAAGAGACGCAGTGTGTGTGACAGAGCTCATCTGGGCTCTAGCCCCAGATCATCTGAAGACCTAGCAGCGCCCTGTTTAGCTGGTATTTTTTTTTATCCAGAAAAGGTGGCAATTTGAGCCTGACAGCTTCACTTTTAAAATCTTTGTAACAGTATGTTCCAAAACCCCTTATTGCACTGCAGTCATTTGTCTAATTCTTACAAGTTATGTCATGTCCCCCGGACTTGATGGAACAAGTAGTGCTTGTAGCTCTCGGCATGCATGCCAAGCAGTGGTCAATCACCACTGAAAAATAAATCCTACGGTGTCAGAGATTAAGGAAAGCTGAACAGCTTTGTGACTTTTCAAGATTATGATAACGATTTATTTTAAAAATTACTTTAAGATATATGGGTAAAAAAGAGGTGTAGGTTGGCACTCCAGAAAAAAAAGTATTAAATACACACTCAAAATGATAGGTGCCTGAGTAGTGGATGGGCCTGAAAAAGCATCCACAGGGAAGATCATAGAGAAGAACTCTATATATTAATTGGTACAGAAAATCTTTAATTAAGTGTTAATCCTGACGTTTCCAGTCATCAAACCAGGTTCTTTATATAAAGATTTTTTTAAATGAGGAAGGTGCAAGATGAATATTACTGCTTGTATAGTGCACAGGCTTTTGTTTCTCAGTGTGATTTGATGCAGGCATTCTGCATACATCACATTTTTAATATTTGACTCAAGCCCTCCCCCAGTGATTACCGTATTTGCTCGATTATAAGACGACCCTGATTATAAGACGACCCCCCAAACTTTGGATATTCCTTTAGGAAAAAAACTAAAAGCCTGAATATAAGACTACCATATAGGAAAAAAGTTAAACTTGTATATATTCACATGTAAATTGCTTTTTTAATAAAAAATTATGATATCAAAAAATGTATTTCTAGTTTTTATTTCTTTTTATGTGCCAATGCTGCCTTTCTCTTTCCCTTGCCCCCATTTTTCTCTCTCTCCCCCCTCCCCTTGCCTGTCTCTTAACCCCCTCACTCCCCTTGTCTCTGTCTCTTAACCCCTTCCCTCCCCTTGTCTGTCTCTTAACCCCTTCCCTCCCCTTGTCTCTGTCTCTTAACCCCTTCCCTCCCCTTGTCTGTCTCTTAACCCCTTCCCTCCCCTTGTCTCTGTCTCTTAACCCCCTCCCTCCCCTTGACTCTGTCTCTGCCCCCCTCCCTCCCCCTGTCTCTCTGCCCCCCCCTCCCTCCCTTCCCCTTACCTTGATCCCTGGTGGCTAGTGGGGCAGCAGAGAAAGTCTGCGCGATGAGCGCAGACCTCCCCTGCTGCCGCCCGGCACGCTCGCCGGGACTTCTGTGACGAAAGCGGAAGTATCCGGCTTCTTCACAGAAGCCCCGGCAGTCGTGCCGGGCGGAAGCAGGGGAGTCTGCGCTCGTTGCGCAGACATCCCGTGCTGCTAGAGAGGGGGATCCAGGTCCCCTGCAGCTCTGCTGGGGACCTGGATCCATTTCTTATAATCTGACCTCAATTTGAGGTCAGATTATAAGAGACCTCGATTATAAGACGAGGGGGATTTTTCAGAGCATTTGCTCTGAAAAAAACCTCGTCTTATAATCGAGCAAATACGGTACTCTGCATATTTACTGCATATTTTTTATTTAGTCACTTCCTGTGCTCCTGGATCATAATACATGGTGTGGACTGTAATAGACGGACTTGCTCTTGTAGGATCTCTTAAAAGTGCAACACATTGTCTGAAGACATCACTAGAATGACAGGAAAATCCATTCATTTGAATTAAATTATTATAATAATTGAAATTATTCTCACTGGTTCCTGCAGCAAAAAAAAAAAAAAGGAAATTACTAATTTTACTAGTGTGGGCAGTCCTAGTTTCTTGCAAACTGTGGAAATTTCACAATTTCATCTAGCTGTAAGTATTTTATATTTTAAGCATTGCAAAATGTAAAACAGGCACTTTGAAAAGCACATTAATGTGCATTCATATTTTTTTATCCAGAAAGTCCCTTTAAATCATTTAAAAAAATCTTTATCATAATCATATTACCCACAGAAACACTCCAAATTCGTGTGGAAAGTGTTCCCAGAAGAGTGGCATAACTGCAAATGAGGGACCAACTACATAATAATGCCTATGTATTTAGAATAAATATTCCTGTTGGTGTAATGGTCAGGTGCCCCAATACTTTTGTCCATATAGTGTATGCTGGATATGCATTGTATTACCACACATCCAGCCACACATATGACAATAGAAATACAAAAGGGTATTCTATACAGACACACACACACATACACACACACACACATATATATATATACTCACACACACACACATATATATATATATATATACTCACACACACACACATATACTTACACACACACACACACATATATATATATATACTCACACACACACATATATATATATATATACTCATACACACACACATATACACATCTTCTGGAGAGGAGCAGTCATCAGTGGGTAAAAGACCGGTGCTGTCGGTTCTCCAAATCATGATTAACAATTAATACTATTCTTAAAGGATAGCTGTTAGCATAAAAGTTCTCCCAATAATCGGGCCCATTCACGCTATCTGTAGAAGCGTTCAAGTTGGAAAGCAAACATTTAATTGCGTTCTGACTTGAACGCTCCTACAGATAGCGTGAATGGGCCCAATTATTGGGAGAACATTTATGCCAACAGCTATCCTTTAAGAATAGTATTAATTGTTAATCATGATGAAATCAACAACAGGCGGCATTACCAAAGGCTTAATAACTATATGGTAAATTTTAGGAGATAGATAAGACAGATCTGTTTCTTTTACTTCATATGATGCGGTGCTTCTCTAAAAATGTATGTTCTCTGGGTCATTGGTGTCCAAGTATGTTCTGTAATTGCCGGTTTGCCAGTGAAAAATGTTTTCTTATTTAGCAGTAATACAGATGTATTCCAAAACAAGTTTAAATCAACTGTGCTAAAGACAAAATGGTTAGTTGAGCTGCACCTCGCTGTTAATGTTGTGTGGGCTTGACAGCTGTCCTTTAATTAGAGACTTTGGAGGAGGTAATAAATGAAGAGAAATATAATTAAAGTTGAAGTAAGAAATGCGTTGGAGTGAAAGGAAAGTCATATGGGTGGGTGTACGGAATGTCCTATTAGGAATCAAAATAGAGGGTAATGGCTAACCTTTGTCACAACGGTGGACACAGTTCCCCATGATGTCGTCATCATATTATCAACCAAAGACCAAACAATTGTCACTTTCAGACTCATGTTTACAACAACCACTATAATCATTTGTCAAAAAATAACGAAAAATAAAAACTTCAGAAAATAAAACTGGAGATGCACAAGCAATATGTACTGACTCAAAACCCAGCTGTCACAATACCATAATACAGTACAATGTGAATAATCAACACAATACAATAAAAAAATTGAGTACGCTCTTCTGTGATGCACTAAGTGCAATCAAACACAATGAAGTGCCACATTATATTGAGTATCTGTGAAAAACTTTCTGCAATTTGCATGGCAAAGATTATAGACACAAAAGACTCTGACAGGAAGCGAACCTGACATTTTTATAGTGCAGGAAAAATATTGCTCCCTATCCAAATGCAGCATTGCAGAATATAACATATTAAATACAGGGCAGTGATGAGGTCTTTGTTAACTGTTAATGGTGTTTGACTTGGTCACTTTACATAAATGCATACAATACATTCAGTAATTAAGAAGTACCGGTAATAAAGAGATTCCGCTTATACTTTGTATATTCAGTGAATGTAGACACTAAGAATTGATCTATTAATTGTGTTTTAACGCCTTAGTGTGTCTTATTGTTGGTGACATGCGCTGTTTTAACATTTCTGCGGTGTTTGTGTTTAGCTGTAATTTTCTTTTTTTTTTCTCATTCACTGTGCCTACACAAATTATATAATGTTTTTCTCGACACAAGAAGGTTTTTTTTAGATACTATTATATTCATCATATCATATGATTTACCACAAAAATTCATAACATATGATGCAAAAATTGAAATAAAGACAACACTTTTTTTTTACTTTCACCTGAATTTTTTTTTTTTACACAAATACAAATGGGATAAAGACCCCATCTAAAGTAGTATCAAATGTTGTTTAGAAATGTGCCATGTTTTGTATGTTTTTCTGGTGCTTTTCGCAACTTAAAGGGCAATAACCTAAACCCACAAGAGGGCAGCACCATAATGGAGGAACATGCTGCTGCTCCTCCAATATGGCGTCTGCATAGTGATCGCGAGTGCCTTCAGCAGATAATTTTGGTTTGCTTAATTCCTCACAATTGAGGCATTGTAGCAACACTAACTTAGTGGTGTTAGCAATCATTCATCGCTAACACAGCTCATTCCGCCGCAGAATGTGCCAGACACGTCCTAACTCAGTAACAGAGTTGCCGGCTGGACGTGCCAATTGAGAATACATGGGCCTATACTCACAATATTTCTCATAAACGTTGAATCATGGAGTCTCAGGCCAATCCTTGAATCATAACCTAAGTGCCACAAATTGCTTTGTCACACATGGGCACCTTGTGAAACGTTCTGACCAGTTGGACTCGTTTGCACTCACCAACAACTTCAGCTGGAAGAAGATCATTTTCTCTCTCCTCCCCCTCCTTTTACCCTCTTTTTCTTTACTTTCTTTAGCTCACCCTTGCTTTATTGAAAACTATATTGAAAAATCTTAATAAAAATCGACCTGAAAAATACATGTGATTTATTTAGTTATCTTCATGTTTCATAGTTGGCTCTTCCACCATAGATTAGGCCCTCCCCACCAGCTACGCTACTGTGAGTGAGATGGGAGAAAATGATTTAAAGGTCCACTCCAGGTTGATTTAAAGGTCAACTGCAGGGTCTCATTCACACATTTTATATCGCTACTGTTTTTAATACAAATATATATTAATGTGTACCACTTATTCCATGCATACGTGTTCAGCCATTTGTTTGAGGAACACATAACTTTTATATACTGCCCTGCAGAATGTATAATTCACATGTGCTCAGAGGTAAATCAATTAATATGGAAATCACTCTGATTAATTAACTGGTTCCCCCTGGACCCACTATATTCTACTTTCTGCAGGCAAGCATGCAAAACTTATATGTGCTAAGCAAACAACTGACACCTGGTGGAAAAACTATATATATATAAACACGCATTCAGGGCCGCCACCAGGAATTTCAGGGCCCCTTACTGAACAAATATGCCATTATTTTCCCATTTAATATGCCCCCTCAGTATGCTATTTAATATACCAGTATTTTTCCCCTCAATATGCCATTCTTTTGCCAATTAATATGCCAGTATTTTGCCCCTCAATATGCCAGGATTTAGCCATTTAATATGTCAGGATTTTGCCCCTCAATATGCCAGGATTTAGCCATTTAATATGCCAGGATTTAGCCATTTAATATGCTAGGATTTTGCCCCTCAATATGCCAGGATTATGCCATTTAATATGCCAGGATTATGCCAATTAATATGCCAGGATTTTGCCAATTAATATGCCAGGATTATGCCATTTAATATGCCAGGATTATGCCAATTAATATGCCAGGATTTAGCCAATTAATATGCCAGGATTTTGCCCCTCAATATGCCAGGATAATGCCAATTAATATGCCAGGATTTAGCCATTTAATATGCCAGGATTTATCCATTTAATATGCCAGAATACATGCCATTTAATATGCCAGGATTTATCCATTTAATATGCCAGGATAATGCCAATTAATATGCCAGAATTATGCCATTTAATATGCCAGGATAATGCCAATTAATATGCCAGGATTATGCCATTTAATATGCCAGGATAATGCCAATTAATATACCAGGATAATGCCAATTAATATGCCAGGATTATGCCATTTAATATGCCAGGATAATGCCAATTAATATGCCAGGATAATGCCTCTCAATATGCCAGGATTATACCAATTAATATGCCAGGATTATGCCATTTAATATGCCAGGATAATGCCAATATGCCAGGATTATGCCAATTAATATGCCAGGATTTAGCCATTTAATATGCCAGGATTTATCCATTTAATATGCCAGAATACATGCCATTTAATATGCCAGGATTTATCCATTTAATATGCCAGGATAATGCCAATTAATATGCCAAAATTATGCCATTTAATATGCCAGGATAATGCCAATTAATATGCCAGGATTATGCCATTTAATATGCCAGGATAATGCCAATTAATATGCCAGGATAATGCCTCTCAATATGCCAGGATTATACCAATTAATATGCCAGGATTATGCCAATTAATATGCCAGGATTATGCCATATAATATGCCAGGATGCCAATTAATATGCCAGGATTCTGCCCCTCAATATGCCAGGATTTTTTCATTTTGGGGGGCTTTTTGGGGTCACATCGGGGCATTTTTTTGTAGCTTGAATTTCAGCTTCCGATGTGACCGAATCATTCCAAACTTCTCACACAAAATCCACTGCGACCCCCCCCCCCCCCCATATATATATTTCACCAAAAATTCAGTGAATTTTGCCCCTCTATGCCAGGATTCGGCCCCTCTATATGCCAGGATTTTGCCCCTCTATGTCAGGATTTTGCCCCTCTATTCCAGGATTTTGCCCCTCTATATGCCAGGATTTTGCCCCTCTATGTGCCAGGATTTTGCCCCTCTATGTCAGGATTCTGCCCCTCTATATGCCAGGATTTTGCCCCTCTATGCCAGGATTCTGCCCCTCTATATGCCAGGATTTTCCCCTCTATGTGCCAGGATTTTGCCCCTCTATGCCAGGATTTTGCCCCTCTATTCCAGGATTTTGCCCCTCTATATGCCAGGATTCTGCCCCTCTATATGCCAGGATTTTGCCCCTCAAATCCGGTGGCAATGACAGGAAGTTTTTTTTTTTTTCTCGGACCTGGTCCTGCTGGAGCAAAGGGAATGGCGTTCCTGCCACGAAAAAAGTGAAGGAACGCCGTTCCCACGCGTTCCTGCAGGACTCGAGCCCTGGGTTAGGGTTACAATTAGGTTTAGAGTTACATTAGCGTTAGTGCTAGGGTTAGATTTCCAGTTAGGGTTGGGGTAAAATATTCACTGTCGGAGAAAATAGTCAGGAAAAAGCAATACGCTACTTTCAGTTATTGCTCTGAAGAAAAAAACAGAAAACATGTAAACATGGGCTATTTCTAAACTCAGGACAAATATAAGAATCTAATTAGCAGGCTTTTGTATTTGCGTTTGTAGATATGTAACAGAGTTTTCATGTAAAAGAAAAAAATGTTGTTATTTTTTCATCATAATTCATGATTTTCTTTATAGATATGGAGAAAATAATGGTATCTAAAGAAATCCCTTTGTATGGTGATAAAAACAGTACATAACTGTATATATGTGTGGGTACAGTAATTGAGAGAGGAAAATCACAGCTAAACACAAACACTGCAGACAGTCGTTTCCCAGAATGACCAAAAATGTTCTAGAAGTCTGGTCACTAAGGGGTTAAGAATCAGCTTTTTGGTTGGCTGGGCAAGGTATGATCACAAAGTATAGGTGCAGTACCTTCTTCTATACTTATTGAGCCATGCAAAGGAATGGATTTATGACTAACTATCAGCTGTGACCTAGAAGGAAAAGGAAGAAACTACTTAGAAAGAGTCGTTAACTTGGCTGAGAAGCCTGGTTGGTATATCTTATTTATTGTGATTTAGAGACTGAAAAAGATTTTATTGCTCCATGCTGCAAACAAGTGTTTAACCATATGAGTGCTGAACAGGACATGCAATAAAAACTGTTCAACCATATGTCTTGTAATGGTCAATTAATGGTGAGAAATGGGCAACATAAATGGTGTAATTTACCTTCTCAGGTGATAGTTTGATTTTAGATTATTCAACCATACCTCAAAGGAGAAAGTAATACCAAGTTTATCTTTAGAGGCATACAATACTACATTTTAATACAGAGGAAGTGTTTCTGTTTTCAATTTCCTGCCATACAAAACAATTTTGATTCTATCTCATTCTGACAAAAAACATAATCTGAATTATTAACTTACACGTGTCATACTGCCCCCAGTGCACTATTACTGCCACCACAACGTTGTGTGTCTCCTGTTCCCTACTCCCTCTAGATCAGAGGCGTCCAAGTTTTTTTCCGAAGTGGGCCACAAATGCATGTTTTAATTTTATTACATTTTCCACCTAAAGGCAGCACAGTTATCTAGAGCCAGACTTTGACCAGGCACTTTTCCAAGTTGCAAGGGGCTCATTTTTGCTTACTCTCAAGTTATACCATTGTTTCTAATTACAGTCACACTGTGCTTCTATCAAATCTAGCACAAGCAGGCCAACATTGATTCACTTCTAAAGGTATTTGTCTTTGCACAGTATGGTTTGTTCCTTAAAACTGCGTTGGGTAGCAAGAACACTTATTTGTTTCCTTTTCATCATTTATTATCTTTTGTTGCTTTATGATACAAATGTGTACACAACAATGTTTAGGTTTTTTGTTAGCCTATTCTGTGTTTTTTAATTGATTATAATATAAGTTAGATTTTGTGGTGAGGTTACATATGTACCATATGTGTTTATGTTTACTATTTACTCTAAAGCAGTGGTTCTCAACCACATTTGTCATTGGTCATTAAACATTATAATTTATTCCACAAATCAATTTGCACAGTATTCCACAATGTATCTATGCAATGTCCAAAACATGAACAGACAAAAACAACAGGCTTCTTTGCAGAATGAATAGTGCAGTAATCACAGTGCAAGTGAAAATGAAAGTGCTATTGAGCTGAAAAATCCAATAAAATAAAAAGCAATTGAAATATATGAGATTAATTAGAAATAATGGGAAAGCTGGGGATGCTTTTTGCTCCTGATAAGTGTATTAAAGTCTGGGGTGATGGTAGACAAACTCTGAGATTGTGTTCAATGTTCATTCTGTTCTTATATTTGATCTTCGGCTGAATCCGAGATAAGAAGCCACTCTCAAGAAGATAGGTAAATGAAACACTCACTGCCGTCTGTCTGTGCCATCAAGGCAAAATCTCACTTGACATTGTATCTAAAGTAAACTGTAAAGCTTTGGCTGTTTGTCTACATCGGACATTTTAGGACCCCTTAATGAAAAAAATTCTGCCCCCCCCCCCTTTCGATAGTTTATCCATTAATAGCCCACTGATAATTTACTAATTAATAGCCCACTGATAATACAGGGAGTGCAGAATTATTAGGCAAATGAGTATTTTGACCACATCATCCTCTTTATGCATGTTGTCTTACTCCAAGCTGTATAGGCTCAAAAGCCTACTACCAATTAAGCATATTAGGTGATGTGCATCTCTGTAATGAGAAGGGGTGTGGTCTAATGACATCAACACCCTATATCAGGTGTGCATAATTATTAGGCAACTTCCTTTCCTTTGGCAAAATGGGTCAAAAGAAGGACTTGACAGGCTCAGAAAAGTCAAAAATAGTGAGATATCTTGCAGAGGGATGCAGCACTCTTAAAATTGCAAAGCTTCTGAAGCGTGATCATCGAACAATCAAGCGTTTCATTCAAAATAGTCAACAGGGTCGCAAGAAGCGTGTGGAAAAACCAAGGCGCAAAATAACTGCCCATGAACTGAGAAAAGTCAAGCGTGCAGCTGCCACGATGCCACCAGTTTGGCCATATTTCAGAGCTGCAACATCACTGGAGTGCCCAAAAGCACAAGGTGTGCAATACTCAGAAACATGGCCAAGGTAAGAAAGGCTGAAAGACGACCACCACTGAACAAGACACACAAGCTGAAACGTCAAGACTGGGCCAAGAAATATCTCAAGACTGATTTTTCTAAGGTTTTATGGACTGATGAAATGAGAGTGAGTCTTGATGGGCCAGATGGATGGGCCCGTGGCTGTATTGGTAAAGGGCAGAGAGCTCCAGTCCGACTCAGACGCCAGCAAGGTGGAGGTGGAGTACTGGTTTGGGCTGGTATCATCAAAGATGAGCTTGTGGGGCCTTTTCGGGTTGAGGATGGAGTCAAGCTCAACTCCCAGTCCTACTGCCAGTTCCTGGAAGACACCTTCTTCAAGCAGTGGTACAGGAAGAAGTCTGCATCCTTCAAGAAAAACATGATTTTCATGCAGGACAATGCTCCATCACACGCGTCCAAGTACTCCACAGCGTGGCTGGCAAGAAAGGGTATAAAATAAGAAAATCTAATGACATGGCCTCCTTGTTCACCTGATCTGAACCCCATTGAGAACCTGTGGTCCATCATCAAATGTGAGATTTACAAGGAGGGAAAACAGTACACCTCTCTGAACAGTGTCTGGGAGGCTGTGGTTGCTGCTGCACGCAATGTTGATGGTGAACAGATCAAAACACTGACAGATTCCATGGATGGCAGGCTTTTGAGTGTCCTTGCAAAGAAAGGGGGCTATATTGGTCACTGATTTGTTTTTGTTTTGTTTTTGAATGTCAGAAATGTATATTTGTGAATGTTGAGATGTTATATTGGTTTCACTGGTAAAAAAAAATAATTGAAATGGATATATATTTGTTTTTTGTTAAGTTGCCTAATAATTATGCACAGTAATAGTCACCTGCACACACAGATATCCCCCTAAAATAGCTAAAACTAAAAACAAACTAAAAACTACTTCCAAAAATATTCAGCTTTGATATTAATGAGTTTTTTGGGTTCATTGAGAACATGGTTGTTGTTCAATAATAAAATTAATCCTCAAAAATACAACTTGCCTAATAATTCTGCACTCCCTGTATGTCCATTAATCGCCCACTGATAATATGTCCACTAATAGCCCACTGATAATATGTCCATTAATAGCCCACTGATTGTCCATTAATAGCCCACTGATAATATGTCCATTAATCGCCCACTGATAATATGTCCACTAATAGCCCACTGATAATATCTCCATTAATAGCCCAATTAATACCAATTATGCCAGGATTTAACCCCTCAATATGCCAGAATTTTGCCATTCAATATGCAAGCATTTAACCCCTCAATATGCCAGAATTTTGCCATTCAATATGCCAGGATTTAACCCCTCAATATGCCAGTATTTTGTCACTCAATATGCCAGGATTTAACCCCTCAATATGCCAGTATCTGTCACTCAATATGCCAGGATTTAACCCCTCAATATGCCAGGATTTAACCCCTCAATATGCCAGGATTTGTCACTCAATATGTCAGGATTTAACCACACAATATGCCAGGATTTGTCACTCAATATGCCAGGATTTAATCCCACAATATGCCAGGATTTGTCACTCAATATGCCAGGATTTGACCCCTCAATATGCCAGGATTTAACCCCTCAATATGACAGGATTTGACCCCTCAATATGCCAGGATTTAAACCCTCAATATGCCAGGATTTGTCACTCAATATGCCAGGATTTGATCCCACAATATGCCAGGATTTAACCCCTTTCCCCACTATGTACCTCCTTGCTGCTCTGTCTCTGCTCCGGCTATCTCCTCCGTGCAGTCTTCCCTCCTGCACGGAGGAGGGAAACACAGAAACCGTATGTGACGTAACGTCACATCCGGTCACAGTGATTTTATTTATTTTTTGGGGTTTTTTTTCCGGCAGCCGAATCCAGCGGTCTGCACCCCCCTCGGGACGCCACTGGTGAATCGGGTGGCTGTGGAGTACATAACTTAAATGTTTGTACAAGATGCTAGATGCCATGACCATCGCATAGTTGCCACATTTGAAAAAAAATTCCAGGGACACTTTGCAGCTCAGCTTCTAATTACTTACATTAAGATTGACCACACCCACTGCCCAAAGCTCCGCCCACTACACATAATTAGCATAATGTAACTCCACCTCCTTGTCACAGTGTAGATTATATCCCCAAGTTCCCACCAGCATTACCAGCATCCTTGGTATACAACAGATACATTCACAGCACAACATCTACATCAGGCAGGTGCATTTTATCGCTTTTACATGAAATATAGGAAGACCTTGTGCAGATGTGCTTCAGTCAGAGAGCTGTGTGTACACCATAAAACATACATTACTATGAACCTACCACTTCTACTGGAAGGCCATTCCGTGTATCCACTACCCTATCAGTAAAGTAATACTTTAATTAGTCCCTGGCATTATCTTGTATCTAGGATAGCCTTATACCTATCCCACTGTCACGTTCTGGTAGGAGGCTGGAACCGCTGTGCAGAATCGATATCTACGTCTTTTTCAACGGATCCCTGCAACAGAACAGAATTATTCTGCCTGCAGGAAATCCACCCTATGGTTGAGCCGCAGGTTTCTTTCCCCCAGGACTTTTGCACTCTGAACTATTGCCAGTATACCAAAGCTAAACCCAACAAACAGGAAGCTGGATACGGAGTACAGGATCAAGGCTAAGGTACCGTGGGCTCAGGCAGAAGAATAGTCAGACTGGCAAAGATTTGGGCTGGAAGCAAACAGATGTAGTAAGGACGGGCAAACAGGTCAGGACAGGCGTCAAAACAGAAAAGGTTTAGAGCTAGCAGGAGTCGGCAACAGAATATCAGCAAAAGAATACAAGAACGCTAGTAAAAGGCACTAGGCACTATCACAGGCAAGGTCTAATTCTCAAATGAGGGTATAAATAGTGTTGGGAGAGATTGGCTGACCAATGGAAACTTTTGGGATCAATACTTTCTTTAGTGTCAGGCCTTATCTTATATCTAGGTTAAACTTTTGCTTTTCCCATTAATATGCCACTATTAGCCTGGCCATTAATTTGCCATAGCTAGATTGCCAATATGCCACAGTCAATTCCCCCATTATTATGCTACTATTAGCCTGCCCATAAATATGCCACAGCCAGAATGCAAATTAATATGCCACAGACAATTTCCCATGAATATGCCAGTATTAGCCTGCCCATTAATATGCCACAGAGAATATGCCCACTTATATGCCAGTACTCACCTGGCCGTCTCCTCCGTATTTTATTTTGCCTTTAATATGCCAGTATTATTTTGCTCATCATTTACCAGTGTTATTTTACCCTTCCTTTGGCAGTATTGTTTTGCCATTCCTTTGTCAGTGTTATTTTGCCATTCATTTGCCAGTATTATTTTACCCTTCCTTTGCCAGTGTTAATTTACCCTTCCTTTGCCAGTGTTATTTTGCCCTTCATTTGCCAGTATTATTTTGCCATTCATTTGCCAGTGTTATTTTGCCTATCATTTGCCAGTATTATTTTGCCCATCATTTGTCAATGTTATTTTGCCCATCATTTGTCACTGTTATTTTACCCATCATTTGTCAATGTTATTTTGCCCATCATTTGTCAATGTTTTTTGCCCATCATTTGCCAGTGATATTTTGCCCATCACTTGTCAGTGTTATTTTGCCCATCATGTGCCAGTGTTATTTTGCCCATCATGTGCCAGTGTTATTTTGCCCATCATTTGTCAGTGTTATTTTGCCCATCATTTGACAGTGTTATTTTGCACATTAATGTCACCCTCCTCCCCCTTCTCCAGTACACACCTCCGTGTCCCTATCGCGTCCTCCATGCTGCAGGCTTCCCTCCTGCACGGAGGAGGGAAGTACATTAGCCGGATATGACTAGCTGTCATATCCGGCCGAAGAAGATGAAAGAAAAAAAAAAAGCATAGCTCACACAGCTGTGCATATGGTCACGTGATGACGTCACGGGACCCACTGCGATCGCAATATACGTGGGACATTTGCATAGTTGCCAGGTCTGTCCCAGCAAATCCGGGACAGCTGGCAACTATGCCATCCCTATGAATATAGTGTATAATGGCCACCATAAAAAATACTTTTGAGTGAATTTCAAGTGAAGGAGGATATAAAGCTAACAAGTCCCTTTACTGTGAAACCCATCTGTTCCTGTGCCCTCTTGTGGATATAATCATATATTGCATAGACTAAGGCTTTTGTAATGCTTCAGATAATGCGATATTTTGTTTAACAGGGTACATTCTTTTTACAAAAAAACATCCATACTAATTCAGGAGTTATTGTTAGGAGTCAGGGAAATGGTATTCTGTGTAATACATGCTAAAAACTAAGGGGCTTCCAGTAAAGATTTTAGATGTCATGGCTCCCTGTCTCTCCGGATTTGTTAAACCCTGATATAGAGGATTCTATGGCTACAGTAAATAAGGATATAGTTGAAATATAGCTAAATGGCCTATGGGACATTTTTCTTTTTATATGCCTGCACAGTTATTGTAGGCATGATAGTTTATGAAACATTTTCCATAAAAAAAATAATAAACTTGGGAAATGAGGGGAACCACTGGTGCTGAGTAAATTAGGCAAAAATTATCCTGGGACACTGAGCATTGGAGATCTTGCAGATGTTACCACAGGTGGACCATTTAGTGTGTTAGTATTTTTAACCTTTGCTAATAAATAATTATATTTATATGTTTATACTAACATGTATAGCTTGGAAGAAAGACATAACACGGGGGATATGATAGAAACATTTAAATACATAAAGGGAATCAACACAGTAAAGGAAGAGAGTATATTTAAAAGAAGAAAAACTACCACAACTAGAGGACATAGTCTTAAATTAGAGGGGCAACGATTTAAAAGTAATTTAAAGAAGTATTACTTTACTGAGAGGGTAGTGGATGCATGGAATAGCCTTCCAGCAGAAGTGGTGGAGGTAAACACAGTCAAGGATTTTAAGCATGCTTGGGATAGACACAAGGCTATCCTAGCTATAAGCCCGGGAATGGGGGACTAATAAAAGTATTTGGAAAAACTGGGCAGACTAGATGGACCGAATGGTTCTTATCTGCCGACACATTCTAGGTTTCTATTTATAAATACTTTTAAAATATCTTCTGCGGATGGCTAGAGATACGGAAAATTTCTTATGGTGGAGAGGTGTGAGGACAAAAAAGTTCAAAATGTGCAGACTATGTCATGGAAACCAATTAAATATTCATACTGTTTAAACTTCTTTAAGAAATTTGCTCCAGAACTGAGTTTTCAAAAGAACTTATATTAAAAACGGCAGTGAAATGTTTCCCTCATAGTAAATAATGAGACTCGCCAATATAAGTGTCAAACTCAATTTTCCAACTCGATCTCCCGACATTTTTAGTGAATAACATTTTTTAATGCTTTATATGGAATTCGATGGCGAGATGGGAGGTCGAATTTGAAGAGGGATGTCAAGCTGGGGTCAACTCGACTGCTGAATTTTCTTCAGTGAATACCTCGAGGAGTTCGGGTTGGGAAGTCGAATTTGATTTGGTCCCAAAGTGAAAGTCCGACCTCCAGAGTCGGCCATCTCAAGCTATGCTAAAATTATTGTGAATAGAGTGAGTTGGTTAAATAGACACAGTTGTCTGCTCACTAAGTGTTGAGTTTAGAAAACTGCAAGATCAAGGTGAAAATTCCCCAGCTGTTAACAGAGCATTAGCACCTTTGGTCACTAATCTTGAACTTGGCAGTGTCCCTTGCAGTCTGGCACCCTGTCAAAGTCAATGAACAGCTTGTGAAAACTGTCACAGACAGCTGTAGTTGACAGGATGTTCACATTTTCTGTTAGTTGAAGTCATTGTTGGATCATAATTAGTGTTGAGCGAACCCGAACCGCACTGTTTGGGTTAGTACCGAACATTACGGTATTCGGACCCCGAACCCGGACATTCCACTGTATGTTTGTGTTGGAGTTCGGGTTTCGGCTATAAACCGAAAGTCTATAAACCGAAAGACATTCGGTTTATAGACTTTCGGTTTATGGAATAGCAATAGCATTACATGTATTCCATAAACCGAAAGTCTATAAACCAAAAGACATTTGGTTGATAGACTTTCGGTTTATAGAATACATGTAATGCTATTGCTATTCTATAAACCGAAATAGAGTCCCCATTCATACAAATAGGTCAATTGACCTTTTCGTATAAATGGGGACTCTGTTTCGGTTTATAGAATAGCAATAGCATTACATGTATTTAATCTGAGAGTCAAATAGAACCGTCAAATACTGTGCTTACAGCGCACTTTGAAAAATTCGAATAGTTTTGGGTGGTAAATAGTACATTTGCGTCTTGCGGTGCACTTCATATCTGAGAGTCAAATAGAACCGTCAAATACTGTGCTTACAGCGCACTTTGAAAAATTCATATAGTTTGGGTTGTAAATAGTACATTTGCGTCTTGCAGTGCACTTCATATCTGAGAGTCAAATAGAACCGTCAAATACTGTGCTTACAATTTAATTTAATTTGTATATATTTTATGTTATTTGAAGTTATTTCCCTATCCATATTTGTTTGCAGGGCACTTGTCCTACTCTTACCCGCATTTTAATTCCTTTTGCAGCCCTCTAGCCCTTTCCAGGACTTTTTTAGAGGCATTTTAGTGCCCAAAAGTTCGTGTCCCCATTGACTTCAATGGGGTTTGGCCGAACCCGAACATCTAGATGTCCGCTCAACTCCTATCATAATTTATGGGGCTCTTGTGTGTGTCATAGTTATGGGGCTCCTGTGTGTGGCATCATTAATGGGCTCCTGTGTGTGACATTTTTTGTGGGGCTCCTGTACAGGGGCGTCACTAGGGTTGGTGTCACCCGGTGCGGAAACTCATGGTGTCACCCCCCTGGATTTCCTCCATACAATGCCAAACAGATTCCTTAGTAATGCCAGTTAGATGGCCTATTAACTATGCCACACACAGGAGCCCCATAACTTATGCTACACCAGGGCCCCATAACTTATGCAGCACCAGAGCCCCATAACTTATGCAGCACCAGAGCCCCATACATTATGCCACACCAGAGCCCCATAAATTATTCCACACCAGAGCCCCATAAATTATGCCACACCAGAGCCCCACTATTTATGCCTCACCTCTGCCCAATTAATTATGCCACACACACAGGTGCCCCATAATTATGCCACACACACACACAGGTGCCCCATAATTATGCCACACAAAAGAGTCCCTTAATTACGCCACACAAAAGAGTCCCTTAATTACGCCACACATGGGGCCCAATAAATATGCCACACACAAGTGCCCCATAATTATGCACACATGAAACCGCCATTAATTATGCAACACACAGGAGCCCCACGAGGTGACAGTCTTACAATTATAGATACCAGTAATATTGTGCCATTCAGATCCCAGTAGTATTGTCCCACTCAGAGCCCAGTAATATTGTGCCACTCAGAGCCCAGTAATAGTGTGCCAGTCAGATACCAGGAATATTGTGCCACTCAAGAGCCCAGGAATATTGTGCCACTCAGAGCCCAGTAATAGTGTGCCAGTCAGATACCAGGAATATTGTGCCATTCAGAGCCCAATAGTATTGTCCCACTCAGAGCCCAGGAATATTGTGCCAGTCAGATACCATGAATATTGTGCCAGTCAGAGCCCAAAAATATTGTGCCACTCAGAGCCCAGTAATTTTGTGCCAGTCAGATACCAGGAATATAGTGCCAGTCAGAGCCCAGTAATAGTGCGCCCGTCAGAACCCAGTAATATTGTGCCAGACAGAGCCCAGTAATATTGTGCAAGTAAGAGCCCAGGAATATTGTGCCAGTCAGACACCAGTAATATAGTGCCAGTCAGATACCAGGAATATTGTGCCACTCAGATACCAGTAATATAGTGCCAGTCAGATACCAGGAATATTGTGCCAGTCAGAGCCCAGGAATATTGTGCCAGTCAGATACCAGTAATATAGTGCCAGTCAGATACCAGGAATATTGTGCCAGTCAGAGCCCAGGAATAGTGTGCCAGTCAGAGCCCAGGAATATTATGCAAGTCAGAGCCCAGGAATAGTGTGCCAGTCAGAGCCCAGGAATAGTGTGCCAGTCAGAGCCCAGGAATATTATGCCAGTCAGAGCCCAGGAATATTATGCCAGTCAGATACCAGGAATAGTGTGCCAGTCAGAGCCCAGGAATATTATGCCAGTCAGAGCCCAGTAATATAGTGCCAGCCAGACCCAGTAATATAGTGCCAGCCAGAGCCCAGTAATATAGTGCCACTCAGAGCCCAGGAATATTATGCCACCCAGAGCCCACTAATATAGTGCCCGCCAGAGCCCAGTAATATAGTGCCAGCCAGATGCCCAGTAATATTGTGCCAGTCAGATGCCCAGAAATATTGTGCCACTCAGAGCCCAGGAATATTATGCCAGCCAGAGCCCAGTAATATAGTGCCAGCCAGAGCCCAGTAATATAGTGCCAGCCAGAGCGCAGTAATATAGTGCCAGCCAGATGCCCAGTAATATAGTGCCAGTCAGAGCCCAGTAATATAGTGCCAGCCAGATGCCCAGTAATATAGTGCCAGCCAGATCCCAGGAATAGTGTGCCAGTCAGAGCCCAGGAATAGTGTGCCAGTCAGAGCCCAGAAATATTATGCCAGTCAGAGCCCAGGAATATTATGTCAGTCAGATACCAGGAATAGTGTGCCAGTCAGAGCCCAGTAATATAGTGCCAGCCAGATGCCCAGTAATATAGTGCCAGCCAGAGCCCAGTAATATAGTGCCACTCAGAGCCCAGGAATATTATGCCAGCCAGAGCCCAGTAATATAGTGCCCGACCGGAGCCCAGTAATATAGTGCCAGCCAGATGCCCAGTAATATTGTGCCAGTCAGATGCCCAGTAATATTGTGCAACTCAGAGCCCAGGAATATTATGCCAGCCAGAGCCCAGTAATATAGTGGCAGCCAGATGCCCAGTAATATAGTGCCAGCCAGAGCCCAGTAATATTGTGCCACTCAGAGCCCAGGAATATTATGCCAGCCAGAGCCCAGTAATATAGTGCCAGCCAGAGCCCAGTAATATAGTGCCAGTCAGATGCCCAGTAATATATTGCCAGCCAGATGCCCAGTAATATAGTGCCAGCCAGAGCCCAGTAATATAGTGCCAGCCAGATGCCCAGTAATATAGTGCTAGTCAGAGCCCAGTAATATAGTGCCAGCCAGATGCCCAGTAATATAGTGCCAGTCAGAGCCCAGTAATATAGTGCCAGTCAGAACCCAGTAATATAGTGCCAGCCAGATGTCCGGTAATATAGTGAAAGTCAGAGCCCAGTACTATAGTGCCAGCCAGATGCCCAGTAATATAGTGCCAGCCAGAGCCCAGTAATATAGTGCCAGCCAGATGCCCAGTAATATTGTGCCAGTCAGATGCCTGTAATATTGTGCCAGCCAGAGCCCAGTAATATAGTGCCAGCAAGAGCCCAGTAATATAGTGCCAGCCAGATGCCCAGTAATATAGTGCCAGTCAGATGCCCAGTAATATAGTGCCAGTCAGATGCCTGTAATATTGTGCCAGCCAGAGCCCAGTAATATAGTGCCAGCCAGATGCCCAGTAATATAGTGCCAGCCAGCTGCCCAGTAATATTGTGCCAGTCAGAACCCAGTAATATTGTGCCAGACAGAGCCCAGTAATATTGTGCAAGTAAGAGCCCAGGAATATTGTGCCAGTCAGACACCAGTAATATAGTGCCAGTCAGATACCAGGAATATTGTGCCACTCAGATACCAGTAATATAGTGCCAGTCAGATACCAGGAATATTGTGCCAGTCAGAGCCCAGGAATATTGTGCCAGTCAGATACCAGTAATATAGTGCCAGTCAGATACCAGGAATATTGTGCCAGTCAGAGCCCAGGAATATTGTGCCAGTCAGAGCCCAGGAATAGTGTGCCAGTCAGAGCCCAGGAATAGTGTGCCAGTCAGAGCCCAGGAATATTATGCAAGTCAGAGCCCAGGAATAGTGTGCCAGTCAGAGCCCAGGAATAGTGTGCCAGTCAGAGCCCAGGAATATTATGCCATTCAGAGCCCAGGAATATTATGCCAGTCAGATACCAGGAATAGTGTGCCAGTCAGAGCCCAGGAATATTATGCCAGTCAGAGCCCAGTAATATAGTGCCAGCCAGATGCCCAGTAATATAGTGCCAGCCAGAGCCCAGTAATATAGTGCCACTCAGAGCCCAGGAATATTATGCCACCCAGAGCCCACTAATATAGTGCCCGCCAGAGCCCAGTAATATAGTGCCAGCCAGATGCCCAGTAATATTGTGCCAGTCAGATGCCCAGTAATATTGTGCCACTCAGAGCCCAGGAATTTTATGCCAGCCAGAGCCCAGTAATATAGTGCCAGCCAGAGCCCAGTAATATAGTGCCAGCCAGAGCCCAGTAATATAATGGCAGCCAGATGCCCAGTAATATAGTGCCAGCCAGAGCCCAGTAATATTGTGCCACTCAGAGCCCAAGAATATTATGCCAGCCAGAGCCCAGTAATATAGTGCCAGTCAGATGCCCAGTAATATAGTGCCAGCCAGATGTCCGGTAATATAGTGAAAGTCAGAGCCCAGTAATATAGTGCCAGCCAGATGCCCAGTAATATAGTGCCAGCCAGAGCCCAGTAATATAGTGCCAGCCAGATGCCCAGTAATATTGTGCCAGTAAGAGCCCAGGAATATTGTGCCAGTCAGACACCAGTAATATAGTGCCAGTCAGATACCAGGAATATTGTGCCAGTCAGAGCCCAGGAATATTGTGCCAGTCAGATACCAGTAATATAGTGCCAGTCAGATACCAGGAATATTGTGCCAGTCAGAGCCCAGTAATATAGTGCCAGTCAGATACCAGGAATATTGTGCCAGTCAGAGCCCAGGAATATTGTGCCAGTCAGATACCAGTAATATAGTGCCAGTCAGATACCAGGAATATTGTGCCAGTCAGAGCCCAGGAATATTGTGCCAGTCAGAGCCCAGGAATATTGTGTCAGTCAGAGCCCAGGAATAGTGTGCCAGTCAGATACCAGGAATAGTGTGCCAGTCAGAGCCCAGTAATATAGTGCCAGCCAAATGCCCAGTAATATAGTGCCAGCCAGAGCCCAGTAATATAGTGCCACTCAGAGCCCAGGAATATTATGCCACACAGAGCCCACTAATATAGTGCCCGCCAGAGCCCAGTAATATAGTGCCAGCCAGATGCCCAGTAATATTGTGCCAGTCAGATGCCCAGTAATATTGTGCCACTCAGAGCCCAGGAATATTATGCCAGCCAGAGCCCAGTAATATAGTGCCAGCCAGAGCCCAGTAATATTGTGCCACTCAGAGCCCAGGAATATTGTGCCAGTCAGATGCCCAGGAATATTGTGCCACTCAGAGCCCAGGAATATAGTGGCAGCCAGATGCCCAGTAATATAGTGCCAGCCAGAGCCCAGTAATATTGTGCCACTCAGAGCCCAGGAATATTATGCCAGCCAGAGCCCAGTAATATAGTGCCAGCCAGAGCCCAGTAATATAGTGCCAGTCAGATGCCCAGTAACATAGTGCCAGCCAGATGCCCAGTAATATAGTGCCAGCCAGAGCCCAGTAATATAGTGCCAGCCAGATGCCCAGTAATATAGTGCTAGTCAGAGCCCAGTAATATAGTGCCAGCCAGAGCCCAGTAATATAGTGCCAGCCAGATGCCCAGTAATATAGTGCTAGTCAGAGCCCAGTAATATAGTGCCAGTCAGAACCCAGTAATATAGTGCCAGCCAGATGTCCGGTAATATAGTGAAAGTCAGAGCCCAGTAATATAGTGCCAGCCAGATGCCCAGTAATATAGTGCCAGCCAGAGCCCAGTAATATTGTGCCAGTAAGAGCCCAGGAATATTGTGCCAGTCAGACAGCAGTAATATAGTGCTAGTCAGATACCAGGAATATTGTGCCAGTCAGAGCCCAGGAATATTGTGCCAGTCAGATACCAGTAATATAGTGCCAGTCAGATACCAGGAATATTGTGCCAGTCAGAGCCCAGTAATATAGTGCCAGTCTGATACCCAGTAACATAGTGCCAGCCAGATGCCCAGTAATATAGTGCCAGCCAGAGCCCAGTAATATAGTGCCAGCCAGATGCCCAGTAATATAGTGCTATTCAGAGCCCAGTAATATAGTGCCAGCCAGAGCCCAGTAATATAGTGCCAGCCAGATGCCCAGTAATATAGTGCTAGTCAGAGCCCAGTAATATAGTGCCAGTCAGAACCCAGTAATATAGTGCCAGCCAGATGTCCGGTAATATAGTGAAAGTCAGAGCCCAGTAATATAGTGCCAGCCAGATGCCCAGTAATATAGTGCCAGCCAGAGCCCAGTAATATTGTGCCAGTAAGAGCCCAGGAATATTGTGCCAGTCAGACAGCAGTAATATAGTGCTAGTCAGATACCAGGAATATTGTGCCAGTCAGAGCCCAGGAATATTGTGCCAGTCAGATACCAGTAATATAGTGCCAGTCAGATACCAGGAATATTGTGCCAGTCAGAGCCCAGTAATATAGTGCCAGTCTGATACCAGGAATATTGTGCCAGTCAGAGCCCAGGAATATTGTGCCAGTCAGATACCAGTAATATAGTGCCAGTCAGATACCAGGAATATTGTGCCAGTCAGAGCCCAGGAATATTGTGCCAGTCTGATACCAGGAATAGTGTGCCAGTCAGAGCCCAGGAATATTATGCCAGCCAGAGCCCAGTAATATAGTGCCAGCCAGATGCCCAGTAATATAGTGCTAGTCAGAGCCGAGTAATATAGTGCCCGCCAGAGCCCAGTAATATAGTGCCAGCCAGATGCCCAGTAATATTGTGCCAGTAAGAGCCCAGGAATATTGTGCCAGTCAGACAACAGTAATATAGTGCCAGTCAGATACCAGGAATATTGTGCCAGTCAGATACCAGTAATATAGTGCCAGTCAGATACCAGGAATATTGTGCCAGTCAGAGCCCAGGAATATTGTGCCAGTCAGATACCAGTAATATAGTGCCAGTCAGATACCAGGAATATTGTGCCAGTCAGAGCCCAGGAATATTGTGCCAGTCAGAGCCCAGGAATAGTGTGCCAGTCAGAGCCCAGGAATAGTGTGCCATGCAGAGCCCAGGAATATTATGCAAGTCAGAGCCCAGGAATAGTGTGCCAGTCTGATACCAGGAATAGTGTGCCAGTCAGAGCCCAGGAATATTATGCCAGTCAGAGCCCAGTAATATAGTGCCAGCCAGATGCCCAGTAATATAGTGCCAGCCCGAGCCCAGTAATATAGTGCCAGCCAGATGCCCAATAATATAGTGCCAGTCAGATGCCTGTAATATTGTGCCAGCCAGAGCCCAGTAAAATAGTGCCAGTCAGAGCCCAGTAATATAGTGCCAGCCAGATGCCCAGTAATATAGTGCCAGTCAGATGCCTGTAATATTGTGCCAGCCAGAGCGCAGTAATATAGTGCCAGCCAGATGCCCAGTAATATAGTGCCAGTCAGAGCCCAGTAATATAGTGCCAGCCAGATGCCCAGTAATATAGTGCCAGCCAGATCCCAGGAATAGTGTGCCAGTCAGAGCCCAGGAATAGTGTGCCAGTCAGAGCCCAGAAATATTATGCCAGTCAGAGCCCAGGAATATTATGTCAGTCAGATACCAGGAATAGTGTGCCAGTCAGAGCCCAGTAATATAGTGCCAGCCAGATGCCCAGTAATATAGTGCCAGCCAGAGCCCAGTAATATAGTGCCACTCAGAGCCCAGGAATATTATGCCAGCCAGAGCCCAGTAATATAGTGCCCGACCGGAGCCCAGTAATATAGTGCCATCCAGATGCCCAGTAATATTGTGCCAGTCAGATGCCCAGTAATATTGTGCAACTCAGAGCCCAGGAATATTATGCCAGCCAGAGCCCAGTAATATAGTGCCAGCCAGAGCCCAGTAATATAGTGGCAGCCAGATGCCCAGTAATATAGTGCCAGCCAGAGCCCAGTAATATTGTGCCACTCAGAGCCCAGGAATATTATGCCAGCCAGAGCCCAGTAATATAGTGCCAGCCAGAGCCCAGTAATATAGTGCCAGTCAGATGCCCAGTAATATAGTGCCAGCCAGATGCCCAGTAATATAGTGCCAGCCAGAGCCCAGTAATATAGTGCCAGCCAGATGCCCAGTAATATAGTGCTAGTCAGAGCCCAGTAATATAGTGCCAGCCAGATGCCCAGTAATATAGTGCCAGTCAGAGCCCAGTAATATAGTGCCAGTCAGAACCCAGTAATATAGTGCCAGCCAGATGTCCGGTAATACAGTGAAAGTCAGAGCCCAGTACTATAGTGCCAGCCAGATGCCCAGTAATATAGTGCCAGCCAGAGCCCAGTAATATAGTGCCAGCCAGATGCCCAGTAATATTGTGCCAGTCAGATGCCTGTAATATTGTGCCAGCCAGAGCCCAGTAATATAGTGCCAGCAAGAGCCCAGTAATATAGTGCCAGCCAGATGCCCAGTAATATAGTGCCAGCCAGATGCCCAGTAATATAGTGCCAGTCAGATGCCTGTAATATTGTGCCAGCCAGAGCCCAGTAATATAGTGCCAGCCAGATGCCCAGTAATATAGTGCCAGCCAGCTGCCCAGTAATATAGTGCCAGTCAGATGCCTGTAATATTGTGCCAGCCAGAGCCCAGTAATATAGTGCCAGCCAGAGCCCAGTAATATATTGCCAGCCAGGTGCCTGTAATATTGTGCCAGCCAGAGCCCAGTAAAATAGTGCCAGTCAGAGCCCAGTAATATAGTGCCAGCCAGATGCCCAGTAATATAGTGCCAGTCAGATGCCTGTAATATTGTGCCAGCCAGAGCCCAGTAATATAGTGCCAGCCAGATGCCCAGTAATAAAGTGCCAGTCAGAGCCCAGTAATATAGTGCCAGCCAGATGCCCAGTAATATAGTGCCAGCCAGATGCCCAGTAATATAGTGCCAGTCAGAGCCCAGTAATATAGTGCCAGCCAGATGCCCAGTAATATAGTGCCAGCCAGAGCCCAGTAATATAGTGCCAGCCAGATGCCCAGTACTTTAGTGCCAGCCAGATGCCCAGTAATATAGTGCCAGTCAGATGCCTGTAATATTGTGCCAGCCAGAGCCCAGTAATATAGTGCCAGCCAGAGCCCAGTAATATAGTGCCAGCCAGATGCCTGTAATATTGTGCCAGCCAGAGCCCAGTAAAATAGTGCCAGTCAGAGCCCAGTAATATAGTGCCAGCCAGATGCCCAGTAATATAGTGCCAGTCAGATGCCTGTAATATTGTGCCAGCCAGAGCCCAGTAATATAGTGCCAGCCAGATGCCCAGTAATATAGTGCCAGTCAGAGCCCAGTAATATAGTGCCAGCCAGATGCCCAGTAATATAGTGCCAGCCAGATCCCAGGAATAGTGTGCCAGTCAGAGCCCAAAAATATTATGCCAGTCAGAGCCCAGGAATATTATGCCAGTCAGATACCAGGAATAGTGTGCCAGTCAGAGCCCAGGAATATTATGCCAGTCAGAGCCCAGTAATATAGTGCCAGCCAGATGCCCAGTAATATAGTGCCACTCAGAGCCCAGGAATATTATGCCAGCCAGAGCCCAGTAATATAGTGCCAGCCAGAGCCCAGTAATATAGTGGCAGCCAGATGCCCAGTAATATAGTGCCAGCCAGAGCCCAGTAATATAGTGCCAGCCAGATGCCCAGTAATATTGTGCCAGTCAGATGCCTGTAATATTGTGCCAGCCAGAGCCCAGTAATATAGTGCCAGCCAGAGCCCAGGAATATTATGCCAGCCAGAGACAGTAATATAGTGCCAGCCAGAGCCCAGTAATATAGTGCCAGTCAGATGCCCAGTAATATAGTGCCAGCCAGATGCCCAGTAATATAGTGCCAGCCAGAGCCCAGTAATATAGTGCCAGCCAGATGCCCAGTAATATAGTGCTAGTCAGAGCCCAGTAATATAGTGCCAGCCAGATGCCCAGTAATATAGTGCCAGTCAGAGCCCAGTAATATAGTGCCAGTCAGAACCCAGTAATATAGTGCCAGCCAGATGTCCGGTAATATAGTGAAAGTCAGAGCCCAGTAATATAGTGCCAGCCAGATGCCCAGTAATATAGTGCCAGCCAGAGCCCAGTAATATAGTGCCAGCCAGATGCCCAGTAATATTGTGCCAGTCAGATGCCTGTAATATTGTGCCAGCCAGAGCCCAGTAATATAGTGCCAGCAAGAGCCCAGTAATATAGTGCCAGCCAGATGCCCAGTAATATAGTGCCAGCCAGAGCCCAGTAATATAGTGCCAGCCAGATGCCCAGTAATATAGTGCCAGTCAGATGCCTGTAATATTGTGCCAGCCAGAGCCCAGTAATAGTGCCAGCCAGATGCCCAGTAATATAGTGCCAGCCAGCTGCCCAGTAATATAGTGCCAGTCAGATGCCTGTAATATTGTGCCAGCCAGAGCCCAGTAATATAGTGCCAGCCAGAGCCCAGTAATATAGTGCCAGCCAGATGCCTGTAATATTGTGCCAGCCAGAGCCCAGTAAAATAGTGCCAGTCAGAGCCCAGTAATATAGTGCCAGCCAGATGCCCAGTAATATAGTGCCAGTCAGATGCCTGTAATATTGTGCCAGCCAGAGCCCAGTAATATAGTGCCAGCCAGATGCCCAGTAATATAGTGCCAGTCAGAGCCCAGTAATATAGTGCCAGCCAGATGCCCAGTAATAAAGTGCCAGCCAGAGCCCAGTAATATAGTGCCAGCCAGATGCCCAGCAATATAGTGCCAGCCAGATGCCCAGTAATATAGTGCCAGCCATATGCCTGTAATATTGTGCCAGCCAGAGCCCAGTAATATAGTGCCAGTCAGAGCCCAGTAATATAGTGCCAGCCAGAGCCCAGTAATATAGTGCCAGCCAGATGCCTGTAATATTGTGCCAGCCAGAGCCCAGTAAAATAGTGCCAGTCAGAGCCCAGGAATATTATGCCAGTCAGAGCCCAGTAATATAGTGCTAGCCAGAGCCCAGTAATATAGTGCCAGCCAGATGCCCAGTAATATTGTGCCAGCCAGAGCCCAGTAAAATAGTGCCAGTCAGAGCCCTGCTCGTTTTAAACCACCCTCCTCCCCCCCTTCCCCATCACTTACCTAAAGGCAGTCTTCCCTCTTGCACGGAGGAGGGAAACACAGTAACCGGATGTGACGTAACGTCACATCTGGTTGCTGTGATTGTTTTTTTTCTTTCTTTTTTCCGGCGGCCGCGTCCAGTGGATGCGGCTGCCAGAAAAAAAGTTAAGCAGCGCGATGCGGGGGGGTGCCGGCAGCACGGGTGTCACCCCCGCTGGAGGTGTCACCCGGTGCGGTCCGCCCCCCCTCGCGGGACGCCACTGCTCCTGTATGACATATTTAATGGGCCATCTGACTGGCATTACTAAGGAATCTGTTTGGCAGGGTATTGGAGGAAATCCAGGGGGGTAACACCATGAGTTACCGCACCGGGTGACACCAACCCTAGTGACGCCTCTGCGATTCACCAAAACACTATCATGGAATAACATTCATTGAAAACTGCCTCATTAGGGAGTATAGTCTAGAAATAAAAACTTGCTTATTGTAAAACTATTTGAAAATGTGAGAAAAACAACATCACACACAGTAGATTGGTACAGCTCAAGCATCCCTCAGACAACCTATTGAGTCAAATACACATGGACAATTGTTAATATGGCTGCCTCTTTAAACAACTGGATAACAATGATATGAAGACATGTTGTTAGTGTGCATTAATATCTATCTATTTCATCCCTCCAGATATTTCTGGTGTGTTTTGTTTATAGGAGTTGTGACTGTGCAACGTGGCAACATTATTTTTAAAAGACTTCTCCCATCGCCATTGCCAAGATCTCCTGTCACCAGCATCTCTGCGCTAGAAGGCAACATGGTGTCTGTGCAATGTACAGACTTCCTTCCATGTTCCCTTTCTCACACTACCCACACACTGCCATGACAGAGAAAAGAATTAAAAATAAGAAATGGATTTCAATAATCTTTTTATTAGATATGTAAAAAGTTGAATTATAAATAATGTTCTTTCTTTGGCCCGCGAAAAATGTTACACAAAGAGAATCAATTCAATGCTGAAAGGTGTAACAATAGCATCATCAGATGCACAGGTGTCTCTCAAACCTGTTACTAAAAGAACAAACAGGTTAACTGAATAAGGTTTAGAGAAATAAAAACATTTATTTATATCAATACTCCAGAACTTTTTACAATGAACAGACCGATAAAAACCAAAAGAATAAAAATAAATAAAAAATAGTGCAATATTGTCAGAGAAACTCACAATAACATATCTTCAAAAAACTATATGTGATAGACACATCTTCAAAGCCTCTCCACGTCCTTTAAAAGGAAAATAAAGGAACAGCAAGCAGAGTTCCGTATTGTCAGGACAGTCATTTATAGATTAGATCAGTTGGGACATTCAGAAATGGATGTCTTCTGGGCTGAATTCAATTTTTTTTACTTGCTGCAAGAGATAAGACTATTTTGTCAGCCACAGAAAAACTTTTAAACTTTATTCACATGAATCTACATATTTATAGAGCTTGTGAGTTTATTGGTAGTTAAGTCAGTTGGGCCACACCTTGCTGTATATGCTCAGCATTTGGACCACAAAATGAACGTTGGATGACCCTGGCATATATATACATATATAAGTACACTTACTTTTAGAAGCGCTCTACATATAAGGCAAATATGTGATCTCACCACTTCTGGATAGGCTTTTGTTCTCAGTCCAGGGCAGTTAAAACACCAGACAAAAAAGGATTTTATTCTTGGTATATTTATTACAAATAAAAACAAATCTACATCCAGTTTAAAAGATGATAAGGTATAAACATACAAAAGGGGCTTTAGTAAAAAAAATAGAGAAAATATAGCCGACACTATGCATTTCACATATAATATACTTCATCAGATGCAGGGCCAGCCTTTGGGATGTGCAATTTCACAGCGAGCAGCTCCCAGAAGGCACTGGTGGGGAGATCAAAAGATCTTTCCTCACCAGCCCTCTGTCTGTGGGGAGGGGCAGGCCTAGATGCTGTGTGCTGCCCAGGCACACAGCTATCAACTCAGGCTGCTTCTCACGCTCCTTGCACTCATGGCTGGCCCTGTAATGGAGCAGCTGCCCCAGGCGTCATCCTGGCAGAAGCGGAACTTTGCTGCTACCTACAGCATCTTTTTCTTTTCTTTTTTTTCCCTGTGTTCAGGGGAGCTTGATTGAAGGAGGTCTCAGCCAATGAGGTGAGACTCCTTAACTCTCCTGATTGGCTGAGAGTTCAGAAGCCTCCCGTGATTGGCTGAGACCTCCTTCACACGAAGTTCAAAGGAAAGAGAGATGCAGGTAAGTTCAAAACGGACAGTGTGTGTGAATGTCAGTGTGAGTGAGAGACTGTCTGTGTACGTGTGTGTGAGTGAGTGTGTGGATAAAGGGGTTAACTCCTCTGATACTGCCTATATCTGTCAGGCCATCCAGGGGTTAACTTGTCTGACACTGACTATATCTATCTGGATTTTGTTATAGGTCACTGGTCACATTATGTTAAAGGGAATTGCACAGCCTATTATCATAATAATGTTTTACCATTAGTCTATTTTCACCTTATGGGTTAGCACTTTGAAAAAAATATATTATTATGTATATAAAAAGTGCTTTAGTGGGCATTTAAAGTGGGCATTTAGGAGCTCACCCATGAGGTGAAAAGAAAGAAATGGTAAAACAAACATTATTATGAAAATAGGCTGTGTAATTCCCCAAAACTACTATAATAATATGCGACCACTGACCTATAACATGACTCAAATATTGTACATTAAGTTTAAATGCTCAAACATTTATGGTACACATTTTTATCATGGCCCGCCAATACTTGCGCAATATAATTTTGCATATAGAAAGGTGCTCTTGCATTAAATTATCACTTCCAGATAAGTTTAATTTTAGTTTGGCTGATTATCATGACTGTGGGATTTGTTTTTCGCCCAAGGCAGCACAATGTCTTGGGCCGGCCCTGCTTGCACTTCTGGATAAGTCAGAGCATGGGCGCAAATCCTGCAGTCTGGGTGCTGGAACAAATCCCGTGTGAGCTATATGGGTGCTGGGCAAGTCCCGTGGATGCAATCTAGTTGCTGGGGCAAGTCTTATGTGTGCAATCTGGGTGTTGGGGCAAGCCCTGTGGGTGCAAAGTGGTGCTGTAAGATGGAGTTGTGGCAAATTATGTGGGTTCAATCAGGTGCAATAATAAGGGATTTGGGTGCAATAATTAAAGGAGGGCAGAAGAAATTGAGTGAAGGGGGGAAAAGGAAGGAAATAAAAACAATGAATTAATTTGATCAAAAACAGTTTTATTATCTGCTAACTATAACTTACCACCGTCTGTGACTGGCAGAAGGCGGCGCTGTGGGGATGGCCCCGTAGTGCACCTGAACATCTAAGGTTGGCCATGAACAAATGCATGTATCTGAACTTTTCAACATGCACATTTTCTTCATCTTACTACAACTTACGCAGTATCATTACTGTCCTGTGGAATTCTGTGATAAACGAATACACCAGTCTACTCTTCTAGAAATCAGAGAGATAGTAGGGAATTAAAAGGTGACTAAATAATCTAGATTTCTAGGACACTTGGTATGTGTGCTATTTACAGATACTGACGTGAGGTTTTTAAAGCAGGTAAGCTATATTCTGAATATCTATAATAACAAAGTGAAACCTATGGTATCTTATATAGAGCATGTAATCTAAATCACTGCATATCTTTACTAAGCATACATCCCTAAAAATCAAGACAAAATAAACGCTTTTACAAGTATGTTGGACAGAACAAACAATTTAGGGGTGTGTTTTAAAGAAACAGTCACACCTGATTTCTTTTGAATGGCTGCATGAGACAAAATGTTATTTTTTTGCACACCTGTTTATGCCAGATTATTGTCTGACAACAACACCTAGAAGTGTCTGTGTCATTCCTTTGCCATGAAGTATGCACAATAGTTTGTCTAGACTTTCATTGGCACAATCATGTCATTGAAATCAAGAGTGAACTGCTGGGCTCCAGCTCCGGATAGGCAGCGAATGTAATAAAGGTAACCCCGCTAGAAGTCAGTGCCACTCTCACAGTCCACAACGTGCCACAAAAGAAGGGGCGATCTTGGCACTCACACTGAACAATAAGTATCCAGAACATAGTGAAGATATAAAGTGCAACATAAATCTGTGAAGTAACTGGCAGAACCAAATTACAAAGATTGTATCGTTTCACACCTACCAGCACTTAGTCATGCGATCTGATCACATGACTAAGCATGGGCTGGGCAGCACTTTCTACATGATTTGTATGTCTTGTATGTTTGGTCAATGCAATGCTGTGTTTCCATATGTTGTTTATTTGATTTACACCTAAACTAGAGAGTTTGTATGTGTTATGCAGTTGATCTACATCTGTTACACTGGTTTTACATACCGTATTTGCTCGATTATAAGACGAGTTGTTTTTCAGAAAAAAAAATCTGAAAATTACCCCTCGTCTTATAATCGATGTCTTCTTATAATCTGACCTCAAATTGAGGTCAGATTATAAAATAGCGATCCAGGTCCCCATCAGAGCTCCAGGGGACCTGGATCCCCCTCTCTAACAGCAGGGGATGTCTGCGCGATGAAGGGCTTCTATGAAGAAGCCGGGTACTTCCGCTTTCGTCACAGAAGTCCCGTCGATCATGCCGGGCGGCAGCAGGGGAGTCTGCGCTCATCGCGCAGACATCCTCTGCTGCCCCACTAGCCACCAGGGAGAATCGGGCAGACATCCTCCATGCTGCCCGACATGGCAGTCTATTATGACGGACCAGCTGTCCATCATAATAGACTGCCGTGTTGGGCAGCATGGAGGATGTCTGCAAGTATCGTGCAGACATCCCCCAGCTGCCCCCACTAGCCACCAGGGAGAAACAGGTGAGGGAGGGAGCTCCCACAAGAATCAGGTGAGGGAGGGAGGGACAGCATAAGAATGGGGGGGGGGCAGAGAAACGAGGGGGAGGAAGGGGGGGACAGACAGAGAAACGAGGGGGGGGAGAGACAGACAAGGGGAGGGAGGGGGGGAGAGACAGACAAGGGGAGGGAGGGGGGGAAAGAGACAGAGACAAGAGGAGGGAGGGGGGGAAAGAGACAGAGACAAGGGGGGAGGGGGGAAAGAGACAAGGGGAGGGAGGGGGTTAAGAGACAGAGACAAGGGGAGGGAGGGGGTTAAGAGACAGAGACAAGGGGAGGGAGGGGGTTAAGAGACAGAGACAAGGGGAGCAAGGGGGAGACAAAGGGAGGGGGAGAGAGAGACAACACTAAGGGGGAGAGAGAGAGAAAGCTGGGGGCAAGGGAAAGAGAGAGGCAGCATTGGCACATAAAAGGAAATAAAAACTAGAAATACATTTTTTCATATCATTATTTTTTATTAAAAACGCAATTTACATGTGAATATATACAAGTTGAACTTTTTTCCTATAGGGTAGTCTTATATTCAGGCTTTTAGTTTTTTTCCTAATGGAATATCCAAAGTTTGGGGGGTCGTCTTATAATCAGGGTCGGCTTATAATCGAGCAAATACGGTAATTTATTTATTTAGTAGTTATGTATGCTCTGTGTGGTTTTGATTGGAAACTCATGAGTCTGACTTCCCAAAAATCCTGGACGTTTTTAAGATTTTATAAAGGGGTAAAAACTGAGCAATGAAAAAAAAAAACTGCCAGATGAGGGTGAGTGCAATCTGTGTGCTGGGTGTACGATTTAATTGGTCGAACATATTAAACCTCCCCCACTCCCAGTTTTGACTGTAGTATATTATATGCTCCCCCCTCCGCCATATATTGTTCCTAGAGTCACCACTGACTTCCACACAGTTTAATTTAAAAAACAATCAAAAAGTAAAGAGACGGCTGTAGTGATATTAGGAGCCATGGCTCTGTGGATTTGTCAAGTCCTGTACCACATGAAAATTACCATTGCAAATTAAAGTTGTATTTTTAGTTTTTGTTGAACAGCATCCCAGTTGGTACAAGCTGGAACAGCACCCATCAAGATGCAACACAGGTAAATAAATCAATATTATTAATACATTATTCATATTTTTTTTAAACACTGATGTCAGACTTACTAAATAGGAAGGTCTAGCTCTATTTACATATTCATAATAAACCAGTCTGTTGGAGATTACTACACTACCTAACTATAATTTCATCGAGCCATGAAAAAAGCAAAACCTACCTAATCAACTGTGCCAGGTAATCTCAGTTTGCAATGTGATGTGTTTATATTAAGCATTCTACAAGCAAACTTGTGTTGTACTGTAAAATAGATAATATAGTTGCATGATAATTTGTAAGTGACAAAATCAGGTTTAATTTTATTTGAATTACACATAATTAATATGTACACTATATATCACATAGTAAAATTCTGACCAGGGAAAACAAACAACAATAACAAAATAGATTTTTCACATGACAGGTATATCAAGATTAACGTGACAAGGTTGTCCTCTACCCTTCTCAAATATTAGTTCATTACTAAAGACATTTTGGAATGACTATGCCAAATCAATGCTTTTATTTAGCAAACAAAAAGACAGGAGACTCAGCACTCCATGGGTGATGTATTCAAACATCCTGTGGTCTTTCTCACAGACTGTGTGGAGTATTTTATTACTCATACACCTCTATTACTAGTGCTGCTCAGCAATACTGAGTTATGGTTGATTTTAAAGGAACTCTTTCAACCTAAACATTGATTATACTGTGAATATGAAGAATAAAAAATTATGGAAAAAAAGTCATCTATACATTTTGGTAGCAGACATGCATGGGAATACATAAAATAAGAGAAAAATGTGTGTTTCCATGTTTATTACATCACCTTTGACTTTGATACAATTCTCAATGGGAAACTTGTAATTTACATATCAAGCCACAAGACGATGTCATAGGCAGGAGACACCAAATATATTAAAACCATATAGTTCTTTCATTTTCTGAATTTTAAAGCAATTTTGCTAACACAATGTACAGATAATTCTAAAAAAAAATGTTTTGATTCTCTTCATTCAAAGTACAAGCAAAGGCTTTCTTACACCTGCTTTCTCATTTATACAAAACAAACCTCCATATAATCCTAGTGAAACTAACCAGTTATTGTAAGAATTTGTGGACAAATAGTATTGACTTACAATCACGAATACCTGATACTCCCTTAAAGGGCCATGTTACTGAATAAATAATAAACATGACCTGAAAATGGCTTACTTGCTGTGTTTATGGGATCAGCCCTACAAAAAATGTTAAGGTAATGGACACAAAACTGTCTACAGATCACTAATAAACAAGAATATTTATTTTATGGCTGACTGTGTGGGAGCGATGCTACTTCAGCAGTTCATTATACAAATGCTGTCATGGTTTTTTTTTTTTTTTACATATGATTATTATCTGGGCAAGAACAGAAAGTGATTTATTGCCTGATCCTTGTTACACATTTCAACAGAGAATGTTGAATCACCAGTCCTGGATGATTGAAATAAGCCTATTTGCAGCAAATCAGAGGCTGATGTATTGCTTATTGTGTGACGGTGATGAATAAAGCACATACTATACAACTTAAAAGGTTGCATCATAACAGGGTGGGAAAAATGAAAATAGGATATGTCATTATACTGAACAACAACTACACCCGATTATTATATGTAAAAAGTAAAATATGCAAACTCTACCCCAACACCATTTTTAATATATATAGTTGTAAGTATCATAGATCTAGAGGTTACCGATACAGGCCTTGACAAATCACAGATCGCTATGTATATACATATATATATATATATATATATATATACACAGTGGCGTCCCGAGGGGGGTGCGGATCCCGAGGGAACACAGCACGGAGACGTCTGGCCGGGGACACGGAGCAGCAGCCAGGCGGTAAGTACTGGGGAAGGATGGAAGAATAACGAGCATAGGAACTGGGCAAATTTGCTGGGGTATTTGAATGGCACAATATTCCTGGCATCTGAATGGCACAATATTCCTGGGCTCTGAATGGCACAATATTACTGGCATCTGAATGGCACAATAATTATGGCATCTGAATGGCACAATATTCCTGGTATTTGAATCGCACAATATTACTGGAATATGAATGGCACAATATTACTGGAATATGAATGGCACAATATTACTGGTATCTGTATCGCACAATATTACTGGCATATGAATGGCACAATATTACTGGTATTTGAATAGCACAATATTACTGGTATTTGAATGGCACAATATTACTGGTATCTGAATCGCACAATATTACTGGCATCTGAATGGCACAATAATATTGGCATCTTAATGGCATAATATTACTGGGCTCTGAATGGCACAATATTACTGGGCTCTGAATGGCATAATATTACTGGGCTCTGAATGGCACAATATTACTAGCATCTGAATGGCACAATATTCCTGGCATCTGAATGGCACAATATTCCTGGCATCTGAATGGCACAATATTCCTTGCATCTGAATGACACAATATTACTGGCATTTGAATGACACAATATTCCTGGTATTTGAATGGCACAATATTCCTGGCATCTGAATGGCACAATATTACTGGGCTCTGAATGGCACAATATTACTGGCATCTGAATGGCACAATATTACTGGGCTCTGAATGGCACAATATTACTGGTATTTGAATGGCACAATATTCCTGGAATCAGAATGGCACAATATTCCTGGTATCTGAATGGCACAATATTACTGGTATTTGAATCGCACAATATTCCTGGTATCTGAATGGCACAATATTACTGGTATTTGAATCGCACAATATTACTGGTATCTGAATGGCACAATATTACTGGAATATGAATGGCACAATAATTATGGCATCTGAATGGCACAATATTACTGGTATTTGAATGGCACAATATTCCTGGAATCAGAATGGCACAATATTACTGGAATATGAATGGCACAATAATACTGGCATCTTAATGGCACAATATTACTGGTATCTGAATCGCACAATATTACTGGCATTTGAATGGCACAATATTACTGGCATCTGAATGGCACAATATTACTGGTATTTGAATGGCACAATATTACTGGTATCTGAATCGCACAATATTACTGGCATCTGAATGGCACAATAATATTGGCATCTTAATGGCATAATATTACTGGGCTCTGAATGGCATAATATTACTGGGCTCTGAATGGCACAATATTACTAGCATCTGAATTGCACAATATTCCTGGCATCTGAATGGCACAATATTACTGGGCTCTGAATGGCACAATATTACTGGCATCTGAATGGCACAATATTCCTGGCATCTGAATGGCACAATATTACTGGGCTCTGAATGGCACAATATTACTGGCATCTGAATGGCACAATATTACTGGGCTCTGAATGGCACAATATTCCTGGGCTCTGAATGGCACAATATTACTGGGCTCTGAATGGCACAATATTCCTGGCATCTGAATGGCACAATATTCCTGGCATCTGAATGGCACAATATTACTGGGCTCTGAATGGCACAATATTACTGGGCTCTGAATGGCACAATATTACTCGCATCTGAATGGCACAATAATTATGGCATCTGAATGGCACAATATTACTGGTATTTGAATGGCACAATATTCCTGGTATCTGAATGGCACAATATTACTGGTATTTGAATCGCACAATATTACTGGTATCTGAATCGCACAATATTACTGGCATATGAATGGCACAATAATACTGGCATCTTAATGGCACAATATTACTGGTATCTGAATCGCACAATATTACTGGCATATGAATGGCACAATATTACTGGTATTTGAATGGCACAATATTACTGGTATTTGAATGGCACAATATTACTGGTATCTGAATCGCACAATATTACTGGCATCTGAATGGCACAATAATATTGGCATCTTAATGGCATAATATTACTGGGCTCTGAATGGCACAATATTACTGGGCTCTGAATGGCATAATATTACTGGGCTTTGAATGGCACAATATTACTAGCATCTGAATGGCACAATATTCCTGGCATCTGAATGGCACAATATTCCTGGGCTCTGAATGGCACAATATTCCTGGGCTCTGAATGGCACAATATTCCTGGGCTCAGAATGGCACAATATTCCTGGCATCTGAATGGCACAATATTACTGGTATTTGAATGGCACAATATTCCTGGCATCTGAATGGCACAATATTACTGGGCTCTGAATGGCACAATATTACTGGCATCTGAATGGCACAATATTACTGGCATCTGAATGGCACAATATTACTGGGCTCTGAATGGCACAATATTACTGGGCTCTGAATGGCACAATATTGCTCGCATCTAAATGGCACAATATTCCTGGCTTCTGAATGGCACAATATTCCTGGCTTCTGAATGGCACAATATTACTGGTATTTGAATAGCACAATATTACTGGTATTTGAATGGCACAATATTACTGGCATCTGAATGGCACAATATTACTGATATTTGAATGGCACAATATTACTGGTATTTGAATGGCACAATATTCCTGGGCTCTGAATGGCACAATATTACTGGCATCTGCATGGCACAATAATTATGGCATCTGAATGGCACAATATTACTGGTATCTGAATCGCACAATATTACTGGCATATGAATGGCACAATATTACTGGTATCTGAATGGCACAATATTACTGGCATATGAATGGCACAATAATACTGGTATCTTAATGGCACAATGGTATTGGCATATGAATGGCACAATAATACTGGCATATTAATGGGCAAATTGGCTGTGGCTTATTAAGGACAAAATGATACTGGCATATAATTGGTCAAATTGGCTGTTATAGAGAGAGAGAGAGAGAGAGAGAGAGAGAGAGAGAGAGAGAGAGAGAGAGAGATGTCTGTATGTATAGATCTGTATTGTTTTAGAATTATACAATTGTCACCTCATGGGGCTCCTGTGTGTTGCATATTTATTGAGCCCCATGTGTGGCATAATTAAGGGACTCTTTTGTGTGGCATAATTATGGGGCACCTGTGTGTGTGTGTGACATAGTTATGGGGCACCTGTGTGTGTGGCATAATTAATTGGGCAGAGGTGAGGCATAAATAGTGGGGCTCTGGTGTGGCATAATTTATGGGGCTCTGGTGTGGCATCATTTATGGGGCTCCGGTGTGGCATCATTTATGGGGCTCTTGTGTGTGGCATAGTTAATAGGCCATCTAACTGGCATTGCTAAGGAATCTGTTTGGCATTGTATTGGAGGAAATCCAGGTGGGTGAAACCATGAGTTTCCGCACCAGGTGACACCAACCCTAGTGACGCCTCTGTATATATATATATACATACATACACACATATATTTATATACACATATATAGTAGTTTAGGCTGAAAAAAAACGTTCGACCCTTTTCCTATAATTAGTCTTAGCTCCTAAAATAATGATCAAGTCTCGGATAGGTATATATACATTTCACATATTCCAGATAATATAGCTATTCTAAAAAAAAAAAAACATACTTACAAAGCTAATGCACAGATTAAAAAAATAATTGAAAAAAAAAATAGGGCTAATGGAAAGTTTGGCCACACTATTAACTCAAGCCCTTACTGTACAAAAAAAAAATGAATTGCCACAAAATACTCCACACAATCACACAAATAGTAAACACCATGTGACAATAGTTGCACATGAAGATTACTGGGATTTCACCTCATGGAATGCAGCAGCTCTCCTGAAGTCAATCTACATAACAAACAACAAGTATCCATTACTGTGGGAAAGCTGTATTAGAGACCACTGTGCTATTGTCTTCCAAATTTCCATTTTGGGCCATCTCATCCATTAATGAACAGAACTGATAGTCTTGGTTTCATCTCTGTGCTAACATGGTGTGTCTAAAGATGTGATAATGGCTTAGGTCAGGGCTTGACAAATTTAATTTGATTTTAGGAGCCATTATTTTTTTTAGGAGCCAGACAATCACGCAAACATAAATGCAATTCATAAACACACATGCCTACTTCACATATATACAAACACACCTACTTTACATATACACATATATCCAACACCTCACACACACCTACTTTACATATACACATATATACAAACACCTCACAAACACCTACTTTACATATACACATATATATCCAAACACCTCACACACACCTACTTTACATATACACAAATATACAAACCCCTCACACACACCTACTTTACATATACACAAATATACAAACCCCTCACACACACCTACTTTACATATACACATATATATCCAAACACCTACTTTACATATACACATATATACAAACCCCTCACACACCTACTTTACATATACACATATATACAAACCCCTCACACACACCTATTTTACATATACACATATATACAAACCCCTCACACACACTTACTTTACATAAACACATATATACCAACCCCTCACACACACCTACTTTACATATACACATATATACAAACCCCTCACACATATTGTACACTGCATAGAAGCTAACAACAGAAAAGCTGCTGGGAGGGGACAGTGCAATAAATAAGTATGAAAAAGTGGTACTCTTGCAATTGTTTTTATACATGTGACACAGCAACATTTTCTAGCCCAGTTTAAAATGATAGATAAAATCCTGATTTTGGCCCAGTCCTTGCTTTGTTGCCACCTCTGCCATTTTTTATCGGCCACTTATAACTGAAGGATGCTCTGCACCATGTAGAAGTCATATGTGACTAGAAGGAAATCAATTAATTAATAAAAAGCAGCATGCAAAAGTTCAAGGGAAATTAAACATTGTTTAACCCTTGCTTCCTTAAAGGAAGCAAAGGTTAAACAATACATTTGCCGGTAGAATGAAGTAAACCCGACGTGTATCTTGATACACGCGGGTTTACTTTCTGCTGTGTCTCGCATGTGTACCGGTTTTCGTGTGCTGACAAACGTCAGCATGTGCACAGCCAATCAGAGCGAGGGCTCACACAGCTGAATGCGAAGGTCTCTTGCTGCTAGGACAGAGAGACCCGCTCATTTTTGCATGGGATCAGCAGGGGGGACCTAGTCCTATGGAAGCATGGCAGCTGTCGGTCAGAGGATAAACAGGCGTGTACTATCAAAAGTACATGGCAGTTCATCCTCATACTAGGGACAACTAACTTTTCACTTGTGCTTCTATACTAGAAGCACAAGTGAAAAATAGCGTTTAGTGTCCCTTTAACTTATGCCGTTTTGGAGGCCTGTATAAAATGGAGGCCTGTATAAAATGGCAGAGGTGGCAAATGTACCTGGTGATAATCATTTCACTATTTTTCTCAGAGCAACAGCATATTGTCCATACCCCCTGGAAGTTTCTGATTTATACAATTATAACCTGTAACTAGCAGTAAGGTTGTCTAACATATATCAGAGACAGCATCGTAAGGTGTCTGTGCACCTGGGCAGCGCACAGACACCATGCTGCCTACCACTAGACACTAGTAAATTGTGGCTTCTGGGTGGGGTAATTCCTGGGTCTGCAACGTGGATGTTGGGGTAAGGCAAGGGTCTGTTATGTTGGTGATGGGGCATGTCTTGGGGTAAGTTGTGGGTGTGCAATGTTAGTGATGAGCATTTTTTTCTGGGGTGCTGGAGTATGTCCTGGGTTTTTAAAGTTGGTGATGGGACATGTCCTGTGTCTACAATGTTGGTGACAGGGCATGCCCTGGGGTGCTATGTGCAGCGCTGTATTTAGCATAGGCCTGCACTTGCCTTGTATTCCTCTGGGGGGGGGGGGTTTACAAAATTCAGGCAGCAGCGCTTGCATGGGGGTGATGTAATTGGGTGATGGGGTTAATGTAATGGGGTGATGGGGGCATGTAATGGGTTGATGGGGCATGTTCTGAGTATGCAACTTGGGTTATGGGGCATGTTGTGGGAACAACGTGGGTAGTGTGGTGCCTGAATTTTGTCTGCCAACGGCAGAACAAAAATAAGATATACCACTGGCTATGTATGCAATGTTGGTGATGGGGCATGTCCTGTGGGGCTGGGGTATGTCCAGGATCTGTAATGTGGGTGACAGGGTATGGCCTGGGTGTGCAGTGTAGTTGCAGAGGCATGTCCTAGGTGTGCAATGTGGGTGATGGGCGTGTCCTGGATCTGTAATGTGGGCACTGGGGCATGTCCTGGGTGTGCAATGTAGGGGGGTTGACAGAGATTAGTTGTGCCAAGGGCAGCACAATAATTTCATACATTATTATGTCATTATTATTATGTTTGTTAGCATTACAATGTGTATGGGGCTCCACACCTGAACATAGAATCTGTATGTGTATAGTGAGAGTGAGTACCTGGATCCACAGTTGGATAGTTTGAGGAGATTTTGGAATAGGCAGGAAATACACATTCTGAGGAATTCAGAGCCATATACCCATATATGGGGATTTTACTAGCCAGCCAATGGGAGGACAGTGGGCGGGGCCCTGTGGGACAGACACTGACTCAATCAGAGGAAACTGACTCAGACAGAGACGGACAGATTGACTGCCAGAAAGAGGGAGGGACAGACAGAGAGAGAAGAAAGAAGTAGTGAAGTCATCCAAAGTAAAGTGAATAATATAACTCCCTCCTGCAGGAACACGATGAGCTCCCAGTTTAACAAGGGTCCGTCCTACGGTCTGTCTGCAGAAGTGAAGAACAGGGTGAGAATCTGGGGAATGTGCATGGGAGGGGGTGGGATGCAAGTAATGGCAGTGGTGCTGCATAATAACCTTAGTAGAAAAGATTTGGGGGAGCTCAGCGAAAGAGTGTTTGAGTGCTTACGGAGAGATGTTAGAGTTGAGGGCTTGATAGATCTGATTGGAAAAGTTTGTGGAACTTTAATTAAATTACTGAGAACGAGAGAACTGTGTATATCGGTTGATGGAAAGAGGGGTGCAATGTACCTGGTTCGATTTGCAGAGGGACAGTGGGTGGGTATATAGTGTAATATGATATAGTATAACTGATAAAGTTTCTGGAAAGGTAGTTGGGGGTGATGATGAAGAAGTTTGCAGTTACATGTTTCTAAGTGATGAGTTGGAGGGTGCCTATAGTCATATTAACCAATTGTGCGCCAATAAGGTGAGTATTTATCGTACAAACTTTTGCATTTAAAGGGCTGGTGCTGACCCATTCTGGCAAAGAGTTTAGGATTCTTTATTCTCCGTATTGTGCTGATGTGGGTTTAAATGATCATCACTCTCCTGGCCCCACCCCTTCTCCTTCTGTCTGCAATGCTAAATACCCATTTAATGCAGGCAGAAAAATCAAAAAAAAGTATCTTCTTCTTCAAGTTTAGTTTTTATAAACTACCTGTGGATATGAGGGTCTCACCCGAGGTCACTTAATAACCTTTTTTGGTGCGTAGAGAGGAAATGCCAGATCATGGATTCAACAGTAAGTTGGATTAAGATCGACAAAGTCAACAATTCCCTTTCATGTATTTGATGTGGCATCTTTAATATGGGAACTAAAGGTGACGTTTATTGAAAGGGAAATAAAGCAAAATCATAATACAGCTATGGGGTTTGTTTGTTTTTGCAAATAGGGTGACTTATTCAGATTTCACTCTTTGCAAAGGTCAGAAAAGGTATTACTATATTATATATAAGTTATTTGTAGAGTTTTTATCAGATTAGGAAACGCACAATGCACTTGCTTAAAGGGACTTAGTCATCTAAACATTGTGTATACTAAATTGTATTACCAGAATTGCAAGCAAATGTATGAATAAAGAGAAACATATATTTTGTCAGTGTCTGTGGCTTGATATACAAATGAACACCTTTTCAGTGGGAAATGTTTAATTTGCATATCAAGCCACAGGTGATGTCATAAACCAGAGACACATTTAACATACAATTTTCTTTTAATTTGTGCATTTATTGCTGTTATAGTTAGGGTTGCCACCTGGCTGGTATTTTACCAGCAGGCCAGTAAAAAATGGCATCAGACCAATGTTGTCTATGGAGACAGTAGTAAGGCCGGTATTTTTCTGGAAGGTGGCAACCCTAGTTATAGCATCAGTACTGCTTATCACTTCAAGCTCTCATTATTATATGTCACTGAATATAGAAGCCCCAGAGAAATCATTTTCATTGTAAAACTGTAAATTATCTTTTTTTTTAATTTTTGTTTTATTATTAACTCTTTATTTTTATACACATAAAAAAGACTTACAATACAGAACAGTATAAATGAATAAATACAATTAGGGAGGTACAAAACAATTCTAAAATTCAAACCCTTACAGAGGTGCTGGTATGTTCAGTGGAGAGGTCAATTATTTATAAATCTCTAAATTCCAGTACCATCCCCTCATACACCAACTATCCCAAACATGATGTTACAAACAAACATTACACACTGGACGCTACAAAACAATACAACAATAAAATCACACTTAGGAGCTTGGGCCCCACACAATGCCCCCTGGCCATCAACCACTCTTTCTCTGATAATAGCCTGCCTATCCTACAATATCTTTGTTTAAAGGGGTACAATTGTAAATTGTCTTAATGTAAACATAAGTGCATTTCACATATAATGAAAGTATGTACAACATACAGAAAATAAGCTAGGTAGAACTGGTACTTTAATGTTAGGAAGCATAATTTTCATTCTTTAACAACTTTTTTAAAATGTAGTTTTACTTTATACATTGGATACAATATGCCAAATATGTTTTCATATCCTGGCTCTGTCCATAGCATATAGTTAGTCAAAGTCATATAGTTAAAATCTACATTTCAGTTGATGACATTAAAACAGCTGGTGCTGAAATCACTGTCTAGTCTGATAGGTAAAGAATATGCTTGGTCATGGGTATAGTTATGACATTACATCATATTTTTAAAGAATATGTCACTGAAACACCTTCATACCTGTTTGTACAAGAAACACCATTGAACAAAATAAAAGTGGGTGGTAAAAAAACAATCATTATCGATCATAAATTGTAAAATCACTTTTCATTTTTACTTGCATGTTACTGCCATATACAGGTTATGTATAAATAATGGCTCTGTTTTATGTTGAATCCTTATGCCATTTGTCAGATCGTTGCTCTCGCGCCTGTATGGCATGTATAAAACTGTCAGAACAGGTAAAAGGGTGCAAAATTTCGATCTTTTTTTTTTTTTATATACCTAGCCTGCGACAAAATTCTTAAACAAAAATTAGATGATTTTTTAAAAATATTTTGATGCTACTTGCGCTCTGTGGCATTTTATATATTGGGTAGACATCAATTATGTAACATTTTGATTTAATTTCTAATGATAACATCTTTATACATAACCCCCAATTTGTGTTAGGAGCCCCTCTCCTCAATTCGGCTGCTAGCCTTGCACTTCCCTTCTCTTGGTTGTAAGATATCTGATTGGGTTACACTGGTTCTGTAGTTCTTTCATGATGTAGGATAATGGGGGAGGACTTCTACTGACTGTGTGAGGTTGTACTCTATCATTCGTAAGTTTGGGACAGCCGAGACAATGACAAGTTTAGAAATAATGAGTTAGATTCTAAAGATACCAGTTTTACTTGTTCTTTAAACAGCACAACAGTTATCACTTAGGTAATTTATACATATATATATATATATTTATCACTTCCAAGGAGAGGCGCATGTATTTCTTATTCATTTAGCAACTCAATATATGTTTTCAAGAAAAACAAGTGCATTTTTAAGTGACCCAAAACGTCTGAAAGGCTGTGTACTTTCCTTTTTTACACCGTCCTTATAATTGATACATTGGGGTTAAGTTCAGAGGATGTTTGTCAGGTATCTGAAAAAGTCATACAATTGTGAAATGTACTAAAAAAAAATTAATTCGGTTTCATACTAGCTTAAAGGGACATTCCAACTTGTTTAACCCTTGCTTCCTTCAGGGAAGCAAGTAAACAAAACATGTCCCGCACTTTGAAATTAAACCCGACATGTATCTTAATAGATACACGCGGGTTTACTATCTGCTGTGTCTCACATGCAAGACACAGCACTTCCCGGTTGTTGCGTGCTGACGTTTGTCAGCACGAGCACTCTGAATGCCGAATGCGAGGGTCTCTCGCTCCTAGTGCAGAGAGAGACCCTTGTTTTCTCATGGGATCAGCAGGGGGGACCTAGTTAAGGTATATTAGAAGCACAAGTGAAAAGAAAAGTTTAGTGTCCCTTTAAGCATGCAAAAGGATATATCTATGATGTTTTAAAAAAAAAAAAAAAAAATACAGTACTGGGGTGGTGCACTCAGTAGGTGCAATGCATACTCCCTTATATTCCACAGAGGAAAAAAATAATACAACACTACAACAGAATGTGTGCAGTTCTCAAAGATAATGACATATACAAATGTGAGCAGTTAAAAAAATGTGTAATTCTTTATTGGTCAAAAAAATAACAGTATCATAGAGCTAGTAAAAATAGTGGCGTCCTAAAATAAATATAAGGAAAAAGCCACAAAACAAAACAATAAATGAAATCGAAAAAAGTGAAAAAAAACCCCAAAATATACCAATATACCAGTTAGATAACAAAAGCATATGCAAAAAAAAATACAACTGCTGTATAGCGCTAAAAGGTGATTGCGCTATATAGCAGTTGTTCTATTTTCATTGTTTCAGCATATCTGTGTCATTATTCACCCATAGCTTCCAAAACAAGCTTCTCTTAACTTGTTCTAGTTTTTGAGTTCTTAGTTTATAAATAGTAACACATATTGACCTATTGTATTTATCCCTAAAAAAAAATATTTTCATTATATGACATTAAGTATACGTTTCCACTGCAATACAAACTGAGGAAGAATGCAATGAACCATTAATACTACAGTTTTCAACCTGTCTGTGATCACAGTGCAAAAGAGTTCACTGGGTGTGGGAAGCAGTGTTGCTAATATGTACCTGCCTCTGAAAGGCGTGTTTCCATGTGTTTGGGGTGTGTGCACATCTGATTTTGTGTGTCTTTATAACAAAGGCTATAGGTTCAATTGCATATATATGTGACTGGGGCAAACTTAGAGAAGGCCCTTCCTTGTGTATGTCAATAAGAACATACTGTACGGACAATACAATGTTTCCAGTTTTTTTTAAAAATAGCACCTTTTGTGCCTTGGTAAATATGGCCCTTAGTTCCTTAGCAAGGAATTTACATTTGTAGAGATTTACCCTGAAGACTTGAGCCTCTGTACCTTTTGAGACAAATAAGGGGATATGTATTAACAATGGCGCACACACAGATGGCGCTGAATATTGGTGCAGTTGCCATTCTATAAAGCAGACTCACCATGTTTATATTTAGGATGTGTCGGCGTTTGAGTCAGCTTATGTAAAAAAATATGGTGCTGAAAAGCGCCTGATTTCTGTCACAGTTTGACGGAGGTCCCGCTTTCCCTCACAGCAAAGTCTCAGGAGTTATAAAAAATAATAAAAGCGTGATCGGCGTTATACATATCAAACAGCGATTGCGCTTATTTAAATAGAACTCCCGACACATTGCAGTGCAGGCGTTGTTATACATGTCCGCCATAGTGTACAAAGTGAGTGTGGGTACAAGATTGGAAGGTGTGCAAGAGGAAAGGGGAAGTGACAGCTGAAAAGCAGAGTAAACACTTTGTCAACAATGACACTTCTTAGGATATTGCAGAGCACAGTGTTTTCCTCTGTAAACAACCCTTTATATGAAAGGTTTTACAGAAACAGATATGTCTGATTTGAAGTAATGACAATGTTCATTTGCAATCACCACAGCCATTTAATGTAATAGCTTTATGTCTTTGAGCATGTTTTTATGTACTGTTAGACACATTTAATGATTCCCTGATATTACATAGAAATTCAGGAATAGCACAGTCTGTTCATTATGTGATATACATAAATATATATAACAATTTTAATATGTTCTTTGCTATGGGGCAGTGAGAAGGTTGAATGTACTAATGCTAGTAAAAGGCTTTGGGCCTTATTTATCAAGACAAAAAAAGGAAAAAGGGCTAAAATAGTAGTAATAACCATGGAAACCAATGACCAGATTTATCAAGACAAAATAGGTGGTATTTCAGAAAAAAATACTAAAATAGTAGTAGTATCCATGGAAACCAATGGCAAGTTATGGCAGTTTGCTCCAAAATCGCACATGTTTTATAAATACTAGTGCTTGTGAAAGGCATCATTTTAGGTGTGGTTGCCGTGAGTTAAATGACATTGTGTTACACACCCTCAGAGCCACACACATATCACTTTACAGGACAAACCAGGGGCTAATAATACCCAGAGCAGGATGGATTAGACACATTCAGCCATTAAACTATTTTAAAGAGGATTAAGTTGAGGTTTGGATAAATAGCCAATGTCTTTTTTTTTTCATTTTTCAGCTTGCCCTGAAATATGATACCCAAAAAGAGATGGAACTCCAGGTCTGGATCGAGGAGGTCACAGGAATGTCCATTGGACCAGACTTCCAAAAAGGCTTGCGAGATGGGGTTATCTTGTGCGAGTAAGTGCAGGGAGGGTTAAAAGGTTAAATGTCCCTGGAGGGCTTCTTGTGAAATAGATTCCATCCGGTATGCACGTGGCAGGTTTGGGTCATCCCATTAAAAAGGGTGAGGACATCCAGCATTGAACTGGTTAATCTGTAGGACTGCGGTTGTGATAAGGACTTCATACAATGAATGGTAATTAACATCCATGATTTTCTAATCCTGTAGACTCATGAACAAGCTCAGACCAAACGCCATCCCAAAAGTGAATGTCTCCAAACAGAACTGGCACCAGGTAAGATGTGACATTGGAGTTGATTGGCTTTCACCAGTTTAAATGGATAGTACAGACACATATATCTATTGCTCGAGTCAGTGAGACAGGATTAGCCACAATGCAATCTCTGCAGCATTTCACAAAGAGAGGTTGCACAGATTACTTACCTTCATGCTTGTTCCTCCTTCACTGCCTCAAGCAAAGAATTCTGGGAAGGAGACAAAGAGCACTACAGTATGCATTTTCATGCAGTATTTTTTTTCAGGAATGCCAGTTGTATAACTGGCAGGAATGAGCATGAAACAAAATATTGTTTCATTACTCGTTTATTAATTCACTTTGTCGTTTCTTGTATGTAATTTTGGGCAATTGTGAGGTATTTGGACTGTTGCAGCTTGTGCATCACATTAACTAAGCACCCTATCATACCACCACACTTTCCATTGGCACTTTAATCATCTTATTACAGTTGGCAGAAATATGGGCTATAGGTCGAATGGTTCCCGTTTGTTGACATTCTGTATTTGTATTCTTTCTCTGATCAAGGTTTTATATGGTGATCACAATTTTTGAGTGTACGTTAGCAAATGTAAGAAATGTACTGCAGGTTTTCACATAATATATTATTTGCTGTTAAGCACATCAGATTTTAATTATGGCATATCGGCTATTTTTAAAGGATGGTCACCATAGTTACATAGATGACCAAGCCAGGTCTTTTAGAAGTTCACACCATTAGGATGTGCGAAATCTGTGACCCACATGGACACAAACCTGGCTTTCCCATGAATTGGTAAATTCAGTATTCAATAAAGTGCAATGAATTAGGTACATCTACAGTTCACAGAGTGAAACATTTAACCAACAGAGATTATGTTAGTAGGTAGAAGTATTTTGATCTGTGGCATTCATCTTGTTACCGGATCTGTGTGCATTCATCTTGTCACCGGATTGCATAGTCGGAAACATTCGCTCGCTTTTTGTCAGATCAATATTTAGAGGATTAGAAGATGTTTAGGTTTTTTTCGGAATAGTTTTTTTAATAAATGAAAGGTCTGTAAAATATTGCAAACAATCGGAAACATTACTTAACAGCTGATTTCTTTTGCAGCTTGAGAACCTCTCCAACTTCATCAAAGCCACGTCTAACTATGGGATGAAGTCCGTGGACCTGTTTGAAGCCAATGACCTCTTTGAAAATGGAAACATGACGCAAGTCCAAGTGTCCCTGTTAGCGCTAGCTGGGATGGTAAGTAAGGTTGATGAGGTTTGGTTTCTTTTTCAGAAACTACATTTAGAGTCTGCTCGTCTCTCCATATATATTGTCTGTACACAATTTTCTCTAGCTACGTTTCTTATTATGTATTCTATTCTTCTCAACTAGGCACAGAAGACCTCATTAGCTCTTTTGTAAAGAAAAAAACCATATATTAAGCATTGGCTTAAATATTTTTCCAGGCCTTTGTCTTCATTTACATAGAAACATAGAATGTGTCGGCAGATAAGAACCATTCGGCCCCTCTAGTCTGCCCAATTTTCTAAATACTTTTATTAGTACCCTGACCTGACTTATCTTATATCTAGGATAGCTTTGTGCCTATACCATACATGCTAAAACTCCTTCACTGTGTTTACCTCTACCAATTCCACTGGAAGGCTATTCCATACATCCACTACCTTCTCAGTAAAGTAATACATCCTGATAATACTTTTTAATCTTTGCACCTCCAAGTAAGTAAAACAAAGTTATAGGTGTTTCTAAGTATTTCTAATATTGAATCCATATTTTTTAGGCGAAGACACGAGGTCTACAGAGTGATGTTGACATTGGTGTGAAATATTCAGCTAAGCAAGAGAGAAAGTTTGATGAAAACACAAAGAAAGCAGGACAGTGTGTTATTGGGCTGCAGGTGAGAAGCTGTTCAGTGGGGTGAAGCATTAGGGATGTGATTGGTTACGAGGCTTTATGACATCATGCCTGTCACTGCTTAGATTAACACACCTCCATGTTTCACGTAGATGGGCACAAATAAGTGTGCTAGCCAGTCTGGTATGACAGCATATGGCACAAGAAGGCATCTGTACGATCCCAAACACAACATTTTGCCACCTATGGACCATTCCACCATCAGCCTGCAGATGGGCACCAACAAAGGCGCCAGCCAGGTAAGAGGATATGTTCAGTATCTTATTGAGAGAAGTGATAGGATTGTAAAATGTAATACATTTTGGGGGATATAAATGGCTCACCTTGCTTAAAATGGAGCATACATTTTAATAATGTGTTTATACTTTAAGCTAGAGAATGCAAAACAATTGGGAGAATACATACAAGGGTATACGGCAGAGTGTTAGCAATGTGCAATCTCTATGGTGTTATGTATAAAAGCAAAATCAGCTTATTAGTAGATTTACTGACATGAGGGAGTTATTTTAAAAATGCTAGCATAATATTGAAAGGGTTCTTTTATTATTCTATATTCATCCATCAGTTTCTGTGGGGCTTTGCTTTCATGTGAAAACTGCTTTATTATAAATATGTATTATGAGTATAATAAGGATTATGTATAAAGGTCATTTCTGGGGGAAAGTTCTAATCAGCAGGAACATGGTTCCCCTGATGACTGGACCATTTTAAAGGACAACTGTAGCAAAAAAAATTAACTTAAAGTATTGATGATTTATAAAGAAATTCTTTAATGGAAGAATACACATTAAGCGCCTTATTAAGCCTTCTTTAATAGTCCACTCAGGGAGCAGACATTTTGTATAGAATCTTGGGTCAGATCTTCACTCACCTTGATTCAGATGAAGAAAGATCTGACCAAAGATTCCAAACAAAATGGCTGCCTCCTGGTAAAGCTAAATGGAGTAAAGATGGCTCAATAATGTTCTTTATTTGTATTCTTTCATTAAAGCATCTATATGAAATGCCTACACTTGATGCCATCTTTCAATTAAACAGAACTTCATTTTTTGCTGTTGTCCTTTAAAACCTGTGCCCCATAATTGACTTTTAAACATAACTTTCAATATGTTCAATGAAACGTAAGAATGTTGTTGCCACGTTATCTCTGTGTCTGTTAGCAGCACATAAATGGTTGTGATTAAACCAAGGTCCATTATTATTTCATGTTTAGAATTTAAGTTTGTGTTATTACTAACATATTGTAAACTTTTGCAGGTGGGTATGACTGCCCCAGGAACAAGACGCCACATTTATGACACCAAAACGGGAACAGAGAAATGTGACAACTCATCCATGTCACTTCAGATGGGCTACAACCAGGGAGCTAACCAGAGCGGGCAGATCTTTGGCCTTGGGCGGCAGATATACGATCCCAAATATTGCCCTCAGGGTAACCCCAACAATCTGCCCCACCCAAACTCAGATGAAGAGGCAGGTGAACAACAATACCATTACCACCAGGAGCAGGACTTCTAAACCACTGGCATTGTGGGTCTGTGATGTCATTTGTTGAGAGTTAGGTGGACTTCAGGTCTTCTAATGGCTTTAAATTCATCTCTTACACCAGTCTCTTTCCTCCAAATCAAAAGTAGCACAGAAGATGAATGGACTTTACTACATTTTTTTAAGACTTTATAAGAAAAAAAGACCGACCATGCTTTTTTTATATATTTTATATATGTCTTTGGTAGAGAGCTCTGGGTGGGCTTTTTCTTATTTTCAGATCTACCTTCATTTAATGACCAAAGTACCTCCACTACCTGTATATGTGTTTTGTTAGGGACTGGGCTTCCTAAATTACCCCCATGTCTGTTACAAGGAGTATGCACACAGCGTGGCCCCTGTTAATACATCCATTCTAAATTAATTTCTTATCTGCCAAAGAATCTTGGCCGTGACATAGAGAATATATTAATATGCCTAGGTGCGTGTTATGAGTAAATTGCAGATTGTGATTTATTTAGTGGTTTAGCATAATCATTCTTCATGTGTTTAAAGTAATATTTAAGGAATCTATTATGTTAAACCAAAAAATGCTTTTCTGTAGGACCAGTGAGGCAATCAGTACTGTGTACTTATGCAAGGAAGCTGTCAGTTGCAGTAAAGGGTGTGTTAATAGGTTATATCTCTGTGTCACAAAACTTACATCCTGTGTTAATTTGTATCTATTGTACTAATCAATCTAGCATCACTGCCAAAATCCAGGAAATTGTGCAATGCTTGGCCACTGTTGTGCTCTATGTGTACATAGCCTGTCCTACTATATATGTGAAATAAATGATTAAAGAACCTCCTATATGTAAAATGTCTGCTTGTAAAAGTCTAGCAGATCTCCACCAAGTTCCCCACCCCACGAATTTAGCTCTGATTCTATAACAAGTTAGTAATACATATATCTATTGCAGCCAAATGGATTGAAACAAGTGTAAAGCACTCCTAGACTGAATGTTATTACCCAGAAAGCTTTACTGCAGTAGAAGCACAAAATATACTTGGGTTTGTAGACCTAAATTCAATATGTGAATGTTTTTGGTTTGTTTATTGTTGTTGTTTTTTTTAAAGATTTAGTTTTATCTAATAAATGATGGACTGGAGAAAGTTGTCACAGTGTTTTAATAAAGATGGGACCCTCCCCCCCCTATTTTCAGCCTTTTTGTTTGCACGTTTTATGCACTTTGTGTTGTGATTGATGAGGACCTCACAAGGCCCAATTCTCTACAATCACAGTAGGATGAATGGTAGACATCCTCCAGCACGTCATACAGAAGCCTCCACCTCCTTGTTATTAAAGGACAACTGCAGCAAAAACACACGTAATGTTTAATTGAAAGATTGCACTGAGTGTATAAATTATAAATATAAATGTTTTAATGAAAGAATATAACTAATGTACCTTATTGAGCCCTCTTTGCTCTCTATAGCTCTGATAGGGTGCGGACATGTTGTTAGAATCTTAGGACATTTCTTCATTCGCCTTGATGCACATGGAGGAAGATCTGACCCAAGATTCTAAACAACATGTCTGCCCCCGGTTAGAGCTAAACAGAACTAAGAGGGCTCAATAAAGTACATTATTTATATTCTTTCGTTAAAGCATTTCTACACTTGATGCAATCTTTCAAGTAAACATTAGTTTACAGTTGTCCTTTAGGACGTTTTACCAGGCACTTTCCATAGTCTGTCTAAATAAATTATTCGATACACAAGACTTGCATTTCCCTTGAGTGTCTTCAGAACCCTTTAGAGTCATTCCATCTATTTTGGACCTGAATGCTTATATAACACTGCTCTGTTCATACATTCAGCTTCTCTTTGCGCAGGTGAATCTGACGTTCAGGCCCGCGTAGCCTATCTTTGGAACATTATGTGCGTATTCTTCGTATGTGTTTTCCACTGCCATCATACTTCGCACAGTGTCATGCTCCCTGTGATTGGAACCAGAAGAAGACAGTGATCACATGTTCCATAGATCACAAAGAGCTAAAAATAAAACAAAACATTCCCTTTAGGCAATGTGGAAGTTCATATGACTGCAGAAGCCTCAAAATGATTGCGAATCTCAATCAATCAATGTACTTACTTTTTTCCTCGGAGTGAGCAGAGTACATGATTGATGAGAGTGTGGTGTCTGCTGTCTCCCCATCCATTTGCCACCTTTACCAACTCAGATATTGGTAGCTGTAATTTCTCCACACCCTGCCACCCAGTAGTCATCTATTAGAAGGGGTAGAATGGATGACGTATTTAAATAAGGCCATTATTAATATTCAGCTTGATGCAAAGAGTCCCAGAGTGAGGTCTCTTTAAACAATGCAAAGTACTCTCAGTGAGACTTCTTATATGGCCCCTGAATGATTTCTGTAGGAACTATTAACCATAGGTCTAATACACCATCACAAGGCACCAATTAATAACCGCTAGACTAACAGAGCTGAAGTGCTACATATAGACCTTAAGGTAAAGGAAAACAGTTTACATAAATGTTATCAATTAAATTTTACATAATTAGTATAAATGTTTGCTACAAAATGCTAATCCCAAGGAATATTGTTCTGAGGCTACTACACATTTTAATTAAAGACATCTGATGCTTGTTTGCTTGAGAGAAAAAGTGCCTACCATTCTGCTTATGATTAGCATTTATAAGTATAATCAAGACCAACACAAAGACTTTTCAGGGATCTCTACATACATAAAACTGGACCATCTTCAGCAGCTGGGGGAAATATATTTTCAAATTTAGGATATGTATAGAAAATGTTTTACAGAAAGGGCAGTTAAGGTGAAAACTTCACTATCAAATGAAAATTGTTTGAATTCAGATTACACCTTCAAAAAAAGTAAAGTATGTTTCTAGCAAAATGGGTAATATAGAGTTACCCATAAATAATGTTAAATCAGGGGAAATCTGTCTGCCTTTGAATATGAGTACTTGGAAAGAAAGAACTTAACATACCTGTCCACATAATAAATGATGCTTTCTAAACTATATTTACAAATATTCAGTGCACTCCCCATGTTCTTTTAATTTGCAGAGCACATCACAAAGATGTCTAAAAAAAATAGGTTTGTGTTATGTTTTTACAATCGCTCATTTCTTTCCAAGGAAAGCACATTAAGTGGTACTCACATTTTTCAGTGTTCCTTGCTCATCATTAGGTATCTTGGGCAGCTGTCTTTGACTCAGGATGACTTTGGGGAAACATACTGGAGGAGATTTTGGCTCTGGATTACATGAAAGAATTCCATCATCTCTCACTGCTACCAAACTCAGTCTGTGTTCCATTGGCAGTGCTGTAGTCTGCCCCTGATTCCTTGGTATAGAAGGGAGACAGATTCTTAGCTCCTCTGTGCTATCGGCAGGATATACAGGATCATGGTGGTACATGTCTTTCAGAGTTTGTTCTGTATAACCACTGCTAATCGAGAAAAGGCCCTTACTAGCCATGTTTGAACTCTCCATCTCCTCTATTTCTTCATCATCTGGAGACATGACTTGCCTCAGAGTGGGTCGAAGATCCACAATTATTTTACGAATTTTTGGTTGTTCCAGACAAAGAGATTCTGATTCAATTTCCAGGTGTTCTCCACCGGGGTATCTGAATCGATGTCTGTGAAGCTAGCACATGATAAAAAAAACAAGCCTCCATAACATCATCTTTATTAATTCTTTATTAATTACCCCATTCCCTCTAGATTGTAAGCTTGCGAGCAGGGTTCTCTACCTCATGTACCAGTCTATTCTATTTTGTCTAACTTAGTATGTAGCTCCCTTTAATGCTCCGTACCTAGCGCTATGTAAATTGTTGGCGCTATATCAATAAATGTTAATGTAATGTATTAATCTGTAAATTTTTTTTTTTTTTTGAGAAAATATTTTTTTTAACAAAATCATCTACATTATGACATTATTTGTCATGTTCCAATAGATATTAAATAAATCAGTAGTGATACAAAAAGATAAACCCATGATGGTGATTCTACATATGGATCTAATTACCAAATTTTGGGGTTTTCACTCTCAATGTGATAACTGCGCTTCAACAAATTGCAAACTGCATATGACATTATTATTTTTTCTTATAATTTCAGAATAGCCATCACATTACTAATTAATGGTGATTGTTAAAGGGTTAGCACTTAGGCACACAGCTGCCCACCCCTGTCTATTCCCCCCTTACTTCTTCTTCACCTTATGGGAACTGTTGATGTTTGAGGCATCTTCAAGCTGCAATCCACCTGAAAAAAAAAATATTTACATGTGAAACTGTCTATCCAGAAGCATTATATTACTTTATTCATCTCAGCTATTGTTTGTTCTGCATTAGTTGAATAGCGCAGGCTGTGGAATGTCAGATGCTGAGGACCGATGATGGATGCTGAACTCCACAATTAATTATATCAGTGTGCTGCATCCTCAAGCTATGTACTGTGCACATTAGAAAAGTTGCTGACAAATTTAAGAATTGATCGGCTTTTCCGGGGCCTACTCATGCCAGTAGTATCTTCTGCTTAGTTCAGTGAACACACTGTAAAAACAAAGTTTTTTTTTAAATTACATATCTCTTAAACCAGATACAGTTTTTTGTTTTTTTTTAGAAGTGAACAATATATAAATCTAATGGTTTACGGATTATATCTTGCAGTCATGAGCTACAGATACCTGATGGAAACTGAGCCCTTAGGCAATGTGGAAATTCATATGATTGATTAGTGCCATGAGTGTCCAAAGGGGGAATTAAGTTTCCCACCTGGAAATTCATACTTGTTTCCCACCTGGAAATTCATACAGGTTCACTGGAGCAGTAGCAAGGGAGGGAGAACCGCTATTTAGGATAGGTTATCTAGGCACAGATAGGAGCTAAAACAAGCTGGGGAGTACAGCTAAAAAGATGTTTTTTAATTCTATGTATCCCCTTGCTCTCAGAATGTTTTGGTCGGCTCTTTCCCTCTCCCTCTAGCAGCTGGTCTCCTCCCCATTTGCTCTAGCTGCTGCTGCTTCCACACTACAGCTGTTGAGATGACATTTTCCCATGACTCTCAGCCAGTCTGGTATGTGAGTACTCAACAAATGATGTTATATGAGTATGAACTGGTTCTGCAGCTGTGGTGGGGCTCAAAACTCATGATTCTCAGTCAACCAACTTTATGTCCCTTTTACCACCCTGTAATTACCCTCTTTTCTGTAATACCTCATTATATTTTCTGTGCATTACAAAGCCACATTAAACTACACAACATTAAGTTTTGTTGACTGCAACTCCATGATGTTGAGCAAACGAGATTGCTAATTGATTATCATGGGAATAGTAGCTAACTGTTGGCGGAGGCAGTGGGATGGGGGCTACAGTACAAACACGAAGGGCTTTATTCATGAAAAAGAAAATCGCAGGCAATTGAGATGGGAATTTCAAACTTTTTTTCAAGACCAGAGTAGAATTAGAGTAGAGAATTTTTCTAACTCTGCTACTTTTGGCCTTAAGTTTGAAATTCCCTTTGTCAAGCCCTACAGTAATATTCTACAATAATATCCAGACAGCCATACTGCTAGCGGAACGTCAAACTGTAATTATAGACTGGGGTTGTGGTGGCCTACACCACACTACACACTAACTTTATTGTTGTTACCTGCAGCTCCCATGATATACAGTCAGCTTTTACTGGCTGAACACCACATGCAGTGGCGTACCTACAACTGGTGCAGTGGGTCACTCCAGGGGCCCGGCCGCCCTACGACCCCTGCACACAAAAAAAATGTGCGGGCAAACGGGGCAGCTGCCCAGGGCCCATTCATCCTTGGGGCCCAAAGCAGCTGCCCTGTGGGCCCCCGCTGCCCGTGTGACTGTCTCACATGGAGACAGTCACTATCGGGCAGCAGTCAGGAGATCTGCATACAATGTATGCGGACCCGGCTTGTCTTCACAGCCACCAGAAACGTCACTTCCGGTGGCTGTATTTCCTGCACCCAGTGTGCGTGCAGGAAACATTGCGGAGGAGAAGGGGGCGACGAGCTGCATACAGGTAAGTACGGGGGGGGGGGGGGGGGGATAATCTAATATTTCTAGCACATGATTAGTCCCTAATAGCAAAGTTCCCAAAACAGCAGATTTTTAAAAAAACAATGGCAATGACAAATGGGCAAATAAGCAAATGGGCACATAACTGACTGTGGCGAAACCGGCCTCGCCACGTGTCCTTGGAGGGGGCTGCTTGCCCGCCTCTTGCCTTTGGACTATGGACCAGACTTTATGTGAATGTGTTATACACCAGATAGGAATCCCATGGAGCCCATTCATATGAAACTGACTGTAAAGACTTTGGCTCCATGGCGATTAAACTGTATTTGTGTGGTCCGAGCGCCATTCACTTAATAATGTGCGCTCAGACCTGAGCTATCTGGGGATATGTGAAATGTCTGTGTGTTATGTGTAAAATGTGACTTTATGTATTTTAAAGTGTTTTGTGTCTTTTTGCAACCATGTGCTTAATGGAGTCTTGTGTCTGTCCTGGGAGATAATTGAATTACTTATCTCCAGGATAGAAGACTCTGAAACTGGTTTGGGCCAGAAAGCCATGCTTCATTTAGTCACAAAGGACTTTTTACTAACATTTTGAACACCTTGTCTGATTTGTGCCATTTTTGAATATGTTGTTCCCCTGAATGGATTGATTGTGAATATGTAATTTTATGTGAATGTGATGTATGGTTTTGGAGTTATGAAAGTTATTAATATTGTATAGAACCTGTATATTTTAGCTTGGAGATAATTGAGCTGATACAAAGGTTAACTCAATTATCTCCCAAGCAGAGGAATGTACTGTAATTACTAGGATCCAAGTCTTTGTCCTATTCACTGTGTTTTCCCCAAGTTAAGATTGGATCCTATCTTTAATCCCTGTTTTTGTCACCTCTCCCATTGTCTTATGTAAGTCATTTAGTTTCCTGTGTGTATCTGAGCTGGGCACCTTTGTATCCTGAAAGGTGTGAGGCAGGATTTCCCTTTGTATGTCCTTAGGTTAAATTATAATCCTGTTATAGTTCCTTTGTCTAATCTGGTTTGTCAAGATGTTCAACTGTATATATTCTGTGTTTCTGTATCATTAAAGAGTTCCTGTTTTAACCCTCAAAGTGAAGTGTCGTCTCATTATTGGGGGAAGGATTTATTGTATGCTGTTCCAGTTTGACTGCTAGGAGAGTAAACCTATTCGTATGGTTCCTATTCAACTGTCTACAGCATTCATATGCTTGGGAGAATTTATTTGTTTCTCCGGTTCAGTGATTGTGGTGTCTGCCAGAGTGCTTGGAGTCCTCAGGAAGCGCTAGGAGCATCCTTCAATGGAGGTACCCAGTCGGGGTGCCAGGCGATCCGTTACAGTGGTGGCAGCGGTGGGATGGCGTCCTAGTGCGAGGTAGAGCAGCTCAGAGACATAGTTCGTTTGGAGTTACAAATTGAGGGCAACGCTAGCACACGTGCAGCGCCCCTGGGAGCAGAGGTATCCAGCGACTTGGAGCAGACAAGTATGGAATGCTCTGGCGATGATTGGATGGCCGAGGTGAGGCAGCGAGTGGCCCAGTATGGGGATGATTTACCCATGGAGGTACGCCGGGTGATCTGGAACCAGGTCACGGCCGAGCGAAACACAAGGCTGGCCCGAGAATTCCGTCTGGCGAAAGAGAGAGAGTATGCTCAGCGGAAGGAGTGTTGCAGCAGCCGAGTAGAGGCTGCATCCGAGGAGGCTAGCCGTCTCCCCCTGAGGCGGCCGCAGGAACCCGAAGTAGGGGTCCTCATAGACTGGTCCTGTGAGGAACCACAACAGGCAGGTGGAGATGGGACTGGCCCAGATCCCCAGCAGCAGCCGGAGTTGCCAGGTGCGGAAGCAGGTGGTCCTTACTCGCAAATGTTGAGGGACCTCACAGACTGGTCCTGGGAAGACCCACAGATGGCAGGTGGAGATGGGATGGCGGTCTCTCTACCGGCCCTACAGGGATGCTGGGCGGTCGGCCCAGATCTCCAGCGGCAGTGTGAGTCCCAGGGAGCCGAAGGTGCCGTCCTTCCTCCCCAGCGGCAGTGTGTACCCCAGGAAGCAGAGACCGTCTGTCTCGCACCCCAGCCGCAGGACCAAATATTGAAAGGGGAGACAGTTGGTCCCCCTCTCCACCAGCAAAGAGAGGGTCAGGGAGAGGAGCAGGTTACCCCCTCTCCCCAGCGGCAGTCTACAGTTCAGAGAGAGGAGCTTGTTACACCCTCTCTCCAGCGGCAGCCTAACCCACCAAGGGGAGATGTTAAGCCCCGCAACTATGCAGATGAGACTGTAGTCTCTGCACTTGCAGCACCAGGGGTAGGGACGGTCAGTCCTGTCCCCCAGCCACAGAGCAGTGTATCCAGAGGGGAGACAGTCGGTCTCCCCCTCCCACAACCAGGCTCCAACCAGGCTACTTCAGTGGTAGCGCTGGCACCCGGGCAGAGTACCGCTGGTCTCTGCCCACTCAGAAACCCACCAAGGCAGTCTACCAGCCCCCCGCACAGCCGTGGTGAGGCACCTGGACATGGACAAGTTGCTATTTTATCCAGGTGTAGTAACCAGTTATTGTGGGTGGGCTGTATTGCTGTTTGTGCTTCGTGGGTGGGTTGCTGGACTAACCAGGGCACTGACCGGCAGGAGGTCAGATACCCTGTTAGTCTGGATGGTAAAGGGGAGAAATGTGGCGAAACCGGCCTCGCCACGTGTCCTTGGAGGGGGCTGCTTGCCCGCCTCTTGCCTTTGGACTATGGACCAGACTTTATGTGAATGTGTTATACCCCAGATAGGAATCCCATGGAGCCCATTCGTATGAAACTGACTGTAAAGACTTTGGCTCCATGGCGATTAAACTGTATTTGTGTGGTCCGAGCGCCATTCACTTAATAATGTGCGCTCAGACCTGAGCTATCTGGGGATATGTGAAATGTCTGTGTGTTATGTGTAAAATGTGACTTTATGTATTTTAAAGTGTTTTGTGTCTTTTTGCAACCATGTGCTTAATGGAGTCTTGTGTCTGTCCTGGGAGATAATTGAATTACTTATCTCCAGGATAGAAGACTCTGAAACTGGTTTGGGCCAGAAAGCCATGCTTCATTTAGTCACAAAGGACTTTTTACTAACTTTTGAACCCCTTGTCTGATTTGTGCCATTTTTGAATATGTTGTTCCCCTGAATGGATTGATTGTGAATATGTAATTTTATGTGAATGTGATGTATGGTTTTGGAGTTATGAAAGTTATTAATATTGTATAGAACCTGTATATTTTAGCTTGGAGATAATTGAGCTGATACAAAGGTTAACTCAATTATCTCCCAAGCAGAGGAATGTACTGTAATTACTAGGATCCAAGTCTTTGTCCTATTCACTGTGTTTTCCCCAAGTTAAGATTGGATCCTATCTTTAATCCCTGTTTTTGTCACCTCTCCCATTGTCTTATGTAAGTCATTTAGTTTCCTGTGTGTATCTGAGCTGGGCACCTTTGTATCCTGAAAGGTGTGAGGCAGGATTTCCCTTTGTATGTCCTTAGGTTAAATTATAATCCTGTTATAGTTCCTTTGTCTAATCTGGTTTGTCAAGATGTTCAACTGTATATATTCTGTGTTTCTGTATCATTAAAGAGTTCCTGTTTTAACCCTCAAAGTGAAGTGTCGTCTCATTATTGGGGGAAGGATTTATTGTATGCTGTTCCAGTTTGACTGCTAGGAGAGTAAACCTATTCGTATGGTTCCTATTCAACTGTCTACAGCATTCATATGCTTGGGAGAATTTATTTGTTTCTCCGGTTCAGTGATTGTGGTGTCTGCCAGAGTGCTTGGAGTCCTCAGGAAGCGCTAGGAGCATCCTTCAACGGAGGTACCCAGTCGGGGTGCCAGGCGATCCGTTACACTGACAAATGGGCACATAGCTGACAAATGGGCAAAATAATACTGACAAATGGGCACATAACGGGCAAAAAGGCAAATTAATACTGGCAAATGGGCAAATAATTGACAAATGGGCAAATAACTGACAAATGGGCAAATAATTGGCAAATGGGCAAAATAACACTGGCAAATGGGCAAAATAATACTGACAAATGGGCAAATAACTGGCAAATGGGCAAAATAATACTGACAAATGGGCACATAACTGGCAAATAGGCAAATTTATACTGGCAAATTGGCAAATAACAGGCAAATGGGCACATAACTGGCAAATGGGCAAAATAATACTGACAAATGGGCACATAACTGACAAATGGGCAAAATAATACTGGCAAATAGGCAAAATATGACTATAGATACTATAGATAATACAAAGCACTATTTTCTGATTTTTTATATGCATATATTCATACATCCCTGCCTAAGACCTGTTCCCAAAAAGAAGACTCTTCAATTTCAAGAAACACGTCTGCAAATAAGTATTTTTGTGTTGTTCTATATATTTAGTTTTTATTTCAATACAGTTATTACTTCTAGCGCTCCAGTTTTATATTTATTTATAATATAGTGAAAGAGTTTAGGCATGCATGGGATAGGTATAAGGCTATTCTAGATATAAGACAAGGCCAGGGATTAATAAAAGTTTTACATTACTGAGAGGGTAGTGGATGTATGGAATAGTCTTCAAGGCGAGGGTGGTAGAGGTTAATACAGTGAAGGACTTTCAGCATGCGTGGGATAGGTATAAGGTATCCTAGATATAAGATAAGGCCAGGCACAAAGCGGAACAGTTGGGAGGCATGTAAGTTGCATTTCTGGGGTGGAGTTGCATGGTAGGGTTGGGGTGCCCTGGGGCAATTTTTGCACTGGGGCCCTGTGGTTTCTAGTTACGCCTCTGACCATATGAATTGTAGACTGGGGTCATTGTGGCTGATATTTACCACCCTTCCCAGATATTGTAAAACTAAAGTTCTCATGTTGCGCTGGAACATGCTCGACTGTTAGCAAACTGCAGTGATCTGATTTTTTTTATTACTGGGTAACTAACATTTGCCTTCCATGAGGAAACACCTTTCCTGAGCCATAGGTAGGCAATGGGGAAAAGGCAAAAAAGAATTGGGATGAGAGAGGGGAAAAGTGGAGAGCATATTTTTCCCCACCCTTGGAAAAAATCCTGCGGACCCCCATGCATTGGTGCTTGTCCTACTAGTAAGCCTAGAGTTGAAATCCCTGCTTACATACAGATCACCAGCTTACAAATTTGAAATCTTGATAAGTTACATGAGTATTAAGAAACAGTGTGAAATGGATATTTGAGAAACACAATTGATCATTAGTGTTTATTTTGAAGGGATCCCTCACATAGTGGCATAGTTTTACCCAAATACAAATGTTCTGCTCACTGTGCATTTCTATGTGCATCAGCGTTTACTATTGTTATTAGATAATACTGGTAATTAGCAGTGAAGGGAGTTGTAGTTTATTCATAGCTGTATGCTACTTACTTTCATGTGATTTGTGGATTTTACTGCTGGTCATTGAGAGTTCCACACTGGAATTTTGCAGATTCTCTTCTCTTTTTCGCATCTTGCCTCCCCTCCTCATCTTCTGAGGGATTGTTTTATGTCAACCTACAAGGCAAAGTATGACACACACAGGGCTAATGTAGGAGTAGCAGAATAGAACAAAGAGAAAATAAAAACACTTAACCCCTTCCTGACAAATGGTGCTTGCGTCCCAGATGATTCAAGCATGGTGATCGGTAGCCAGGAACTCTATGGCAGACACAAGATCAGGGTCTTAATAGACTCTGTGGGTCCCTGCCAAAAGTTTGCGATACCTCCCAATGTCCCAGGAAGTTCGGGCACAGCGCGATTAGGTAAAATGTAGCTGGTACTTGCTTTGGCTTGAGGCCACTCAAACTGACAGGAAGGAGGCCTCATCTGACAGGAAGGATCCTGCTGCAAGTCCCTGCAGCGGTATACAAGTACAGCTCATCGCAGGGAGCCGCAATGAGCTGTTTAACACTGGACTTACTATGCCGTCCTAACACCTTTTAGGTACTGTAAAATCAGGACGGAATATTAGGTCATAGCTTCGGGAAGGGGTAAAAGGCACTGTCTAGTGCTCAAAATGCATCTTCCAACTAATGCGCTATCAATGTTCTTTAAAATGCACGTTGTACATTTAGCCGTTTGCGAGAAACCAGGACTGCCCACATTAGCTGAGTGAAAGTCATTTCCTTTTTTGCTGCAGGGACCAATGAGAATAATTTCATTCACATGAATGGAATTTCCTGTCTCTCTAGTGATGTCATCAGACAATGTGTTGCACTGTTAAAAGATCCTAATGTGTACAAGAGCAAGTTTATCACAATCCGCAAAATGTTTTTAATTCCAAGAGCACAGGAAGTGACTAAATGAAACTACACTTTATATCCTCAGTGTGTATATAATCAGTGCTGCCTCACCTAACAGGAGGTTGACTTCTACTCCCTAACAAGATCACGACAAATGAAAAAAAACAAAAATGGGAACAGGTGGGGGTTAAAGTGATCAGCTGCTGGCCAACAAACCATATTGATGCCTGTCATATACTTCTACTTATAAATGAGCACTCTGTGCACTACCTGTCCTGAACCAATTCAATTCTACATACATTCCTTATACAAACTGCTTGGGGCCAGAAGTATTTTGGATAACAAATCATTTTAATAACATATAATTTCCACCAATAAGATATATTAAAGCCTCTAATCCAGTGGCAAAATTCGAGCACATATATCTATTTGCACACCTACGACATGCCCCATCACCCACGTTGCGCACCCACAACATGCCCCATCACCCACATTGCACACACATAAAAATGGCCAATCACCCCATTACATGCCCCCATTACCCACATTGCATACACGGTAAATGCCCCATTACCCCCATTACATGCCTCCATCACCCTCATTACATACCCACGTCACGTCCATTACATGTCCCCATCACCCCGGTTAATTGGAAGGAATGTTTGAAGCACCAGAGGTGTGCTTTAACACCTTGCGGCAAAGTGCCGCCCTAGGCGAGTGCATGGTTTGCCTTGTGGAAGATACACTACTGCTCTCATCAGTAGCATCAATGCAAATACTGTATAAAGTGGATATATAGGAAACAAGGTGATAATTGTTAACCATATTTGAACTTGCCTACCCAGAATCCCTTGCAGTGGTAGCTGCAGTGCAAGTTTGGGATTTCTGTGGGAAAAGCAAGTCTTCTGGCTTTTCTGATGTGTGAAGATTTGTGTTTAATAATGCCTCTGCTACCCCAGGTTTACTAATACCACCCACAGGCACCTGGAAGTCACCCCTAAGGTGGGTGCTGAAAGCAGAATAGGGAAAATAATAATAAACATGCAGTTGGCAGCGAAGACTTTAGGGTCACAATGTAATTTATAGACATATTTATCAAGAAAAACCTTATATTTATAAAGAAAAACACATTTATCGAGCAATTCAGAGACAGTGAGGTTTATTCAGTAAACTGGGGTGCACCGATGAGGGAGTAACAACAAATTAGCTACAAAAACTATCCCAACTTGGTATATGTTTTTCTGACTGAGAGATTAATGCCTGATTTGTATCCTTTTTTTAGATCACCACAGTTCAATATTTAGTGAACAAGCCTCCGAGTGCTAACACTGAAGTAATGTAATGCCGTTTGGTCTATATTTGGCACTTTTAACAGCTTAATATGGCCTACAGTGCCTTTATACTGTCATGTGCATAGCCAATGGAACATCTGTCACACAAATGGAAAGCTGCACTTGGGTGAAATACACTGATGTCTTTATTCTATGTCACTTAAGCTTTCCCACTCTTATGGTAGGGAAGAAGGTACGTTTTAAGAATGTCCATTAAGAGGGAGAGGGTGGAGAGCTTTGAAGTAAAAGTTGCAGGGTACACCAGAGATACAGTAATATATCCATTTGCTGTAAGGACAGGTGACACTTTTGACAGGACTAACCTAAACTAAAACTGTAGAATGTGCTATTTTTGCACAACCTCTTAGTTTTTTTTGTTTTGTTTTTTAATTAAAATTTTTATTGAGTCACACCCAACAGTGATTTGTAGAAGATATTGTGTCAAAGAAATTCTTATGAATGGGGACTCTATTTCGGTTTATAGAAAGCCAGTAGCATTACATGTATTCCATAAGCCGAAAGTCTATAAACCGAACAACATTCGGTTTATAGACTTTCGGTTTATATAATAGCAATAGCATTACATGTATTCTATAAACCGAAAGTCTATAAACCGAATGTCTTTCGGTTTATAGACTTTCGGCTTATGGAATACATGTAATGCTATTGGCTTTCTATAAACCGAAATAGAGTCCCCATTCATAAGAAATTCTTATGAATGGGGACTCTATTTGGGTTTATAGAAAGCCAATAGCATTACATACAATGTAATCGCCAAACCCCGAACTCCAACACGAACATACAGTGGAATGTCCGTGTTCGGGTCCGGGGTCCAAAAACCGCAATGTTCGGTACAAACCTGAACAGTGCAGTTCGGGTTCGCTCAACACTAATTATGATACATAAACAAGAGTACTATAATTCAAGGTAGTCAGCAGAGAATAACTGCAGATCAGTCCCTGGAAGGGGAAGCTCGATGATGTCTCCAGCAATTGTTGCGAGTGGCTGGGCTGGATAACAGCATCTGAGGTAAGTCCAGAGTCTGCAAAAATGACGGAATATCACTTGGGTCGTCAATAGACAGGATTTTGTCGCCTCTGGAAACAGACAGTGAGTACGGCAACCCCCATCTGTATTTTATGTTGTGGGACATACAATTTGAGATGAGTGGGTGCATTTTTATGCACCATAATGCTATCGAAGGTGGAAAATGCGGATCAGCAGGCCATCATGGGTAAACTGGGGCACTTTACGATATGCAGCCAAGAGCTCCACCTTGATCTCCGAGGTTTGTAGCTTAAGTATTACATCCCGCGGGGAATCTGCAGGAGCCTTCTGTGCTTTACGCAATTGGTAGAATTCTAGCTGCAGGGATGAGGTACCAATATCAGGACCGAGACAGGTGAGTAATTGTATGAGGTATGGCCGGAGTAAGGCGGGCCCAACCTTCTCCGGGATCCCCTGTACCCGCACATTGGTGTGACGCTGTTTGGCCTCCAGTAAGGCAATTCGTCTGGACGCATCCCCCAACGTCAGGGTCATTGCATGGGTAAGCTCGGAGGCTGTGTCTTGCCTCTGGGTTATTGCTGCAGCTGTGGACTCCAGCTCAGTGACTTTAGTCTGGATGTTAAGAATATCTGTCTGGACTGCCTGGATATCCGACCTCCATGAGGCCTGGAAGTCCGTGAAGAACTGTTTAATATCCACCTTGGTAGCAAAGGCTCCTCTATGATCCTCTTTCTGCTTCGAGGATTGGGGATCTGAGGAAGGGACTTCATCGGATTCATCTGAGGTGTAGTCAGATCCACTACGAGGAGGAGTAAATGGAGCTGCTGTCACGTTCAGTTGCGGCCTAGTAGGCCTAGCCAAAAGGGTAGCAATGTCTGAATTCTGACTAATTCGCAACTTTTCCAGCTGTTTTCCCTTCTTCCCCATGGTGACAGACGGCAATCCTCGATTAATTTTCCTCAGATTAGCCAGCGTAACTAATTATAAATCGATTATTAGTCTGGTGAGGCAGGGAGCTCAGGAGACATGCGACCGGTCACCATCAGAGTCAGCTCCGCCCCCCCAACCTCTTAGTTTTTAACAAGGGGTCCTTATCATGTCTACAGCTGTACATGTAGAGCATAAGAAATGATTGAAACTGATCTAGCATAAGAAATGATTGAAACTGATCTATACAGTGTATTAGCATAACTGCAAGCAAAGGCCTAAATTAGGAGATTTTATTTATTTATTTTTCACAAAAAAATGTACTTTTCCATTTGAAAAACAATACAACAGTATTTAAATTCCATAAGGCACTGTACACAAAGCAAAGTAAAAATGGCAGGAGATTTTATTTTTTAATGTGTCTGTGGAGTCTCCTGCTTATGACATTACCTATGGCACGGTATGCAAAACTGCTTTTCAATGGGAAATATGTAATTTGCATATCATGCCGCAGGTGATGTCATAAACAGGAGACTCCACAGACACATTCAAAACACATTTCTCCTAATTTAGGCATTTGCTTGCAGTTTTGCTAATACAATGTATCATTTTCAATAATTTTTTATGCTCTACAGCAGGGGTCCTCAAACTACGGCCCGCGGGCCACATGCGGCACCCCAACTACGGATGCGGCTGCAGGAAAATGAAAAAAAAACAAAAATCACCGCGACCGGATGTGACGTTATGTCACAACCGGATCCGGTAACTGTGTTTCCCTCCTCCGTGCCGGAGGGAACACTGCGCAAGACGTCTGGCTGGGGACACAGCAGCTGGAGGTAAGTGATGGGGAAACGGGGGAGGAGGGAGGTATAACGAGCACACTATGGAGCACACTGGAATGGCACACTATTCCTGGACATCTGACTGGCACAATATTCCTGGGCTCTGACTGGCATAATATTCCTGGGCATCTGACTGGCACAATATTCCTGGGCATCTGACTGGCACAATATTCCTGGGCATCTGAATGGCATAATATTCCTGGGCTCTGACTGGCATAATATTCATGGGCATCCGACTGGCACAATATTCCTGGACATCTGACTGGCATACAATTACTGGGCATCTGACTGGCATAATATTCCTGGGCTCTGACTGGCATAATATTCCTGGGCATCTGACTGGCATAATATTCCTGGGCTCTGACTGGCATAATATTACTGGCCTCTGACTGGCATAATATTCCTGGGCTCTGACTGGCATAATATTCCTGGGCATCTGACTGGCAAAATATTCCCTGGCATCTGACTGGCAAAATATTCCTGGGCATCTGACTGGCATAATATTCCTGGGCTCTGACTGGCATAATATTCCTGGGCATCTGACTGGCATAATATTCCTGGGCTCTGACTGGCATAATATTCCTGGGCATCTGACTGGCATAATATTCCTGGGCATCTGACTGGCAAAATATTCCTGGGCTCTGACTGGCATAATATTCCTGGGCATCTGACTGGCATAATATTCCTGGGCATCTGACTGACATAATATTCCTGGGCTCTGACTGGCATAATATTCCTGGGCATCTGACTGGCATAATATTCCTGGGCATCTGACTGGCACAATATTCCAGGGCTCTGACTGGCATAATATTCCTGGGCATCTGACTGGCATAATATTCCTGGGCATCTGACTGACATAATATTCCTGGGCTCTGACTGGCATAATATTCCTGGGCATCTGACTGGCATAATATTCCTGGGCATCTGACTGGCACAATATTCCAGGGCTCTGACTGGCATAATATTCCTGGGCATCTGACTGGCATAATATTCCTGGGCATCTGACTGGCACAATATTCCACGGCTCTGACTGGCATAATATTCCTGGGCATCTGAATGGCATAATATTCCTGGGCATCTGACTGGCACAATATTCCTGGGCATCTGAATGGCATAATATTCCTGGGCTCTGACTGGCATAATATTCCTGGGCATCTGACTGGCACAATATTCCTGGGCATCTGACTGGCATACAATTCCTGGGCATCTGACTGGCATAATATTCCTGGGCTCTGACTGGCATAATATTCCTGGGCATCTGACTGGCATAATATTCCTGGGCATCTGACTGGCATAATATTCCTGGGCTCTGACTGTCATAATATTACTGGGCTCTGACTGGCATTATATTCCTGGGCTCTGACTGGCACAATATTCCTGGGTATCTGACTGGCATAATATTCCTGGGCATCTGACGGGCATAACATTCCTGGGCATCTGACTGGCAAAATATTCCCTGGCATCTGACTGGCAAAAATATTCCTGGGCATCTGACTGGCATAATATTCCTCGGCATCTGACTGGCATAATATTCCTGGGCTCTGACTGGCATAATATTCCTGGGCATCTGACTGGCATAATATTCCTGGGCTCTGACTGGCATATTATTCCTGGGCTCTGACTGGCATAATATTCCTGGGCATCTGAATGGCATAATATTCCTGGGCTCTGACTGGCATAATATTCCTGGGCATCTGACTGGCGAAATATTCCTGGGCTCTGACTGGCATAATATTCCTGGGCATCTGACTGGCATAATATTCCTGGGCATCTGACTGACATAATATTCCTGGGCTCTGACTGGCATAATATTCCTGGGCATCTGACTGGCATAATATTCCTGGGCTCTGACTGGCATAATATTCCTGGGCATCTGACTGGCATAATATTCCTGGGCATCTGACTGGCACAATATTCCTGGGCTCTGACTGGCATAATATTCCTGGGCATCTGACTGACATAATATTCCTGGGCTCTGACTGGCATAATATTCCTGGGCATCTGACTGGCATAATATTCCTGGGCATCTGACTGACATAATATTCCTGGGCTCTGACTGGCATAATATTCCTGGGCATCTGACTGGCATAATATTCCTGGGCATCTGACTGGCATAATATTCCTGGGCTCTGACTGGCATAATATTCCTGGGCTCTGACTGGCATAATATTCCTGGGCATCTGAATGGCATAATATTCCTGGGCTCTGACTGGCATAATATTCCTGGGCATCTGACTGACATAATATTCCTGGGCTCTGACTGGCATAATATTCCTGGGCTCTGACTGACATAATATTACTGGGCTCTGACTGGCATAATATTCCTGGGCTGTGAACTGGCATAATATTCCTGGGCTGTGAACTGGCCCCCTGTTTAAAAAGTTTGAGGACCCCTGCACTACAGTCACAGTAAAACAATATTCAGGTGATACAGTCCCTTTAAATAAATCTGGCTGACAAGATAGTTTTAGTCTTGTTTCCTCTGAGAATACTTACTTACACAATAATCTCACAAAAGACAAAAGCTATATGCACATACATATTAATAAGAATATTTACCATTGCAAATTCAATTTTAAGATATGTAATTAGGTCACATAATTATACAAATTAAGCCATACATGGAATAATTAACTTTCATTTGTTTCATATGCAACTTTACCTTGTTAGAGATGTTAAATACTGTAATCGATGAAGATAAAAGGTGGGCTTTGCAAAATCCCTATCGACTTCAGAAAAGCACTGTCTAGTTGCAAACAATTTTAAGGGCTTGCTTTGCCCAGTTTGAACCATTTATAAAAGAATGAATAACAAAAGGCATTTTTTAACAAAGTTATGTCTTTTCCTGCTTTTAAGTCTGGTGAAAACAATTCATTTTAAAGGGGCACTCCCACCAAAATATGAAAATGGTTTTTTGTTCTCGCTTTGTTGATTTCAGATATGTCTTTTGTTTTTGTTACGTGAGTTTATTTTATGAAATATTTTACTAAACAAATGTGACTCGGCGCCACCATTTGGTGAAATATACCGTATTTGCTTGAATATAAGACGACCCTGATTATAAGACGACCCCCCAAACTTTGGATATTCCTTTAGGAAAAAAACTAAAAGCCTGAATGTAAGTAACTTGTATATATTCACATGTAAATAGCTTTTTCATATTTAATGAAAATGATGATATAAAAATGCATTTCTTGTTTTTATTTCCTTTTATGCCCATCTGCGCCCCACAGCCATTTGACCCACCAGACTTAGCCAATGCTGATCCTACCCCCCAGACTTGCCCAATGTTCCCCCTCCCCCCTCCCTCCCCTAGACTTGCCCAATGCTGGCTCTCCCTTCCCCAGACTTGCCCAATGCTTCCTCTCGTCTCCCTCCCTCCCACAATGCTCTCCCCCCTCCCCCAATGCTGTCTTTGCCCCTTTCCTCCTCCATCCCCCAATGCTGGCTCTCCCCCCTCCCCCAAACATAGCCAATCTACACTGGCTACCCAAATCTCCCTGGTGGGTAGTGGGGGCAGCCAGTGGATGTCCGCACAATACGTGCAGACATCCTCCGCTGCTGCCAGGCACTTCCGCTGTGACTTCTATGATGGACCATTGAAAGGTCCCGACGGACGTGCCGAGCAGCAGCGGAGGATGTCTGCTCACAGCTCTGCGTCGGGACCTGGATCCCCGTCTTATAGTCAGAACTCGATTTGAGGCCTGATTATAAGACAAACATTGAATATAAGACGATTTTCAGAGATTATATCACAAGGGTGCGGAGCTATGATTCTGTTTGATCTGGTCAATCTCCTCTCTTTTGCGTTTGGAAAGCAGGTAAAAAAAATTGTGTACAGCCACCTAGTCCTGCCCACTAGTGATACACAGGAGCCAGTAAGAGAGTAGGGGTGTGTTTTATGACATCATCATGCAGGCTCTGGCAACAGCTGTAAATTGAGACCTGCTGGAAGATTTCGGAAAATGTTGCATCATGGGTAAAATTCTCACATTGGATGCTGGACACATAATTTTATTTTTACTGTTATATGCAATTACCGTATTTGCTAGATTATAAGACGAGGTTTTTTTCAGAAAAAAAAATCTGAAAACTACCCCTCGTCTTATAATCGAGGTCTTCTTATAATCTGACCTCAAATTGAGGTCAGATTATAAGACATGGATCCAGGTCCCCAGCAGAGCTGCAGGGGACCTGGATCCCCCTCTCTAGCAGCAGGGGATGTCTGCGCAACGAGCGCAGACTCCCCTGCTTCCGCCTGGCACGACCGCCGGGGCTTCTGTGAAGAAGCCGGGTACTTCCGCTTTCGTCACAGAAGTCCCGGCGAGCGTGCCGGGCGGCAGCAGGGGAGGTCTGCGCTCATCGCGCAGACTTCCTCTGCTGCCCCACTAGGCACCAGGGAAAATCGGGCAGCTGGGGGATGTCTGCATGATACGTGCAGATATCCTCCATGCTGCCCGACATGGTAGTCTATTATGACGGACAGCTGTCCGTCATAATAGACTGCCGTGTCGGGCAGCATGGAGGATGTCTGCAAGTATCGTGCAGACATCCCCCGGCTGCCCCCACTAGCCACCAGGGATCAAGGTAAGGGGAAGGGAGGGAGGGGGGGGCAGAGAGACAGGGGGAGGGAGGGAGGGCGGCAGAGAGACAGGGGGGACAGAGAGACAGGGGGGAGGGAGGGGGGCAGAGACAGAGTCAAGGGGAGGGAGGGGGTTAAGAGACAGAGACAAGGGGAGGGAAGGGGTTAAGAGACCTCGACAAGGGGAGTGAGGGGGTTAAGAGACAGACAAGGGGAGGGGGGAGAGAGAGAAAAATGGGGGCAAGGGAAAGAGAAAGGCAGCATTGGCACATAAAAAGAAATAAAAACTAGAAATACATTTTTTGATATCATAAAAAAGCAATTTACATATGAATATATACAAGTTGAACTTTTTTCTTATAGGGTAGTTTTATATTCAGGCTTTTAGTTTTTTTCCTAATGGAATATCCAAAGTTTGGGGGGTCGTCTTATAATCAGGGTCATCTTATAATCGAGCAAATACGGTAATTCAAACAAAGAAAAAAAACCAGTGGCAGATGTCTTATATATGTGTTTGTTTTAAATGCACAGGTAATCTAGTTACATCTTATGGAAGTGGTAGAGTCCCATTAAGAAAAGAAGCACAGCAGCATTCATGGACAAGCTGTTTAGACTGAGTTACTATATAAAAGATCACAAGCTGATTATACAATACCAGTGCTAAGTGGATTAAGTACAAAGGTAAATCTCATCCCTCACAATACTGAGAATCAGCACATATAATTCCAGAGACTTTAAATTCCTTCAGGTTAAACCAACATTTACATTTTGTGATTGGACATCAAGTTCCCAAAACATCCACTACATTCCAGCAGTATTGAGAATTTGTAGCTGACTGACACAATGTAGTTGGGTAAACACACTTTCTTACTTACTGCGGTTTAAGCACAATTTATTGTGGGATTTATTTTGATGTGGATCTTTAATACACTTACACAAACACACACACTGGGGTAGTGTCAATAGCCCTTGTTAAAGTGGAGTTCGTTGTAAATTAATGGGTATTAAAGAACAACACAAAAATTAACTTATGTTTAATTGAAAGATTGGATCAAGTTTAGATGATTTATAAAAAAAATTCTCAAATGAAAGAATACAAATAAAGTACCTTATTAAGCCTTTTATTTTTTATTTTTTACTCTTTATCATTCTCTCAGGGAGCAGACATGTATGGCACCTGTTACCTACTCTGATACCCTTAACTTCTGTGTTATTGCGGAATGCAGCCGCAAGAGGTTCAATAGATAATGCATATAAAAATGGGGCCAGTGGGCAACCCTGACGAGTCCCATTTCTGATGTTTGAATCCATGGATGGACCGCGCACCTTGGCTCTCGGATTGGAATATAATGCGAAAGTCCTGTCTAGGAAAAGTCCGGATAAGCCAAATGCTTGCAGGGTGCTCGACATATAACCCCAATTAACTCTATCAAAAGCCTTCTCAGCGTTTAACGCAAGGAGAACTGAGGGAGCTTTTTCTTGATGTATTATCTCTAATATATCGAGCACCCTGCGGGTGTTATCTTCACATGATCTGCCTGGCATAAAGCCAACCTGGTTCGTGGTGATTAAATCTGTAATAACCTGGTTCAGTCTTTGAGCTAGAATTTTTGAATATATTTTGATGTCCTGGTTAATTAGGGAGATAGGACGGTAATTAGTGACTAGGGTCGGATCTTTTCCCGGCTTCAGGATGGGGATTATTTGAGCCTCTAACATTTCCTCTGAGAAAACCGTGTCCCCATCAATGCTATTATCTAGCCTTTTCAATATAGGGGTAATTACTGGGTCAAGGATTCTATAGAAAAGAGCTGGAAAGCCGTCCGGGCCGGGTGCGCTTCCACATTTCATTCCAAATATTGTCTTGGAGATCTCCAGCCGCGTAAATGGGCGGATGAGGATCTCCAATTTTTCAACCGGAAGTTTAGGTAAGGAGAGATCATTAAGGGATGCAGCAAAGGCTGTATTCTCCACCTATACATTGGGAAGGTTATATAAAGATTCATAATACATACTAAACGCTTCTCCTATGTCCTTGGGAGATAAGCATATTTTACCATTATATACTATTTTTTTATTCTGGTTTTTTTATTAAGTTGTCTCAGTTTATTTATTAGATCCTGTCCGACCTGATTATTTCCACAATACTATCTCTGCTTGAGCTTTGTTTATGTGAAATCTGCTTTTTCCTGTATTCTCTTTGTAATCGCTTTCCTTATCTCAGCTATTTCTGTGTTCCCTTGCACTGTATAAAAGTTTTTATACAGCGTCTGGTGGGAGTAAATGACATATGCCCAAAATAAGGAACTACTGTATTTATCACTTACAGACCTTTGCCCCAGAATTATAGAGTACTGAAATACTGTTGAATTATAAATATGTAACACATGGGGACTTAATTTGGTTTATCAGTGTAACTTGTAAGTTACTTATACTACTTATTTCTTATAAGGGACTGTTTTACCTAAACATTGATTTTACTGTGAATGTAGAGAATAAAAAATGATCTATACATTGCAGCAAATGCTTAGATTAGGAGGAAAAAATGTTTTACATGTGCCTGTGTTGTCTCTTGCTTATGACATCACCTGTGACTTGATATACAAAGTACACATTTCTCATTGAAAAGAGTTAATTTGCATCAGTGCTGTATTTACCACGAGGCATCCTAGGCAGATGCCTAGGGCGGCAAATTTTGGGCGGGCGGCAGCGCCCCCCAGCACTGAATAAAAAAAATGTGAAAAAACAAATCCGCCCCTTTAAAAAAAAAAAAAAAGACCGCGCTTGCAGGCAGAGACAGAGGTGAGAGCTGATCGGAAGATACCCCCTCACCATCTCTGCCTGCCAGCAGGCAGCACAAAGAAACCTCTGTGCTGCCTGTTCGGCTTTCCGTGCAGTGTGACACGGAAGTGCCGACAGTCACGTGACCGGCGAGCTGACGTCATACGAACAGGCAGCATGGAGGAGACCACTAGCCACCGGGGAAGGGTAAATGCTGGGGAAATGGGGGGGATTTGGGGAAATTGGCTGGGGCTTATTAAATGGCAAATAACACTGGCATATTATGAGGCAAATTGGCAGGGGCATATTAAATGGCAAATGGAGGAGACCATGCTGCCTGCCACTAGCCACCAGGGAAAGGTAAATGCTGCGGAAATGGGGGGATTTGGGGAAATTGGCTGGGGCTTATTAAATGGCAAATAACACTGGCATATTATTGGGAAAATTAGCAGGGGCATATTAACCCCTTGACGACAAAGGATGTGCCAGGCACATCCTGGGAGAAACTCCCTTAACGACAAAGGACGTGCCTGGCACGTCCTGCATTGAATGAAGCGGTTTTCGCGATCAACGATCGGGAAAACCGCTTTAACAGTGCTGGTCTATTGCCTCGACATCGAGGCAATAGCCAGCACCGAAATTTCTATTTCGGGACCCCCACGATCGCCCCACGGATCGATCGTGGGGAGCCATATTGACGGAGCATGCTGCTCCGTCAATATGGCTAAGTCCTCTGCCGGTCTGAGCTTCGGAAGTGAAAGTAACTTCACTTCCGTCGCTCTGAATATGCTACTTGACTACCCCTAGTGGTAGTTTAGTAGCATTGCAATGGGAAATATTTAAAATAAATATTTAATTAATTAAAAACAGGTTATTAGCTATATTAGCCTATAGGGTTAAAATTAAATATTTTTTAGCATAAGGGATAGGGTTAAAATTAAATTAAAGTTAAAAAATATTAAGGGATATAATAAGGATTAGAGTTGGGGTTAAATTTAGTGTTAGGGTTAAATTTTGGGTTCGGGTTGGGGTCAAAAGATCAATATAGGAAAAAACAAAAAAACACTATTTTTGGTTTTTGCCCCATAACTCGCAAAAAAATACCGAAAAATATGGAAACATGCATATTTTTGAACTCGGGAGAACATTTAGAAACTATTTAGATGGGGTCTTTTTTAATGATTTTATTTGTGTAAATTATATTTTAGGTCAAAGTTAGAAAAAGTGTTTTTTTTTTTAATTTTTCATCATATTTTATGATTATTTTTGTAGTAAATTATAAGATATGATGAACATAATGGTATCTAATGAAAGCCCTTCTTATGACGATAAAAACAACATATAATTTGTGTGGGTACTGTATGTGTGAAAGAAAAAAATTACAGCTAAACACAAACACCCTAGAGATGTCAAAACACCCATTGTCACCAAGGGAAAGTCAAGGTGAAAATGTCTTGTCACTAAGGGGTTAACTGGCAAATAATACTGGCATATTATGAGGCAAATTGGCAGGGGCATATTAAATGGCAAATAACACTGGCATATTATTGGGCAAATTGGCTGCAGGATATAAAATGGCAAAAAACACTGGCATATTATTGGGCAAATTAGCAGGGGGATATTAAATGGCAAATAACAATGGCATATTGTTGGGCAAATTGTCAGGGGCATATTAAATGGCAAATAACACTGGCATATTATTGGGCAAATTGGCTGCGGGATATAAAATGGCAAATAACACTGGCATATTATTGGGCAAATTAGCAGGGGCATATTAAATGGCAAATAACACTGGCATATTGTTGGGAAAATTGTCAGGGGCATATTAAATGGCAAATAACACTGGCATATTATTGGGCAAATTGGCTGGGGCTTATTAATGGCAAATAACACTAACATATTATTGGGCAAATCGGCAGGGGCATATTAAATGGCAAATAATACTGGCTTAATAGAAAAAACATAGTGTTCCCAACGCTGTATTCCTAGCTTTGAGCAGCACTTAGGCAGTGTGTCCCTAAATCACACCAATAGAACAAAGTATAAAACAGAAAAGCAAATAGTGCGCTTAAAGCAAACTGTGGAACATAAACAATATTCTGTGAATAATCAGTGAAGAGATGTTTCCAAAAATTACTTCACTGAAAGGGTAGTTGATGCATGGAATAGCTTTCAAGTAGAAGTGGTAAATGTTAATACAGTGAAGGAGTTTCAGCGTTATTGCCTATCATAGATATAAGATATGGTCAGGAACTAATGAAAGTTTTCTGAATTGTTTTTATTTTTTTTTAAATAAAGTTAGGAATAAATTGGGCAGACTAGATGGTTCTTATCTGCAGACATATTCTAAGTACAATATGGTAGCATATGTACATAAATATATGCCATTATATTGTGTTACAAATATGTCAGTATAAACCAATATACATACATTAATTTATGTATTAATTAATGAGCTATAATACATATACAGCTCATTAATAGCCCACTGATAATTTGCACGTTAATAGCCCACTGATAATGTGCTCATTAATATACCACTGATAATTTGCTCGTTAATAGTCCACTGGTAATTTGCTAGTTATTTGCCCACTGATAATTTGCTCGTTAATAACCACAGTCAATCCCCCCTCCTCTCCCTTTCCCCAGTACTTAGCTGGATGCTGCTCGTCCTTGGCAGTCTCCTCCGCAGCGTTTCTTCCTGCACACACGTTGCGTGCAGGAAATAAAGCCACTGGATATGACTTTCCATTTGTGACTAAAAGTCGGGCCTGGACTGCCAGCTGCTGCCTGATCGTGGCTGTCTCCATGTGATACCAGCTGCTGCCCGTTCGTGGCTGTCTCCGTGTGATACAGTCACTCGGGCCGCTGGGGCCCACGGGACAGCTGCGTTGGTCCTCCAGGAATTAATGGGCCCTGAGCAGCTGCCCCTTTTGCCCACGTTTTTTTTTTTACTTTTTTTTTAAGGTCCGGGGAGCCACTATCATGGTCACAGGAGTCGACAGGGCAGCCGGGCCCCTGGAGTGACTGGCTCAGCCGCAGCTGCGACCCCTGTGACCATGATAGTTAATTGTATTATTTCATTAAATAAATTCTTTAAAAAAAAGCCTACACTTGATGCAATCTTTCAATTAGACAGAACTTCATTTTCAGCACTGAAAGGGTTAACCTGTAAAAAAAAAAATGTTGGGGGGCGTGTCCGGCCGGCAACAGAGATGGCTGCCTAAGCGCGTTGCTCGTCTCCTTCCCAGACTGAAAAGACCGCAAAACACTATCTCCCGCGACCATGGGAAAAAAAAAAAGACCCCCGGAGAGCCTGAGACCCCAGACAACAGAAGGAGACAAGTGTCTGCCTCGCTACGCGAGTATTTTCAAACCCCGGCGGACTTGGCCTCGCAACCACGCAATGACCACGAGGCCTCCGAGGCCTCCTCGCCACCACAATCGCAAACCTCTGACGACTTATTGGCAACCAACCCACCGATGCCACTCGATGAACCGACATCAGAGGTAACAGCCCGTCAGTTATTCTCTTCCGCTCCGTGGAAAGAGGATTTTGGGATGCTCATCGCGGAACTGAAACTTACCGTCACGGAGGCAGTCACGGCACTCAGAGCAGACCTCAAAGGAGTGGAAACTCGTATTGCGACCCAGGAGGTGGAGCTCGACAAACAGGCCCAAAGAGTCTCACAGGTAACTTGTTCGGTAGCGCAACAGGCCATGGTACTAGCGGACTACCGAAGAAGGATCGAAGATTTAGACAACAATATTCGCCTCAGAGGGGTCCCGGAGACCCAGACTCCCAACCCAGAAGACACAGCCCTGCTGACCGCGAACATATGCAACGCTCTGCTGAGCCGCCCGCCCGACTCTCCATTTGGAATGAACAGAGTACACCGGGCCTTACAGCCGCGAGGCCCACCGGCAGCTATGCCACGCGACATTATTTGTTGCGTGACAGACTACCACCTTAAAGAGGCAGTTCTTCGAAAGGCGAGGGAAGCTGGTACTTTTCGTTATGAGAACAGCGAAATATCATTTTACCAGGACCTCTCAGACCTAACACTCCAAGCCCGCAAGGTCCTCCGCCCTCTGACACAAGAACTCCACAGACGTGGAATCCAATACTACTGGGGACATCCCTTCAGCCTCCACGTGCGAGATGGCTCCGCTACCAAAATCCTGCGCCACCACCAGGAGCTCCCCTTATTCTTGGAGGAGTTGGGGCTTCCTGGGATGGATATACCCGACTGGAGTCTCCCGCAACCGAGACAGGGGAACACAAGGGCTCCACTCCCCCAGAGGCAGCGCTCTAGGGTGATCGCCAGACACTGCGGCGCTCCAAATACACAACGTACATTAACGGTCCCACACCATCCTACGCCCACAGACAGAGAGGAATAATTGGGAACTGGACATCCCAACCCTGAGCCACCTTAATTCGTTATGAGGGTCCTACGGATCTGGAACAGCTCATACTGTTCTTCGGTCTCTGACGGCTACCTGAGGAACTCATACATAATCTCCTCGCCCACCCATTGGATTCACTGTGGATTATATAATATTTTTTCTTCTTTTAATACTGCACGGAGGGAACCTACATGAGTCCCACTGGAGCACCTGGTCGAGGAAGAAGGTCGACTGGCTTACCACACTTAGCCCTCCAGATGAGGTTAACTCGAGCAGGGCCGGCCTTAAGTGTTCCGGCGCCCTGTGCGGGCTTCCCCCGTGGCGCCCCCCCCCCCGTCTCTTTCACCCCCCTATGTTTGTGTCTCTCTCCCTTCCCATGTTTGTCCCTTTCCTCTTCCTTGCCATGTCTGTCTCTCTCTCTCTCTCTCCCTCTGTTCTGTCTCTTTCCCCCCGTCCCCTATTCTGTCTCTCTCCCCCCGTCCCCTGTTCTGTCTCTCTCCCCCCCGTCCCCTGTTCTGTCTCTCTCCCCCCGTCCCCTGTTCTGTCTCTCTCCCCCCCGTCCCGTTCTGTCTCTCTCCCCCCGTCCCCTGTTCTGTCTCTCTCCCCCGTCCCCTGTTCTGTCTGTCTCTCTCTCCCCTCCCCCTGTTCTGTCTCTCCCCCCTAACCCCTGTTCTGTCTGTCTCTCTCTCCCCTCCCCCTGTTCTGTCTGTCTCTCTCCCCCCTAACCCCTGTTCTGTCTCTCCCCCCTAACCCCTGTTCTGTCTGTCTCTCTCTCCCCTCCCCCTGTTCTGTCTGTCTCTCTCCCCCCTAACCCCTGCTCTGTCTCTCCCCCCTAACCCCTGTTCTGTCTGTCTCTCTCCCCTCCCCCTGTTCTGTCTGTCTCTCTCCCCCCTAACCCCTGCTCTGTGTCTCCCCCTCCCTTACCTTTGCCTGAAAAGGTGGCTCCAGGGAGGGGGCGGAGCTAAACGGCACAGCGGTGTAGCTCCGCCCCCACACTCCGGGAAGCAGAGCACAGTCTGCATTACGGGGAGCCATGGGCAGCAAGACTGTGTGCTGCTCGGCTCCCCATGCTTAATGCCGGCATGGGAAGCCGAGCAGCACTATCTCATGCTGCCCGGGGCTCCCAGTGAAGCAGATGCTGCTCTGCTTCCCGGGGTGGGGGCGGAGCTACACCGCTGTGCCGGTTAGCTCCGCCCCCTCCCCGGACCATCAGAGAATGCCGAGCAGAGGGCTGGTGAGGGGGGATCTTTTGATCTCCCCCAGCCAGTCATTGCACAAGAGTTTGTTTCTTATTATACTCGACTGTACAATCTCAACCCCACACGATCCCCAGGCCAAGTGGACCGACAACGTAGGGAGATTAGACAGTACTTAGATAAGCATTTAAAACGCAAACTCACTACAGAAGACGCGGAAAAGGGCAAACAACTACACACACAAACGTTGGCAGCTACAATCTCCCTTATCCCAAAAGACGGTAAAGACCACGACCTCTGTGCAAATTATCGCCCTATTTCTCTGCTTAACGCAGATGTTAAATTGTTTTCCAAAATTCTGGCTTTGAGAATTCACAGATTCCTCCCAAACCTAATCCATCCAGACCAAACGGGCTTTGTCCCGGGTCGGGAGGCCAGGGACTGCACTATGAGGGCACTTAACCTGATACATCATACCGGGGCCTCCGGCGTGGGCTCGGTCCTCCTGTCGACAGATGCTGAAAAAGCCTTCGACAGGGTGGACTGGGGCTACATGCTGGAGGTCCTACAGCACATGGGGTTCGGACCTCACATGCTCGTGTGGGTGTCGTCCCTGTACTCCCGACCCTCGGCCAGGGTCCGTATTAATGGTGCTCTCTCCGAGTCGTTTCCAATCACTAACGGGACAAGACAGGGATGCCCCTTGTCACCCCTCTTGTTCGTTCTGTCATTGGAACCATTTATGGAGGCGATACGCCAGAACCCAGATATCACGGGGATAGACGTGGGAGGTTCCCAACACAAGGTGCTCGGGTATGCAGACGACTTGCTGTTCCCACTCTCCAACCCCAGGGTGTCCGTCCCGGTACTCCTTTCAGAATTTCACACTTACGGGGCAATAAACCTCAATCTATCGCAAACATGTAGCAAATACCATAGCACAATCGTTCCCTTTTAGATGGTGTAAGGATAAACTCAAATACTTAGGCATTTGGGTCTCTGCAGACCTCTCCAGATTATACACCCTTAAATTTCTCCCAATATTACCCACAATCCAGAGGGATTTCCGGATCTGGTCATCTCAACATATTTCATGGACCGGTAGAATAAACACAATAAAAATGGTCACTCTTCCAAGAGTCCTTTACCTATTTCAAACAATCCCGATAGCTCTCCCACTAACTTTTTTTAAATCCTAACGTTCCATATTCACGAGGTTTGTGTGGGCACAGAAAGCAAAGAGGATCAAACTAGACCTTCTAATACAATCTAAACTGAAAGGGGGACTAGGTCTCCCATGTATACGTACCTACTACAGGTCCAGCCATTTACTCAGGATCATGGAATGGTCACACAACCCCCCCCCCCCCCCCAAAAGTTATGGCTACAGGTTGAACAACAAGCTGTACAGGTCCCTCTGGCTAATATACCCTGGATTCCCCCACACGTAGCTAAACCATTGGTCAAACCCAACCCGTTTATTGCAGCATCACTCGCTATACTCCACACGAGCTACCGCTCGTTCAATCTTACCACCTATCCATCCCCACTGACGACGATACGGGGTAACCCAGATTTTACACTGGGTATGTCGGGAAGGTTTTTCTTGCGCTCAGCGGCAGACGGTTCCCACCGTTTAGCGAATTTTATACAGAACGGACAGGTTCGCCCACTAGCTCATTTGATTCCAGATAGACCACTTTCTGTCATGGACCATTTCCAATATTTGCAACTAACCAATTTCGTACAAACTCTGGCAGGAAAACACCACTTACACAGGGATAAGACCCCGTTTGAGGACTACTGCGCAGGTGATACTCTACCCAGACATGCCACCTCCCTGATATATAAGACACTGCAAAATGCAACAAATGGCCCTCTCCCGGCCTTCGTGGGTCGCTGGGAAAACGCTCTTCAACTGACCCTAACCACACCCCAATGGGAAAAAATATTCCTCCTCACCCATAAGACCTCAATACAAAACAGAACCCAGGAAATGTCATACAAACTGTTGACACAATGGTATAGGACTCCATCAGTCCTCCACAAAATATTCCCGGATACCCCCGATATCTGTTGCAGATGTGGAGCATCTCCAGCACATGTGCTGCACATTTGGTGGGAATGCCCTTTGATCTCTCCATTTTGGACTAAAATACACAACACACTAAAAACTTTCACGGACCACCTGCCCGCATTTACACCGGCAGCGCTACTATTGCATCACACTCCCATCCCGGTCAGCCAATACAAAAAGTCGATAGTCCGCCACCTACTAAACGCGGCTAAAGCGCTTATCCCGCGCCATTGGGGTGACCCTATGCCCCCCACTCTGTGTGAATGGATTACCGCGGTAGAACATATCCGCAAGATGGAACACCTAAACACACAACCAGGTGACCAAATGGATAAATATACACAAATGTGGTTCTACTGGATGGAATTTGTGGGTGACCCCAATACCGCAACTAAACTGTAAACGACGAAACCCCAGAGAGGACATGGTTGGATGGCTGGTATCTCCACCCACCCACCCCCCCTCCTGGTTCCTAACACCTACAATACCACAAGATTTTACTGGTCTCTGTATAAATATATGTGTTTTTTTTTTGTTTTGTTAGGTTTCGAGATTGTTCAGGACTTGATGATTGTATGGGGAAAAACAAGGGAAATTATTGGTTTATACATGGTGTGATGTAGATATGTACCCACGTTCACCCCCCCCCACTGCCATTTTTTCCTCCCCCCCCTACCTCCCACCCTCGATTGTCATTTTGTTTATTGTTTGCTGTAATTTTCTTTATTGAAAACCAATGAAAAAAAAAATGATTTACAAAAAAAAAAAAAATGTTAGGAGAGATCTTCCAATGTCCCTTCCCCCCAAATTAAAATGTTTGACCCATCCCCCCCCCCCCGGGACCAACGACCTCCTGCTATCCCCATGAAATAAAAAAAATTGTCCCCTAGTGACTGTTGGCTGGCACGATGCCCACGATCACTAAGTAAAAATAGTTGGTGGCTCCCAGGGGCAGCATGCCAGCGCGTGCCTGTGGCCTCCAATACAATCAAACAAGGAGGACTGGGAATTTAACAAAAACAGCACTATGTCAGCCAATCTGAAGCTTCCCTTTACCAGGCCTACTACTGGCGGGTCTTTTAAGCCAGCCAATAGTAGGGTTGTGGCAGGGAGGCTTCAGAGTACCATCTCCAGAGAAAGCCGATACTGTCGTATACCCAGCGAAATGCGCCAAGAAAGCTAATATTTTGTACCACACCACTGGAGTACTGGACATCTACTCCTGGGACTCCATTGTGGACTCTTCCTGCATACCGCTGTTTAGCCTTTTTTCTGCTGAGATCCTGTGTGTCATTGAATGAGCTGAATTGTGTTGTTAAGCAGTACTACACTGTGTATATTTTGATTCCAGAGTAAAGGTTTCTTCTGGAACTTTTAATATTTGGTCTTCCTTATTGATTCACTGAGGCTCTGATCGAGTCTGCAAGTTTTTGCATTTACATCTTCTTAACACACCAAAGTGTTGTAACATATTGCACTACTGTATTCTTTGTATTTTTACATAACATCCTGTGCCTATCCAACCTGTGCATACAGCATTTCCTAAAATACGGTAACAAGACTTGCAGCTGGGTTGGTCTATTAGGGCTTCTAAAGTCAAATATTTGCATACCTCCCAACATGTACCGAAACTGGACTGCGGGGGGCTTGGGAGGTAAAATAAACCTCTGGGTAAACTAACAGCGCTACTGTGTATGCACAGTATGCTACACATATGCAGTATACATTCACAGGGAATAGCTGGAGAATGTCACAACGAGCTTGCGCTTCACTGGAGAATGCAACCCAGAGCTTGCATGTCATAGGAAATAGTAACAGGCTGGAGAGTGTAACACAGAACTTGAACTTCACAGGAGAGAGTAACAGGCTGGAGAGTGTAACACAGAACTTGCACTTCACAGGAGAGAGTAACAGGCTGGAGTGTGTAACACAGAGCATGCACTTCATAGAATGTAGTTACAGTCTGGAGAGTGTAACACAGAGCTTGCACATCACAGGATATAGTAACAGGCTGGAGAGTGTGACACAGAGATTGCACTTCACAGGATATAGTAACAGACTGGAGAGTGTAACACAGAGCTTGCACTTCACTGGATATAGTAACAGTCTGGAGAGTGTGACACAGAGATTGCACTTCACAGGATATAGTAACAGACTGAACAGTGTGACAGAGCTTGCACTTCACTGGATATAGTAACAGTCTGGAGAGTTTAACACAGAGCTTGCACTTCCCAAGATATAGTAACAGACTGGAGAGTGTGACAGAGCTTGCACTTCACTGGATATACCGTATTTGCTCGATTATAAGACGACCCTGATTATAAGACGACCCCCCCAAACTTTGTATATTCCTTTAGGAAAAAAACTAAAAGCCTGAATATAAGACTACCCTATAGGAAAAAAAAAAGTTTAACTTGTATATATGTAAATTGCTTTTTAATATGTAATAAAAAATTGAAATTATGCAAATGCATTTCTTGTTTTTATTTCCTTGCGGCCTCTCTCTCCCCCCCCCCCCCCCCAGCGTAGTCTCTCTCTCTCTCTCCCCCCTCTCTCTCTCTCTCTCTATCTCCCCCCTCTCTCTCTCTATCTCCCCCTCCTCTCTCTCTCTATCTCCCCCTCCTCTCTCTCTCTCTATCTCCCCTCTCTCTCTCTCTATCTCCCCTCTCTCTCTCTCTATCTCCCCCTCTCTCTCTCTATCTCCCCCCTCTCTCTATCTCTATCTCTCTCTCTCTCTCTCTCTCTATCTTTCTATCTCTCTCTCTCTCTCTCTCTATCTTTCTATCTCTCTCTCTCTCCCCCCCCCCCTCTCTCTCTCTCTATCTCCCCCCTCTCTCTCTCTATCTTTCTATCTCTCTCTCTCTCTCTATCTCTCTCTCTCCATCTCTCTCTCTATCTCTCTAATCTCCCCCCTTTCCCTGGTGGCTAGTGGGGGTAGCTGGGTGATGTCTGCACGATACGTCCGTCATAATAGACGGAGGTGTCGGGCAGCATGGAGGATATCTGCACGTATAGTGCAGACATCCCCCAGCTGCCCACTTTTCCCTGGTGCCTAGTGGGGCAGCAGAGGATGTCTGCGCGACGAGGACTTCTGTACCCGGCTTCTTCATAGAAGCCCCGGCGGTCGTGCCGGGCGGAAGCAGGGGAGTCTGCGCTCATTGCTGGGGACCTGGATCCATGTATTATAATCTGACCTCAATTTGAGGTCAGATTATAAGAAGACCTCGAATGTAAGACGAGGGGGATTTTTCAGAGCATTTGCTCTGAAAAAAACCTCGTCTTATATTCGAGCAAATACGGTAGTAACAGTCTGGAGAGTTTAACACAGAGCTTGCACTTCACAAGATATAGTAACAGTCTGGAAAGTGTGACACAGAGCTTGCACTTCACAAGATATAGTAACAGACTGGAGAGTGTAACACAGAGCTTGCACTTCACAAGATATAGTAACAGTCTGGAGAGTGTGACACAGAGCTTGCACCTTACAGGATATAGTAACAGTCTGGAGAGTGTAACACAGAGCTTGCACTTCACAGGATATAGTAACAGACTGGAGAGTGTAACATAGAGCTTGCACTTCACAAGATATAGTAACAGTCTGGAGAGTTTAACACAAAGCTTGCACTTTACAGGATATAGTAACAGACTGGAGAGTGTAACACAGAGTTTGCACTTCACAGGATATAGTAACAGTCTGGAGAGTGTAACACAGAACTTGCACTTCACTGGATATAGTAACAGTCTGGAGAGTGTGACACAGAGCTTGCACTTCACAAGATATAGTAACAGACTGGAGAGTGTAACACAGAACTTGCACTTCACAAGATATAGTAACAGTCTGGAGAGTGTGACACAGAGCTTGCACTTCACAGGATATAGTAACATTTTGGAGAGTGTAACACAGAGCTTGCACTTCAAAGGATATAGTAACAGGCTGGAGAGTGTAACACAGAACTTGCACTTCACAGGATATAGTAACAGGCTGGAGAGTGTAACACAGAGCTTGCACTTCACAGGATATAGTAACAGTCTGGAGAGTGTAACACAGAGCTTGCACTTCACAAGATATGGTAACAGTCTGCAGAGTGTGACACAGAGCTTGCAATCAACCTAAGGAAACTGTAGCACAATGCCAAGAGAGATGGTGTAACGGACCGTCACACCCAGCAAGTCTTTCCTGGACCCTTGCTCTTTGTACCCAAATAGACAGGACATCTAGCAGTTAGGTACAGCAAGATTGAACTACTTTATTTGACAAACAACACAGACTTTTAAAAGACATACACATAACATTAGTATACAATGGGGGGAAGGAACTAAACATAGTCCTCCAACTAACTGGGGCTAGGAAAAGATTAGACATTCAGTCTGCAAACCAAATTACCATACAGTGAGTAGACACACAGTAAGAAACATAATGTACACAACATAATCAGTTTACCAGTTAATCCAGTTAAAACAGAACAATGGATGTTGGAGTAAACTATTGGAGTCACTGTCACATTATAAACTTTCAGGGTGGTCTACTAACAGAATTAAACATTACATATAACCCAATACACTAACAGAATATAACTAACTAACAATTTTAACGTATAGTGCTATGGCACATCCCTTACCCAGGTAGTCCATTCATTTGTGAGTAGGTTCGGTAGATTCAATCTACCGAACACCCAGGCAGAAAGGCACGAACAAGCCTTTCTGTAGGGGAAAATGGTAGCTTTTACAATGGGGCCATAGTCCAGAGGCAGCAGGCGAGCAACCAGGCTTCTCCAGAACATAGTGGCGAGGTTGGTTCCGCCACAGATGCCAATTAGAGTAGCCAGGAACAGCTTGGTTTAATACAAGAATACGATAGACCAGCCAGGGATTTTCATTGGTAATTTGACGAGCCAGAGCCAGTGGCGTAGCGTGGGTTGTCAGCACCCGGGGCAAGGCAAGTAATTTGCGCCCCCTAACCCGTGGATTTTAGCACTCGAGTCTCTTCTACTAGATTAGTTAAAGAAACCCTTACCCCCCAAGCACATGTATTGTTTGTTATGAAAATACTTATGTAATTAAAGTAAAATGCATCTAAATACAAGTTTATTTTCCAACACTTTATTGAGTGCGAACATGCATTACACACATTCTCCACATTTTCAGCAGGTTTTAACCCTTCACATGTAAACATAGCAGTTTCAGAGAAACTGCTACGTTTACATTTGCGGTTAAGGCAGCCTCTAGTGGCTGTCTTCCGGACAGACACTAGAGGCGCATCTGCGACGCTGGAGCCTGGAGGCACACTTCGCCTCCATCGCGCAGAGTGTCCATAGGAAAGCATTGAGAAATGCTTTCCTATGGACACTTTGAATGCGCGCGCAGCCATGCGCATTCAGCTCCAGTGACGTCGGACGGGGAGCTGACGTCAGACAGGTCACCAGCACCGAGGGAGCCTGGCGCTGGATTAAGGTAAGTAACTGAAGGGAATTTAACCCCTTCAGCGCCACGGGAGTGGGACCCTGAGGGTGTGGGCACCCTCAGGGTACTAAAGTGTCAGGAAAACCACTTTGTTTTCCTGACACTATAGTGATCCTTTAAGAGTTTAAGGGGTTATTTTGGCCTGGGGAAGCCAAATGGTTATACACCTATGCTTTAAACCAGGAGTAGACATCCTTTGCCACTCCAGATGTTGTGGACTACACCTCCCATGATGCTTTGCAAGCCTTAATGGAGATGTAGTCAAAAAACAAAGGGAGTGTCAAAGGTTACCTACCCCTGCACTAAACCAAAAATATATAATACAGTTCCTACCCCATAAATATAATATTTAATGCTATGATATTTAATGCTCTCATCCAACCCCCTTCCCTCCACAGTTCCTAATAAATATATTACAAATATAATTCCCTCACCCCTGTAGCCCCACCTATTTACATTTCCTTCTACATACACACATATATATAGATTATTCATTAGGCCACAAATGTAAAAAATATAATCATTGCCTCATCTCAAATTCCCAAGTCAGATCTTTCCCATCCCCCCCCCCCTCTTCCCCTAATACACTGCTGACCCCTCCCTCCCCTAATACACGGCTGACCCCTCCCTCCCCTAATACACAGTTGACCCCCATCCCCTAATACATTACTGCCCCCCTTCTTCCCTTCCCCAATACATTACTGCCCCCCTTCTTCCCTTCCCCAATACATTACTGCCCCCCTTCTTCCCTTCCCCAATACATTACTGCCCCCCTTCTTCCCTTCCCCAATACATTACTGCCCCCCTTCTTCCCTTCCCCAATACATTACTGCCCCCCTTCTTCCCTTCCCCAATACATTACTGCCTCCCTTCTTCCCTTCCCCAATACATTACTGCCTCCCTTCTTCCCTTCCCCAATACATTACTGCCCCCCTTCTTCCCTTCCCCAATACATTACTGCCCCCCTTCTTCCCTTCCCCAATACATTACTGCCCCCCGTCCCCAATACATTACTGCCCCCCTCCCCCATACATTACTTACCTCCCTCCCCCATACATTACTTCCCCCCCTCCCCATACATTACTTCCCCCCCTCCCCATACATTACTGACCCTCCCCTCCCCCATACATTAAATGACCCCCCCTCCCCTCCCCCATACATTAAATGAACCCCCCTCCCCCATACATTTAATAAACCCCCCTCCCCCATACATTTAATAAACCCCCCTCCCCCATACATTAATGAACCCCCCTCCCCTCCCCATACATTAATGACCCCCCTCCCCATACATTAATGAACCCCCCTCCCCTCCCCCATACATTAATGACCCCCCTCCCCCATACATTAATGACCTCCCTCCCCTCCCCCATACATTAATGACCTCCCTCCCCTCCCCCATACATTAATGACCTCCCTCCCCAATACATTAATGACCCCCCTCCCCTCCCCCATACATGAATGACCCCCCTCCCCCATACATTAATGACCCCCCCTCCCCCTCTCCAATACATTAATGACCCCCTCCTCAATACATAATACAATAGGTCCCCCAAGCCCCTTTATTCTTACCTTTACAAATTCCACTTCCAACAGCTCAGGGAAGAAAGGCCGCGATGCAGTTTCAGAAGAGCCTCCGCCGCGCAGCCGCCGGATGTGACGTCACGCCGTCATTTGCCGCTCACATCCGGCGGCTGACAGGAAGTATCGCGCGGTTGTGGCTGCGCCCCCCCAGATATTGCGCCCGGTGCGGCCGGCCCCCCCTGCACCCCCCACGCTACGCCCCTGGCCAGAGCCATACACACGGAAATCAGAGCTTTTATCTTTGGAGCAGAGCGTGCTCTGCCCTAGCCGCTCATCATGTACACACCTCCATTCAGTCTTGCGCTCTGGAGTCTCCTAAATGTGATCATATAGCAGTATTACACATCAATGTGTGGAATGTATATATAATTATACTGTTATACATCCACAGCCTTTTCATTCTACCTTGATTGTGTTCGTCCCACACATTCTTATATCACCTGCAGTCTCTAATTTCTCTCTTTTTATTCATGTTCTTTTCTCTCTTCAGTTCCTCCATTGAAAGCTTTCCACTTACAGTTTGCTTACCCTCCCCAATCTTACCTTACAAACATTGGGGTCAACTCAATAAGAAGTGAACTATGGCAATCTAGGGGGTAGCAATCCAGCCGATTTCAGATAGATCTTTTGTTTTTTTTATGTGAGTTTATTTAATATAATATTTTACTAAACAATTGTGAGTAAATATTTTGAGAAATATAGTGTTTTTGAGTGCCACACCACAGTAACTTTACAGAACTAGTATCTCACTATGGGGCTACGGACACAGAATGTAGTCTATAAGTGACTTATAGACTTTAATGAGAGGGTAATGTAACTATTATACCACAAGGGGGCAGAGTTATGATGACCTGTTTGATCAGGTCAGTCTCCTCTCTCTTCCAGAAAGATGTACATTTTGTGTTGGAAGGCAGGTAAAAAACAAAAAGGTGTTCAAAGCCACCTAGTCCTGCCCACTAGTGATACACATGAACCAGTAAGAGAGCAGGGGTATATCTTATGACATCATCCTGCAAGCTCTGCCCACAGTTGCAAAGTGAGACTTGCTTAAAGATTTTGGAGAATGTTGCATCATGGGTAAAATTCACAAAATGGATGCAGGAGATAGACACCTAATTTAATTTTTACTTTTATATGCAATCAATTCAACACAGAAAAAAAAACTGTGATATTTGTCTTATATATGTGTTTGTTTTAAATACACAGGTAATCTAGTTACATATTTTGTAAGCGGTATTGTCCCTATTTACTCTGAGAATGTGTGCACCGTTTAACACCATGCAACATCACACCCCATCACAAGTTATACCCTTTGATGCCCCATGTTAGCAAGATTGAAAGTAGAGAGGTGTGCAGTTCACTTTAACTTAACAAATTAACTTCCTTATGTTACATATTCTTTGGCTATACTTCTCATATTCTTATCTTTTTATCAATAAATATAGCAATTTCTATAGTTAAATTACCATAAACGCTCATAATATGCTCTGGATGTCTCTCTCTTCAATATGTTTGTTTTCGTTTCTGTCTCACCGCTGCGAAACCTTTTGCAACACTATTTTAGAAAGGACACTCTGTTCAGTTTTAAGTTAAGAGGAAGATTTATATCATGTGACTTCCTTGTGGTTAATCAATTAACAAACAGAACCATTATCCATCAGTATTCTCTTGATATTACATAACCTTGTTAATGTCACTGCAGCATATATTTTGGGACGATCCACTAAAATGTGAGTAGAGGTGAGATGAATCTTTCATCTCACCAGTTTAACTATATATATATTTTTTACATATATATATATATATATATATATATATATATATATATATATAGGACTTTTGAATAAATAATATTGGCTGGTGACTGGTGATGAACAGAGCCAGGGAATGCCCAAGTGCCCCCCATGTAATAAATGGGGCAAGGAGCTTCTCAAGTGCCCATGGGGCCGGGGCTGGCCTAAGGACCTAGTCCCTCTCTTAAATATATGGGGCAAGGACATAGCTACCCAAGCCAAGTGCTCCTTGCCACCCATGAAAAAAATGCTGCTGCCCAAGTGCCCCGGTCTACCCTCTTAGCTATGGAGTTTGGGCTGCCCTAATATAAATAAATAAATAATTAAAATAGTACCTACCCCTCCTACCTCTGAGTTGCCTAGGTAGGGGGGAATGACATCTTAAAAATAAATAAAAATCGTAAAAAAAAACCTAGTAGCCTCCACTAGACTCCAGAGAGTGACTTTCCTAGACAGCAGGTATGAGGCATGTACTGGGAAGCAGCGGTAAGTCCTGGGTGTGAAAATTTGACTGATGGAGTATGTCCTGGGGTGCAGCTGTAAGTTCTGGATGTGCAATATGAGTGATAGGGGAAGAGGTAAGTCCTTGGTGTATGATGTGAGTGATAAGGCATGTTCTGGGGTTGCAGGGATAAGTCGTTCCAAGTGCAGCACAAAACCAATATATAAAACTGACCCAATTTCAACACATATCATTCGAACAATGGACACCAGCACCAGGACTTACCCCAGCACACATTTTGTACCCACAGGACTTGCCCCAGAACCCAGATTACATTCACATGACTTACCTCTGGAATATATATATATATATATATATATATATATATATATATATATATATATATATATATGTCCATTCAAAACAAGCAGTGAATCAAGGCAGTCTTCCAGAAAGCCTGCTCAGAGCATTTCCAGGGCATGTGATCGTTGTGATAAACAAAAATGTTGCCCGTGACTTATCTGATCGTGACAGCAATTAACAACTTGAAAGGCATAACACGCTGGTGCTAAGACTGCAGACCAGGCAGGGAGTGCAAGAGGCAACCAGGGAGGAGGTCTGTGCACCTGGACAGCACACAAACACCATGCTGCCTGCCACTAGACACCAGGGATCTATGGATGCTGGCTGGGAGGTGTGGGCCAAGACCACAGTGAATATAACTGATAGGCAGTAATGAGCACAGAGTACAGCCAGCATCAAGACATACATTTTGCTGGCTGAGCATCACAGGAAGGATATTCCACAGTAAATTTTCCATGTACCTTCTTTCGGTGGCTCATTTCCCCATGCTCTCTTCCTATTGGCCAGACGGCAGTGCGAAGACTACGTCTGTGCTGAAAGAGGTACAGACCTTCACTTCCCTAGCTGTACCCCCCCATGCTGGTGCTGGGAACAAACACTGCGTTGCTTCTGGTTCACAGAGTATCCCAGATATCTAGCACAGTTAGATGGAACTGATGCCCTTTGCCTTAATAGGTCAGCACCGGCTCTGATTAAAAGTAGCCCCCTTTGACGTGCCTGGTGTACTCATTTCTAACTGTAAGTGCTCTAGTATTCTGATATCACATATTCCTTTACACTACTGGATCTCCAGAGCACAGACCTCACATTCCCTACAATGCACCAAAAGATTCAGGACATCTGTTGGTGCCCAATAAGGTAAGGGCAAAATAGGAGATGAGTTAATAATTAAATATTAATAATTACTAAATAAAAACACACTGTAAACAGCAATCATGGGAGCCTTGGGACAGTGGAGAGGAGGTGCTATTTTCTATTTTTGTTTCAGGCACACAAATAACTGATCGCAGCTACTTACATTACTGACCCCAGTTTTCCCCATGTACTCCACCATCTACACTCCTTTATCCATCACAGGCTCCACTGACTAAATCATCAACTCAAAAGAGTGTTAACACAGAATTCGTTTCAACCTGAAGTCTTTTCAATTCAATTATTAATGCCTGAATTTTGTAATTCCCTTGCAAGTTCTCCACTGGTCATTGTTTAGTGAACGGACTCTTACAGAAACAAGTCAGTCCCCAACCCACACACTACATTTTACACTTGGTAGCCCTGTAACTCACCATAAATTCCTGTCCTCACTTTATACTTGAAGAAGGTATCCTCTGGATTTCCAGCGTTCTCGTCTAGCAGTGTTAGTTAAGCGAGCACCAAGCAACCACAGTGCAAAGCAAATAAAGGAGGGAGTTGTGATTTAATACCTTAAGTACCATTGCGATAAAAAGGCCTCCACTGCTTATATCATATAACCAGTTTTAGCAGGCTTGGTGACATTTGAATGGAATTTGTTAATTTTACAATTATTCCCCACAGATTCATTTTAGATGTTAGAATATTTGCCTTTAAAATTTACCATTAGCAGCACTGTCTGCCTATATGCTTTACAATGAAATTCAAAATGCTTGCCTCACTTGCAATGCTCTTTATACGTTTGCCAAAAATTATAGTTGATCATATTTCCACATACGCTACCAAACTTCACTGCAGTTCATTACAGTCCACACAATGTATTCCATTCGAGGAGCACAGGAAGTGACTAACTGAAACAGAATTGTATATCCTCAGTGTTTATATAATCAGTGCAGTGATCACTGGTAAGGGCTTGAGTCAGATATTAAAAATGTGATTTATGCAGAATGCCTGCATCAGATCAGACTGGAATAAAGCCTGATCACTATACAAGCAGTAATCTTAAACTTGCATCAAAGTGAGGGAGGAGCTGGCTGGCTTTTATGGCGTATGCACTTTCACAAAGCTCCATGTCATACAGATCTCTCATGTGGATTGCCCCTCACTTAACCGTAATGTGTAAGCAAAACAAACCCTCTGAGATGCCTATTAAACCAAGGAACAAACCGGCCACACAACGAATGCGGGTAGATGACTTTGCTAGATCCAGAAGGCCAGAGGTGACCACGGGACCGTCCATGATGGCCACCAGTGCCTTGTGTGAGTTTTCTCCGTAAGCTCACCTGCCAGACAGCCTTGAAGACAGGGCCCCTCCAGAGGACTGCAGGCTCTCCAACATCTGCCCACCAAAGCAGACATTGTTAGTATTATTGAGAAGGCCATAGAGCCCCTCCAGACAAATATCTCAGACCTTAAAAAGGACTTTAAGCACCTTGGTGATAGGGGCCTTGAATTAAAGTAAGATACTCCTCGGGTCCATGAGTCTGTGGACTTGCTTAACCAACATAGGCAGCTTCAAGAAGCACAGATACATACCCTTCAGCAGCAGCTAGAAGTGCTCGATAATGGAAGTAGGATGAATAACATCCAGATTCAGGGGATTCCCGACTCATTTGCAGAGGAGGAATTAGAAGCTACCATCCAGGAGCCACTATTGAGACACTATTACACAAAAAGGGTACGGGAACCCCATAGAAATTGACCCAGTGACCAGACCCCGCAAAACAAGAGGGTCTGTAGCGGCACTTGCCAGAGATACTGTCAGGCCTCATGTTCCCCACTTACCTTGCCCAGGGGGTCTCTATCACCACATGCAAGTTCCACTCCCAGACGCCACCATTGTGCTGAGCGCGACCGCGAGGTAGACAGCATCCCCGGTCTCGAGTAGCAAGGAATCCGATCAAGGGTAAAGTGAAGGCCAAGATGCAACTCAGGGGGCGTGGTCGCTTAGCGGATGGTTCTGTGTGATTGGTGGTATCACGGTGGGGGGAGAAGGGAGTGTTATCCTTACCACTTCTCCTCCCTATACTTTATATGTGATGGAGGCAGATCCCAGGTGCACAGGATGGATGACACTAAAAAACCCCAGCAAGCCCTAGAGTGCATGCTTACTTGTTGAGCTGTGGTGCCTGTTATCAGTCCCATTCCTTCCTTGTTCCTGAGATTACTGTCTATCCTGAATTCCCGTGTACCGACCTTTGGACTGAACTTGACCTCCAGTATCTCTATTTCACAACTTGGATTTCCCTAAACCGCCTTTGAACCATTGCAGCCTGCCTCGAGCCTCTGGACCTTTTTTGACTGCTACTTTTGCCTTTTCCCTCCTGTTGTGAAGCCAATAAATATTTGTGACCAACTTCATGTGTCCTCCGCTCCCTGCGCTCCACTCCCTCCGCTCCGGCGCTACAGATACTGTGTGCACAATACACAGAGATCGGATACACACTAAATACAGGTGTATGACTCCTATCCAACTGTGAGGTAGTGAAATCTCATTGCATGCGGACCTTTCTAGGTTGACCCTACAAGCACGCAAAGCTCTGAAGCCGATCACAACAGCTCTACGAGCAGTGGACATCCCATATTCATGGAATACAGCGTTTGCCTTACAGGTCAGACACGCTAATAAGTTTCGCAGCTCTCTGAACTTACCAAACATCACAATACCGGACTGGGCTACACCATTCCCATATCTGGGTCCTCTAAGCGGAACGATAGCGGATAACTGTGCTAATATGCAACATTGATAAGATAATTTCTCAGTTTACTCACTTAACCCTATTGAAGGGAACTGAATATTCAACTCCCACCACCTTGATACAGGACTGATCTCCCAACCTACACACAGGCGATATGGTTTCTGTGGCAACTACCCAGCTCGGGTACAGCTCTTTCAATGAAGCCTACCACCATGCACCAGCCCAGGAATCCGCACTATCCTCTGAAGTACTGGCCTCTCTAGATGTGCCTATTCACCGTTCCTCTTTGGAGAAATCGAGGTCGCCTACGCCAGCAGTCCTGAACTCTAACATGTTGATCCCATGGTCTACTAAGACTGATCAATGTCCCTTATGAAGTTTTTTCAGCGTTCTTTCCCTTTTTACAAAATGACTATTTTTTTAGAGCCTTCTTTTTAAATAATGCAATACATATGTTCTGTATTTACGTAATTGTATTACTCATAGCCATAGCACCTCCGGTCTCTCTCCCCCATGGGAATTCCCACCCTATCCAAGACTTGGACAGGATTGGAGTTTGGTCGCCCCCGACTGTTTTGCCCATGTTTTGCAGCAAACATTTCGCTGCTGGTGGTCAGTCCCACCTGAAGTTTATCCTCTTCCTCTTTTTCCCTCTCCTTCATACTTTATCCTACTTACCTACTCTTTCTGTTCTTTCCTTACAGCCCATATGTTATTCTATTTCTTGCTCCCTGACTTTCCCTCCTATACTATTTTTCTCTCACCTCTTTTCCCATTTATTACCATTTGCTACCTAAACATCGTTGAGCCCAAGTAATGTCTATATTTCTTGCATTTTTACTGCTTGTATATGTTACTATATATGTGAAAACTTTTATTTTACAAAGTGAGCTTGGGGACTACAATGTCCCTTTAACTGTAACAGAAAATGTCTAGAAGGCTAAACATGACATTTGCAAAGATTATTAATACTGGAATTTGTAGCACCACACGACTAATTTCAGCTCTCTACGCTGTTCCTTTCCAGAGTTATGAGATAATACATTTTTTAGATGAACAATATGGACAATGGGGATGGGCAACAGAAGATGTTGACATCACTGGTGATGTCAAACAATGACCCATAAACTTCACAGCACTTGCATGATTTCTAAGGTAATTGGCCCGAAGATCGGAAAGATTCAGGGTCATATCGGACGCCGAATTTTGAGCTACACAATATATGATCAATAAATGATCCCAAATAACCTCGCAATTTGGCCATCATGGCCGAATATATCAAATGCTTTTGAAACCATAGCATGCATAGCGTGTTGCTATCACAAACCGACCAATCAGAAGAGGAAAGATCACAATCAGACAAAGCTACACGATGGAGCAACGAGACTGCTGAAGAGACAAACGAACGCATGACGTCCGATCGCCAACAAGCTTCAACCATTCATGCAAGCATTCATTTTTTGATAAGGGGATATGAAATTTTAATATACAAGAATCTAAACCTCCAGGCGAAGCTGGGTAGTAAAGCTAATGGTTAATAAATGCAATAAGAATGATACCCGAACTGGTAGCAGGAAAATGGATATCTTGTTTTAAGGTTATCATTATACTGGAAATAAGAGATGCAACACTAATTAAAGTGTAAAATAGAAGGAGGAGAGAAGGGGGGAAAAGTAGGGGATAGAGAAGAAAGGAGAGAAAGCAATTTTAGATTTTATTTAGATTGATAAAAGTTCCAAAAGGGGTGAAAGAGGAAAAGAAAAAACATAAAGGAGAGGAAAAGAAAGGAAAAGCGAAAAGGAGAAAGGAAAATGGAATCTAAAAAGTAAGAATTTAAGCAAAGCAATAAGAAGGAAAAGCAAGTGCAAAGTGAGGATGTCCAAAACACCATGAATAGATGACTTATCTTTATGTATGGGTAGCCTTTTGTCGCTTAAAATGCAAATAGAGACCATCATAATGCAGTATATTAACGCCCTTTTGGAATATAAAAGGATGTTTTATATACTGCACTATAATGGTCTCTAATCTCTTTTGCATTTAAACCCCTTCTTGACGCTGGATATACTATGCCGTTCTGATTTTATAGTACCTAAAAGACGCTAGGACGACATAGTACATCCAGCGTTAAACAGCTCATCGCGGCTCCCCACGATGAGCTGTGTTCGGATCCCGCTGCAGAGACTTGTAGCGGGATCCTACCTGTCATATGAGGCCACTTTGAGTCCGAAGGTCTCACGATTTTTTGGCAGGGACCCACAGGGTCTATTAAGACCCTGACCTGGTCTCTGTCATTGTGTCCTTGGCTATCGGTCACCTTGTGATCAGTGTCCAGGAACAAAACATGACATTTTGGTGCTTGCGTCGTATTACTGGCATCTTAATGGCACAATAATACTAGAATCTGAATGGCACAATATTACTGGCATCTGAATAGCACAATATTACTGGCATCTAAATGGCACAATAATACTTGCATATTAATAGGCAAATTGTCTGTGGTATATTAATGGCAAAATAATATTGGCATATTAATGGGCAAATTGTCTGTGGCATATGAATGGTAAAATAATACTGTCATATTGATAGGCAAATTGGCTGTGGCATATTAATGGACAAATGGTGACATATTTTAACAGGCAAACTGGCTGTTGCATATCTTAATGACAAAGTGACTGTGGCATGTTAATTGGTACCTGACAGTGGCATGTTCTGTGGGGCAAAATAACATGTACTATGGGGGATGTGACAATGTGGCTTGTCCTGCATGGGCAGTTCAGTGAGACAAAGTGACACTATGGTATGTTCTGTGGGACAAATTTACACTGTGGCATGCCAAATTGTGTGGGTGCAATATGAGTGCAAGCCATGTGCTGTGGGTGCAATATAGGTGCAAGCCAAGTGCTGTGGGTGCAATATAGGTACATGACGAGTGCTGTGGCTACTCTATGGGGATGTGTTAAGTCCTTTAGGTGCAATGTGGGTGCAGAAAAAGGGAATAAAAACAAGAAATGCAATTGTTCAATAACATTTTTATTACATATGAAAATAGTTGAATAGAATATTAAGAAGTTCATATAAGTATAAATGCAACTAATGAGAGAGAGCGATGTGTATAGATATTTATAAATATATATGAACATATGTAAGTGATCTCTAATATCCATGTATACTTTTGTAACTTATCAACAAAAAAAGGGGAAAAAAGAAGGGGGAAAAGTCCAACTGGGTAGAGGTAAGTATATATCAGGGCTTGATGTATGAGACGAACTCCAGTAATCCGTGCATAAACGGTTTATTAAATATTGTAAACCGGCACAGAGTCTTGCTGAACATATAGTGGATAACACCAGGTGGGTCTGAAAAAAACACCTAGCGTTTCACGCCTGCGTGCTGGCGCTTCGTCAGGGATACCTGGTATCCCTTATTTTTTGTGTGTTTTGTTTTTGGTGGGGGAATATGCGACGGAGGGCATGATTGTATGAAGGGGAGGGGGGCAGGGTCCAGGGGGCGCAAGCACATGCTTGCCCAGGGTCCAAGCAATATGGCCCAGATGGTGTAATCAAGTGGACTAAAACAAAATGCAGTTTTGTGGCCTCTTTTTATAGTTTGCAGCTAAATAATTAAATCATAGTAGCTGCAAATGATATACTGGATAAGATATGCAGTCATGATTTTTACTGTAAACAATTAAATTGTCTAATAATTAACTACATTTTTCACACATCTAATCATATATGAGGGTTTATCATTTAATATATTATTAAATAATTAATATAACTAATATTACTTTTTTTCCCCATAAATTAATAAAAATTGTATTCTGTTGGTATATTGCGATTAGGTGCAAAAATATGGAACGCTTCACGAATTTGCGTGTCATCCTTGCGCAGGGGCCATGCTAATCTTCTCTGTATCGTTCCAATTTTAGTATATGTGCTGCCGAAGCGAGCACAAATCCTAAGTGAGACGCATTGGTATATATGCTACAAAAATGAAAATATATTTAAAGTTATTGCTAGCTAAGACTAAATTTAATTGGTTTCTTTCCACAAGGCTTCACATTATCAATAGTTTCTTATTATTAAGCTTGTATAGCACATTGTTTTGCAATATGACTTTATTTCCTTCAACATACTGTCAAAGTAATACATTCTTTCGCAATGCAAGCTGGGCAGTAAAATATGTAAAACAAGGCAGCAACCTTCGCATCCCATAGTGCACCGCTGGTTGTCTTCTCTCGCGCCGAGTTCGAAACACTAGAGTGTACTGACTTCAGTTGCAAAAAGTGTCCCCACAAAGATAAAGGTGCGGTTTGTCTCGTGTATGCAACTCTAAGCTGTCACGGTCAACAGCGACGGCTGAGGCCACAGGAAGCGGAAGACATACCGGAAGTTGCCTTTGAGAGGAATCTGTGTGGCCCCCCGGTTTCACGAAGTACCTTCCTAAAAAACTGACAGGGGACGTGCGGAACCTTGTCTTTCCTGCAGACTGCCAAGGTGTATATAGAGGGAGCCAACCGATTTAAACACAGGCACATACAAGGTCATCACATGACTTAATCCCAGGTATATCTAGTGAATATTGCATTAAACATATTACATTGACCTGTTATTACCTACAGTAAATAGAAAGGCGCACCCAAACGTGACACAATCAGGCATTTTTAAAAATATGTCCCGTAGCATTTTCATTTTCATAAGCACATTGTTAATTTTGCATCATAATAATAATTTTATTTTCATTTGTGTGAATCTATATTTCATGTTCGTGTGTACATATATGCATTATCATATTTATGTGTATTCCTGAAACTATGTAATACTAATGCTATACCTTATGGCATACACTGTGTTGTTATCTTCTGCAATGTGTATTCTTGATACCACACAGATAATCTTATGTATGTGGGCTGTGTCTCTTATATTTTAAGGATCTCTCAGGATGTCTGAGAACCAGGGGAACATCCCCCTTAATAACACCAATGGAAACCGTGTAAGGACCCCCAACTTGAACCAGAACCCTCTGATCAACGTGCGAGATCGTCTTTTCCACGCGTTGTTCTTCAAGATGGCAGTCACCTATGCAAGACTCTTCCCTCCATCCTTCCGTAGAATATTTGAGTTCTTTGTGCTGCTAAAGGTAATTTTGGAGTTTCAAAACTCTTTTGTAACTTTTGGCATCATACAATATGCTTGTGTTAACCGGTCATAGTATTTTTGGTTAATTTGTGATACTATTTGAAGTACAATCTTTAAAAACAAAAACTTAATAGCTATTAAACTGTAAAATGAACAGGTGTTACTATAACTTAAAGCTGGTTTGACATTTGTTTTACATCATAAACCTATTGGTGATAGTGATTCTCATATCTGCTTTTGTGGATGAGTTGTGTTATCACCTTACATGTTTTATGATCTGTATGCTTTATTATATATATTTATATTTATATAATGGATGTTTTGTCTTTTGCTGTGCAGATATCCTGATTTTTAGGTGTATAACAAAATTACAGTCAAAAAAGAAATTAACCTACTATGACATAAGTTTAACATCTAATGTTAAGGTTAATTAAAGGACAACTGTAGCAAAACATTACATTTAACGGAAAGATTATATCAAGTGCAGATGATTTTATAAATAAATAATTTAATGAAAGAATACAAGTTAAGTCCCATATTGAGCCTTATTTGCTCCTTATAGTTCTCTCAGGGGGCAGACATTTTATTTAGAATATTGGTTCAGATAAAATAAGATCTGACCCATTTGACCAAAGATTCTGCACAAAATGTCTGCCTCCTGGTAGAGCTATATGGAGTAAAGAAGGCTCAATAAGATAATTTATTTGTATTCATTAATTAAAACATTTCTATATAAAATGCATACACTTGATGTCACCTTTCAGTTAAACAGAACTTCATTTGTTGTCCTTTAAGAACTCAAGATTAAATAAAAATACAAAAATGTTTGATCTCTTTTAACATTAAAGGAAAGATGTACAGATATTTTTAATGGACATAAAGATTTTAATTTGGCATTTCTTCCAACGTTTACTTAAAGGACCACTGTAGCAAAAAAAGTTGTGTTTAATTAAAGGATCGCATCAAGGTAGGCATTTTAAATAGGCTTTAATGAAAGAATACAAATAAAGTACCTTATTGAGCCATCCTTACACCATATAGCTCCACCAGGAGGCAGACATTTTGTTTAGAATCTTTGGTGGGATGGGTCAGTTCTTTCTTCATCTGAACCAAGGTGAGTGAAGAGCTGACCCAAGATTCTAAACAAGATGTCTGCCCCCTGAGAAAACAATATGGAGTGAAGAAGGATCAATAAGGAACTTATTATTTTCATTAAAGATTTTCTTTATACATCTTTTACACTTGATACAATCTTTCAATTAAACAGTTATTTATTTGCTACAGTTGTCCTGTAGCAAACTTCGACAGGTTGAAGTGAAGTTTCTTAAGTATGTGTTTGGTGATGGCATCTTTGAGTGAGGAGGGGAGGAACCCATATTTGAGGGCATAATTTGAGAAGGCGTGCTGAGCAGGGATGAACTAATTTTTTGTTTGGTCTCCATGATGATGTTAATTAGGTCCCAGTAAGATGCTTCATCTGTTCAGGGATAAACCTGGAGAGTTCTTTCTGCAATAAGAAAAGTTTTGGCTGTACTTAATGGGACAGTCTAGTCCCCAAACTCACTTTGGTGCTAGTTGAAGACTACTGCTTGTATATTGCACAGGCTGTTTTCCAGTGTGATTTGATACAGGCATTCTGCATAAATCACATTTTTAATATTTTACTCAAGCCCTCCCTCTGCATGTTTACTGCAGGTGCGGCAGCACTGATTATATAGACACTGAGGATAAAAAGTTTTGTTTCATTTAGTCACTTCCTGTCCTCTTCCAGTTGAATACATTTTATGTGGACTCTGAGTGACCTTGCTCTTGTACACAGTAGGATCTCTCAACAGTGCAACACATTGTCTGATGGCCTCACTAGAGAGACAGGAAATTCCATTCATTTGAACAAAATTTTTCTCATTGGTTTCTGCAGCAAAAAAAAAGGAAATTACTTTTACTAAGCTAGTGTGGGCAGTCCTGGCTTCTTTCAAACTGCTGTAATTTCATATAGCTAGAAGTATTTTATATTTTAATGCAAAATGTAAAACATTTTAAAAGTACTTTGACATCACAATAATTTGCATTAATATTTGGAAAATGCATTTTGGGCACTGGACAGTCCCTTTAAAGATTGTTAAAAAAAAATTGAGATTTAACCAGACATTACCCATGGCCCACTGAGCACCAAGTTTGGCACTGCAGAATGTATAGTTGAGGGAACGCTGATATGAAAGCCATTCTTGCCAAGTCAATGCAGAACTGGCACGGTTTTGAAGCAGTGTCCTTAATTACTCTCCCATGTCGCATTACTTTTACATTAAAGAAATTATGCTCCTCTGTTACTTTACATCTAACGTTTGGTTCTCTTGTACAAGCAAAAATTCTACTGAAATGGAGTGTTTAAATAAAAAAATAAAAAAAGGCTTATACTGCATAAATAATCAAAATAATTGACTTAAATTGTAGGATGTCTCTTCCTATTTTACAATAGGCTTGCAGGTCCACAATGATATAGTGCTGAGTTTTGTTACTATAGAGCATGTACATTCACTCTGGTCTGCTTTCTGCCTCCTTCACTGAGCTAGTTTCTGGAGCATGAAAAGAAAAGTAAAGCAAGGAGATGTTAGCTCCTTTCAGTGTTTTTATTTGAAACGCTACATTCATCACTATAAAGCTGGGCTGTATAGTATTTGGTGATATATTATAGTGTATTTACCTGAAATGGAATTATAACACCTAGATAAAAATACTTTTTTTTTTTTTTCTCTGTTCAGTGGTGAATGAACCATTGATTTTTTTATTTATTTATTATCTGAAAAGACAAAGCCAGTCCAATTGTTAATTCGCCTGGTGCATTCAGAGAAAATAGTTTGACTACTCTTATTCCATCACCTGCAAGTTGATCAAAAAACGCCATGGGCTTTATTCATGAAAGAGAGAATTACAGGGAATCGAGAAAGGAATTTTAAATGTAAAGCACGGACTTGGAAGAAATCACTGAAACAGTCTGGCAACTGCCACTAGAAGTGTCTAAAATTTAAGAAACATTTTCTTCAGAAAACAGTGTTCCTCCTCATGTGATTATCCCTTTTTGACAGATATGTTCAGAGTTTTTTTTTAAATTTTTTTTAACCATGGCTTTTGAATAAAATCTATAATGGACAATTGGAAAATGAGCTGTGTAATGAAAAAAAGTAGGCAACGATACATTCCCACTGATGTATCAATGCAGCTGTGAAATAACTGATTAAACATTTTTTTTCCCCTAGAGTGATTACATTTTTTTTTTTAACCGTACATAGTAATCTATCTCTGTGCTTATTCAAGAGTACTAAAGGTAGGCCTGGGAGAGAATCTGCAAAGTGTACTAAATGCCTACAGCCTTGCTTATAGGGTATTATTCATTTTCTTTTTTAGAATATAAGCATAGTAAGGATAAAGATCCACTCCAATACTTATTTATTTTTGGTTTGGTGGTCTATGCCATTTTATGTTCTATGCTCTATTTTTGTGCATACTCAATTTTATACATGATTTTTCGGGATTCAAAACTGCATGTGCCCAGACATTTCATGTATTGATAACACACTGGGTATGTGCAGTAAAGCACTGGGTATGTGCAGTAAAGCACTGGGTATGTGCAGTAATGATGATTTGAGCATCAAGCACAAAAGTGCAGTGAGTTCTTCTTTTAAACAGTTGTTGGCATGACCCTCATTTGTGCTTCATGTATCCATTGACTAATTTAAGCAAGGTATGAAGGTGATGCATGGTCATGGATCATTTAGCATCCCATGTAGAGTACAATGAACAGGGATGTCCTGCGGGGTGACATTGCAGAATAAAAAGTTTGTTCTATTATAGTTTTTACGGTTTCATATTCCTCATTCATCATTCCAGCTAGTAAACGTATTGACATTATTATGGATGTGCAGTTCTGACTAAAATGTCTGCTCAGCCATTTTGATTCCTACATCAGAGTGCTGTTGCTTCAGGTCTGTTTGTGTGTAGGTGATCAGGTCATATTAAATTCAAGGTTTCTTTTGTCCGTGTGGACATTGGCTACTAACATCCTGTGGTTTTGCTGCACAACTGAGCAGAAGCAGTTGGATGCAGAAGTGGGAAAAAAAGCTTTTTAACTGTAATTTTTTTTTAATGATATACCTGACTGGTACTAGTTGTATTTATGACTATTTGACCTGTCAAAGTGGACTTTGTATTATACATCCTACTGTACACTATCTAGAAAGGCACAACTTATCTGTGTGTGTTTCCTGCAACAGTATATTTTTATAACCCTAAATGAAAGTGCCTCTGGTATTTTCTTTCTGTGTAATTATCTTCATTTAGACAGTGTGTGTTTTTAAACTCCATTCTAGTGAGCGAAAGAGCTACATTTAATTGTTGCCTTTTAATTAAAGAGATGTTGACCTGACCCGTGGCAGGATGGCAGCACTGATGAATGTGGGCAACTCATTTTACATATGCTAAATAAAATGAATCATTCCAAACTGATCTAATCCCTTTGTTTTGTAATAACCATTCTGCTTGTTTCTCCTCAGGCTCTCTTGGTACTCTTTATCTTGGCCTACATCCACATTGCCTTCTCTCGCTCCCCTATTAACTGCCTTGAGCATGTGAGAGACAAGTGGCCCCGAGACGGGATTTTAAGAGTGGAAATCCAGTTGAACTCGACCCGCGCACCCATCTTTCTGCAGTTCTATGACAGTGATGCTTTTCCCGGGTTGGTGAAGGAGTCATTTGGTGAGGAAGAAATAGAGGAAGAAGAGGAAGAAATGACGGTTGAAATGTACCAGAATAGTTCCATAAAGGTATTCTGTTAATCCTGTTAACGCAATACAATGTGGTTTGCAGTAGGGCTGAAATATCTTTAATAATTTATTCTTCCATTTGCTAGCAAGCTAGTTCCCAATAAAAATTCTAGAACATTCTGGAGAAGTCAGTACATTGGAGGCCTGGAAATGTATATCTCAGAAGTGATTATTTGAATAGATAGTCTCCCTTGTTTTCTACAAGCCACTGAGATAAGATCATTTGCTAATAGATGTGATAAATTGTAGACACCAATTATGAGGTTTATTTTAGAGCATTTTAAGGATGTGTTTAGGTAGACAGGTAATTATTTGAAACTGGCAGGCTATATGATCTCATTATGTCAAGAGCTATCGTATATTTTCCAGTCTAGCGCGCAGGTATTTTAACTTATACCTGCTGTAAACTGCCTTGGGTGACGGGTTCCATCTCATGTTTTGTTTTACTATGTGTAAACTTATTTTGTATGTGTCACAAACTCTTTATGTTTGTGTTGTACATTGACAGCACTGCAGAGTAGTGTGGCATTATTATAGAGCAAAAAAATAATAATACCCCATAACATGAAATTGGCAGCTCAGCAGTTACACTTCACTGTTTACTATGCCAGCTCTGCAAACCAATTACATTTCTGCATAGACTTGGTCTAATGTACAATACTTTTGAGCCTCCAATCCAGGGTGGATTTGATTTAAGTCAACTTGATTTAATTAATTTAAATCATGATCTTTAAATGTAAAGAGTCATCCTTGCGGGTAGTTATAATCTTTAAAATAAAAATGTAATAAAACCGCTATATCAGAACTGATTTTCCTTAACTTTGTTTATTTTTAAAAATGTTGACTGTGAAAAAGTGCATGTTATCTCATCTTGGATAACTTGGATTAATTGAATTAGTTTACCACAAATGTAAATATTGCAAGAATATACAGCCTCATGCTATATAACTTATGTATCTTAAATAGAAAAAAAGATCTTTAGATAGATTTTTCTTCCAAAAGCATTTCCTTAAATTAAATTAGATTTTTTTATTTTTAATCTGATTTAAAAAATTTTTATTTTTTTTTCACCCTGCTCCAATCTGAATAGTTAACAGTCGGTGTGAAATATCAGTATTTGTCTAGTAAGACGAGCTCTCTTTCATAATCTGCTTTACTTTAACTTTTTCACTCTTCAAGCTCAGTTGAGCAATTCTGGAATCATGAAACCTCTGGTGTTTAAAGACCCAAAGGTTGCTGGTTAGACTGACCTGGATTTTATTCTAGTCACATATTGGAAATCTGTCCATTTATTCCAAAACTGTCACACAGTTTCATACTATACAATCATTTAATGGTATTTGAAGCTCGTGATTTTTATTTATTGGTTGTTCTCTATGAAGTCCCTGCTTACATGCAAATAACTCATTTTTGGAATTCTAAAACTGGTGTCATATAATTTAAGTATTATCTTTAAGCTGACAGTTTACAGATCAAAACTTAGTGTGGCTGTTCATTATCATGCTTGCAATTGCACATTCCCATTCCCACAGTGCTCTGAATTGAAATCCAGCAGTGCATACATACTGCAAATTGAGACCTCCTAGGAAGCAGCCTTCAGTTAAGAATATAACATAACCTACATATTTGTTTTGGCTTCTCCACCAAGCATAAGTTACATTATGTAACTTCCACAAAAGGAACCTTGACATATATATATATATCTTTTGTGTATAGATTTTTCTTCTTAAAGAACATTTTTAAATAAACTGCTTTAATAAACGAATTTAAATAAAGTACTGTATCTGCTTGAAGGCAAGGTTTTTTTTTCTTCCAGAGCAAATGCTCTGAAAAAGTGACCATGCCTTGTAATTGAGGTCACCCTGTAATTGAGCCTTTTAAAGTCTTAACGACGCCTCAAATGCCTGGGCAGCACACAGAAATCCACCACTAGACACCTGGGGGGTTGGATGGAGGCAATGGCAGGTGCAGTGGCAGGTGATGTGGGGGAAATTGAGTAAATAAAAACATTTTTTTTTCATAAAATATGAAGAAATATTTACTAGCAATTTTTTTCCATAGAGAGCCACCTTATCTATAGGCATTTTCTATATTTTCCCTCAGTAACATGCAACGTTTGTCGTGGTGGCCTTATAATCATGGTCACCTTGAGCAAATACGGTACCTTTTATTGAACTGTCTTTGCTATGTATTGCTCTATTGGGGTACGGACGTATTGTTTAGGATCTTGGCTCAGAGCTTCTTTAATCATACCCAAGATCAAGGAGATTCTGATCGATGATTGAAAACAACAAATCCATCCCTTGAGCAATACAGAGCAAAGAGGGCTCAATGAGGAACTTTACTCATTCTTTTATTAAAGTATTTTTTATTTAAAATGGCCTACTTTTTGGCTTATTTGAATGTTCCCAGGCACAGCTGTTCTTGTGCCTAAGTATTTGAATGCAAACTCTTGGAAATGAAATGCTAGAAGATTTTATTCCAGTAGTGACAATCCAAAAGATACAAAGCTATTAAAGCATGTGCAGCAGGCATTGACATTTTAACATTTATCCATAAATACCGTAATTTTCTTTTCCTGCCTTGACTCCTTGGCAGCATTAACATGGGTTAACTCCTCTCCTTGCAAAAAAAAATAATAATGAACAGAGGACCTATACTGAATACCCAATTCCCTATGGTGGCATGAAGTCAAACCCAGAACAGAGAGTCAAGTCTCAAGGAGGAGAATAGCATCAGGCTGGATGTCTAATCTTGAGAAAATGGGGGACATCTGGATATTTAGCCCATCTAACTAGTCAAGAGTGGAGAGAGATAAGTGACATGAAGGGAGGGTGCCGCAGGTACATTTATAAGATTCAATAAACACCTGATCAGGGAAGTCCAGGATATAAAATGACATTACATAGCAATGGCATAGATCCGGTGAGCCAAGCATACATTCTGTGATAACCTGGTGGGTAGGAGGTGTTAATATTTTTGGGCTCGCAATACTTTAAGCAGGGTTTAATAGACGAAGAGCTTTAAAGGAGTCTGAGTCCATGAAATACTTCCAGCTTTGCCATTTTAATTTGTTGTTCTTTCCCCTTGGAGGTTGGTATCCTCCATTATAACTGCAAAGTAAAATTTCTTAAGCCGTGCAGAGATAGGCAGGGTGACTAGATTTCCAGAAAACAGGTATAGTTGCCTTAGCGGCAGTTATGAAATTAATGGTCAAAGACCATTTGTAACCCTTGAATAAGTGAGGTGTATGGTGAAGAAGTGCAGTCTACGGTGAAGGGGAGAATGTCAGGTCATCAACTTCAGTGATGATCTGTGTGATCTCGGTCTGCAACGCATGTATATGGGGGCAAGGCCACCAAATGTGTAGATATGTTCCTCAAATCAGCCGGACGCCTCCAGCACTTGTCAGGAATCTGTTAGAGGAAATGGTGTTCTGAGAGGACTTTGTACCAGTGTGATAATTTGAATAAAGTTTGTTTGATCTTGTTGTAAATGGTACCTTATCATAGTGTGAATAACAGAAGGGAAAACGTTAGCAGCTCAAGCTTTCCTTTCAGTTTCATATGGAGGTTCCACTAGTAGATTGTAAGGAACATCTCGGCCAGTGAGGAATGATCTCTGACTGTGACGGTGTTCTTTGGAAGATTCTGAAGGATTGAAAGATTACAGGAAATGTATCCCAGGCTTAACCTCCAAGGATTTGTCAATGCATCTGTTGGATGCCCCCAAGGATCGAAATGTTTGGAAAATGTTTTGTGGTCTTGGACAAGACCATGAAATAGGTTTGTGGAAGATGCCATTTGTCGACCAACATCTGGGACACCTGTTTGGAGTGATGCCACTCCCCTGGATTCCATCTGTTCCTGCTCAAGACTAAGCACCAGGTTCTGGGTGTGTTAGGAAGTCAGAATAGGATATATTTCCCTCATGGATATATCTCAATATAAGAGACAATCGCTCATGTTGCTGATTCATCAAAGCCATGGTCTGAGATGCTGCAGGGCCAGGAGAACTGCTCTCCATTCCAGCATGTTGGAGGGAACATCCATCTGTCTGGAGGGCCAAGATCCCTGGATGTACTGATCTGTGTAATGGGTACCCCATCCTGTACTACTGGAATCTGTAGTCACTATTTTCTGATGTTAGCTAGGAGAAAGTTTCCGGACAGATTTTTGGCATTTTGATGTTAGTCACAATTCTGTTTTTGGTGTTTGAAGTGGAAACCTAAGAAGATATGCTGGAAAAGCCATTGACTCTTTAGTTGATCCAACCACATTGCCAGAGAGCTCTTTATTTTGGTGTCACTGAGAAGGTCTTAGACACAGCCAGAATGTGAATAAGGCCAACAGAAGCCTAAGAAAATAAATCTGACATTTAATGACTGAAGCGGGTGACTACAAATTCTAAAGCTTCATGGGGGTTGCTAATCCAAATTTCCATGGCTTTGGATACTGAAGTCAAAGCCAGTGCAGGATGATAGCCCATCCAGATATTCAATAGGATTTTGAGAGGTTGACATTGATTCTTATATCTCATTTCCAAAGGACCCTTAAACGAATGTGCATTATCAACAGGAAGTTCAATGGGCTAGGTAGCCAATGGTAGCATCTGTCTTAGGGGCATGGTCCCAGAAAAGAGTGAATTTATTTTTAAATGGGAGTCTAGAATCTCTCTTTATCATATACCATTTTTTCCAAAACAGGTCTTTAACAGCATCATGTAGATGGTAGGTAGCTTTCTATGTAAGTCAGACAAAAAATCCGCTGGAGGGAGGTTCACTAATCTGAAAAGTGGAACTTTTTTCCCAAAATATATGTAAAAAAAAAAAAAAAAGTAACAAGTGCAAAACGTTTTTAAAATGAAAATATAAAATAATTAATAAACCAGTTAAAATGTACAGCTGGGGATCTCACCCTCCTGATTTTTCTTTTTGGCCGTGTGCCTCAAAAAGCAAAAGATGGTTCAAACGCCAGTCAAAATAGCTCAGGAAAAACATACAGTGATGGGTGTAGTCAGAGGCGGCTCTCTAATTAGGCGAGTTAGGCAGCCGCCTAAGGCCTCGCACTCACGGGGGCCTCGTGGCTGCCTAACTCACCTTATTGCCTTTGATGTAACAGGGAGCTTAACGCTGCCGTTAAGCTCCCTGTTACACTAACCTGGGACGTTTCCTCAGTGCATCTTCTCTCCTGCACGGAGGAAGGAAGCTCCGATCGCGGTTTTTTTTTTTTTTAACTTTATTGAACCCGCGCAATAAAGTTTAAAAAAAACGCGACCAGAACTTCCTTCCTCCGTGCAGGAGAGAAGATGCACGGAGGAAACAGCGGAGAGCAGCATGGAGGTAAGTACTAGGGAGGGGAGGAGGGTGGTACAAACGAGCAAAGCCTGGCACAATGAGTGGCTAAATATTGGCACAGTGTGGGGCAAAATCCTGGCATAGTAAGAGGCTAAATCCTGGCATTGTGAGGGGCAATATCCTGGCATACAGTGGCAAAATCCTGGCATAGTAAGAGGCTAAATCCTGGCATTGTGAGGGGCAATATCCTGGCATACAGTGGCAAAATCCTGGCATATTGAGAGGCAAAATTCTGGCATTGTGAGGGGCAAAATTCTGGCATAATGAGGGGCAAAATCCTGGCATAGTGAGAGGCAAAATTCTGGCATTGTGAGGGGCAAAATTCTGGCATAATGAGGGGCAAAATCCTGGCACAGAGTGGCAAAATCCTGGCATAGTGAGAGGCTAAATCCTGGCATTGTGAGGGGCAATATCCTGGCATATTGAAAGGCAAAATTCTGGCATTGTGAGGGGCAAAATTCTGGCATAATGAGGGGCAAAATCCTGGCATAGTGAGAGGCAAAATTCTGGCATTGCGAGGGGCAAAATTCTGGCATAATGAGGGGCAAAATCCTGGCATAGTGAGAGGCAAAATTCTGGCATTGTGAGGGGCAAAATTCTGGCATAATGAGGGGCAAAATCCTGGCATAGTGAGAGGCAAAATTCTGGCATAGTGAGAGGCAAAATTCTGGCATATTGAGGGGCAAAATTCTGGCATAGTGAGAGGCAAAATTCTGGCATTGTGAGGGGCAAAATTCTGGCATAGTGAGGGGCAAAATCCTGGCATTTTGAGAGGCAAAATTCTGGCATTGTGAGGGGCAAAATTCTGGCATTGTGAGGGGCAAAATTCTGGCATTGTGAGGGGCAAAATTCTGGCATTGTGAGGGGCAAAATTCTGGCATTGTGAGGGGCAAAATTCTGGCATAGTGAGGGGCAAAATTCTGGCATAGTGAGGGGCAAAATTCTGGCATAGTGAGGGGCAAAATCCTGGCATAGTGAGAGGCTAAATCCTGGCATTGTGAGGGGCAATATCCTGGCATACAGTGGCAAAATCCTGGCATATTGAGAGGCAAAATTCTAGTATTTGTGAGTCGCAAAATTGTGGCATAATGAGGGGCAAAATCCTGTCACAGAGTGGCAAAATCCTGGCATAGTGAGAGGCTAAATCCTGGCATTGTGAGGGGCAATATCCTGGCATACAGTGGCAAAATCCTGGCATATTGAGAGGCAAAATTCTAGTATTTGTGAGTCGCAAAATTGTGGCATAATGAGGGGCAAAATCCTGTCACAGAGTGGCAAAATCCTGGCATATTAAGGGGCAAAATCCTGGCAGATTGAGGGGCAAAATCCTGGCATATTGAATGGCTAAATCACAGTGCATCCGGTGCTGTGAGGAAGAACAAAGTGCCAATCTTCTAGCACAACGTGGTCTGTGAGACCACTTTCAACATTGAGCACCTTTCCTTCTGGCTGAGTGTTTCTGTTAGTGTGTGATTGTGTGCTTTCTGAGTGTGTCTGTGAGTCAGTGTGTGCTGGCTGAGTGTGATTGTGTGCTGACTGAGTGTGTCTGTGAATCAGTGTGTGCTCACTGAGTGTGTCTATGAATGACTGTGTGATATGTGTTAGTGTTCACATTTAGGACACAGCAATAACAATGTCAGCCGCACACAATTTTATCTATACCAAATGTTTATAGATGTTTGAGACAAATAAAATTCTAGGAGCTGTTCATTTCTAGAAGCTGGGATTTGAGTCTGATCTTGAAATATGCTATTTCTTCAGTTCATTTTTATTATCACTTGCATATATTTTATTTAATAATGTGTGTCCGTGAGGGCCTCATGTTCGACTTTCGCCTAAGGCCTCACAAAGTCTAGAGCCGCCTCTGGGTGTAGTATGCTCCCAATTGACAGCCTATCATTTTGTTTCTCATATATGGCCTGGAGCTTAGGTATAAAGCAGCTGGGACCAGTAAAGTATACTGCCACTCAATGCAATTTGTTAGTGATCCTAACTTCCTCAGGCACTATATACAGACCAAATGACATGATAAAGTTAACCAGAACCTTTCTATATATATTAGCAAAATGGCGATCATGTGATCTCGAACCTGGCCAATCACATCACTGCTCAAAAGACGAAAGCAGGAAAAAAGACTGAGGGTATAGGGCAGGGGAGGTACTATTTAGGACAGGAACAAATTGACAAGGGACCTATAAGCTGCGAGGGGAGGAGCCAGCCCATATGCCACTGTTGTCATGGATAGCCAGCAAAAAATACTTTGTTCTTAGGAGTCAGGCATACAGAGCAATTGTTTTGTTTATTTTCTATTGTATTTTCTGATAAAGTGGAGAATGCTAGTGCTGCCATCATAAAGATCTTCATGTATATTCAGTTTGGCAGCAGCATTAAAGTTTACTAGAACCCTAAGTACAGTCCCGATATGGGACTTAGTACAAATAGCAGAGAAAGGAAGAGAGCTTGTGGGAGTAGTGGATGTGTGTTTTCCCTGATGTCACTACTTTTTTCAGGTGTATATTTTGATTGTTAGGCGTGTCTTTAAAAATCCCAAAACACTTAGGTAGCATTTGATTACCTACCATTAACAGCCTGCTTGCACAAAATGCGTTGGGTGATCAGACCAGCAATGCTTGTATTCCTTTGGTTTACTACTGGGGAGCAATGTTAAGCCTATTTATCACAATAATGGAGTTTATATCTTACTGTTTTTATATCTAATGGAGCCGGCTATCAAACACTTTTTTTTTTTTTTTCTCTCTCTTGCAGTTTGAGTTGGATATAGAGCCCAAAGTATTCATGAAGCCGTCTCTAGAGAGTGTAACACATGCCACCGAGAACCAAAGTCAGTCTCTGTCGTTCAGTGACACTGCCAGCAAAGGTGAGCATCCCACGCATCATGTCTGTCTGTCAACGTAGCAATTGCATATGGCTATGTGAAAAAAAAGCCTATTTTAAAGTAAAGTTTATATAATTTTATTAGAAGCTAGCATTATTAAATGGTGCTTCATGACTTTTTGTGTATTCCCGATGCTTTTAATGTCGTTCACTTGGTTTGCAAATGTTTAAGGATAATTCTCTTATTAATTTAAGTGCTGGTGACGTTACACCTGTTAGTTCATATCTACTATAAATAGCAGCTAGTCTGGTATTCTCTTGAGGAAGATTGCCACCTAGCAACATAATCCAGTGAAGGTTGTGCCTTCAACATTAAAATGTACAGTGGCCAAATCATGTGGCCACCAACAAATCACATGTGCAAACTCCTGGGTACCTCCCACATGTGCCAGCTCCTGGGTACCTCCCACATGTGCCAGCTCCTGGGTACCTCCCACATGTGCAAACTCCTGGGTACCTCCCAGTGACTCTGTGATCGTCAGTCAATGCACAAAATCTCCCCTAATCTCAATTTAGACAAATTCAAGAAAGCAGAATCACTGTTAAGAAAATCTACCAAACATTCTGCGGCATGTTTGAGTGAAATTCCCCTGCTAGGCATGGGTTTTACTCATTTGAGAAGTCTAAAGCTGGCATCACATCCTGTTTCTCCCAAATGATCTAGGAATCAAAGCAAGGAACATTTTTTTCCCCCCTGTATTTCAGTGAGAAAGTAATTTACTGACAGCATGGCTGGTTAATGAAGTTGGCTCCCAGCAGGGGTGGTAACACTGAATGCGTGCATTTGAGAACTAAACTGTTTGTAAACTAGACACATCTGCCTTTTATTTTATTTTTTTTTATCAAATTCTATCCCATTTCATTCTCTGCAAGGACAAACTGCTGGAGAATATTCAGTTATACACTGCAGACAGACATGATCAGCCAAGCAGAGCCATGATCAGGAGGGGAGGATTATAAGGCTGTTCTATTAACATTTAAATTTTTTTCTCTATCCAGAATAATGGAAGTACATGAAAGGAGAAATAGTGTACTCTTTATTCCCTTAGATCAATTAGATCTTTTTGCTGGGTAAGGCAGAGACCAGGATGTAGATGGTTCCAAATATTGCTTTCTATTAGCCCTTTCTTCATGTCCTTATTAGTTTTGAGCGAACCCGAACCGCACTGTTTGGGTTCATACCGAACATTACGGTATTCGGACCCCGACCACGGACATTCCACTGTATGTTCGTGTTGGGGTTCAGCTATAAACCGAAAGACATTCGGTTTATAGACTTTCGGTTTATAGAATAGCAATAGCATTACATGTATTCCATAAACCGAAAGTCTATAAACCGACTTTCGTTTTATAGAATACATGTAATGCTATTGCTATTCTATAAAAAGAAAGTCTATAAACAATGTCTTTCGGTTTATAGACTTTCGGTTTATAGAATACATGTAATACTATTGGCTTTCTATAAACCGAACTAGAGTCCCCCATTCATAAGAATTTCTTATGAATGGGGACTCTAGTTCGGTTTATAGAAAGCCAATAGTATTACATGGCAATTTGCTTTCTATAAACCGAAATTGAGTCCCCATTCATAAGAATAGGTCAATTGACCTATTCGTATGAATGGGGACACTCACCCACATTTTACTTCATTTTGCAGCCCTCTAGCCCTTTCCAGGACTTTTTTAGAGGCATTTTAGTGGCCAAAAGTTCGGTCCCCATTGACTTCAATGGGGTTCGGGGTCAAGTTCGAACCTGGACTTTTTTCCGAAGTTCCGCCGAACCTGAACATCCAGGTGTCCGCTCAACTCTAGTTATCTTATATTCAGATTAGCCTCCACTGTTTAATCCATACCACTTGTCTTAACTCAAGAGCAGCCTCTTGGTATTATAGTTAAGATTTCAGAATAATATAACCTTAGATTTGGCATGATTCACAATAAACGGAACACTTTGGCTGATGATATACAAGCTTAATGGCGCAGACCATGTGCTTTTGGATATTACAGGTCCGTCTTAACCTTTTCTCACATATAAGATATATATATATAAAATATTCCTTATTCGTTTTTGAAAATTCATGTAACAGTGTATTTTGTATGAGCATGGCATATTTCGAATTTCATTAATTCTAATGAGTAGTAAAAATAAAAAAGGAAAGTAACCACTGCATAGCTTTCAATCCCTTTTATAAATACGAGAGAAAAAAAGAGAGGTAGCAAAAAATGGCACTCTCGAGATGATAAGTGTAAAAACTAGTAATTTTTATTGGAATGAAAAAATATCCAGTATAAACGGTGGTAAATCACAGCAGAGGATTAGGAGGCAAAATAAAGAGGTGAGGACGGGCTTGACGCGTTTCGCGCTTCTAGCGCTTAATCATAAGCGTAGTCATAAGCGCGAAAGGCGTCAAGCCCGTCCTACCTCAATGAGAGACTTCCTATTTACCAACAGAGGTGACTCTAACTAGGTCCTGTCTACCAATAAAATGCAAACTGCACTAGCAGAGCGAGACAGCCAGCACTGACAAACCACGGTCTGGCTTCTCAGATTTGCTAAGCAATCGGCTGAGAGGCAGAACTGAGTGCATTTATTATTTGATTTATTTTTTTTTTAAACTTTTTGATGTTGTTGTTCTTTTAAAGTTTAGTGCCACTTTCACATGCAACTTAATCCCAGTATACTCACAGTGATGGGACAAATGTCCTACAGATTCCTGTTAAAAAAACCACACAACAAATCTATTTGTAAGGATATCTGTTCTACTATTTGTCTAGTGATACCATCTGATAACTATAAATGAGGTGGACTTCGATGTTATGTTAAGGGGCATCTAAAGCAACATGTTTGGGGTAAAACACATACAGCTTGATTATTCGTACATATATCCCTTGATTATGTGGAGAGTTAAACCCGTAGATCTGTACTACACTACAGCTGTTGCTAGGTAGCCCTCTCTTCCAAGAGTTTTTTGTATTTGTCAGAAATACGTATCGGTTAAATAATGAGGCAAGAGCATTTGTAGCTTAATTGGAAAGATACTAAAACATGACAATGTACAGGTAAAAAAAAACAAAGCAACAAAAAAAAGTCCTGTATTAAATTGGGACTCCTGACACCTTAACCTCTGAGCCAAATTGTTTAAAAACTTTGTTTTCTCCTCTTCAAGGCAGCGCAAGTCTCTCCATAACAGTCAAAGTGGAGGATGAATAGGTCTGAGTTTTCAAGGTTAACAGAAAAATGTTCTCTTTTCAATATCTCCACTTACACAGCATTAATCCTGATATTTAGTGCTCCATAACTCATGTCAAATGGACTCCAGAGTGCACTATAGTTAAAATGGAGACTGGATTGTCCTATTAACCCATGACTACAAAAAAATCACTCATTCTTATGAACTAGGTGGCAGTCCTGTGCCCCTAAGACATGGGGGCTTCCTTAAATGTGTCTGGGAGTTAACGGTTATTCGGGCCTTTTTTTATGCATGACATGCCTGTGTATAAGAGTGGAACCCCTACCATGTAGTACTTGGTACTCCGACCCAAATATGGTGCTGTGATCACCTGGGCTGCGCAGGTGCACATTTTGAGACTTTTCCTTTATATATAGGTGCACACAGGCATATAACGCTAGTATTAGGTGCCCCCATTTTAAATAACTCCATTAGGTTTTTAGATAATTTTCTGCCATGTTTGTACTGCAACAAGAATTTTTTTTTTATAATTCTGAAAAACATTAAATTCCATTTTTATTTGCGCATCTGTGCACAATATTATTGTAGCCATCTCTCCGCTAATTGATACGTACTGCCCCGCTTGCTCAAACTCCATGGTCTGTGGCCGTGTTCAGAATTTGATTCTGCTCAGTGCATCCCTGCAGTCAGCGTGTTAAATTATCGATATGCAGGCTGAACTTGAACTGCTTTCGAATTCTCTCTGCGGTATATCATCTATTCTGTCATTCGTAATGTGTATTGTCTCAGTAGAATAATAGCTATAACCTTGAGTGTTTACTTCGTCGCATATAGAACAGGAAGTGGTTAGACCATACTAGATTATCCACTCCTCTATCTGGGTTGTTTAGGACTGGTAAATAGGTACAATTATATTATGAAAAGATTTGGAATTCAGTCCACATTAGCAAGGAGAGCAGGAATATTTCAACTTTTTTTTTGTATTTTTTTTTTGGTATTATTGCTCGGTGGAGCATGCTAAAAGCTGGTGCTGAACTGAGACTCGGTTGCCTCCTATGTACATGTTCATCCTTCATAAGATACTAACACTGTTTCCATGTAAAATGTAGAGTATTATCTTAGAAAACAAATGTTTCCACCCCTGTGCTCTCACTCCATGGATCTGGAGCAGAAATAATATGTTCTTACTAAAAGCTCAAGGATTCTCCTCTGCACATTGCTCATTCCTGCAAGCCTTGATCTACTGTAGTGACATCTTCATTATGTAGTCTCCCCACATATTCCACAGTTTTAATCCATTAAGAGAAGCTGATCGCTTACACCCCTGAAAATCTACATCTGAAATTCCTGAAAGGACAAAAAATAAATTGTTTGATTGAAAGATTGCATCAAATGTAGACATTTTACAAATAAATGCTATAATGAAAGCATAAAGCACGTTCTTGAGGCTACCTTACTTGTATAGGTCGATCAGACATGTTTAGAATCTTTTTAGTCAGATGAAGGAAGACCTATCTGACCCAAGATGGCTGTCCCATCTATACAAGCTGAGGGAGCTCAATAAGGTACTTTATTTATATTTTTTCATTAAAACATCTCTATTTAAAGTGCCTACATTTGATGTTATCTTTCAAAGAAACATATTTTTCCCCTGACAACTGCGTTACCCGATTACCACCACTGTGAACAATTTTTCTTATCTAAATTGCATCTTTAATCATGACAATGTAATCTTTTTTGATGTTGGCTTCTCTTGTTTCTTCTCGGTCGCCTCACTTTGGATTTGCTTAATAGGTAAAATACCTGAATGCAGAGCTTGAGTAGCCCAATATATGGTTAATGGATAAATCCTGATTGCTGAACTCCGCGCATTGTGCAGCTCAATGAGCCTGAATGTGTGTGTGGTGATATGAGCATAGTGTCTGAGACCACCGTTCTGTGGAACTATATAGTCTGTGGTATCACAGAGCCAATTGTGGACATGCCCGACGAGGGTTTCACCAAAGAACTGCTTTGTCAGGGGTGTCGGGGCCCCTCTGTGCCATTCAGCTATTTTACCTATAAAGCAAATCCAGGTACACCTATAAAACAGTTGAAGTCTCTGTTTATCCAACCTGCTGCTACTCGCTTGCAACTGTATTTACTTATCAGGTGCAAACACTCACATTGTATCTTGATACATCATCCTGGCAGTTCTTATACGCTGTATAATCTGTTTTACTTCTTGTCATTATCAGCAGTATTTGATATACTGGGTTTAATCCTTCTCCGAGGCTTTGGGTGTGTTGTTAAATTGTTTGTCTCAGTATATTCTGTACATTTTTTTATTTTTTTATTATTCAGCAGTCATAATCAAGTTCTGTTTTAACACTACTTTTTCTGTCCAGGTATAAAATGCTCTTTCCACTTTGTTAGATTTATGACCACCGATCTCGCCCGATTTTTCTGTATTTTCAACTGCAGCATTCTTTTGTTTAGTACTGCTATTTAAAAGATCACTCTAGGCTGGACATTTTCTTTTTTTTTTTTTTTTATAGCTGAAACGTTAAAAATAAGTATGCATTTATTTGTTTAAAGTTTTTGTACTGCTTATCTGGAAAATTTAACTTTCAGTAGACATTCTACAGTTCAGACAAAAACCAGGAGTCGGCCACATCTCCTGGGAGCCAATCACACTGCACGTGTGTGACACCATGCAATGGTCCCACAGCTGTCAACAAAATGGCACAAAAAGGGGCCATTATCAATTTAAACGAGCTGGTCTCTACACATGCTCAGAAGTTCCATTATTTTGGTCTCTCAATCCTGACAAACGATGTTGCAATGTACAAACAAAATTTGAAACAGGAAAAAATACAGATGAGTAAAACATAGTCAAATAAGTAGAGATTCCCCCTATAACCTCACAATCACCATGTATGGATTTGTATATTACCGACCGGTATGTTTCTTGTAGTAGAAGTGTTTTTGGTAAATGTTGTCCTTTTGTTTTTTCTTCAATTATTCTATAACTGCTCATTATGACATTGACACCCTGTGCTTAACCGTGTGTTATATTGCAGTGTGGCCACAAGAAGAGTATATTGTGGAATACTCCCTAGAGTATGGATTTCTCCGGCTCTCCCAGAGTACACGTCAGAAGCTCAACATCCCAGTTATGGTGGTGACACTTGGTGGGTCCTCAAAGCATGTATGATACCAACAGACAGTACATTCTAGCTGAGAGTTCTCATCTTTTCCCTAAAATATTATATTTGGCATGGAATGGATTAGTACTTGTGGCTCAATATAGATCTGTATGAATGTTGGTGACTAGCCTCTCAGGACAGTATAAATGTATTGATGTTTATCAGTGCTATGCAGTACAATGTTTAATTTTTTATTTTAACCAGAAATATTGGCTCAACATGATGCGATTTGCAGTCAACAAAGGTTGATGTAGTGCTCTTTGATCCACATCAAACATTCTAGCTAGTATACAGTACTTTCCTGTGATGCAAAATGACTGGCTGAGAGTCATGGGAAATGTAGTCTCAACAGCTATTAACAAACCATAGCTGTAATATAGGTTTTAAATCTACTCCCAAAGAGCGGGGGGCTCTGGACACCCATGCTTGTAACTAAGGTGACCACATCACTTTGGGATTTATAGAATAAAAGTCACAATTCATGGCTTGTCCGTAAAGTATAGATGGAAACAAAGTTTGGTGGGCACAGGAGACCTCTGCTGTGTAGTCTCCTTATATGTAAATAAATATGTTGTTATGATCTTCTCTATCATTGTGTCTCTCTATCTCTGGGAAAACCAGACCCCACCAGGGACCTGTGCTTTGGGGACCGGTTTAGCCGGTTTCTCCTGGATGAGTTCTTGGGATATGATGACATTCTCATGTCAAGTGTGAAGGCTTTGGCTGAAAATGAAGAGAATAAAGGTGTGTAAAACTGCTAATTACCTGTTTCTCCTTCATCATCCTGGCACCTTGTCTGATTTTCTCCCTTCTTTTCAGGTTTCTTAAGGAACGTGGTTTCGGGAGAGCATTACCGATTTGTCAGTATGTGGATGGCGCGCACCTCATATCTAGCTGCCTTTGTCATCATGGTTATTTTCGTGAGTTCTTTAGTAAATTATACTATACATGTATGCACAATGCACAGTCTCTGTTGTATTTAGGGTTTCAGTGGGTGTGTCATGTTTGCAGTTTATCATAAAGCATATATATATATTAGTTAGAGTGTAGTCTACACACTCCTGGCAATACAGAAATGAAAACAGAATAAGATAGAAATACCAACTGGTAAAGGAGAATGTATTGACATTTAATTAAGGATGTCAATTCAGTAACATACTTCATCCATAATGATTGCATTAGGGTCCGGAGCCTCTTCATATGCATTTACTGTTATCTTGCAGCAATATATTCAATGAACCATTTTAATAATTACAGAAAATCACAGGCTAAGGTTTGTTGGAGGCTAATATGGAGCTAGTCTTAGAATTTGAAGACTAAATTATGTAAATTGTGACTACTAGATGAAAGCATTTTTTAACACTACTACTAAAAGCAAGTTAAGTTAACCAATGAATGGTATACTTCATAAAAAAAGCATTTTGTGAATGGACAAAATATTCTACATCACTTGTTTTTTTTACTATTTTTTTTTCTATAATTTACTTTTGAATGCATAGTCATTTTGTTCAGCCTGTTTGCTATATTGTGTCTGTGTCATTTTGTTTTGTAGACACTGTCTGTTTCCATGCTATTGAGATATTCTCACCACCAGATCTTCGTCTTTATTGGTAAGTGCCACATTCAGCCGTTAAATGAAAGCGTCTTTTGATCATTTTGGACCCGTCCTCACTCATTTGTTTGTCTGCACAGTGGACTTGCTGCAGATGTTAGAAATGAATATGAGCATTGCATTCCCAGCCGCTCCTCTGCTCACTGTGATCTTGGCGCTTGTAGGTAAGGCCACGTCTTTTTAACCAGGTTTGCCCACCACTTGTATATCACTTTAAGACGCATGCTTAATCTACTCCAACACTCTATCCCTCCTCAGGAATGGAAGCCATCATGTCGGAGTTCTTCAATGACACTACCACTGCTTTCTACATTATCCTAATTGTGTGGCTTGCAGATCAGTATGATGCCATATGTTGCCACACCAACACCAGCAAGCGTCACTGGCTCAGGTCAGGAAATACACCAACCCTTGTTTGTGGAGTGCTTAGTTACCCCCCCCCCCCCCCCCCCCTGTTCTGTGTTGCATTTACTGCCTAATCCGCCCATACCATATTCCCAACCATTTTCTCCCCAGCACCTGCCTCCATAGAGCTTTCCTACTATTTTTATTGCTTCTCTATTTCTACTCTCCTGTTGTCACATCAATATTTTTCCCCTAATTCTTTACTCCTGACTTCTCCACATATATGCTCAGCAACGTCCCCTGAGTTCAGTGATATCCCAAATGCATAGATTTACCAGCTTTATGTGGCTGGTATAAGGCCAGTTTTGGGATATGGTACTTGCAGCTTTGAAACATGTAATTTGATATATTGTTTTGTGGATTACGTTAAATAGCATCATAGCAAACGTAGTCTATCACAGGATTATTCTTTATTTTGTTCCTAGAGGATCACGCACAGTATCTGACATATCACTGACGTATATATCCATATACTATATGGACAAAGGTATTGGGACATACCTCTTAATTATAGGATTCAGGTGCAGTCTGCATTTACAAACATTTGTAAAAAAAACAAACAAAAACCCCCCCCAAATTGGTTATTCTGAAGAGTTCTGTGAATTCACCGGTGGTACTGTGATAGGATGCCCGCTTTGCAGTAAGTTTGTGAAATTCCATCTCTAGATATTTTACATTCAACTGTAAGTAGCAATATGGGAAAGTGGAAGCGTACAGGAACATAAGCAACTCCGCCACAAAGTAGATATAAGACCAGAGTGCTGAGGCGTATGGTGCACAATAGCTCTGGTGATGGCCAGAGCTTGATGGGATGGGTTTGCAAGTCTCACATCCATCACAAAGTACAATGCCGAGTGGTGTAAACCACCCTACCACTGGACTCTGGAGCAGTAGAAACTGGTTCTGTGGAGTGATGGTTTTTCACTTTTTGTCAGTCTTATGGGCTAATTTGGTTCTGGTGGATGGCAGGAGAATATTACCTGCTTGACTTCTTTGCGCCAACTATAAATTTGAAGGAGGAGGGATAATGGTATGGAGCTGTTTTGCATGGGTTGGGCTTGGCCCCTTACTTTCAGTGAATGGAAATCTTAATTCTTCAGCATACCAAGACAATGCTATGCTTCCAACTTTGTGGGATCAGTTTGTAGAAGGCCCTTCTATATTCCAGCATGACTGTGCCCCAGCGCACAAAGCAAGGTTCATAAAGACTTGGCTGGGTGAGTTTGGTGTGAAACAACATGACTGACCCACACAGAGCCCTGACCTCAACCCCACTCTACACATATAGAATGAACTGGAATGGAGATTGTGAGCCAGGCCTGAACTCACACATGCTGCACTGGATGAATGGGCAAAAAGTCCAACAGAAACACGCCAACATCTTGTGGAAAGCCTTCCCAGAAAAGTGTAAGCTGTTATAGCTGCAAAGGAGGGACCAACTACATATTATTGTCAATGTATTTTTAGAATGCAAAATCATACAATCCCTGTTGGTGTAATGGTCAGGTGTCCCAATACTTTTGTCCATATAGTGTTTGAGTACACATACTCGATATCTAATTGATTAAAATATCTGTTGTAATAAAATTAAATTCTGCTTTGTCAAGTGCTCTTTTCTCCAGTTTCTACAACTTTCTGCTGGGATTGCACCAGGCAATTAACTCTTCAAGTCTGGAGTGCATGGATTAAGATATATTATATATCAAGGGCAGTTGATGTAGAAACAATAATAAAGCATTGAAAAGTGTACATGGTAATATATATATATATATATATATATATATATATATTTTTTTTTCTTCTTGTTTTCCTTCACATCTCTGCCTTCTTTAAACAAGCCACTCATGCATTCCACTTGATTCTCCAAAATTCTCTGTACTCTGTATTCCTTACGTTTATACCTCCAAATGCCCCTTTTGTCTGTTTTTTTTTTTAATTACCTGGCTGTTGGTAATAATATCCGTATTTCTCCTAATTCAGAGACATTACCTATAACCTTATAATTATTTTCTTGCTCTCCTTCCACAGGTTTTTCTACTTGTATCACTTTGCATTCTATGCTTACCATTATCGTTTTAATGGACAGTACAGCAGTCTGGCACTCGTTACATCTTGGCTCTTTATTCAGGTAACATCAACTGACCTACCCATTTTTTTTAAACATCATTTTTACCATCACCTTTCTGTAGAAATCCTAGAAACATAGTGGTCTTAAAAAAAAATGTTTTTTATTTCAAATGATGCCTTCTGTTGATCTGTATTGTATGCCATATACTAGTTTTTTTGTTTGTATATATAAGATCTTGCTTAAAGGCTATGGAGGTTAGACCTATTTTGTGTAAAAGGGCAGTTGATATAGAAACAATAGTAAAGCATTGAAAAGTGTACATGGTAATATATATATATATATATATATATATATATATATATATATATATATTATAATAAAAAATAAATGTAAAAAATATATAGTGCACATGGTTATATATATATATATATATATATATATATATATATATATATATATATATATATATATATATAAAAAGAAATAAAAAAAATATATATAGTGTACATGGGAATATATATAAGGAAAAAAAGTGCACATAGTAACACATGTCCTGTCCTGTCTTCCACTAGCACTCTATGATTTATTTTTTCCATCATTATGAGCTCCCTGCGATCTTACAGCAAATCCGAATCCAGGAAATGCTTCTCCAGAATCAACAGGTGGGCCAGAACCAGACCAGCCTTCAGGACAATCTGAACAACAACACAGCATCTGAGCCAACAGGAGCAACGCCGCCACCCACACCTGCAGCTCCCCTGCAGCTACCAGCAGACAATGAACCCCACACAGAAGTAAACTTAGGTGACAACTCTGGGACTACTGTTGGAGACTTGAGTGATGTCATATCTAGTGTCATTACATCTGCTTCACAACCTATGGGGGCAGTGGTGCATCACATGGCATCTCCAAGGTTTGGAGAGCCAACACAAGAGGCTACTGGGAGTGAACCTACTATTCCTGACATGACTGCATTGACGCAAACAGGGGACCCTCCACCTACTCTGCTGAGGTTTCCACACAATAATATCCAGAAAAGCAAGACTGAGCCACAAGTGGAGGATGCACCATCCCACATAGACTTCAGCCCTCTGAGATTCCCACCCACCATCCTAGAGTCCGAGGAGGGCAGTCATACTGCAGGCTCCACAGTGCATAATGCAGATGCCAATGCACCACTGCAACGCACACAAGATACAGGAGACTCGTGAATTAAACCATTCCTCCCCAGTATTGCTGAAGGGAGTGCCCTGCCTTTAATGAAGAGTCATACAGAGCATCAACCCCTCTGCTAGCAGGGCAAGGGGCCTACCGCACATTCACACCAGTGCATGCGTGTGTTGGGGTACATGCAAACACACTGACTGCATTTGCTTTAGTTTTTCTCTCATTTTGATGGAATTCCAAGAAAATCTCTTAGGGACAGAACATATGAGATTCATAACAGAAGAGTTATTCCCTTCATGCAGGAGCAGTAAAATTCTTTTGGAGTGCATGGGAAAAGTGTAAATATGTATGTAATATATATGTATTACACTAGCATACACCGTATAATGAGCCCCTCCAGTTGGTGCTTCAAGATGGGAAAGGGTTTAATGTTTCTCTAGAAATTAAGATTTACAGCCATGCTTCATCAATAGATTGCTTTACACAAGTTCAGAATGTTCTTAAGGAATATCCGGAACTTGCATTGGCACGAACCCCATGAATAAACTGAAATTTATTATATTTTCCTCCAGCATCACAGGCACTGGAGCAAACATGGCTTATCCTAAGAGTTTAGCCAAATATACTGCAGAGAGAACATGCAATCCAAAAACTGAGGCAGAAATTTTTTTTTTTTTTTTTTTTTTTATATCCTTCTGATTTTAGAAAATCCAGAGCTTGAATCCCAATGGAATGAAAACGTGCAAAATATAGTAGGCCAGAGGCCTGTTTGCGATTAGTAGAGGGTGTATTTACCATCCGTTTGTTTGAAGATTGATTGTGGCAGGAGATATGTATAATAAATATATGTGCCTTTCTGTCTGTGGCCACAAAATGATACTGTACAGAGAACATATATATAAAAAAAAAAAGATATTCTTTATTATTGCACTTTTTGTTCCTTAATTGAGGAGGTATTGGGTACACAGTTTGTGTGCATGTAAATGTCGATATACGTGTGTATGGCTATGCATTTTAGATATTTATACACTCATGTATCATATGTTTTCTACTTGTAAATGTGTGTCTATTGGACACATACATACATTTGTCTAGTAAACATAATGTGCATGTGTGTATGCATAAACAAAGGTATAGTTACCCTATATACTGACAGATTGATCTGCTCGGACATATTTCTATTTGTCTTTGAAAAGAACATAACATAAGTTGCTGCTCATTCATGCAGGATTACTTCTCTCCCAAATCCTGCGTGCGTAATTAAATCCCTTCAGAGTTAGTATGTATAGAGAGCATTATTTATGTCACAGACACATTAAACAGATCAAGATGTACATCTGTAGTTTTTAAGGCCTTTTGATTCTGGCAATTTGTTTTATTTTTTAAAGCAAAGTTGGATTAGTGTTTTAATTTCCCAACTGTTGTCTTCAATTGACTCAAATTGATTTATTATTATTATTATTTTTTTTTTTAATCAAACAACAACCAAAAAATACTTATTGACCACAGTCGTTCTAGAGAAGTGTGAGAGGGCCGGCCTTGGGTAGGCCGGAGTGAGCAGACCAAACAGCTCCCTTCCCCTCAATCTAGTAGGTCACTTATATTGATGCAGTCACTCTGCAGTTTATGGAGGGCTTTCTATTTTTAGTTAAACTGAATGAATATCTGGGTGATGGTGGTGAGTGGATCTCTGTTCCGTCAACCATTCATTCTTCTACTTAATTGTACCACAGAAACAACATGACATTGACAAATTGTGTTTGTATATATGATAATAAATATTCTATCCTGCGTGCAGTGTGTTGTGAACTCTATTTGAAGGTACAGGTATAACACAAATTAATGTTCTAAATGTCCTAAATTCACAGATTACTTGTATGTTATGTCTTTGTGGTGCATTTGGTCTTTTATTTTTTTTGGAAGATATGTGTTATAAGCTAGGGACCCACCCCTTTTTTCACCTGCTTGAGTATACAGGACATGGACCCCAGGTGTACCACACTGATGAAGCTAATAAAGGCCTAAACGTATGTGGTTCATGTGTTCCTCATGCAGATGAGACTTGCCATGCATATTGTGTCTAGACTGCCCTTATGGGTGGGAATAGTCTGATATGTTAATGGAGAGGTATCTTCTAAAGTAGTGATAGTGAGCAAAACTGGTTGGTACCATCTTATAGGACAGACTGATTCGTGCTGTCTGTTCTCTGTGAGAAGTGGCCCTACAAACTAATATAGCTCTGCAAAACTTCTCCTTATGCCATATAGTGTCTTATTAAGTGTTCTTGCATAGCAAGACCACTTAATGTTATCTCACATATATATTATTAAGTGTTCTTGCATAGCAAGACCACTTAATGTTATCTCACATATATATATTATTATTATTATTATTATAGCAAAATTTGCCACCCTAACTCCTCCCACAGTTTTTACACTACATAGACAAAAATTTACCAAAACGTGCAGATTGTTCCCGATCGGATTGCTATTACTTTGTGGAACGTTTCGCCGAATGGTTCACGGAATATCGTCGTTTTTGTGGCGCAATTTGTCCCATAGGAATGAATGGCAAAGCTAGAGTGGGAGCTGCCAAAAGCTGAAAAATCAGGACATGATTTCTAAACTGCCACCACTCCCTCATTTTCAAGCCCACCTACACAAATCTTATATCAAAACGTTCAGCTATCCCTGGTGCCACTAAACATGTAAACGGCTAAGCCGTAGTCCTGATAGTTTTCACAATATGACCATTTGTTTGCAACCAACGCCGTCCATTGACATTCATTGAAACTTCACTCTGCAAAGCTCAAATTTGAAGTGAAATTTCTAAACTGCGGCTGTGCCTTCATTTTTAATACTTCAGAGACATACTATGCATCAAAATGTAGGTCTGGGTCTTGTGATTCTCACAATATAAAGCTCTTCGCTGTAGGATTGATAGTTTTTAAAATACGACCGTTTGAATATGGCAACCGCCAAAATACTCTGACCTGTGTCAAGCTGCAGCAGCAAGTGATGTCATAGACAGGGCCTTTTGAACACCTGCTAATGTTTTTATAAATGTATGGTTTAATGTAACTGTGCAACAACGTTGCAATTAAATGTGCTATGTAAATGATAACAGTTACTCCGCCCACTCCAGTTGTAGACTACAGGTGGAGGCAAGAACACTTCACACAATTTCCCCAGAAATTGTAACTTTTCTAGTTGGAAAATACTTTTGTACTGGAGCAGTCCTGACAGCATCTCTATTTAAGGAGGTGAAATTTATTAATGGAAGTATTCATTTAGAAAGGTGATTTTTGCATCACATATCACCATGCAAATTTTAGAATAGCCATTAAAAAAAAAAGATATCTTAAATAAAGAGCTTTTTCTCATCTGGGCTAAATGCAATCCCCTCTGTCAACTTAGGTGATTCAATCTAAGGAAGAGGAAGTTTACTGCCAGTGGGCATGTGCTGTTGACAGGCAGTGCTCTAAACCAGCCTCAAACATGTTCATTGTGCAAGTAGGTTTCATTTTTTTAATTTATTTTTTCCGACTCCGATCTAACTGACTGAATAATTGGAGTAAGTGGCAGATTTTAGAAGATAGAGCCCATTTAACAACAAACACACAATTTGCTCTTTCTCTTATTTTTTTTTTTTTTGAACGATTTTTAGGAAAATATCTAACTTCTTTGAAAGTGTTTTCCAAAAACTCTGTATGTAATGTCTAAAGTAGCCAGTTATATGTCTTGTTTTTTGTTTTATCGGTGGAACTGCCCGTTAAAGGAACATTTCAACCAACTTTTTTTTTATGGCAGCAGGCCTTGAAGAAAGATTTCGATTCATGTAGTGTATTCTGTATCATTTCCGCTTCCTGCGGTTTCTGAGACATAGGCACGCCAACCTGGATCCATAATGTCAGCCTGGATGAGGGGGATGCCTTAATTCCTTATTCTATATGTGTACCAATATGAGACAGATTGATGTTGATTTGGATCAAAGCAAACTTTGCTTTATTGTCTATCTACTCCTTCCAAATTGATCAACTAATTCGCTCTCCCCTAGAAGTAATTCACACCGGAGACAAAGTTTCTGATCAGTGAAAAACCTGAGGCAAACCTTTATTTCTCAGAGTGGGGGACACCTTTTAAAGCAGAAATACGTCATGTGCAGAGTCACAGTTAAACATACAGTATACATTCAACAATTGGCTAATAGTTTCAGGGGTCTTATCTAAACCCACCCTACAGAATGTGACTTCATCATTACAGAGTTCTCCCACTCACATTCCAGCTCCATCTTGGTTACACGATGGGAGGGGGAGTGAGTAGTTACTGAACAAAGAGGGGCTGCAAGGGAAACGGTTACTGTTACTTTAACAGTGATTCTCCATTTTGTTCTCGTGGCACATAAATGTTAACTTACACAAAGGAAGTGGGGGAGGAGTTAGAAACGGAAATAGTTACTGAGCAAAATTATGACCAAGGATATTCTTTTAGGGAATGTGTGACAAATACACAAGTGTATAATAGTAGAAGAGACATTAGTCCATAACAATGTCACTTTTATCTTCCAGACCTCCCCCAGGAAATGTTCATAAACTGATAGACTAATGTGACCTATGTGAAATATATATAGTTATACATAACATATAATAAGACATTTATTTATTTTCTGGAATGGAGTATTTGACAAGTAAACATTTTGTGCCTTTATCACAGTTAGGAGCCAGATAACATTTATATGCCTTCTCTTTTTTTTTTTTTTTTGTTTTAACACCTGTAACATAAAGGGTTAGTCATTATTTATATTTTGTGAAGCTGGTTTTGAAACGGTGCTTATGTTAAACCATTTAATACTATTTTTTGGTCCTGATTTATCTACTATTGGAAACAAACTCTGAGCTTTTGCTTATTGGTTTATAGAAAAGTAGCCATGTAATTGTAACAAAATAGAACTATTGAGCAACACCTCTATGCTATGCAAGCTTTGGTTATTCACTAAAACGCTCATGGACATTAGATAGAATGGCTCCTTCAATCATTTTTATTGTTCTCTTGTCTGATCTGTTTTTAATTATCCCCTTTTGTGTCTGTAAGATATTGTCTAGGTCTGATCTGAAAACACAATAATAATACAAAAAAATTACTTAGCGTTAATTTGTGGATTCTTTAAATAATTACCTAACTGTAGTGGTTTTATATTTTTTCAGGACCTGCTTAAAGGAACTTTCTAGTCCCCAAACATACTTCTGGTGCAAGATGAAGATACTGCTTGTATAGTGCACAGGCTTTTTTCCTCAAGTGTGATTTGACATTTTTAATATTTGACTCAAGCCCTCCCCAGTGATTACACTGCATGTTTACTGCCGGTGCGGGAGCACTGATTATATAGACATTTTTGTTTTGTCACTGCCTGTGAACCCTGAATTGAATACATTGTGTGGACTCTAAGTGACCTTGCTCTGTTAGACACATTGTCTGATAACATCACTAGAGAGACAGGAATTTCTATTCATTTGAATTTATTTATTCTCATTGGTTTCTGCGCCAAAAAAAAGGAAATTATCTTTTACTCTAATTTTATTTAGCTGTAAGTATTTTACATTTTAAGCAATGCAAAATGTAAAACATGTATTTTAAAGTACTTTGAAAGTACATTAATAGTCCATTTAAGAACAAAACATGTTGTAAAACATTTTATAAATTATGAAATGGATATGAAAGATGCGCTTTCTTCTTAAAACCCCATTGCTGTATTGGCCCAACCTGACTCTACTTTTGGGAATACTTAGAAACGGACAGTAGCTCGTTAGCTTAAAGGGACACCTCCTAAAAAGCAGCTGATTGAATCCACATAACTTGCACTGACATTGCACCCATTGGATTTGCCACAGCACCCAGCTTGATTAAGCATCTTTGGATGTGAAACGCGTCAAGTGCCCACTCCCCACCACTTTTTATGCGTTTGTTATTTTGCTTTCCACAATAAATTACAGAGTTTCCATGGATGTAAGATGCAAACTAAAGGGTCTATGCACTGATTTGTCCCGAATTTGATTTGGGTTGTCACTTTTGGTGAATTCCCCCCTCAAATCACTGAAATGTACGTTAATTTGCGACATTCAGAAACGGAAGCATCAGAGATGTTTGGATCATGACATTTTAGCTGTGAAAATCATAGCTTTTCGGCTACCCAGTGTGTGCCGATCACATCCGAACTCTGAATACGGGAAAGATAGTCGGAATATTGGTCTTTTGGCATTTTCAATTCTCCATCGATGTATTTGCTCACAATTCTTCTAACACAATGAGGGTCATTTATAAACACAGCGCACACGCAGATTGAGCCATATACTGGCACATTTTTGGTTGTGCCGGCGCTCATTGTGCCTGCACTGCATATGTATACAAAATCAGGAGCTTTGTTGGGGAACCTCTGCCTAGCAGTGCGGGAGTTTTTATATGTACCCCCCCTCCTGTGTATATAGCTTTTCTACTTTACAATGTTCAAACAATCTCTAGGTGACATTCCATTTAACACTCATATTGTGTGCCATCTGCGTAGACATGTTGGATATGTTATTGTATAACTGACTGACTGATTATTTTGTTGAAGAAAACACTAAAATCTGTCTAAAAATTGTTAATACATATGTTTGCTTAGAGAATGTATTAATTGCTATCAGTACTGGTCCACAGGTTACTGCCACATGGGTTAATGCAGGGGTGGGGAACCTGCAGCCCTCCAGATGTTGCAGGACTACATTTCCCATACTCCTCTGCCAGCCTCTTGTGGTTAATGTATCCAAAATAAATTTACTGCACATCTCTGATGTTAGCGATTTCTAGGACAAGGCTGAATTGTCTATGAGATTATAGTTTAATATTAAAACCTGGAGATGATATAAATGTAGACATCAAAACTGTATCCAGCAAGATGTTAAATGGGCAGGCAAATGTGTTTTAATGTGGTTGGGATGGTATTATTAATTTATAGTTCTATCCTCAGCGCTTGCCCTATTAAAAATAATGAGGGAAACATTGGGCATATGTAGGCTTCTACTGGTCAGTGCTTTGCCATGCTTCTCCATACATATGCAATGCACATGCCTCTTACTACGACATTCCCATTTATGTCTTAGAGCAGGTGCAGGCAACCTGCTGCCCTGCAGCTGCTGATGAACTACATGTCCCATAATGCTCTTTCAGCTAAGAGGCTGGCAGAGGGGTATTGAAAATGTAGTCCCGCTACTGAGATGTGAGCTGCTGCTGCCCAAGAAGTTGCCAAAGACATTGTAGAATGTCTGTTATGTTTTTGCAGTATATCTGTCTCGGTGTTTTTTCCTTGCCCGTCCCTTTTATGTCTTTCATTCCTTGGGTATAACCCATATTTAATGCTGCCATGGATAGCCAGGAAAAAAGAAAATTGTTTCAATACCTGTAATTTTCTTTTCCTGGCTAAGATCCATGGCAGCATGGAATTTCCCTTACTTATTTCTGATTACTTGTTACAAGGTCTGGGGTTGATGGGGGGTCTATTTGTATCACCTGTTTGTTCTTGTCCTAACAGCTGAGAGAGGAGGAGCTACCCATATGTACTGCTGCCATGGATCTTAGCCAGGAAAAGAAAGTTATGATAAGTATGGAAACAATTTTTCTTTTATCCACAATGGTATAGGTGGTGTGGCTCTCTCTTGGATTGAGTTGTATCTTTCTGAGCTCTCCTTCACCATGTTGCTTTCTGGAGAGACATCGTTATCTGTCAATCTCTCTGAGAACATGGCGGGGAGAGGAGAGAAAACAGACAGGTGGGGGGGGGGGGGGGGAGACATTCATGGGTAGAGGGACAAAGAGACATAGAGGAGAAAGACATGCATGGGAAGGGAGAGGAGAGAGGCAGACATGGGAAGAGAAAGAAGAGGAGACACAGCCATGGGAGATAAGGAAAAGTAGAGATAGACATGTGAAGGGAGAAAAAGATATGGGAAGGAAGAAGAGAGAGACATGGGTAGAGGAACAAAGAGTCATAGAAGGAAGAGGAGAGAGACAGACATGGGAAGGGAAGGGAGAGGAGAGACAGCCATGGGAATGGAGAAAAAGAAATGGGAAGGAAGAGAGACAAACGGACATGTGCAGTGTCCCTCCTGAGATCAGACTCTGGATCTTCCCCCTGCTCTTTTGTTCCTCATGTTCAGTCTCTAGCACATAAGGAACATTGGGTGCATTAACCCGTTCCTCAGGCAAGAGACCTGACAAAATCTTAGTGCACTGCCAGGCTCATCTTTCTTGCTCGTTGTTCCAATTTGGCTGCTAATCTCTGTAACAACCTCCACTGTTTTTCCAATATGGCACCACCCTGTTGTTGCTAGACTTCCTCTAGGTAATTGGTAGCATTACAGAAAAAAAAAAACTAATGTAAGGGTTAAAATGCACCCGTAGGAGAAACTGGTTAGGAAAAAGCAATATTCTTCTTTTAGTTATTGCCCTTTAACTTGCACAAAACAGAATTATGCATATTTCTAAACTCAGGACAAATCTTTAGTAGTACAATCTTTTATAGCATGTTATGAGTTTAAAAAAGGTACTTAAAAAGCCCTTCTTGTGTCATTTAAAAACAATATATAATTTGTTTGGTACAGTAAAGGAAAAAAGGAAAATTACAGCTAAATAGAAACACTGCATAAGTCTTAAAACAGCCTATGTCACCAAAGGTAAGACATGGCCAAAAAGATGTCACAGAGAGGTTAATGAGTAACTTTTCTCTTTAATACTTACAGTGTGTTGATAATATAAAAATAGGAGAAAAAAAAGTCCTTTTTCTGCTCTGCTTCACTAGGGCTGGCCTCTCTCAACACCTAGCAGTTGGCTTTGGTGATTTATTGCTTTATGGCAGCTATAAAACTGATCGAGAGGCAATGGAAACAAGTAGAAAATCAACTGGCCTTCCAGATAAAAATGGAAAAGGAAATAAGTCAGATATCAGACTGGTCCTTAAAGAACAATGCTCAATGGGCTTATTCAGTGGTGGGATTCAGCTGGTTCGCACCTGTTTGTGTGAACCTTTAACTAAAATTTTACAAGTTCGCCGAGATCCTTTAAAAAAATCTGTGAAAAAAAGGGTTGGGCAAATGGGGTAGCTGCCCTGTGTGCTCCTGCTGCCCGTGTAACTGTCTCACACGGAGACAGTCACGATCAGGCAGGAGCAGGACCCGGCTTTTACTCGCCATCGGAAATGACGGCAAGTCCTTTCCGGCGCCTCTATTTCCTGCATGGAGCGCTGAATGGAGAAGACTTGTGACGAGCATCATAAAGGTAAGCACTGGGGAAGTGGGGGTATTGTGATATATTAACAAGGAAATTATCAGGGGCATATTAAGTATCTAATTATCAGGGGCATATTAATCATCTAATTATCAAGGTCATATTAAGCATCTAATCAGTGGCATATTAATCATCTGATTATCAGAGACATAATAAGGAGCATTATCAGTGGCATATTAAGCATGTAATTATCAGTGGCATATTAAGCATCTGATGATCAGTGGCATATTAAGTAGCTAATTATTAGTGGCATATTAAGTAGCTAATTATCAGTGGCATATTAATGGATAAGCTATCCAGAGGGGGGCAGATTTTTTTTCAGTAAGGGGCCCTGAAATTTCCAATGGCCCTGCGTAGACCAGTGGCGGACTAAGGGAGGGGAGGGGGGGGGGTGCCACAGGTGCCACTTGTTATAGAGGTCCTACTGGCTGGGGTGCCCAGGGTATAATAAACGTTAAGCCCCTGGGCATTGGTGCCAATGGCACCCATCTAATGCAGCCTGCTTGACATGGAGGGGTCTGGCGTGCCTGCAGCTGTTATAGCACCAACGAAATTTTGTTTGCGTTAAGCTCCCCTGTCAGATCAAAGACAATTAGATGAGTTAGGCAGCCGCGAGGCCCCCGTTAGCGTGAGGCCTTAGAGCAGGGGTCCTCAAACTTTTTAAACAGGGGGCCAGTTCACTGTCCCTTAGACCGTTGTAGGGCCGGACTATAGTAAAAATAAAAACTATGAAGAAATTCCTATGCACACTGCATATATCTTATTTTGAACAAAACGAGAACAAATACAATATTTAAAGTAAAGTTAAATCAACAAACTTACCAGTATTTCAATGGGAATAGTGTGCCAGTCAGATGCCCAGGAATATTATGCCAGTCAGATGCCTAGGAATATTATGCCAGTCAGATGCCCAGGAATATGATGCCAGTCAGATGCCCAGGAATATTTTGCCAGTCAGATGCCCAGGAATATGATGCCAGTCAGATGCCCAGGAATATTGTGCCAGTCAGAGCCCAGGAATAGTGCTCGTTATCCCTCCCTCCTCCCCCGCTTCCCCATCACTTACCTCCAGCTGCTGTGTCCCCGGACGTCTCGCGCGGTGTCCTCCTGTGGAGGAGGGAAACAGTTACCGGATCCGGATGTGACGTAACAGTGCGGAGGGGGGGGGGGGGGCATGTGGCCCGCGGGCCGTAGTTTGAGGACCCCTGCCTTAGACGATCGCCTAATTTGCCACTGATGCCAGCAATAGGTTGGCATTACACGACTGGTTATTGTTCAGGGTCAATAGCTGACCCTAATCCTTTAATGTTATTGGATTTCCTTTTCCATGTGATCTAGATGATATTTTCTTTTGGTTTGTCATGACAGCTAGAGTCTGTACATATTGCGACTTGTATGTGACAGTCACCCAACAGAATGTATATTATGTATCAACAAAGTACTTTTTTTTTTTTTTTTTTACTGTGTTAGATTTTGCTAAGAAAACAATTTTCCCATCATCAGGCTTCCAATAAAAGTGGTTCTCAAATCAGAAGCTAAAGCCTGAATTTCGTTAAACAAAAACCTTTATTTGCTAATAGTTTAAGGGTTCAACCCTTGGCCTTCTCTTTCGAAAAAAGCGTCTTATGTTGTTCCACAATCCTCCCCAGCATCCGACAGCATTCTCCTCATCATAGTGTTCGACTTTTGCGTCTGCGCAGTTCGACTTGGGAGAGTGCACCCCTATGCAAATGACCTGGGAAATGTTTAATTTGCATATAAAACCACGGTTGATGTCATAAACCAGAGACACTGCAGACACATATAAGACACATTTTTCTCCTAATTTCCGCATTTCCTTATAGTTTTGCTACAATTCTCTATTTTATTCTCTATATGCACCGTAAAAATCACTGATTAGTTGGAAGAGTCCCTTTAATATGGCGCATACTATATGTTTAACCATCTATGATACAGTGGACAGGATTAGGTTTGGAGGCAGTGGACCGTTGTCTGCATTAATCACACCCTTCTTACCTGTTCTGCTGGGGAAACAGATCTTGGAGCCGATATGTCCGGAGGGGTCTGTTTCCCTATAAAGTTGATATTGGTGAAGTCACAACCTCTCTCACATGTTGGTTCTTCTTCCACAAACCTGCTCCATGCAGTAATTCTTCTGACGTCTGGAGACTCTTTCAGGCAGAGGTCTTCCATCTTCTTGATGGTCCTTTGAACAGGGCTCAAATAGTTTTTGTCTTGCGCAGTCTCTCCGTGGGCATAGGCATGCTCTCTGGTGCTCAAAGGCAGTGTAAAAAACGGGTGTTTCATAGCTGCTTTAGCAGTTATTCTCTCGTGGGAATCCCAAGTCAATATAAGCTTGATGAGTTGCACCATTTTCTTCCGATCATAGTACTCGTCTATGACATCTGCGTCTGCGCAGTCCAAATCGGGATAGTGCTCCAATTCAATTTGGTCCAAGGATTTCAGCATGTACTCCCTCGTCTCTAACGGTATATACGCGTATCGTCACATCCGGTCGCTGTGATTTTATTTTCCCCGGCGGGAAAGGTAAGCTGCGCGGGGGGGGGGGGAATTGACGGCAGCACCGTTGTCACCCCCTCGGGTCTCTAGTTGGTCTTTCCTGAAATTTTCTTAGTCGCATCCCACATCAAAAGCCATGGTCCACAGAGAGCTTCCAAAGCATCAGAGGGATCTCATTGTTAACATAACCGAGAGTCGGCTTCTACATACAGCAGCACTATCGGGAACTCTGCTCAAAGGACCAGCCGGGTGAATCTGCTCCTTGTTTGTTTTTTATGCACTTTTTCATTGGATGCTGCCTTTTATTGGATATTGTTTTTTATTATTCTACATGTAAGCTTCTACATTCCGGGAGGCTATTAAAGCTTTTGTACATTTGATATATTACATTATATTCCTCTGTATCCCCAATTGGATTGCTACACCTATTACTGTTAAGTATTTTATATATATCTTTTTTGCGCAACACTTTACCACAATTTTTTTTTTATTTTTTTGTGCTTTGTAGAGGGAATGCACAAGTGTTTGCTGCACTCTATCTATTGATTGATTCATTTTTCACTTAGCGCTTGTCACTTTTTTCTCCATTTTGCACAATTTTTTTCCCTCACGTGAAGAGCTGCTTACAACATAATGTCTATTTTTGAATTTCGTAAAAACTTTAGAAGCACTTTAGATGTCACTTCAGAAGACTCTACAGTTGTAGATCCCCCTGTGGACCATACTGATTCCATGGAACAATTATGTTTTGAATTGGAGAAACTTCTGACCAAAGAGATCAAATATAAATGTGAGATAGGTACTCTAGGGAGATATCTCAAAGAGAAAATGACCCCTAGAGGCCTACATCTATTAAAACGCCCAACAAGTCATAGCGATGATCCAACTTTCCTTCTTTTCTGTGACAAAGTCCTGGAGGAGTGTACTAATAAACGTATGGAACTAATTATACGGTTTAGACGTGACGACCTCTCTAAGATTGATCATGACTTGAGAAACCTAGAGGGCAAAATAACACCTTTACTGCCCAATACTGGGTACGATAATTCTATTAATAAGATTACTACCAATCTTGAAATATTAGAAAGAGAGATTATGGTGGTTAAAAAGAGGAAACTCATGAGAGATCAATTGGACTATAAAAATTATAAGGTTCGAAATTTCTCCAACAAATCAGTAGAACTTGGTAACACATTGACGGTACAGCAGAATGCCTTTAAATATGATAATACCCCTGCTTTAATATATCCCAAAAGACAGGCAATTTTCAATGAGGCAAATGATACCCAGGAAAACCAATACTCTTCAGGTTATCATAGCCAACAGCAATTTCACAAAAAGAACCTTCAACAAAATTCATATTATAACCCCCAGCGGAATTTTTACCATTATAAGCCTTATCAGTCAAATAGGTTTATACCCAAATATAGGCAAAGTGAGGGCCATAGGTCAGAATGGCAATCGGCGAAAAGGACATTTAATAAGAATCAGATGCCACAGAACAACCCAAACCTTATTCCCCTTAAAAATTGTTTTGAAAATCTTACGCATTACTCTGAGGACAAGAACTCACCCTCTTTTTTAGGTGAAGGCTGGAACCCATACAGGAAATGGAGATGGGAACAAAACTCCAAAGCCTCACCTTACAAGAGATTGAGAAGCCCAGATATAGAGGGAACAGGGCAGGCCTCAGAGTCCAAAATAGAAAAAAGAGGGAGATGGTAAAACCCAATGGCATCTTCAATCTGAGTACATATGTTCTGAATCAAGATGAGATCAGGGTCCTGAATAGAGGCCTTAAATTTGCCCCTACTAAAGGTCTTAATAAATTTGAGACATACATTGGTCTTCAAAAGTTTATTCGCAATATTTGTTTAAAAAAACAATTTGCAAAAAATCCTATATCTATCAATTCGAATAATCAAGATGATCCTCCTCACACTTCCTTGAAAGATAAATCAACATTCTTTCCAAGACATATGAAGTCTGATGAGATTAAAGCAATTGAAAAGATGGTCACATATGAAATCAAAAAGATAAAAAAACCTTAATAAATTCCAGTACAATTGATCAAATACTGAATTACAGGCATTAAAATCTTTGCAGACTAATGTAGATTTGATCATCAAACCTGCAGATAAGGGAGGTGGTATAGTCCTGCTTAATAAAATCCAATATTGCACTGATATAGTCAGACAGCTTAATGATACGGAGACGTATAAGTTACTCAGCACAAATCAGATAAAAATGAAACTTACTAAATTCCTAGATAGAGGACTCCTGTCTAATATCCTTACTAAAAAAGAACATCAATATCTTAATCCCACATCTCCCAAAGTACCTGTGTTTTATGTTTTACCTAAATTACACAAACACCTTACTAACCCCCCGGGTAGACCGATAGTCTCAGGGGTGGGGGGCCCTTTTGTCACATTTATCTGAATACATTGATATTCTTCTTCAACCATATGTTATACGTACGAGGTCATACCTTAAAGACTCTATTAATCTAATTAAAGAACTAGAGGACTTTGAGCGGCAGGAAGGTTATTTATTAGTTACGTGTGACGTAAGCTCCCTGTATACCATCATAGAACATCCAAAAGGCTGTGAAGCAGTTCGGTTCTTTTTGGAAAAGACAGCAATTATGCCGGAGTCCCAAATTAATTTCATTCTCGAGGGTATCCTCCTCATACTGGAGAATATTTTATTTTGGTATGAGGACAAGTATTACCTACAGCTTAAAGGCACAGCCATGGGCACCAGGTTTGCCCCCAGTTATGGTAACCTCTTTATGGCATTTTGTGAGGATACCTTTGTATTTGGTGCGCATGACTGGGTAGCAAACCTGGGGCTATACAAACGGTACATTGACGATATACTTTTTGTCTGGAAGGGCGATAGAGCATCCCTTCAATCTTTTTTAGAATTTTTAAACTCCAATACATGGGGTATTAACTTGACAGCAGCATGCAACGATATAAGTATTAATTTTCTTGATTTAGAATTATTCCAGTTGGGAATTTAGTTAAGACTCGTACATTTTTTTAAAAAGTAGACACTAATAGCTACATAGAATCTGTTAGTTGTAATTTCCTCCCATGGCTTCTGAATGTTCCAAAAAGCCAACTATGCAGACTTAGGTGGAACTGCAGCGATACTAGTGATTTCTATACACAGGCAGAACTTATCAAGGAGCGTTTTGTGGAAAAAAAGTATGACGCTGCTCCTATCAGTAAGGCAATTCAAGATGTGGGGTCTTTAGATAGACAGTTACTTTTAAATAAAAACAAATCGAATAATACCAATTCATCTCATATAGATATCCCATTTATATTTAAATTTAGTGGAAATAATACATTTATGAAAAAGATTCTTAACAAATATTGGCCTATCCTTTTACAGGACCCTGGTCTCCACTCCCTTTTAGGTCTTCAACCACGTATTATTTTTAAAGGGGTCCCGAACATTAAAAGTCACCTCAGTCACAGTTTTCTTAATACTAATAAGACAAGAACGCATGGGAATAACGCCTTTGGCGACCCAGACGGTTTCTAAAGATATAGAGTATGCCAGGCATGTAGGGAAACCAATAAGACACAAGATAGAACTCAACAGATTTTTAAAAACCCTCATAATAATAAAAAGATCTACAAGCTTAGAGAGGTGATCACTTGTGAATCCAGTGGGGTCATTTACATGCTATGGTGCCCCTGTGGGCTCCATTATGTGGGAAGGACTACAAGACCTTTAAAAATTCGGATAGGTGAGCATATAAGACATATAAGAAAAGGTTACGATAAACATACAGTGTCTCACCATTTTTCTACCACTCATAACAAAGACCCTGCTTATTTAAAGTTCATGGCGATAGTAAAACCGAAAATACACTGGCGTGGGGGTGATAAAATGACCACTTTGGGACGTACAGAGATGAAGTGGATTTTTGAGCTAGATACTCTGGTCCCAAATGGTTTGAATGCAGACTTTGAGCTTTGCCATTTAATTTAAGGGCATTCTGCTGGTATCCCTATACTACATTTTCAGGGGTATATATCATTTTTAAAGAAGGGGGGTGTATATCCCTTTAAAATCTAGCTTAATATTATATTTATATATTAGTGAATATGAATTGCATTTTACTTGTATGGGCTGGACTATAATGCACTATCTACAATAACAGGTCTGATATGTGCTGTTATATTTTATTATATTATGTTTTATTTGTCAACAACATACTTTATGGATTATATCTGTAGAATGAATATTAATATTGTTTTTATGCTATTGGACCCTCAAATACTGATACATTTTTCCCCTTTTTTATTTTCTTCTCTTATCCCCCTGTATAACGGAGACGCTATTTTCCATAATAATGGGCGTCACCTAGCTGTTTCTATGGCAACTGTAAACGGAACTTCTGTTATAAACTGGGATTCCTCCATCTGGACGTCACTTCTCTGAAAAAGCCCCTATAGGGCGAAACGCTTCGTGAGATTTGTGACGTCCCCAGCGAGATTTGATACCAGGAAGCGTTTTTCACCCGACGGACTACAACGGCGTCTGTCCAACATAACCGAGAGTCGACTTCTACATACAGCAGCACTATCGGGAACTCTGCTCAACGGACCAGCCGGGTGAATCTGCTCCTTGTTTGTTTTTTATGCACTTTTTCATTGGATGCTGCCTTTTATTGGATATTGTTTTTTATTATTCTACATGTAAGCTTCTACATTCCGGGAGGCTATTAAAGCTTTTTTGTACATTTGATATATTACATTATATTCCTCTGTCTGCTTTTTTTCATCTATACCACCGTGACCCCTTGACGTACGAGCATTTTCAAGTCCCAGATAAGATTTGGGGGATTGTGGGAATCATAGTTAATCTGCCTGACACACCCAGAGCCGGTTCTTTAGGCTCTGCAGAGTGTGAGTATATTTCCAAGGGGGAGACCACATTGTTTGGTCATTTCAACACATTGTTGTTTATTTGTTTTCTTTACATATGTATCCCCAATTGGATTGCTACACCTATTACTGTTAAGTATTTTATATATAACTTTTTTGCGCAACACTTTATCACACATTTTTTTAAAAATGTTATGTGCTTTGTAGAGGGAATGTACTAGTGTTTGCTGCACTCTATCTATTGATTGATTCATTTTTCACTTAGCGCTTGTCACTTTTTTCTCCATTTATGTGAAATACACACACACACACACTCACTCACACTGACAAAAACACACACTCACACTGACATACACACACTCACTCACACTGACATACACAAACACTCACTCACACTGACATACACACACTCACTCACACTGACACACACACTCTCACTCACACTGACATACACACACTCACTCATACTGACATACACACACTGTCTAACTGTTTATCTTACCTGCTCAGCGCTGCAGGCATCTCTGTGCTTTGAGCTCCTTGTGTGAAGGAGGGACTTAGCCAATCACGGGAGACTTCTGAACTCTCAGCCAAACAGAAGAGTTGAGAGGTCTCAACTGATTGGCTGAGACCTTCTTCAATCAAGCTCCACCAGAAAAGAAAAAGACCACTGCACTGAGCAGCAAAGTGCCGCCTGGGGCAGCTGCCCCACTCTGCCCCATTATAGGGCCGGCCCTGAATTGAACTATTGGGAGAGGCTTCCTTTGAGAGATTACTGCATTATTTTGTTACATTGTGCTATTACTCTGATCGTATACATTGTTAATGAGAGATCAGTGTCCCACATATTATTATGCTTATGCTGCTTTCCTCACTCTATGTTCCTACTGTAGGGGGTGGTCTGGGGGAGATGGGCGTGGCCACCGGCTCTGGGGGTGTGTAGTTTGTGCAGGACATGCCTTGTCTCCATTTTTGGAGATGTGGGCGTGTCTGTTGGTCTGGTTTCTCACTCCCTGGGGCGGCTACCAGTGAACGGTGCGCATTGATCGCTTGCTTCAGATATGACACCAATTGTCTTTTCATTAATTGATTGTTAATGGTATTATGTTTGTGTATTCAAACCTTGTGTTGTACCACATTATGTTGACTGCTTTTGAGAAAGCACCTGTTGGTTCGAAACATGTCAAGTGTTTAGTCTTGTTCTGCTGTCCCCCTCCTTGTTTTTATCAATTGTCTACTGGACTCAATACATTTTGTTTCTATCTCTCTCCCCCTCTCTCCCTCTCTCCCTCTCTATCTCTATCATCTCGCATTGGTAACTTATCTGATGTATAGTATTATTTATATTGATCTGTTCCCTCTGTCTCCATCTCCTCGTTATTGCCATTTTCATTGTAAGAAAAGCTTGTATCACCAAGACCCTGGAGCTGTTTAGCAGAGATTTAAGATCAATATGCAGCAAGGCTCTATAGATAGATCGCCTGAGTAATATTAGATTGCATAGCAAATATACATTGTGCTGCCTGGGGCGAAAAACAAAATGCAGTCAGTCACACTGACACACACACTCACTCACACTGACACACACACACTCACTCACACTGACACACACACTCACTCACACTGACATACACACACACACTCTCACTCATTCACACTGACACACACTCATTCACACTGACGCTCACACTGACATACACACACACACTGTCAGTTTTTAACTTACCTGCTGCATGCATCTCTTTGCTTTGAGCTCGTGTGAAGATGGTGTCAGCCAATCACGGGAGGCTTCTGAACTCTCAGCCAATCAGGAAAGTTGAAAAGTCTCACCTGATTGTTCAAGTGAGCCCACGTTCCTTCCACAACTACAATAGTTGATACTCAAATCTGGGCTAAATTTTGACAGTATTGGCACCATGTACCATCTCAGCATCACCTTATAGTGAGTCTCTACTAAGTTTAGGCAGTTAGTGTGTTTTGTTATCTCTATTAGACCCCTTATCCAGTTTCTCCTATCAAGACCTTCCCCCCATGTTTTTACACCACATTTCAAATGCAGTCGAATTTAAGGGTGGCTCCATCAGCTCCACTATATTTGTTTTAATGATTTTTTAAACGTTCCGTTTATTTACATTTCTTCAGTGTGACTCTTTAAGTTATTGTCCCTGGTGTCATATAAATGGAATTGTATGTATCGTCCTATCCCTAGCATATTATAATGTTCTTTGTTTGTCAGGCCAAGCTCCTTGGCTAGCATGGGATATGCTTTTAGACTATTTCTGACCATCAGATACTCTAGTCTAAGCCTGGGGTACTCTTTCCATTTCTTTACATTTATATCAATCATATTATGTTGTAGCACCACCACTGGAGTGTCTTTATTAAACCATTCTAAGAATATATAGCCATTTAGGAATTATGTATGCCCTTACTATGTTCATCCAGCCGAACCATGATACAAATAATCCTTTCCAATCATGTATCTGTTTGTTCGGTTCTTTCAGTAAGGAGGAGTAATTAGCTTCAGTTATAGTATTAATCTCCTTAGGCATTGTCACGCCCAGATAGTTAAGTCCATCACTCTCCCACTGGAAGTTTGAGTTTTATTCTGGTTCAGTTTGTAATTTGAATATCAACTATTCTCTTTTATAACATGCATCAGATGTTGCAAGGACTTCACAGGGTTGTATAAGGAAACCATAATATCATCAGCGTATAGGCTAAGTTTATATGTCTCCAATCTTTATTCCCTTTATGTCTTGGTTAGCTCTTATTCTATTAGCTAGGGGCTTGAGGGATGAAACATATAACAGGGGTGCTAGAGGGCAGCCCTGTCGGGTACCATTATTTATTCTAAACCAGCTGGACCTTATTCCCTGGCCCACGACTCTTGTGTTAAGTGATTTGTATAAGGCCATGACAGAGCTGACAAATCCCTCCCCGTACAAATATTTTTTTCCATAGAATGCATGTATACTGGCACCAGCTCCAATCACTGTATTACCACTGAATGGAAATGCCTGGATTGTTTAAATGTTGGGAGGTCAAGTGACTTGGTGCTTAGTCTGATGTGCGCTGGCCAGCATGAAGCAGCAGGAGGAGATACCTGTGCTGTTCAGATATTCATTTATGAAAAAAAGTAATGTTTGCATTTAGTTCCTTTTTTTGTTAATTACATTTATGAGAGAAAATGTCATAGAATAACAAACTATACTAATAAAAGACATTAACATACATTCACATTGTCATCAAACCCTTTTTTTATTAGTAAAAAATAAACTGAGCGTGATTGTAGAAAAAAAAAAAGGGGGGGGGGGGGAAATACGACAATAATAATCATAATAATTGCAGTACTGTATATCCTCAATTTTAAGATGCCATCGATTCTGAGACACAGCCCTTTTGCGGCGCTGTTATCGGAAAGTCTTAGAATTGAAGAAATACTGTGCTGGCTTGTTGAAGAAGCTTTGAAATTTTCTGGAAAGCTAGGGGTGCCAAAAACCCTTAAATATGTATGTACTTACCATGATGCTATACGACCTCGTAAACTGACTCTCCCGTGCAAAAACTACTCAGTTTGGCAGTGATATCACTCCTCCCACCTCACAGCAACATTTTGGCCAGTTATGCCTTCTCTGCCGAATCTAGGATTCCCAATTCAGCCACTGAATCGAAAAACCCCGAATTTAGCAGCCTAATCGAAGACACCGCTTTTACAGAGATGTTATAATCAGAAAAAAACTTGTCTTAGAATTGAGGAAATAGGGTAGTAATATTAGTAGGGTAGGAGGAAAAATAATACATTTTAAAATAGTTATAAAAATAGAAAAATAATATAAGGAAAATAAAAGAAGAATTTATCGTATCCTGGGAATACCACCAAATGTGATAAGTTGCCAGCCCATTTGGCATGTCAGGCATTTGCCATTTGTGTTTTTGACCATAAGGTTGACATGTGTGATTGCACACCCAAGACTTAACCCAGCCAACACACACATTGCCCACTCAGAAGTTACCCCAGTATCCACATTAAATCAGGCTGCATCCACAGGACTTCCCTGGCATCTAGTGGTGGGCAGCTGGATGTCTGTGCACTGCCAAGGGGTAAAGACATCCTCCTGGTGCATGTTTTTAGTCTAAGCTCAGGCAGGTCATGTGACCCCTAACACTCTGACCTCAATAAACGTGCAGGCAGCGTGAGAGGCAGCATTGGAGGATGTCTGTGGCCAGTGGCCAGTGCATAGACATCCCACTGCCTGCTCACTTGCAGAGAGGACAGGTGAGGGGATATCTTTTGAGCCAGTGCCTCAAGCTTTTTAAAATATTTTTTGGTAAAGGTTATATCACCCTGCTGGAGACACTGGCTAAGCGACCATCTTAGTCGGTGGTTAGCCACGCCCCCAGATTTAGTCCCTTTTTAACTAAAATTAGTTGATAACATTTTGTATCAGTGGTTGATACAATTTGTTACAACTGATTACTACTTTTTAGCACTAACATATCATGAATACAGTGTTTTGTATTTGTACAATATATATTACCAGGAACAAAGCCAAAACAGACTACGTAGATATATTCAGAGTACCATTTATTTTATACATCAACTTCAATATTTTCATGTATTGTTGATTTATCAAGAATGTTAGTAGCAAAATGTGCAAACTTTTATAAATAGCTAACCTACTAATATAATGTGCAACAATATTTAATAAAATAATACCATCCTATTATACTATGAACTTATAACTCTGCAGGTTCCCATATATTTATAGGTTTCAGAAATTCTTCGTATTATTGCTATATATGGGTAATAGACAAATACATGTAAACGCCACATAGTGATGCTAAACAGTGGGATTTTGGTGCCTCCGACAATGGTGTGAAACATGCAAATGCTATCCCAGCATGCTTAGCATAATTTTGATGTAGTCAAACTTTTGCCTAACTGTGTATAATTATCAGTAACATATTATTAGGCATTTCTAAAGGCCTGATAGCTGGAGTGGGTTTGATCTTCAGAATCTGTAGTCTCTATGCCACGACATATAAAGGCTGTACTGGATTGATCTGTGGGACCAGTGTTGTATTAATGATTTTACATAGCTGTTTTTCTGTCAGTTAACTGGATAATTAAATGGAAAAAATAAACTCTACATATTATTCACTGTATTGCTTCCTTGAACAAGTTGTTGGGAGTTAAAAAAAACGCAATCGCCGTTATACATAACAAACAATCATTACGCCTTTTTAAAAAACTCCCGACACTTTTAAGTACGGCAGTTTTTACACATAGCCCCCTAAATGTTAGCTGCATTGTGTCTGCCTGTTTTAAAGGGACACTAAATGTTTGTTTGGTTTTTTTTTTCACTTGTGCTACTAATATAGAAGCACAAGTGAAAAGTTAGATGTCCCTAGTATGAGGATGAACTGGCGTGTACTTTGGATAGTACACACCAGTTTATCCTCTTACCGACAGCTGCCATGCTTCCATAGGAAGCAGGCAGCCGTCTGGTCAGCGACTGGCTCGCTCTGCTAGCGCAAAGAGACCCTCATTTTTGCATGAGATCAGCAGGGGGGACCTTTTCTAGGTCCCCCTGCTAATCCCATGCAAAAAACAAGGGTCTCTCTCTGTGTTAGCAGCGAGAGACCCTCGCATTCAGCTGTCAGAGCGGGGCAACCAGGAACTGCTGTGTCTCGCATGTAAGACACAGCAGTTAGTAAACGAACGTCGGGTTTACTTTATTCCACCGGGACATGTATTGTTTAACCCTTGCTTCCTTCATCGTCGGTGCATATTCACAATTGTTAATATTACGTTTTAGATTTAATTTATTTGTCAAAGTTCTTTTGAAAGTACATTCAGTAGTGTTTTTTCAGCTTTTGTGTTAAATGTCAGGTTCACTGCGTTAGGTGTCTGGCTGTCCACATCGCTTGACAATGCACCAATGGTAGCATGGTGATGGGAGATACGAAAAACCTAGCAGTTGTTGATGATGAATAATAGCTGGTAATGTGATCCCAACCTATAGCTGGAATGACATCACTGGAATTGTTATACCACAAGAGACAAACAAAGAAATGGGATCCCTGTCAGTGAGAATGGACAAAAGCTCAAATAGCCCAGCATATAGGATGTAACCTACTCGGGAATCACAGTTTTTTGCTCGATTGCACCATTACAGAGCAACCTCCCCATTAGCATATCAGACTGGTCCCACTTAAAATGGCAGTCCAGATTCAAATTGCCTGGTAGGTTCTCTGCAGGAGGAACACCGCAACCGCAGACGTTCGTTTCGGCCTTCATTGGCCTCGTCTGTGTGGTACGGCTGGAATCCCTCTAGGTGCAGCGAGCCAGGGACTCAAGCCTGGACATACCCCAAATAACTCCCGGAGACAAAGCAGTGGGATCCCTCTCAACACAAACAGACAAAAGCTGAAATAGCCAGCCCTATAGGATGTAACCTACTCGGGAGAGGAATCACTACATGGTGGTGTAAAAAATTACCGTATTTGCTCGATTATAAGACGACCCTGATTATAAGACGACCCCCCAAACTTTGGATATTCCTTTAGGAAAAAAACTAAAAGCCTGAATATAAGACTACCCTATAGGAAAAAAGTTAAACTTGTATATATTCACATGTAAATTGCTTTTTTAATAAAAAATTATGATATCAAAAAATGTATTTCTAGTTTTTATTTCTTTTTATGTGCCAATGCTGCCTTTCTCTTTCCCTTGCCCCCACTTTTCTCTCTCTCCCCCCTCCCCTTGTCTGTCTCTTAACCCCCTCACTCCCCTTGTCTCTGTCTCTTAACCCCTTCCCTCCCCTTGTCTCTGTCTCTTAACCCCTTCCCTCCCCTTGTCTCTGTCTCTTAACCCCTTCCCTCCCCTTGTCTCTGTCTCTTAACCCCTTCCCTCCCCTTGTCTGTCTCTTAACCCCTTCCCTCCCCTTGTCTCTTAACCCCCTCCCTCCCCTTGACTCTGTCTCTGCCCCCCTCCCTCTCTGTCCCCCCTGTCTCCCTCCCTCCCTCCCCCTGTCTCTCTGCCCCCCTCCCTCCCTCCCCCTGTCTCTCTGCCCCCCCTCCCTCCCTTACCTTGATCCCTGGTGGCTAGTGGGGGCAGCCGGGGGATGTCTGCACGATACTTGCAGACATCCTCCATGCTGCCCGACACGGCAGTCTATAATGACGGACAGCAGTCCGTCATAATAGTCTGCCGTGTCGGGCAGCATGGAGGATATCTGCACGTATCGTGCAGACATCCCCCAGCTGCCCGATTCTCCCTGGTGCCTAGTGGGGCAGCAGAGGAAGTCTGCGCGATGAGCGCAGACCTCCCCTGCTGCCGCCCGGCACGCTCGCCGGGACTTCTGTGACGAAAGCGGAAGTATCCGGCTTCTTCACAGAAGCCCCGGCGGTCGTGCCGGGCGGAAGCAGGGGAGTCTGCGCTCGTTGCGCAGACTTCCCTTGCTGCTAGAGAGGGGGATCCAGGTCCCCTGCAGCTCTGCTGGGGACCTGGATCCATATCTTATAATCTGACCTCAATTTGAGGTCAGATTATAAGAGACCTCGATTATAAGACGAGAGGGATTTTTCAGAGCATTTGCTCTGAAAAAAACCTCGTCTTATAATCGAGCAAATACGGTATATATGATAATGGATGTAGTTCACTAACTTTTATTGGGCTAGGTTTCGTATTTGATATGTGTATTTTATATTACATGAGGTGTTATTTGAGGTTTGTTATTTATGGCATAAATGCAACATTTATGCCGTAATAACAAATTTTAATAGAAATTTACAAACTTTTTTATGTTACTGTTATGTTAAACTATGCCAACAAAAAATTGATTTGGAATTTTTTTTATAGCACTAATATATATATATATATATATATATATATATATATATATATATATATATATATATATATATATATATATATATATAAAATAAACAATACAATTAATTTAATTACTATAGTATAATGATATTATTAATTTATCTGAATGTTTTTATATTTATTGTAACATTTTTTTCTCAATATAACATTTCTTTTTTTTTTAATTATTTTTTATTAACTTTTAAGTTAAACTCCCCAGCTTATATCTGGCAAATTGAACTGCCTGAAATTCGTCAAGTTTCCACCAATTCCAGGACAACTTCGGAGGGGAGAGGGTTTGGTAAGTGATATCCATAGGAATGGAATGTGGCCAGAATCCGGACTGAAATAGTCAGATATCGCCAATTTCTTATTGAAATTAGCCATATTAGGTAGCTTATTTGTGGATTTCTACGCATTTCGGTGTTATGACCCTATCTAGCAGGATTTCACTCTTGTGACTGTGCATGGTGCTAGGGCATCTTGCTATCTGGGGTCTGTGTTAAGCAGAGCTAGGTGAAATGCTTGATAGATAGCTATTAGCTCACTGGTTTACTGGGCTAGGTTGCATGTTGAAAGTGGCTAGCTGAGATAGGTGGGCGAGTTTACTACTAGTCTGCTTAGTAGCCACACTGCTGGTACTCTTAAGTTGGTAAACACAGGACATGAAGTGCAAAAGGTTAGCTGCCACTGCTACAATTGTGAGCTACATTTCCTTTGATGCACAAATTATATTACATTACCATTTATTTATAAAGCACCAACAATTTATGCAGCGCTTTGGTATAGAGCACAACGGGGAGACAGACAAAATTAGACAAACATATTCAGACTAAAACATAAGGTAGAGGACCTGCTCACAAGCTTACAATCTAGAGGGGATGGGGGAACATGAGAAACATAACATGAGTGAAGAAGCAGGAGGAAAGGTGTGGGAGGGAGAGAACAGAATTTAAAAAAATATTACTTCTTTCAGTCCCTTGTATAATTGTGGAAATTGTGATGTGAGTTACACCAGAAGTTACTAAGTTTTACTGCTCTAAAGATGTTGTGCTAGAGTGATACCCTTTGGCGCTACAGCTATTAACTACATGTCTTGTGATGCTTAGCCAGACGCACCATGTTCCAAAGAAAATAACACCTACCAGTCTACATTATTTCCTGTATCTCATGCTTGGTACTAGGCGATCAGGGGTGTACCTAGAGTATTTAGCACCCAGGGCACTCCGTCAATTTCTAAAATGTAAAAATTGTGCCATCTCTGTCCCCAAACAGCTTGCCAGTGCCATCTCAAGTATGCCCCTTTAGGCGATTGTAGTACTTACTCGCACTTGCTATCCAGCTAATCTGCACTTTGCCACATGACCAGTATTTTACCGGCAGTCCGGTACAAAATCGGACATCAGGGCAATGTTAAGTCAATGAAGGAAATAGAATGGCTGGTATTTTATCTTAAGAAAAGGTGGCATTTCCAGTAATGGTTGGTTTTTCCCTAACATGAACTTTGCACTGAGGCTAATGCCAGTTAAGTTCTCTAATCAGTTGGTATGTCAGCAGGAACAACTTGTTTCCCATCCTGAATGTACTATTTTATAATTGCTCATATTTACCACAATAACCCTTCAACGACATTCGGTCCTCAGTATGCACGGGGCCGACCTCAGCACACGAAGCAGTCCTGGCTAGAGAGAACTTTTGATCTCCCTAACAAACCTAGTATTGCTTTGCTGGAGCCACTGGCGGACTGCAACGCTGGCAGAGGGACCCCCCCGGCCTCTGGAAGTGTCAAAGATCTGACATGGGGTGCCAAATAAGTTATGTACACCCCTGTTATTAATTGTTATTTTTCAAACATAAATCTTTTCAGGATTATTAATGCTCAACGATGCACAGCTCTGCAAACCACAAACTATATTTTCTTCTGACTTTAATAATAGTGCCTGCAAATAAAACACAATGTGATCACCCTAATCCAGATGCATTTCTGGATTTTGGTGAACTAAACAGCAACATTTCCTATTGCTTCTCCCGACTGACCATAACCTGAGAGCCCACCTAACAATTCAGCTCCAGAATAAACAAACAGGTTTCTTTTCTTAGAAGAACAAGCTCAGGTGTGAGAATCAAGGTTGAATGGGCAGCTGAGATGAGTACTCATGGACTTCCAGTCTCCATAAATGTCTATCCCAAGGTGGCTACACTACTGGATCAGTTGAGGCGTGCAGAATTTCTTATATAGTGCATTCAAAACTGGCTAGGATGTATAAATAATGGGCTTGTAGTATTGCTAGACAACATGTTTGTCCAAGGACAACAGTTTCCATGGAAAGATCAGTAAAGGTCCATAGAACATCATCTATTTGTTTGTCACAAAGTTCAGTAAATATCCACTATGGACAAGGTTGGTGCCTACTCCAGGTCTGTAGCAAGAGTCAGGAATTTTTTTTTGGCTTCTGAAACCAGCAGGTGGATGATATGTTCCAATCCAGATCTAAACACTACATGTTACAGCTGAAGAATGCTTGCATCAGAAGACATCTGGTGAACACCTGTTCTGTATTCATAATTATCCTTCAGTGCTGACATGCCTGCATCCTTTCAATGGGTGAGTAAAACAATACGATTGCAAGCTCTCAAGGCAGGGCATGGCCTAGTCCATATAAGGACCAGCGGTTTATCATCTGTTCTCCAGGTTCTCTGTCTTGGTGGGGGTGGTACATGGAGACTGCAGGATTACCATCAGCTGGCTTTTCCTTACCAGGGCAGTTCTCAGCTGATCTTTCATATCCTCAATCTTCAGCTCCAGCTCTTTCAGTTCTCTCTCTTTTTGACCCCGAGTCCGGCCATTCTTGCATGGACTATCCTTGATATTTGCATTCTCTAGGTTAAAGTGCACCCTCTTTTCCTGTCGGACAGGGGTCCTCCGCAAGTTGTTCCATACTGACTGGTGCTCCACTGTATTGTCTTTTTGCAGGTTACAACTGTTATAGGGGAAGAATAAAAGGTGTTTTACTGATGCAAGAGTGGAATTGGGATTTTGAGAAGAGAGTATGTGTTTGTAAAGAAGGAAAATACATTCATCCAGATTAATGGTTGGCAACCTAGGTAGCAGCAAGTAATGTTCCTAATAATGTGTTAACCAGCGATCAGTCACTTACCGTATTTTCCGGCGTATAAGACGACTTTTTAACCCAGGAAAATCTTTTCAAAAGTTGGGGGGTCGTCTTATACGCCGGGTGCTAAGGGTTAACTTACCTACTTTCTGCTCTGTCTCCTCTCCCGCTGTTAAGCCGGTCCGTGGCTGTGAGGGAAGCGTTGTGAGCTCCCCTCCAGCCGCGCGGTCAATAAAGTTTGTTTAAACTTTTTTTTAAACAAACTTTATCGACTGCGCGGCTGAAGGGGAGCTCACAACGCTTCCCTCACAGCCACGGACCGGCTTAACAGCGGGAGAAAAAGCAGAAAGTAGGTAAGTATTGGGGAAGGGGGGAGGAGGGTGGCAAACTCTATATTTTAACCTCAAAAGTTAAAATATAGATACTATTTTCCGGCATATAAGATGACTTTAACCCAATAAAATCTTCTCAAAAGTTGGGGGGTCGTCTTATACGCCCAGTCGTCTTATACGCCGGAAAATACGGTATATTGTTCCACTTAACCTGACACCCGGTACTATTTGTAAGCCGTTGGACTGGAATCACCTACAACTTAGAGAGTAGAGGAAAGATGAACATGATCTATTAAGGTGAGATGAAGTTGGAGAACACAACGCGTATAGTCCATGAAAAGGTGACCAGAGCTCACTTTTAATGGTTGGGGTTCTACTAACGGAGTATAAATATAGCATTGCTATATAGATTTGCATAACTGTTCAATTTATAGGGACGCTCCAAACTCAAACAAAAATTACTTTGATTAATGTGGAACCCTCGCACATGCCCATTGCTTCCACTATTGCTTTCAGAGCATACTACTGTACACATATAATTTTTCTAAGCAAATCAGTAGGTGGAGCAATTCTTGGCACATTATACATCTTAGACCATGCAAAATTATTGCAGCATATGCATTAAAAATCTAGAGCATGAGTGGCCATGTACGTGGTACATCTTACAAACGTGTGTAGTTGGATTTAATTTGTAATTTTTTATGCAATCATGATACTGTGTTTACAATGACGTATAACAGTGCACTTATTTTTTACATGTATTGTGTGTGAATATTTGTTTGTTTATATCTGCATATTTTTGCTCTCCTCACCGTTTCTCTGGTTTAGGGGGCTGCAAATTGTCCTCCTCACAGGTCATATTCAAAGCTCGATGGATCTTCTATAAAAGAAAAAAATGATTGGAAGCTGGGTGAAAGCTGACCAGTGGCCGGATACCAGCCAACAATATGGAGCAGGTGCGAGAAGGAAGAATGGGTTCAGTTTGTTCTGTATTGTGTGAATATTGTTATTCCTTAAAATTACTGCATTATGTGCTGCAGAATTTATTTATAGTATAGAATTAAGCAGGCCATTTAGACTTACTGTGCTTAAAACCCCCCAATAAAAACAGCCCATTCTTGTAGTTTACATCTGGAAACATGCAATTGTTACAAACGGTTTACTATATTTACACATGTTCACCTAAAAAAACTGTTTTGTCATGATATCACTTTTATACGTGCCAAAATAGTGGGAATAGGACCCAAGACGCTATGGAGCAGAGTCAAATGGGGCGGTGAGTATGTGGTCTCCTGTCATGTGACATAAAGGTACTTGGGGGCCTGGAGCTCCCTTCCTTTGCATTTAGATTTTGTACAGTACGTACATAATTTAGATGCAATACAACTTGTGCACAATGCATAGGCAGCAGTCATGCCAGGACAGAACTACCCACCAAAAATGGGACTGTCCTATGAAATCCATGGAACTGTTGGCAGCTATGAACTAAGTTTTAAATACAAGACTGGGCATGTTTAAATGACCTAATTCTAAGACTGACCCCATCCACCAATAGAAAAGATTGTCGACATGAACTTCCAATGGTTATCATCATCATAAGTTACTCTTTGAATCCCTCCTGCCCTAGAGTGTGGGCAAAGCTAGGCCCAAAACACCCCTTGTTTCTGTTATTAGCTTTCTAATTAATAAAAAAAAAAATGAAGAAGGCACTTAATTTAACACTATTGTACAGTCTAAAGTTCAGAACTAAGTGAATAGTATCTGAAGCCAGAACAAAGGCAAAATACCTGAATTATTCAATTAAAAAAAAAACACATTGATTTTAAGACCCTCTCCTTCTGGCTCGCAATCCTGAATGGAGAGGACTAAACTCTCCATAGTCACCCTCACTCACCTGACTGGTATGAAGCCAATACTTGAACCTGCGCTTCCTTCTAATTCGAGGTATAATGAGGTAAAAAACCACCCTCTCTCCAAGTGAAGTGAGGAGAGATCCACAAAATCCAATGCAGAGGAGGACAAACAACCCTGAGAAATGGTAGATTCCCATCTGGAGTGTCTGAAGGATAGACAGAAAACAATTGTGAAAATTTACTGAATGGCATAATTTTTAAAGGGACACTCCCACCAAAAAATGAAAAGGTTTTATTTTTTATTGTTGATTTCAGATGTCTTTTGTTGTTGTTACGTGAGTTTATTTGATAAAATATTTAATTAAACAAGTGACTGGGAGCATCCATTCTGTGAAATATAGTGATTTTGGGTGCCACACCCTCCAGTGACTTTACAGAACGAGTATCTCACTTTGGGGCTGGTGACACAGAATGCAGACTAAAATTCTGAATTATAACCATAGACTTGCTTTCATTGGGAGTGTACTGTAACTATTACACCACAAGGGGAGAGTTATGAGCCCTTTTATCAGGTCAATGCAGGTTAAAAAAAAAAAAAAAAAAAGTACACAGCCACCTAGTCCTGCCCACTATGATACACAGGAGCCAGTAGAGAGCAGGGGTATATCTTATGACATCCTCATGCAGGCTCTGCCCACAGATGTAAAATGAGACTTTCTGGAAGATAGGTAAAATTTACAAAATGAATGCAGGAGATAGACACCTATTTTTTTTTAAAACTTTTATATGCAATATATCCAAACGTATAAAAAAAAAAACAGTGGCATGTGTCTTATATATGTGTTTGTTTCAATGCACAGGTAAGCTAGAGGTAAGCATAACAGCTTATGTAAGTGGTAGTGTCCCTTTACGTAATTGTGAGTAAGCCTTTTTCAAAGTTAAATAGGACTATTTCGAAAACTCAAATACTGAATTATTAAGAATAAATAAACATACCAGTAATAGTTTGCACTGGGTAAAATACCTACTCACTAATGTTTCAAACTTGTTTACCTCAATAGATTAAAGGAAATATTTTTCTCACCCACAAGGACACCCAGATACAAAAAAGCCAGACAGGTGGTCTCTGAACTAATGTTCTCAGGCATGTGTTTGGCCTCTCATTGGTCATGCCAGTATATGAGGTACAGCTGGAAAGCCTGTATATAGTTATCTACAGGTGATACTCGAAAAAGTAGAATATCGTGCAAAAGTTCATTTATTTCAGTAATGCAACATAAAAGGGGAAACATATGAGATAGACGCATTACATGCAAAGCAAGATAGTTCAAGCCGTAATTTTCATAAGTGCGATGATTATGGCTTACAGCTCATGAAAACCCCAAATCCACAATCTCAGTAAATTAGAATATTGTGAAAAGGTGGAATATTCTAGGCTCACAGTGTCCCACTCTAATCAGCTAAGTAAGGCATAATACCTGCAAAGGGTTTCTGAGCCTTTAAATGGTCTCTCAGTCTGGTTCAGTAGGAATCACAATCATGGGGAAGACTGCTGACCAGACAGTTTTGCAGAAAACCATCATTGACACCCTCCATAAGGAGGGAAAGCCTCAAAAGGTAATTGCGAAGGAAGTTGGATGTTCCCAAAGTGCTGTATCAAAGCACATTAATAGAAAGTTATGTGGAAGGGAAAAATGTGGAAGAAAAAGGTGCACAAGCAGCAGTGATGACCACAGCCTGGAGAGGATTGTCAGGAAATGGCCATTCAAATGTGTTGGGGACTTTCACAAGGAGTGGACTGAGGCTGGAGTCAGTGCATCAAGAGCCACCACACACAGACGGATCCTGGACATGGGCTTCAGATGTCGTATTCCTCTTGCTCCTGAACAACAATGTCAGAAGCATCTTACCTGGGCTAAAGAAAAACAGACCTGGTCTGTTGCTCAGTGGTCCAAAGTCCTCTTTTATGATGAGAACAACTTTTGCATCTCATTTGGAAACCAAGGACCCAGAGTCTGGAGGAAGAATGAGAGGCACACACTGCAAGATGCTTGAAGTCCAGTGTGAAGTTTCCAGAGTCTGTGTTGATTTGGGGAGCCATCTCATCTGTTGGTGTTGGACCACTGTGCTTCAAGTCCAGGGTAAACGCAGCCGTCTTCCAGGAGATTTTGGAGCACTTCATGCTTCCTTCCACAGACGAGCTTAATGGGGATGCTGACTTCATTTTCCATCAGGACTTGGCACCTGCTCACACTGCCAAAAGCACCAAAGCCTGGTTCAATGACCGTGGGATTACTGTGCTTGATTGGCCAGCAAGCTCGTCTGACCTGAAACCCATAGAGAATCTATGGGGCATTGCCAAGAGAAAGATGAAGGACGCTGTTCTATCAAATTCCTCGAGCAAATTCTACTGCACAGGCGCAGTAAAATTTGCTCATTGCGCACCACAGCGCATGCGCACTCAGTTACGGCTGTCAATCAGCTGTAACTTTGGCAGAAGTGCGCCTGCGCTTGGGACACACACCACCTCACGCCCCCTCCGGATCAGCTGCGTTGACAGGTAAGTATAAGTGTATTACTCATTATTGTCATTTACTAGTGTAGCAAGCAATCGGTAAAACTTATATCAGTTACATGCTACGCTAGTAAGTGGAAGTCACACACAGGGACAGAGGGGGACACACGGGAGCCTAAGGTGCCGATCACAACTGCCATCAAGAAGTCCACCTCGTGTGACTTCCACTTACTAGCATAGCATGTAACTGATATATAAGTTTTACCAATTGCTTGCTACGCTAGTAAGTGAGAATAATGAGTAATACGCTTATACTTACCTGTCACCGCAGCTGATCCGAAGGGGGCGTGAGGTGGTGTGTGTCCCTCGCGCAGGCGCACTTCTGCCAAAGTTACGGCTGACTGACAGCCGTAACTGTGTGCGCATGCGCTGTGGTGCGCAATGAGCAAATTCTACTGCGCCTGTGCAGTAGAATTTGCTCGAGGAATTTGATAGAACACCGCTATTGAAGCATCCTGGTCTTCCATAACACCTCAGCAGTGCCACAGGCTGATAACTTCCATGCCACACCGCACTGAGGCAGTAATTGCTGCAAAAGGGGCCCAAACCAAGTACTGAGTCCATATGCATGCTTATACTTTTCAGAGGTCCGATATTGTTTTACATACACTCCTTGTTTTATTGATTGCATGTAATATTGTAATTTACTGAGACTGTGGATTTGGGGTTTTCATGAGCTGTAAGCCATAATCTTTGCACTTGACAAATCACGGCTTGAACTATGTTGCTTTGCATGTAATGCGTCTATCTCATATATCAGTTTCCCCTTTTACGTTGCATTACTGAAATAATTGAACTTTTGCATGATATTCTAATTTTTCGAGTATCACCTGTATACCTAAGTCACTCTTTGCTCTTAAGGAAAACCTCCAAAACAGGTAACATTAGTTCAAACTGGGGACATGGCTATTGATTTTTTTATTGTCAAAATTGCCTAATCTGAAAACTCCTGGGAAAACACTTCAATGTGCAAAAAAACTATTTACCAAAATGATACAGTAGTAATCTATTGCTCCTCATTAATTCCCATACCAAAATGACAAAAAAGGTTGACATAATGGGTTACCTCAGTCACAGCAAACACTCTCTTTCCGCAGGGCACCATTTTATACCATTTGTCGTGTAATGTGTCCATGAACCCAGATGATTTATAGCGGCTGATGAACTCAGATATGTTAGAGGTTAAAGGTGAGTTCTGGGGAAGACCAATCCCATAACCTGTGTTGAAAAATACAAATACCAGTAATCTCCATTGACCTACTATGCTAAGATTTTGCAAACTGGAGAAACTTATTGTATAACAACCTATGCACTTTGTTGTTGCAAAGGCTTTGTTGAGTAACATAGGGACTGAAGAGGTTTCTGTTACTAAAAGCTGTTCTACATTGAGCAGTGGTGGAACTACCGTTGTCGCAGGGGTCGCAGCTGCGACTGGGCCCGTCACTCCAGGAGGCCTGGCCACCCTGCGACTGGGGTGTCTGCCGGCATTGTGGTACTGCCCCGCCAGGGCCCGCATTGAAGGGACACATCAGGTGGCCCATGCTCTTGGGGCCACCCGATGGCAATGGATTTCCTGAGGCCCGGTCAGCACTGTGGTGCTTTAAGAGCGTGACTGGGTCCCTGTGATGATGGTGCTCTGTTACCTGGGACGTCACTTCCTCTTCCTCCCAGCTAACAGAGCGCCATGCGGGAAGAGATCACTGGGGAAGTCACCCTCCTGCACCTAAAAGGTAGGAAACAGGAGGGTGACTACATTTCTTTTAACAGTTTGTGTGTGTCTGTATGTCTGCATGTGGGTCTGTATGTGTATCTCTTTGCCTGCAGGGGTATCTGTTTGTATGTGTATCTGAATGTTTGTAATTAAGTATGTCTGTGTATTTGCATGCATGTCTATGTGTATCTGTCTGTATGTGTATCAGTTTGTCTGCATGTGTGTCTGTATGTGTATCTGTATGTCTCTGGATGTGTGTTATACAAATGGGGGGGGGGGGGGGGGGGCAGAGTACTTTTCGCACCAGGGCACTTTTCTCATCGGGGCCCTGTGGTTTCTAGTTACACCTGTGAGATTGAGGATACTCCCAGATGTGTCACTGTACTGAATTAAATGGTGTCACAGGCAAGCATAGAAAAGTGTGTTACCTTCTATAGCAAATGGTTTTCCCACAGTGAGTAGTTTGCAGTCTGAGTCAATGGATACCTCATAATCCAGGAGGGCTTTGTCCATGATAAAAGCATTTAGAGTTGGGGGATCAGTCCTAAAAAAAAAAAAAGGACACAAGAATCTTATGTGGTCAATTAATAAGTGGGGAGATGTCACCAAGCTTACACTTTCTAACATTTAAATTGAAAATATGTGAAAGCATTTTGGGAAAGTAATTCCAGTTCCCATCGGTTAGGGAAATATTACAACCAGTGTTTTTTTTTATTGTATATATGCATTATTTATAGGTTATCAAACTGATGGTTCTTATTCATAAAAAATCTAGGTATATTAAAAACAACTTCTCCAAATCATCTGATAGCATTGCCTTTTTTCTATTATAGTTCTCCTTCTTGGGGCTGTTCAATTATAGTTCTCCAGCTATAAGTCTCATGAGAAACAGGAGGACTAAAAGGCCAACAATAGTGGAAAAGCCATCATGATCAAAACGGTATCATATCGGTGTTTATGGCTAGTATAAATAAATCATTTATCCTACTGCTGCCCAAAAAAGTAGCCTGTGTGCTGGACACATTGGGGGTTGTGTATAACAAGTAATTATGGGGAAATGCTATAAAAAAAAAAAAAAAAGTGTTGCAATCAAAGATTATATTATTGCTTTACATGGTAGCAGTAATTGTAGGGATACTATTCCTAAATTGCCTTTATGTTAACATATGTATTTATAAGCCATACTCACTTCAGCATGCGGACCCCATCTGAGGTTGCTGGGACACTGAACCTGCGCATGTAATTGTGCATTTCAGGGAAGCTTTTTTTTATATATTGCTCAGCACTGCTCTCCCACACGGTTCCAAAGCGAAATCCTTGGGAAGGGTGATGGAGCTGTGAGAGTAGACAGGCAGGTTTCATATGCCGCTTACCTCCTAATACAAATAACTACAAAGTTGCAATTATTACACTATAGGGGTTATGTATAAAGATCAATTGTAAGTCCTTAAAGTGCTCAACTCGCCATGGGGACCAATGGAATGTTCCTGCTGATTTGGTCACTTTCAGAACTTTGAAATTAACCTTGATACATAGCCTCCAATATGTTTATATAATAGTTTCCACACCTTGGGGTCATGGATTCCTGATAAAACCTCAAACGTCTTCTCCCCCACCATAACCGCAGCCAGATTTGCTGTATAACTTGAAAGCACCAGGAGACAAAAGATGGCCCAAAGGTTCATGAGAACTCTGCCAGTGCAACATTTGGGCGTCTTACTGGAAACAGTCCGTCCAAAAAGTATAGCATAGCAGAGGTTGAGGGCAGAAGAATACGAGAAGACCTTTACACGGTTACGTCCATGTGGGGTCATACCGAATGGACTCTTCCACTCATAGAAGGTAAGGAACAGTGCAGTGAGGTGCAAGGCTACAAATATTCCCACCCACATTGACCAATGCAATGGCCACATGAATGCCCCAATTGGGGAAGCAGTGTCCCTCATACGCACTAGAATACCAAGGCTAGTTGAATAAAAGGGGCTGGTGAAGTCTATAACAGTGCTACGCGCTGAGTTGATGCTGAAGGAAGTGACTGCCATGTGAGCCGCCCCACTCAGTAAATCTCCAACAAGTCCTGTCCAGCGCTCACCTTTTCTCCCCCCATACTTCCCATCTCCAACAATATACAGCTCAAAGTCAAACTGCAGGTCTTCAGACAACTTCTCCAGCAAGTCAATGCAGTATCCGTAGCAGCAAGTCTTGTATTCCTTTGGCACAGAACCATTTGGTGAGTTGATCTCTTCAAAAAGCATATCAAGCAGGGTAGTGCTATTGGTTCGTGGATCAAGGCACATCTGGCCGGCTGGACAACTGCCATCTGCATCCACGTCCCGGGTGAAAACAAAGGGGTGCTCCACTAGAGTTACCACTCTAAGTTTAGTACGTGCAGACACTACTGATGGTGACTCCCTCTGCTGCTGTATACGGTTTTGCCACAAGCCCTCCTCTACTTCCACCTTGCCCTCACGCCAGCCACCCACAGTAACCCAAGTTGGATCTCCCAGTGAGTCCCGCACTAGACTCCAAATCTTGTAGTTGTGATCAGTGTGAACCAGATTGGTGTCCATCACATAAACTTGACCTGTTTGTCCAGAGAAGGATGTGTTGACTAAGAACCTGTTGGGAATGGAGACAAGTCACCTACATCATGTATGAAAATGCCAACACAAGCGATTGAAAAATAAACTGTTAGTGAACCCCATATTACTCCTCCTTATGTTACAATAAAAATCAGTTGTATGACATTCGCTGATCATCATAAAAATGTAAGGCGTCTGATCACTGAAGAGTTTGCACCCAAACTCCTAATTTTTGTTCTTTGATCTTTGGCCATCTTTAATGTAGGATAAAAGGGCCACTGGTACACAGGCATACAGCTTCTGCCCTCCATTTTTACCTTCTTTGCTGCTCAACCTGCACTGAGATTTTTGTATAAATGTTTCCATCTGAAATGTAGTGCAACTGACATAATTAATGTCCATGTATAAAATGATTTCCACCGAAAAAAAAGCCTCAGTGCACCAGTTGGCCCAAAATGAAAAAGTTATTCAACTATTTAAGAATTTTGTCACACGCTATAATTTAAAAAGTAGCAAAATTAAACCTATTGTTGATTCTCTTCCAGTCCGAATCTGGTGTAAACAAAAAGTCGCAAGTGAGAACAATAATTTGCAGTTTTGTCCCATTTTCATATGTATAAAACCCATTTATACAGGTTTATAAATACCATACAAACGCAAAAGCAAAAACCTGATTAAAGGAAGCGACATAAATTTTTTTTTAAATACATAACTCCTTCTGTACTCTGCAGTGAGTAACTAGGAAGCAGTTATTATCTCTGCAGCCAATCAGCTATAGAGTTTCCACCTCAGCCATTTTGTATCAGCCATATATAAGTTTTGCATGCTGATTTGCAGTGTGAAGAAGTTACATGTGAACAGATAGAAAACAATTAACTAATCAACTAGTGGATTCCACAGAACCACATTGATTAGGTAATTGATTTCCTTCTGTTGACATATGACTTCTACACACTGCAAGGCAGCCTGCAAAAGTTATATGGGGCGGTAAAAATGGCCTTGTGGCAACCCTATTTAGATAGGAGGTTCTAACTTCTAACCCTGTGAATGCCGAATCATAGAGAAGAGCTAATCTTCTCCTGTGAGTGGCTCTGCTGTTGTCAGCAAAGGAAGCTCCCCTATTGGTTCTGGAAGTTGCTACAAAAGGACAGGAATCCTGCACAGCAGGACTGAACATAAAAATCAGCTCTGGAAAAATGTTTACACAAGCCTAATATTGTTAGCATGGCACATGCATGCCTTCCAACTGTCACACATTGTACGGGACAGTCCCGATTTTGGGACTCTGTCACTCTGAGCTCTACCTCTGTTCCCCTTTTTGGGACAGAGCTAGATCCTGGTGGGGCAGTGTGATTCGTGACCATAATCCCACAGTCCTGATTTCATTCTCCCGGTTATGCTGGTATCTGGGATACCGGGGATTGCACACTGCGCATGCATAAAATTGTGCACCTTAATGCAGCCAGTTTGAGTGACAGTGCTACTCTGCTTGCACAGTAGTGCAGACACTTGACCTCCCCGGTGTACCGATTCACAAGAGTAGAAGTTGGGAGGTATGCACATGCATTTATAGCCAGAAATGCAAATCATGAAATAAACAGACTCATATTGGATTGTGTACTGCTTTCGCAAGCCTTACTTTCTCACACAAAATCAATGTTGTATTTATATTTTTACTTTTGAAGGCCGAAACTATGGTTTTGCATGTTTATCATGGGAAAAGTAGCTAAAAAGTGCTAGGTATTTTTTCAAGAAAGATAGAATTGCCGGGAATTGAAAAGGGAATCTCAAATTTAAGGACAAAGTTGCAGAGTTGGAAAAATTCTCCCACTCAACTTAAAGGGAGAATAAAAAAATGATGAAAAATGATGTGTAATGTGCATATGAAGCCATGATGTCATAACCAGGAGACACCACAGGCACACTTGAAAAACATTTTTCTCTTAATTTAAGCATTTGCATGCTGACACAATGTATAGATAATTTTTTCGTTGTGTTTTACTCTCTACAGTCACAGTCCAAGGTTTAGGTTGAGACGGTCCTTTTAATTTTTCCAACTCAGCTGCTTTGGCCTTAAGTTTCAAATTCCCTTCTCAATTCCCTGCAATTGTCTCTTTCATGAATAAAGCCTGTTGTGTTGTGATTACTGATCTTTAGCATCCCAATTGTCATGGAGTTACTACATTGCCTTATCATGTGACAAATATAGTGCATACTGGGCAAATTTGCATGAAACACAAGAAAGTGAACATGGGACGAACACCGCATTTAATATTCTTTAGTAAACCTGTCATTTGCAAAACTTTTTGTGGATAGTTCACTTTCAGTGAGTTTAAACATTTAATTCCACATTGTGTTGGTGAAATCCCCAGCAAATGCCTAGGTTAAATGATATACATGACTCATATATTGTACACACAGGACTAGACTATGAGAAATGGCGCACAGCTTAAATTTTGGATAAGTAATGTAAAAGTCATTAAAGGAAAATTAAACGTTTGCTTAACCCTTGCTTCCTTGAAGGAAGCAAGGGTTAAACAATACATTTGCAGGTAGAATTAAGTAAACCCGACGTGTATCCTAATAGTTACACGCAGGTTTACTAACTGCTGTGTCTCACATGCGTGACACAGCAGTTTCTGTTTGTCGAGTGCTGACAAAAGTCAGCACGCGCACAGCCAATCAGAGTGGGGACCCCAGCTGAATGCGAGGGTCTCTCGCTGCTAGCAGAGAGAGACCCTTGTTTTGTGCATGGGAGAAGCAGGGGGGACCTAGTTAAGGTCCCCCCTGCTGATCTCATGCAAAAACGAGGGTCTCTCTCTTGCGCTAGCAGAGAGAGCCAGTCGCCGACCAGACAGCTGCCTGCTTCCTATCGAAGCATGGCAGCTCTCGGTCAGAGGATAAACTGGCATGTACTATCAAAAGTACACGCCAGTTTATCCTCACACTAGGGACAACTAACTTTTCACTTGTGCTTCTATATTAGAAGCACAAGTGAAAAAGAAAAAAAAAGTTTAGTGTCCCTTTAAGCTTATTATTAATATATATTTAGCTAGACACTGACAGTGGTACACCATAAGTCTTGTCAGTACATAGTTAGTCAGACATTTAGTCTGGGGAGAGGGGTGTCAATGCTACCGCTCATGAGTCACTTTAGAACACGGCATCTGAAGCCAGGATTGCCACTGCGCATGTGCACAGTGTTGCGCGTGAGCAGTAAGCATTCTCTGGTATGTGGGACATCGGAGAATGCGTACAGGACTGCGGGACTGTTGGGAGGTATGCAGCACAGCTCTTGTCACTATATAGTTAGCCAGATATAGAATGTGGTACAGCAGAGCTACTATCACTGTGTGCTTAGTCAGACATTGACAGTGCTACAGGAAGTAGGCTGCAACTCCACAAAATTTTTTGAATAAAACGGCAAAATGTTTAATTAAATGAACAATTTATGGAAATGGCACAAAAGACCACACAGTAAATAATCATAGTACTGATAACACAAAACACATCAGGAATGCATGTAGAGGAATGGGAACTCCCACTCCCATCATGCTCAGCCAGCTGAATGGACAGCTGAGAGGCCAAATTAATAGCTCATATATAGTAACATTGGCACTGTAGTCTAGTTACAATTCCAATTAGGCTAATCCATTCTTGGTTAATACACTACAGAACCAATGAAGGGGTGAAATGCCCAAACTAAGCCCTCTAAGTAACCAGCAGCATAGGAAACGTTTTTTTTTTTCTGGTTTGGCATAATGGGAAAAATAGTTCACTGTTTGCATCTGTCAATGCCTCTGCTGTTAGGTTCAGATCCAAATTTCCACAGCCAGCAAAACTCCAGGATGAGCTAGTTGATAGCAGATACTTACTAGCTGGACATAAAAATTACTACATTTGACTACAGTCAACTACCATGGCTACACAGTAACAATGATGCCCAAGTCACTCAGTCAAGGTCTCCCATCCAATAATGCTGGCTGAGCATCCAAGAAGGATGGTTCACATCAGATAAAATTACCCATTTCTTGTTGTGTGGGAAGGTGGGATGTCAGCTCATCCCTGGTGGCAAATGTAAAGCTGGAAGATCCTTGCTACGTGTATGAGCAGCAGGCCTATGCCTCTCACAGAACAAGCTGCTCCTGTCTCGGCATCATCACAAGCCACGGCTCGCAGCGGTGCTTAGGGGGCGGGTTATGTAATGATAGCTGGCTCTCCTGCTCGCTTCTCATTGGCTCAGCACCCCTGGCCAATAAGAGAGGAGCATGTGACATCATATCCCGCCCCCCAGACAGCGCTACACACGGTAACACATGGCTCCTTCTCTGACAGGAGTAACAGTCACACAGGCCTGAAACCTACACGGAGCCCACTGTACTTGTTCTTTGTTTTATTTTGGTAAAAAAAAACAGCTAAGCTGGCCACAGCAGAAGGTGGCCTGGTAGGAAGTCTTCCTGTGTCATGGTAGGTCAGTACGACCCTGATGTGCTTATATACCGGTATATTTGTGTCTGTATACAAATGAAATAATGAATATATGTCATGACTATGTTGAATTGGCAGAAGATATAACTGGTAGAGTGCAAAAGGTTAGACCACTATTAAAAGTATTGTATTTGTGTATGTGTAAATCTATTAGTGTGTTAGAAGGAGAATATTGTTAGGCAACAAATGTGAGGGCTGCACTACAGGTATAGGATGGTGGGAACTGTACTGCTAAGCAGAAGACCTCGAGAATTGTCTAAGGTGGCCTATGGGTATACCGAATTTTTCCGTGTATAAGACGACCCCTATTTTTTGAGCCCAAAATTAAGACATTTAGAATAAATACACTCACACACAATTATAAATTATAACCCTAATTGTAACCCCATCCCTAGATCTTCGGTTAGTAGATCTAGGGTTAGGGTTTTCCTTTTTTTTCCTTCTAACTGTAATGTTGCTGACTGCCTCTAGGGGCAGTCAAGCAACAGTTTCAGTGCGACGGAAGAGATTTTTTTTTATCACTTTATCATTTATGATCGCTGTGCCCTGGGGGGCAGAGAAGGGTGTTGCATGATGCCTCGATCAAGGCATCATTGCAACATCTTTAACGCATAGGCAGTGACAGATGATCACTGCCTATGCGCGTTTAAATGCATACAATCACATTCGCGGTGATGGTGTGGGGGGGTGGGACACGGTGCCGAAGGCACTCTCAGAGGCTTCTTTGGAAGGCACTAAGAAGCGCAACGCTTCATTAAAACACTACGATTAAAACATTCCGTATATAAGATAACCCTCAATTTTAAACTTAAAAAATTGGGGGGGAAAATCTCGTCTTATACACGGAAAAATACAGTATGTTTGTCCTGGGTCACATTAAAGATGGCCCTGACTTTAATAATTACATGTACATCCGATTGGCATGTGCTATAATATGTGTCTCACTAAGGATATAGGCTTTGCCTGTCCGTTGTAGAGTGCTGCAGAAGACATTTGCAAATAAAGTAGTATTAATTTATTACGTGATTATTATGTTATTAATAAACTAATAATCATCATACTAATCATATAATTAATTACATATTGCCACCTGGTATTAGACTAACCTAAAAAAAAAAATACGTTGTTTTTCCCTTTCCATATATACTTTCTTAGACCAATCAAAACACATTTTTCTAGTTGCATCTGCACTTGCATCCCCCATTGACATGGTTTCTTACCTAGATAGATACATTCCAGAAGACTCACTGTTGGCTGTCTGCTTGTCATTGCAGTTCATCATGGTCTGTATTAGTGCCAGATCCGGTTTCACTCGTACAGCACTCGATATTGCTCTCGTCACAAGCCCAACGGCATCCCGTATAAACTTTTCTAAGCTTGGACGACTGACCTCACCATAGGCCATTAGTCCTGGAGGCATGCCATCCGTCTGCATCTCTTCTACATTGAGTGGCTGTCCAATCATCCAATGGAACTCATGTGCTTCTAACCCAAAGTCCCTAGCTGCTTGAAATACCAGGGAGGAGCGGCGGGCATCACAACCGTGAAGGAGCATAGGTGCATGGGGATCCCTTATGGTCTCAAAGTGCTGTTGCAGGTAAATTGTTACTGCTGCATCGTCCAGAGAGTGAATGTTAAGCACAGCGTGGGACGCTAAGCCGGTGTTACTGGATAGGTAGCCCAGTATATTTTCACTGTCCCATGGATGGCATGTGATGAGGGTCACCTCCTCCCAACTGTTGTTCTGTAGGACACTGCTGAGAACCTCCATGAGAGCATGTACTGAACTCCTAGTGTCCATTCGAAGGTGGAAGGGATTCTGAAAAATGAAAATACATATGGAACAGTGCAAATAATGGTATAAAATCCTTTAATCCTGTGTTATTTTTTAAATCTTTTTATTTCAATTTTGCAGTTTTATGGTTTTACAAATATGACAGTTATGCCCAACAAACAACCTCATCTCCCCCCTCCCGTGTTATTACATTCCTTTGTAGTCCTTTTGTTTTCCGTGTATGCATCTAGATTGAGAAGAAAAGAAACAAGGAGGAAACATTCTACAGTAGATACAAAACATATTCAATAAATGCGATTCTATATACATAACATCCCACCACCCCCTTAACTATGCCATTGCTTGCTGGTCTTATAGGTTTCATGGCCTTAAATCTGCTGCTCCAACAGGTGTTTGGGTAATCCTGTTTCTTAAAGGGACTCAATCTAAACATTGCTTATACTGACAATGTAGAGAATACAATATGTTAAAGAATGATATATACACGTTGTATTAGAAAAACGGCATGAAATGCAAATAAAAATTGGTTTTAAAAATGTCTCTGTGGTTTCCTGCATATTACAACATCGTGTGGCTTGACATGCAAATTAAGTATTTCCATTGAAAATTTGTTCATTGCATATCAAGCTACAGGTGATGTCATAAACAAGAGATTATACACATATTTAAAGCACATTTTCTCCTAATGTAGGCATTTGCTTGCAATTTTGCTTACTCAATGTAGAGATCAATTTCAATCATTTTTTATTCTCTACATTCACAGTAAAAATAATGTAAGGCCATACAGTCCCTTTAACTGGCAAAATAAGTAAGGATTATATTTTCATAGCATAACTGGAGCATATGGTATTTTGTACACAATGTAAAAAATGAACCCAGTAGAATATTCTGCTCTAGGACTGCTTGATGATTAATATGGTCTATAGTGTATAGTAACTGATGCATTTCTGCCAAGATGGAAACACTATCACGAAAACAAACATGTCAAGTTTTACCTTTAGCTTACACAGCCCATTTTTTAAATAGGCTACATTCATCATATTTCTTGTTATTTTGCTATATTGGGGGAAGTATAGAGAGGATATGCTCATATTTAAGCATTTTCTTTTTTCCCTTGAAATTAAGTTTGGATGGGCATTGATATATATTAGAGCAAATATGGTATTGCCATAGCTACATATGTTGTAAAGATTTAAGAACACATATTGATGTGATGAACACATATTGATGTGCATCTTAAAGAACATAGGATAAAGTCAATGGGTGAGTAGATTAGGGTCCCCCTGAGCCCAAATATTCCCATTAACAGAAATAAAAATAAACATATACCCTTCATACATGTGCATATTAACTGGTTTTGCATGTACATTTTTACTTTAGATGCAATGAGGCAGACATTTTCACAGAGTTTTAGACTAGATCAGGGCTTGACAAATTTAATTAGATTTTAGGAGCCAGCAAAAAACTTTAGGAGCCAGACCATCACGCAAGCATACACACAATTCATAAACACACACACCTACTTTACATATACACATATATACAAAAAACTCACACACTCCTACTTTACAAATACACAAATATACAAACAACTCACACACACCTACTTTACATATACACAAACAACTCACACACACCTACTTTACATATACACATATATCCAAACACCTCACACACACCTACTTTACATATACACATATATCCAAACACCTCACACACACCTACTTTACATATACACATATATACAAACACCTCACACACACCTACTTTACATATACCCATATATCCAAACACCTCACACACACCTACTTTACATATACACATATATCCAAACACCTCACACACACCTACTTTACCTATACACATATATACAAACACCTCACACACACCTACTTTACATATACACATATATACAAACACCTCACACACACCTACTTTACATATACACATATATACACATATATACAAACACACGCCCACCCACCTCACACAGTCTTTTCTTGTTTTCTTCTTAACGTGGCCCCCCTCCCTGCTGTTTTACCTCACTGCAGGGGAGGGGGACATTTGTGTTGCAGCTGATCTGCCTGCTGAGTGCCAGGATGTCACATGACTCAGACACGCGAAAAAATGTAAATACCGGATGGCAACGGCAAGGGGACCATGAGGCTGACTGCACCCAGGCGCCAGGTCTAATTTCCTGGTCGCCATGGCGACCTGGCGCCTGGGGGTTTGTCGAGCCCTAGACTAGATGATGATTAGACTTAGTATACTTAGAGTATTTCTGAAAGGTTATCCCACCTTTGAGGAGCTCTGTAAGAGAAGTTGCCTCCACTCAAGTTATTTTTGTAACAGTAAATAAAGTGTAACAGCTAAACCTCAGTTTATTGTGGGGATCTGGAGTTAGCAGTCTGCTCTGGCAGTGTGGGAACTTTCCAGAGTTGTGATTAAGAAGTAGGTGAACGGGGGGCAAAGAGTGTGCCTGGAGTCAAGTGTCAGTTTAGTTCTCTTAAAATACTGTAGTGAAGCAGCCGCGCGACTTCAATAAAGTTTGTTTAAAAATAAATGCGACCCAAGTAAGTCTGGTCGCATTTTTTTAAATCAAACTTTATTGAAGCCGTGCGGGTGAAGGGGAGCGCACAACGTTCCCTCACAGCCGTGGACCGGCTAAACCCCCTTATGGTGGCCTGGGGGCACGGGCAATTTGGATTTTCCCGCCCCCTCTTTGTGGCGCCCTAAGGCGGCCGCCAGTGCTGCCTTATGGTAGCGCTGGCCCTGTGTCAGGAATACAAACCTAAAACTCTTGTCATCACTGAATCCTGGTTAAACCCTAAAACCCCTGACTATGCAATAAAAATACAATATATCTGCTACAGAAAAGACAGAAATAAGAGAGGAGGAGGTATCGTCAAGTACCCCCTCTACTTTTGAAGTCATAGCCGACAGAATACTAAGCCCCTTCTCAAAACCATTACACCCTGTTCCAAATTATTATGCAAATTATTTTTAAGTGTCACAAAGATTAAATATTTTGTTTTTCAGTTTAACTCATGGATGGCATTGTGTCTCAGGGCTCTTTTTATCACTGAAAACAATCTCGGACACCTATGATAATTAGATTGCCAGGTGAGCCCAATTTAATGAAAAACTACTAAAGGAGGGTGTTCCACATTATTAAGCAGAGCACCATTTTCATGCAATATGGGGAAGAAGAAGGATCTCTCTGCTTCCGAAAACAGTGAAATAGTTCAATGCCTTGGACGAGGTATGAAAACATTAGATATTTCACGAAAAAACTTAAGTGTGATCATTGCACTATTAAGAGATTTGGGGCTGATTCAGAGCACAGACGGGTTTGTGCAGATAAAGGAACATTGAGGAAGATTTCTGCCAGATCCATGCATCGGATCAAGAGAGCAGCTGCTAAAATACCATTACATAGCAGCAAACAGATATTTGAAGCTGCTGGTGCCTCTGGAGTCCCACGGACATCAGGGTGTAGAGTCCTCCAGAGTCTTGCAACTGTTCATAAACCTTCTATTCGGCCACCACTAACCAATGCTCACAAGCAGAAACGGCTGCATTGGGCAGAAAAATACATGAAGACTAATTTTCAAACAGTCCTGTTCCCTGATGAGTGCTATGCAACCCTGGATGGTCCAGATGGATGGACTAGTGGATGGTTGGTGGACTGCCACCCTGTTCCAACAAGGCTGCGACGTCAGCAAGGAGGTGGTGGAGTCATGTTTTGGGCCGGAATCATGGGAAGAGAGCTGGTCGGCCCCTTTAGGGTCCCCGAAGGTGTAAAGATGACCTCTGCAAAGTATGTGGAGTTTCTGACTGACCACTTTCTTCCCTGGTACAGAAGGAAGAACTATGCTTTCCGTAATAAAATCATCTTCATGCTTGACAATGCATCATCTCATGCTGCAAAGAATACCTCTTCATCAATGGCTGCTATGGGGATAGAAGGAGAGAAAGTCATGGTGTGGCCTCCATCCTCCCCTGACATCAATCTTATTGAGAACATTTGGAGCATCCTCAAGCAAAAGATCTATGAGGGTGGGAGGCAGTTTACATCAAAACAGCAGCTCTGGGAGGCTATTCTGACATCTTGCAAACAAATTCAAGCAGAAACTGTCCAAAAACTCACAAGTTCAATGGATGCATAAGAATAGTGAGCTGCTCATTCTAGGAGATTTCAATGTATACTGGTTAGACCACAACATGCTCACTGTTCAAATCCATGAACCTAACCCAGCTTATGTCTTCTCCTACTCGGATGAATCCCAACAGCTGTAATCATACACTGCTGGATTGGATCCTTTCATCTTGTCCCCAAAGAAAGCAGCCGTCTGGCATCCTACCCAATGTGTTCAGTGATCATTGCTTAGTGTACTGTGTGCGGAAACTAAGGCCCTTCAAATCGACCCCTAGAGTAATTGTTACAAGATGTTTTAGGAAGTTCGATATCCAGTTTTTCCTCAGTGACTTGAGCAACTGTCTGTGGAGCAGGCTAAACTTGATACCCTATCTGAACTTTGCAATTGAATATTTTCAATATGAGTTCAGGCAGGTCTGTGATAAATATGCCCCGCTACGTAGAGTGAGCAAATGCTGTGAAAAAGACCCTTCGTCTTATATTCAAGGTCGTCTTATAGTCTGACCTCGAATCAAGGTCAGATTATAAGACTGGGATCCAGGTCCCCTGCAGAGCTGCAGGGAACCTGGATCCCCCTGGCTAACAACCGGTGAATGTCTGCGCGATTCACGCAGACATCCTCCGCTGCCGCCCGGCACGAACGCCGGGACTTCTATGATGAAGCCTTCTATCATAAAAGTCCCGGCGGATGGACCGGCTGTCCGTCATAATAGACGAAAGTGTCGGGCAGCATGGAGGATGTCTCTGCCCCCACTAGCCACTAGCGAGAGACGGGGGCAGAGAGAGACAAAGGGAGGGAGGGCAGAGAAAGACAAGGTGAGAGGGAGGGGGGCAGAGAGGGACAAGGTGAGAGGGAGATGGGAGAGAGAGGGAGGGCGGTGGAGAGAGAAAGAAAAAGTTTGGGGGGAGGGAGAGACAACGCTTGGGGGGGGAGAGAGAGAGAGAGACAAAGCTGGGGGGAGGGGGAGAGAGAGGCAGCATTGGCACATAAAAGGAAATAAAAACAAGAAATGCATTTTTTAAATATCATAATTTTTATTAAATATTAAAAAGCAATTTACATGTGAAAATATACAAGTTAAACTTTTTTCCTATAGGGTAGTCTTATATTCAGGCTTTTAGTTTTTTTTACTAGAGGAATATCCAAAGTTTGGGGGGTCGTCTTATAATCAGGGTCATCTTATATTCAAGCAAATACGGTATTTCTCTGATCGGCTGAATAGAAATCTAGCTAATCCAACCAATTTTTAGAGTGTCATTAAAAACATGTATTACCCCCCCCCCCCCCGTACCGTTCAGAACCAACCACTATTAAAACACATAATGAAGTTCTTCAATCTCCAGTGGCAATAGCAAATTAATTAAATTATTTTGTAGGATGCGCCACTGCTCTTATATCAAAACACCACAATGAAGATCATGGCACTTTTTCCATGGCAGACGAGCCACCACCAATATAACCCATGGCCAAACCCTGTGCAGAATTTGAATTTGTTCCTATATCAGATGGTGAAATAGCAGCGCATCTCCTTAACCAAACAATGAAATTATAATGTGGGCCTGACCTACTTCCGTCAATTCCACTGAGGCTGAGTGCACCTGTTACTGGGCAACCCTACTTTATCAACTCGTCTTTGTACTCCGTTTATGTCCCCAAAGCCTGGAAAAAAGCCAGAGTTATCCCCATCCACAAAAGTGGTGATGTAAACATAGTGTCAAATTACAGGCCTATCTCACTGCTACCTATCCTTTCTATAAATATGCCCATGATCCACTATGGGAGTATTATCAACGGTCCAACTATGTAACCTACCTTCAATCTGGGTTTTGGTTAAATCACTCCACGATTACTGCCCTCTTAAAGGTGCGCAATCACATCCAGAGTGGTATGGAGAGTGGTGAACTTACAGGTGCAGTTTTCCTAGACTTTGCAAAGGCCTTTGATACGGTCGATCATGATCTTCTTCTTAACAAGCGAAATTGTTCCGGTATAAATGAGTGGTCGCTCTGCTGGTTTCGTTCATACTTGTCTGACAGAACACAATATGTGTCCATTGCCGATACTGCCTCCCTCCCGTTGCCAATCAATGCCTCAAGGATCCGTCCTTGGGCCACTGCTTTTTCACTATTTTAAATGATCTACCCTCAGTGTGTGACCTGGCGCATGTCCATATGTATGCTGATGATACACTAATTTATACAAGCGGTACTAAACTATCACAATTGGAATGCGTACTACAGGGTCAGTTTTCTAAAGTTGAAAATTGGATAGCTATCAACAAATTATTCCTCAACACTAAAAAACTGTGTCCATGTTGTTTGGGACTACTGCTAAGCTACTTAAATTAAACAATCCTCAAATAAACATTGAGACCAAATCCAGTTATAACCTGACCCAGGTAAATTCATATAAGTATCTTGGTATGAGGCTAGATCCAAACTTATCTTTTGGTCTCCATATTGACAGACTTGTGTCAAAGCTGTATCCTAGGATTAGCTCTCTATATAGGAACAAATCAAACCTAGATTCCACAGTAAGGAAACGTATTGTGCAACAAATTTTAATGCCGATCCTAGACAATGGAGTTGTTGTATATGATTCTGCACCACAGTCTTATCTCAGTAAACTCAACACTCTGTACAATACGTTTTGTACTACAGTGCGATTATAACAATCTTTAGTGTTAAAAGAGTTAAACTGGCTAACACTTGCCTCCAGGCGCACTCTCCACCTAGCTTACTTAGTGCATAACCACTTTTCTGGAAAGCTCCCCCCTCCCCCACTTGAGTAACATGATCACTCTTACTCCCTGCATATCCTACAATGTCAGATCCAGCACCAACCCTTCACTAGCGATCCCTCACTTCGAAAAGGAAGGAGGCCTAGGTGCGTTCTCTTTCAGAGCTCCTCATGTGGAATAGGCTCCGTGGTTCTGCCAAATCATCCTCTAGTCTAAAATCCCTGAAAATGAGTGTCTCCCAAATCCAGATTGTATTAGTTATTAGTTTACAAACTCCTTTGTATACTGTGCATGTTGATTGTTTTTTTTTTTTTTATCAATGATTTACCCTGTATGTTCTCTTTCCAACTTGTTTAAATATATGTATGTATGTATGTCTTTTAATTGTTAAATGTGTAACTGTGTAATTCCATTCTGGACTGGGTCCCCAAGACATACATTAAAACGAGAGAAATCTTGATGTATTCTTCCTGGTAAAACACTTTCTAAATAAATAAATCTTGTGTTTAATCTAGAGCTTCCCAACCTCGGGGAAAAGTCCACTGGAGCAGGAGTGGTGTGATCTCTTCAGGGGGCGTGAGTACTCATGGCAAAGTAGTTGGATATTTTTATTGTTCCATTAACAGGCCCACACATCTAGTGTGTGTGTGTGTATATATACAGGGCCTGCCTTAGAGGGCGCAACACTCCTGGGGGGCGCCTGCCCGCCCACTCATAAAAAAAAGAAAAGCCGGTAGAGGCACTGGTTTGGGGAGTTCAAAAGATCCCAGCCTTCTGCTCGCCAAGCTCTGCTGGATCTGGGGGGGGGGGGGGGGGGCAGAGCTAACCGGCTGAGAGGTGTAGCTCCGCCCCCACCCTGTGAAGCAGAGCAGTGTCTGCCTTACGGGGAGCCTCGGGCAGCAAGAGAAAGTGCTGCTCGTACTCCCCATGCCTGCATTAAGCATGGGGAGCCTGCATTAAGCATGGGGAGCCGAGCAGCACTTTCTCTTCCATCCCTGGATCCACATTTGCAGGCAAAGGGAGGGGGGAAGAGAGAGGTCAGAACAGGGGGAGGGGGGAGAGACAGAACAGGGGGAGAGAGAGACAGAACAGGGGGAGGGGATAGAGAGAGACAGAACAGATGGAGGTGGGAGAGAGAGATACAGAACAGGGGAAGGAGGGGAGAGAGACAGAACAGGGGGTGGGGGGAGAGAGAGGCAGAATAGGGGAGGGAGAGAGACAGAACAGGGTGTGAGAAAATCAGAACAGGGGGGGGGAGAGACAGAACAGGGGGAAGGGGGGGAGAGACAGAACAGGGGGAGGGGTGGAGACAGAACAGAGGAGGGGGGGAGAGAGACAGAACGGAGGAAGGGGAGAAGAGAGACAGAACAGGGAGAGAGAGAGAAAACAGGTATGGGGGAGTTAGAGAGAGACAGACATGGCAAGGAAGAGGAAAGGGACAAACATGGGAAGGGAGAAAGATACATACATGGGGGGGTGAAAGAGACGGGGGGCGCCACGGGGGAAGCCCACACAGGGCGCCGGAACACTTAAGGCCGGCCCTGTATATATATATATAATGCCTAAGTTGTTGATAACTAAGAGCCAGTAGGGCTTGAGACACCTAGGAGTGGTAGGGTGTGAGAGTAAAGTGATAATTGCAAGTGGGCATGATCTGAAAAGGTTAGGAACTTTTCATTGAACAGACATGTGTTGAGGGTATAATTCTTATTTAAGAATGGTTTGTTTTTAAGGAAAAGTTTGTTTTTTCTTATTTAAATTATTTTGTCATCTTCATACATATGTACAATGGAACCAATGCCCACTCTAGGGCAAATATATATGTAAAACTTTGTGCTGTACAAAATATATAAAGATTTGCATACATTTCATATGTTAAAAGACAATTTATCTCCGTTTTATTAAAATACTTAAACATTGTTTTATTTAAATGAAAACTTTTTTTTCAATGTTAAAATATGGCTTCCCTACTTTTTCCCCTCACCAGAGGAGTATATGTGCTAATGGCGCATGCACAGTAACAAACAGGCAGGCTCCTTTTCCTTTTTGGATGATTCAGACATTATCTGACTGAAGGGATGAGGGAAATGGCTGCTCCCTTCCCATGCAGATAATGCTGCTGGGGAGGGGTTAATGTAGCACAGTGAAATTTAAACATTAGAGAAAAAAAAAATGATTTTATTTATTTAATAAACCCATTTATTTTTAAGTGTTTTCAAAATTATAATGTCAAATGTGCTTGAAAACACACTTGTCAGTTGACTCAAAATAATACAGTTAATTTAGTACAAAATATATGTATATATATATATATATACCACATTTTCCAAGTCTTCAATTAGTTGTTACAATTAGTGAGTGCGTGGGCTGCTAATCCTATACTGAGGAGTTTTCTAGATTAAAAATGTAATTATCTACAAACATAGCCCAAACGAAACAATCTCATAGTTTAGCTAGTGTATTCTCTATTTCAAACACAATATAAATAGGTACCCATGTTGATATAAACAATCTCTAAGCACTTCTACACAAGGAATAGTTTCTGACAGCACTGCTGCTCCATACACATTCCTGAAATCTAACATGAGGAAAACCCTTATTTATTTTCTGCAATATGTCCATGAAGTCAACTTATTAATAATCCCATCGCTATTCAAGTCATAGGATACTATAAACATCGACCTACTCACTATGCAAACCATTCATGACTACGATACATGACCTATAGCTCGTCCTAAAACACAAAAACGCCAAGTGACTCCTTTCCAAACCACGGACCCAGACAATGACCCAAACCCAAAACAATGCCCCATCCATAGGATAACCAATGTTTTGTCTAGATTGGAACATAAACCATTAGGAGTGGGATAGCCATGACACAAACATATGGCAAATTAACTCTTACTATGAGTTAAAGGTCATGCTGCCTCACACAAGGTGACCTCTTGTCATATGGTATTAGTATCTGTTGTTTGTGTCCTTCCCCAGGGAGAAGGCAAGTACTAATACACTTATGTTACGTATATTCCTAGTACGGAATATAAACATGAACTGCATAAATCAAGCAAATTCACCAATACTGACAACCTCTACTCTGCTTATTTTTTGTTTCAAAAACAATAAAGAACAAAAAGCATAAGTATTTAGAGAGCTTGACACACAATGCATACACCATTGTAAACAACCAGAAACAGAGTACACACTAGCTATACACACAGACAGATGGAGCAAGACATAAACCAAATGCTCATGACTGCAGGAGTATTGTGACACCACATATAAACATTAACTCAAACATACAAGCATAAATAATGACTCACATATGCAGTAATAAGCAAATAGACGTAATGACAACTGCACTAATTATCTGGCACTAATATTTGTCATCCAATCCAAACTAGGAACCAAGGACTGTCCAGTGAGATTGAGACAGGAGGGAAGGCATTAGTAGCACCCTGAGTTATAAAAATGACTTGGATGATGTCTTAAATGCCTCTCTGTTACCCTGGAGGAGGTAGTGATCACAAAATTAGGGGAAATGGAGAGCAAGTGTGAGGTACTGAAAAGAGGGGATGTGAGGAGGAGTACACGTAACATAATAGTGTAGAGCTGATGGTATGTGCAAAGCATATTAAGATCAGGGGCTCTTAAGGACTTGGCAGAGTTGCTAAATGGTATGACCTCAGTTTGGTTATCATACCATCTGGTGTCTCTGTCACTTCATTCAAGATGCTTGGATTTGATTGTTTGGTTACCTTGGTAGTCAGTGGCATGATCTGTTCCTTTTCCAAGATACTGAGGAAAGGGATCTCCAGAAAATTGGACAGAAACTCCAACTGGAGCAACTCCTCTTGTGACTGAGGGAATGCTAGGACTGCCGCAATCCCCTGTGCCACTAGTGCCTGGCAGAGCCACCGTGCCAGTGAGGCTGGATCTCTTTCCCGAGGAGCTCCAGAGACAACCTCCAAACTCAGATTGTAGGGGAGTAAACTGCTGCGGCTGATCCGAGATAGAACATTCTGGATCCTGGTTTGCGAATGCCCAGCAATGGGCAGAAGGGCACCGAGACGAACAGTGTGCCCGATACGTGCAAGGATACGGCATGGCTGTGGGTGGCCAAAGCATGGCACCAGACTGCAAATCATACCCAGGTATAGGCAGAACCAGTGTGGAATATCCATAGATTTGGGGGTGGAGTTTTTGAGGATTTACTGAATGAACTAAAATAGAAAAAAAAAGAGAGTAAGGCAATGAAGTCAGAATGGTTTGTCTTAAAGGATATAGGGAAGCAGAACGTAAGTGGAGAGAGATGACTTATAAGAGGAAATGTCCAGGGAGGTGAGGAGCAGAGTGGGTAATGATGTGAGCAGTGAGTTTTGTGAGGTAAGGTAGAAATTCACAGCAAGAGAATGGAAATGAATAAAAAAAAAGCATAGCAATATGTGTCCAGGACAGATCAGACTGAATGCTGGCTTGCAATAGCTCTGCTACTGTTAGCTGGAGTCTGGTGATACTGACAGAACAGTGAGAGGGGAGGGAGAGAAAGAGAGGGACCGGAGGAGAGGAGGTCAAAAATATTGATGAACGAGAGGAAAGAAAACAAAAGAGAGAGAGATAATAAATGCTGATAAGTGAGAGAGGGAAAGAGAACAGGAAGAAATAGAGACGAGAATAAAACTGTCAGTCACTGAAACTACACTGGAAGGTAATGGTAGAGAGGCAGGGGATCTAGACATTGAAAGAATGCAAAGGGGAGAGATATGAAAAAGACAGACAGTCAGAGGGAAGTAGGAAGGCAGATGAAATCACTAATTTAAAGTTGGGTTTGGTGTGTTGGCTGGTGGCAGTTAACATTTATCTCTGCTCACAGCATCCAGATACATCAGCTGGGAGATAGGTCCCTAGGCTGTGCCAGCTATCCGAGACTGTCTGGAGCAGAGAGTACAAGGGAAGGACAAGCAGAGGGAAGGGAGCAATAAGAGCAATGAGCATGACCACAGTGTGCTGACGACCTTAAATGATCTGTCATAAGGTGTGTGGGAGGGGATCACAGGGGCACTAACAGCTTCGGGTGGGAGACTGCAAAGGGGACGAGATGGAGTCTGAGAGGAGTTACACATCTCAGAGAGCCCTCTATCCTCACATGCACCCCTGTAACAGGTTAAATTTTCAAAAAGCAGACTGGTGTCAGGGAGGCTAGTAGAAAAGATGGGATTCCCTCTGTTTTGAGGAGATGTTGAGGGCACCTTTTTTACGCAAGGACTGTAAATTTGGTGGGGGGGGGGGGGGGGGGGAATCATAGCACACTATTAAAATCGGGAGGCATGTTATTTTGGGTCAGTAGGTATGCTTCTAGCTGTCCTGTACAGAGTATGGATGGTGCCCAGAGAAAAAGCTAATTGGATCAAAGGAAACCTGCCAATAAGAGATGAAGGAGATGAGACAGAGCCAAAGGGAGAGAAGGAGAGCGACAGGAGAGAGGGATAGCACAGAGGGAAAGTGAATATGGGGGAGGGGTAGTGAGATAAGAGGAGGGAGGAAAAGACAGGAGGTCTAGAAAGTGACTCAAGAGAACAGGAGCGTACCGATGCAATCCTAAAGAAATTGGATTTTAGAAAAATATACAGGTTGATGGGGGTGATGTGGAAAGTTAAATCAAGACAGTCAGGTGAAGGGGGCTGAGGGGAGGAACTGATGGGGGCATGTAATGCATAACAGAATATACTATGTTGGGGCATGACACCGGTATTTAGAGGTAAATTATGAGTCTGGAGGCTCTAACAGAACTGGGGCACAGTCGTCTGCACCATTGACAGGAGATGGGCTGTATACGAAAGGAATAAGGAGATGTTGGATAGTGAAAGGGCAAACATGGAGTGAGTGCAGGGTGCTTGGGCAAGTGAGAAATGTGGGCTTACAGGAATAAATATGATCTAAAAACTTATTTTGTTATAGGGGGTATATTTAAATTACCTAGCAACAGATGGTGGATAGATGACAGCCTCCCTGCAATAATGCTATCACATTAAAAGTGGGAGACACAAATCTTTTATTGCAAAGACTGCAAATTGCCAGCTATCTGTATTTCAAGAGAGAAATAAGTAATATAAAAACAATCAATGACTCCAGATGTCAAGTTTAACTTGTTTATCAGCAAACATTGAAAAAAGTGGAAAAAGAAGAAAACACTGTACTAGTACTGTATCTAGAGACATGAAATGTAGTCTGACTGTATCATTTCCAGTGGAATAGAAACATAATTAAATGTATACTGTTGCTTGTGTCTATATAAAGGTGCAATTGGAAGGAGCAGGTTTGCACAAAATTGTTGAAATAAATGCAGCAAATGTCTCTTTTATATATCTCACTACAGAATTGTCCAATCTGTCCTCTAAATGTCTAGGGAGTATTAAAATAAACTCAGTATTTGAAGTCAGTAATGCCAATAATGATACTCGTAATTACTGAAGTGAGTTATTCAGTTAGTCCAGATGGATATGAAGGCACCAGGAAACATTATCTCACTCATTCAGGCAAAATATTTTCTGTCTGACGGACAATAGGAAAATAGGGGAATCCCTCCTTTTGTGTGCGTAACACAGATTAAAGGATAACTGTAGCAATAACAAATTATGTTTAATTGAAATATTGCATTAAGTGTAGGTGGATTATATAGAAATTCTTTAATGAAAGAACACAAATAAAATACATTATTAGGACCTATTTGCAGAAGCTAATCAAAGACGAAACAATACAGGGCTAAAGACATACATACGGGCCAGAGGCAGACAGGGAGACAAAGGGCATTGCAACATAACGTAAAGGTACACTAAACCTTGCTTTCTAATATAGAAGCACAAGTGAAAGGTTAGTTGTCCCTGGGTACTTCCCCAGAGTGGCACCTTCCCAATCTGGTTATAGTCCGGATCCTGCCCTGTTCCAGAGTAGCCCCTACCTATGAGCACTCCGTGACATATGACCAGGGAATCTGTACGTGTGATAACTTCTGTTCCCTTAAAGAAGTTATCCAGCAAAGCAGTAGTGCTGGTTGCCTCCGGAGGTTGCTCATGTTATTGTAGGCTAAGTCTGCTCTTATGTGTCAGGATCGCCGCCATGCCATCCAGACTGCCAGACGTGGTCGCCCCAGATGCGCCCAGCAGGGGATTTGAACTGTGGTTCTTCTGGACTGTATCCTGCTATTTTGCCTCTGAGCCATTTCAGAACTTTGAAATACTCCTGTTTGTTTGTATTGCCTGCAGCACTAGGGGGCTGGACTTCACCAAAGGCTCAGACCTGTCAGTAACTCTCCAGCTGAATCACATACCTAATTAACAAGGTATAAGACACTGCCTCTCCCTAAGGGCAGTGTCAGTTCAATGACTCTGGATTCCTTGTTTGGTTCCTGTGATTTTTGACTTCCAGTATTCCTAATCATTTTTGGCTTTTGACCTTGGATTTGTTACCCGTTTATTCTGAATTCTGGCATCCTCTGACCTCTGGCTTTCCCACGAAGATTCTTTTGCTCTTGTCCTTGTCTGTAACTTTACCTGGATATCCTTACCAGCCCCCGTGCACAAACTCACAGGCCACGTGGCTTCTTACCTGGTCACCCTGGTCTGTGTTTGTTTGCAAGGGTGAGCATACATCTCTGCCTAAAAGACTCCCAACAAAGGTAAGCCCTGACAAAACATCTCTTCCTAAAGCACTCCCAACAAAGGTTTCCCTGACAAATGAACTGACCTAAAAATGGAGTCTGCAGAGATGTCTCAATTGCTTACCCAGCAAGTATCCAGCCTGGCCCAGACTGTATTGGAGCTGCAGCGAGAAGTTTGTTTTCTTAAAGGCACAGTACGCCCAGCCCTGGAACCTGTTTTTCCTGAACCGTTTACAATTATGCCGGAGAGATTTGATGGTAACCGTGCTTCATTCTTATGCTTTAAAGTGGATTGTGAATTGGTGTTTTCCCTGAAACCTCGGACTTATGCTAATGACTTCATAAGGGTCCGAGCAGCTATTAATCTGTTGTCTGGAAAAATTAAACAATGGGCACACGAAATGTTGCAGTCACAGAGTCCTGTCCTTGCTGGATGGGATACTTTCATGACTGCCATGGAAGCACAGTGCAAGACTTCTAGCAAGACCGCTGTGCCTAAATCAACACCACGTCCCAGAGGATCCCAGATTCCCAGAAACAAAGGGAACCTGTATCAGTACCACAACCCCGTACTGCCTCCTTATGCTCCTGTTCCTAGGGAGGTCTCAGAGCAACCCTACCTTCCTCTTGACTCAGATGAACCTATGGAAATAGGATTGGTCCAGCTCAAGGGGACTTGTGAAGAAAGAGACCGGCGAAGAAACCATGGCCTTTGCTTTTACTGTGGTGAAAGAGGGCACTGGATCTCACACTGCCCAATTCGCCCACATCGGCCAGAAACCGTTCAAGTTGGGATATTGCTTACCCATCCGGCCAAGTCTACGCCTCTGCCTGAGAAACGCCAAAGTCTCTGTCAATTTGGTCCACGCTCTGTGACACACGAGAGTACTCAGACCACAGTAATTAATGCAACCTGTGTTCCGCTAGAATCAGCTACCAGCACCCCTGAACAATCTCTACCTCCTGCTCCAGAAACATCTGTACCTCTACCTAAAAAGAATACTGTGCAAGCAAGCACCATCACCACTTCATGTCCAGCCAAAGAAGTTCTACCAGATTATTGCACTTATGCCTCAAATGGCACAGTAGTGTGCAAGACAGAACTGGAAATGTTTGAGAAAGCATTGAAAGAGCGAAATGCATCTGCTGTGGGAGCATCTGGAGCCAGGGCTACAATGGGTGCTTTGTTTCCAGGTGATCTCTTAGAGGAGGACAGTTCTCCTGATCTTGAAAGCGATGAAGAAGAACCTAGTTACGCCCGGAGTGCGTTCTTAAGGGGGAGGTACTGTCAGGATCGCCGCCATGCCATCCAGACTGCCAGACGTGGTCGCCCCAGATGCGCCCAGCAGGGGATTTGAACTGTGGTTCTTCTGGACTGTATCCTGCTATTTTGCCTCTGAGCCATTTCAGAACTTTGAAATACTCCTGTTTGTTTGTATTGCCTGCAGCACTAGGGGGCTGGACTTCACCAAAGGCTCAGACCTGTCAGTAACTCTCCAGCTGAATCACATACCTAATTAACAAGGTATAAGACACTGCCTCTCCCTAAGGGCAGTGTCAGTTCAATGACTCTGGATTCCTTGTTTGGTTCCTGTGATTTTTGACTTCCAGTATTCCTAATCATTTTTGGCTTTTGACCTTGGATTTGTTACCCGTTTATTCTGAATTCTGGCATCCTCTGACCTCTGGCTTTCCCACGAAGATTCTTTTGCTCTTGTCCTTGTCTGTAACTTTACCTGGATATCCTTACCAGCCCCCGTGCACAAACTCACAGGCCACGTGGCTTCTTACCTGGTCACCCTGGTCTGTGTTTGTTTGCAAGGGTGAGCATACATCTCTGCCTAAAAGACTCCCAACAAAGGTAAGCCCTGACAAAACATCTCTTCCTAAAGCACTCCCAACAAAGGTTTCCCTGACATTATGCCCTGTATCCTGATTCCCTGTATATCTTAGCCCTGTCTCAGTACTCTGTTATACTCATGTTCCTGTTAGTTTAGTTTCTGCTCTGATCCATTTCTGGTTTTCTAGCTCTGTTATTCTATTGCTCCTTTTCAGGTTTTCTTAGTTTCCTCTTGCTTACTTCCACTATATATGCAACCACACCCGTTTACTCAGTTTACTTTCTTCAGCTCTGCAGGTATTTTCTCTGTTTGGATGTCTGTGTATTGTTATTAGTTTGCTATTCAATTTTAGCGTATGGACTTGCCTTATTGTGAGGTACCTTGACGTGGTTGGAAAGCTTCATGTTATGGCCATAATTAACCAAATCCTCACTGTTTAATATAAGAGTGTTAGGTCAGTTCCTTCATGCTTGTTTGTATATAAATATATATTTCCTTATCCTCTCTCCCTGAACCACCTGAGGATCTCACCTCCTCTCCCCTAACCCCATGTCCAGCTTGGTTCCCCTTATGAAGCGTCTGAGGATCTCGGCTCCTCATTCCATCACTTGTGTTCCTTTAGCCCTTACCCTTTCCTCTGTATGTTCTTCTGTGTTATATGCATCTCTGTATATCTCCTTAGTTATGTACATTTGTCTTATGCTTTGCCCTTCCTTGTATGCTTTAATTCTCCCTTTGCATCTTGCTCTGTCCTGCAGCCCTGCACTCTGTATTTCTGCTTTGCTCTGCCTCATTTCCTTTGTACTTGTTTTGCTCTGCTTGGCTCATCTGTTTGCTTTATCCTGCTAACCTGTTCTAGTTATACTACAGGCTTGCTGCAGGATGTTTGCAGGATCACTTCAGATATCCCCTAGGCATCACTGGATTCCACAGCTGCTTCACAGGGCCTGGGAACGTGGCTGGATGAACTTGGGGGTCTCAAACCACTGACGGATTGCAGTTACCCAGCACCAGGCCCTGTGTCTCCATTTCCAGCATTTTGAACTCCTGCATCGGGCACTCAGGGTCCCATAACATCCTGTACCCGTCCCTGACATAAAGCATCTAGTCAGGGGCCTGACAACGACTTTCGTGGAAGAATATTCGACCAAAGAATGACCAAACCCGGAAAACGTGACACCAAATTAAGTAAATCACATTTAATATCCCTAATGAGCCGGCAAATTGGGACCGAACCCAAATCATTACCCCCCCACATGTAAAAACAAAATATCAGGTCGATCATCAAACTGAGAAAAGTACATTTAGACTGGGAACGATTGTTTTCTGGACTAAACACAGAAGACAAGTGGAATGCCTTTAAGCACACATTACAAAAGTACACATCCCAATATATACCTTTGGGAAACAAATGCAAAAGACACAAATCAAAACCAATGTGGCTTACAGGTAACGTGAAACAGGAAGTACAAAACAAGAAAATGGCATTCAAACATTATAAAAACACGGGATCAGCATTATCATTTATAGAGTACAAAGAGGCCAACAAAGCCTGCAAAAAGGCAATTAAAATGGCTAAATTGGAAAATGAGAAAAGGGTTGCCAAGGAGAGTAAAACTAACCCCAAAATGTTTTATAAATATATAAATGGAAAAAAGCTAAAGAGGGAAAATGTTGGGCCCTTGTTATCCCAAATGGGAAATTTGGTAAGTGAGGACAGAGAGAAAGCAGACATTTTAAATACTTTTTTTTCTTCTGTTTATACTAAGGAAGAGCAGATGGACGAGCCCCTGCTACAGGAAGTTATGGGACATTCGCCGCAAACATGGGATTGGCTGACACAGGAAAAAGTGCTTAAGCAATTACACTCTGTTAAGATAGACAAGGCCCCAGGACCAGATGGTATACACCCAAGGGTACTTAGAGAGTTAAGCATAATTCTGGCCAGGCCACTATTCATGATCTTTAGGGATTCATTCAGTTCAGGTACAGTGCCAACAGACTGGCAAAAGGCGGATGTCATTCCAATATTTAAAAAGGGATCAAAATCTCTGCCAGGTAATTATAGGCCAGTGAGCTTGACATCTGTAGTGGGGAAACTATTTGAAGGATTGCTAAAGGTATACACTCAAGAATACATCTTGAACCAGAATATAATTAGTAAAAGTCAACATGGTTTTGTGAAAGACAGGTCTCGTCAAACAAACTTAATAACATTCTATGAAGAAGTCAGTAAAAATATAGATCTAGGCGTGGCAGTTGATGTGATCTATTTGGATTTTGCAAAAGCATTTGATACAGTTCCACACAAAAGGTTACTCTACAAATTGAGAGAAATAGGTTTGGGGGCAAATGTGTGTATGTGGATTGAAAATTGGCTAAAAGATAGAACACAAAGGGTTGTTGTAAATGGAAAATTCTCAAATTGGACAAGGGTATTAAGCGGAGTACCTCAGGGGTCTGTTTTGGGCCCTCTTCTTTTTAATTTGTTTATTAATGATCTGCCACATTGTGCTGAGAGCCATGTCTCCGTGTTTGCGGACGACACTAAATTAGGTAAGGCAATAAAGACTAATCTTGATGTTTTTTCTTTACAGGAAGATTTGGACAGAGTGGGGGACTGGGCAGTAAAGTGGCAAATGAGGTTCAATATAGACAAATGTAAAGTTATGCATTATGGGAAAAATAATAACAAAGCAACATATACGTTAAATGGTTTTTCCCTGGGAAAAACTACTAATGAAAAGGATTTAGGAATAATTATAGACAACAAACTTGGCAACAGTGCCCAATGCCAGTCAGCAGCTGCAAGGGCCAATAAGATATTGGCATGTATAAAACGAGGTATAGATTCACGGGAGGAGGATATCATCTTGCCTCTTTACAAATCAATGGTAAGACCTCACCTTGAATATGCAGTACAGTTCTGGGCACCAGTCCTTAAAAAGGATATTAAGGAACTAGAAAAAGTGCAAAGGAGAGCTACAAAATTAATAAGGGGTTTGGAGGATCTTAGTTATGAAGAGAGACTTAAAAAATTGAATTTATATACGTTAGAAAAAAGGCGTCTCAGAGGGGATATGATAACATTATATAAATATTTGCAGGGCCAATATAAAGAGCTCTCCAGTGACCTGTTCATTAACAGAAAGGTACAAAGAACAAGAGGTCACCCCCTCAGACTGGAAGAGCAAAGATTTCATAGACAGCAAAGGAAGGGATTCTTTACGGTTAGGACAATAAAGTTATGGAACTCACTGCCAAGAGAGGTAGTGCTAGCAACCACAATAGATGCATTTAAAAATGGTTTGGATGTTTTTTTAGGAAAGCAGAACATACAGGGCTATTAATAATAGAATAAGCATTAATAAAAGAGCTTATTGATCCAAGGAGAAATCTGATTGCCTCTTGGAGTCAAGAAGGAATTTTTTCCCCCAGGAGGCAAAATTCGAAATAGCTTCCTTAGGGGTTTTTTGCCTTCTTTTGGATCAAAAGCTGTAATGATAGGTAGAAGGGTTGAACTTGATGGACTTGTGTCTTTTTTCAACCTAAATTACTATGTTACTATGTTACATAACTTCGTGCAAAACCTGATACCACAACATACCCCGAAAACTGAACCACCTGACTGATGCAGCCGCATCGGAAATTCAAAGCTGCCGTCAAGCTGGAGGAACCGATGCCCGGCAAGCTGCCCAGTAAATGTGGGAATAACCCATTATCGACACAGAGCGCCATTGCACACCTAAAAGCACAAGGAAAACATCAGTGAGGGGACACACAGCCATTAACCCAACAGATTAGGGCGAACATAGGAACGAAAGCGCTGGGATTCCCAGCGACCAATTTGCATAATAATCTCATTAGGTAACCCCCACCTAGAAGCTTCCGTAACTGCCCCAATTTGAAAGGAATGAGACCCAAAATTGAGCTGGTTAAGCCCCAAACACTTCCTAAAAACCTTGATAAGCTGGAAGCGCGATAAAGCCGAGCCATGGATAAGCAAGGTACCTGACAATTGAGGGTGAACCTCACAAAACAAATTAAAACAATGAACAGGACACATTGAGCAACCCACTACCTGAAAAAGAGAGACCTTCAAACCTTTACCCACCTTATCAGTTTTTGAGAGCTGAGAATCAGAACCCAAAACATCAACAAAATTGACCCCCCCCCGCCCCCTAATCTGTTAGGGTTGACCAGTTCCCCAATCTGACAAGCCCCAAAAAATGCCCAAGAAAATGCCAGACAAAATAAAATATACTCAGTGAGAAAAACATATTTGCCCCAGGAGCTAGACGACGAAAATGGGAAATAGAATCAGCAACATCATTAGCAACACCAGGGACATGAGAAGCCCGAAAGCAGATATTCAACTGCAAGCAGCACAGAACCAGGAGTAACACAATTATTGGGAGAGAAGAAGCTGACAAAGCATTTATCTCCTGCACCACCCCCAAATTGTCACAATGAAACAACACCTGGCGATTAGCCAACGAAGGACCCCAAATTTCCACAATAATCGGGAAAAGCTCCAACAAAGCCAAGTTGCTGGTTAAACCACCATCATGCCACTCCCTAGGCCACTATTCCGCACACCAATGCCCCTGGAAAAAAGACCCGGAACCCAATGTTCCAGAAGCGCCCGTAAAGAAATCCATTTCCCGATTTATCACCACCTTTTGTAACCAACAATATTTTCCTTTATAGGAGAGCAAAAATTCCATCCACACCTCCAGATCCTCCTTATGATCCCGCGTCACCCTCACAAAGTGATGAGCAGAGACCACGCCCCTGGTAGCCAAAGATAGCCTCCTAGAAAATATGCGCCCCATAGGTAAAATCCGACAAGCAAAATTAAATATCCCAAGCAGTGATTGAAGCTTCCGCAATTTAACTTTTTTAGCCCTGTGCACCATGCATATCGTAGCCAGTAAATCAGCCAACTTATCGGCAGGCAACCGACACACCATCTCCTCAGAATCAATTTCAATGCCTAAAAACTTCAAAACTGTACAAGGACCTTTTTTGTCCCTTGCCAACGGAAACCCAAAATCAGAAAACACCGCCTGAAGGTTGTCCAGCAATACCCCACAAACATAAGAAGCAGCCGGCCCAACACACAAAAAATCGTCCAAATAATGAATGATTGCAACCCAGCTTCCTGCTGAACTGCCCACTCCAGAAAAGTACTAAAAGTCTCAAACAAAAAACAAGATATAGAACACCCCATGGGAAGACACATGTCAACAAAAACCTGGCTGTCCCACTGGCAACCCAACAAATGAAAACAGGAAGGGTGAATCGGTAGAAGACGAAAAGCTGATTAAGCACCGTGACCCTCTTTTTTAACCCAATTAACAGCCTTGTCAAAAGACGTGTAACACACCTTACACAGCTCGCTGATAATCCCATCTTTTACAGAAAAACCTTTGGGAAAAGACAAGTGGTGTACAAGCCTGGATTTACCTGCTTCTATTTTAGGCACAACCCCAAGCAGGGAAATCCTCAAACTGTCCAGGACCAGCCATTCAACCCAAATCAACCTCCTTAGCCAACTTCGATGATACCACCGCCGCATGCATATAAGCTGACTTCAAATTCCTAGACTCCATACCCACGGGACTCTCCCGAAAAGGTATCCTAAAACCAAAAGTAAAGCCATCAAGCAACAAAGCAGCCGACTCCAGATCAGGATACCTAAGTAGCCACTGGCCCATCCTGGCGACGCAAATTGGAGTCATCCCTCTTTTTTCCAAAGTCTGAAAACTTGGCGGCAGTCTTGACCCGCTTCAAACAACGGGAAAAGAAATGGACACCCCGCAACCGGTGTATTCATGCTTGAACTTACACGAGCCCCCTCATTTAAACTGTCCACCATTGAATTGGGCTTGGAAGGGCCAGTGGACGGGGAAGAAGCAGCTCCCCCGGAAACTGCATGAAAAGGCAACCCTGGCTTCACAGGAGCGGACACCCGTAGCCTAAGAGCTATCTCCTTATGTTCCCAATTCATGGTGGGGCGAACCGCCATTCTCTGGCGAAACTGCTCATCGTAATGCAACCATGCCTGTCCTCCTTAGACCCGATAAGCCTCACCCATACTGTCCACAAAACAAACCAGGACAGCACTCCGTGTTCTTCATCCCCACAATACAAGCCAAAATGTTAAAGCCTGCGACCAATTGGAGAAAGTTTTAGGAATTAAATGAAAGCACCAAATTAAAATGTTCAAGATGCAATAAAGAAAAAATCTCAACGTTTCCATAATTTTTCCATAATTTCAGGCTTCAAATGTGCCCCCAGAGGGCCCTCAAAACATAAATATACATCCCCTTGTGATGAATCTGACATCTTATGGATGTCAGAGTCCTTATCTTTTGTCTTATCCTTCTCAACCAGAGCCGGCAAAACGCACACAGGCATAGCCGGTACCACTGGCTCAGTAACCCCCTCCACTGGCGAAACTACAGGGGAGGGAACAACCAAGGGGAAAACAACAGGGGTAGGAACCACACCACCCGCAGACAACAATGGGAGACCCCCAGAAAAATAATTAAGCCCCGCTACACCCTGACCAGTTGCTGCAGCACCAGCCACAGACCCCACCCTTGCATGGGATGTTTTTACCCCACTCCCCTCTAATTGTTTGAGATGCCACCAATCCAACATTTGTGCCCCCCAAAACTGACCAGGGAAAGATATATCCTGCCCAAACACAGGAAAAGTAGGAAAACCAGGAGAAGAAAAAGGGGACATAAAAGGGGAGAACAAAAAGGGTGGCTGAGGCCACTCACCCGTAGACTGACCAGCAGGAGACTGAACAGCAGGAGACTGAACAGCTGTAGGGCCAGAAACTGGAACATTCTGAAGTGACATCAACAATCCAGCAGCAGAAGAAGTAGAGGCCTGTGCATCCCCAACAAACCCGGGTCCTGAAACTGCAGCAGGAACTGGAAAAGCCATCTTAGAAGCAATAGCGCTAGCAGGGAATGGAGCCACAACCCCTGCCATGATATTCGTTCCCTGGAGCGGTGCAGTCCTCCCAGCTGCCATAGACTGGGGTCTAGGCCAAGCAGGCCAAAAAATGGGAGCCTTAACCAATGAGGACCCAGGCGTATCGGAAGAACCAGCCCTGCGATCCTGTGACCGCCAATGGGCAGAAGTAGGCCGCACCTCACATGTCTCTTGTAGGCCCAAGCCTTCCGAAAAAGAGGAAGGCCGCAATTTTGACCTCAGGCCCCTCTGCGGAGAAGCTTCCAGTGAAAAGGTAGGAGATGATGTGCAGGGAAATGACTGGCGAATCTGGATGGGATGGAGGCACAGGCCCCGCAACAGGTCTCCGTGTAGGTGGGAAAATTCGGCCAGAGGCACTTACAGTGCCCCGGGATCGGGTGGAGGGTCTCCTCCTCTTAGCATCCTCAATAGCAAATTCACCTCCGGTACTCCAGGGGCGCCTGCCTGGCGCTTGAGAAACAGCAGGGGAGTTCCGCCGGGCTGGAGGACGAGAAATTCGGCCAGATGGGGCCCTGACAGCAGGAACAGAAGCAGTACCCTGGGAAACCAAAGTAGCAGGATGGGTAGCTGGCATAGAGGCAGGAAAATCCAGCATCCTGGACCTGAAGCCAATCTTCCCCCTTAGCCAAGGCATCCTCCCGAAGGTGAGACAGCAAAGCCTCTATGAAAGCCATTAAATGCAGAGAACAAGGACAGTTTTAAAGTTCTGACTTGTCCAAATTATTTTCTCTGAATGACTGTAAAATCCCCTTATCCCTCAGGCCCTCTCCTAGCCTTGTGACCGATTAAACAACTTCACCTTCCCCTGAACTCCCAGTTCTTCCAGACCCTGTCATGCTGCCCCTCCGCTTAATTATTGCATTTCTTTTACTCCGGGGCTTTCTGGAAGGTTCAGGTTCAGGATCAATTTGAAAAGGTAGACTAGGTAGATGATCAAGCGGACACCTTGTCTCCTTAGGTAGCCGACCACTGGTTTTTAGCAACTTGGTGAAACACGAAGAAGCCTAAGCAAGTCAAAAGGAAGGCATGTGAAATTCCACGCTTGATTGTCCCATTTGGCTTGAAGTTATTTCTGGTGGTCCGTTGCTATGGGAACAATCACATAAGTGTCCTGTAGGTCCAATTTGACCATCCTGTCCACGAGGAGTAATTGGTCTTTGAGGCAGTGAATGCCTTCCATCTTGAATTGCTGGTATGTGGTGTCTTGACTGATAGGGACCCAGAGTTTTTTGATGGAAAAAGTCGGAGGTAGGTTTTGAGTCCTGGAAGGACACTCTCGAGGTGTGGAAGCCTTGGGGTCCGCGTGGCTTCCACTGAAGTTGTGGCCAGTTAGGCAGCCTTGTGATCTTCCGACCCCCCCCCCCCCAGAAATGAAGGAGCCAAGCTCTTTCACAAAATTATCCCCATAAAGCAATCTTTTGCCTGGAGGCCAGGCTAAGATAAGGCCATGTTAACGAGTTTCGGCTTGATCTTAAGCGATATTACTTTATGTCTCTCACTTGCCAGTGGAGTGTTGGCATTGCCAGTAAGGCATATAGCCCTCTGTACCCATCCCTTCATGGTGGTTAGACCTAATGTGGCTACGCCAGATAGTGTGGCCTCAATTATTTCAAACATCTTTGTATACGGACCTAGCATACTTAGGTACTTTATCCTGGCAATGTTTTAGGGAGAAATCTAAGCCCTTTTTAGATTTCCTACCTGATTTCCCCAGGAATAAGCAAATCTTGGGATCAGTCTTCGGCGTATCGCAGACCTGGTCGTGGACCGTTGGTCTGGGGCATTCTGCCCAAAGCTTATTCCAGGTGGATTTGTCCAAAGGTTTGTGGACATGAAGGGCCAGATATTTTCCAATGTGCTCGGAGGGGATCAAGGCAGTTGTAGGGCGTCAGCGTCGAACATAGGTTCGCCCTGTGGATATGTCAGTACAGAAGTATCTGATGGGGGTCATCAGCATGATAGGAGAGAGTTGGCTCCTCACAATCAGTCTTGTCCTCAGACGAATATTGGGGTTCGGGATCATCCGAATAATCATAACCCTGCTCTTGTTCAGAATCTGACTCTCAAGTTTCCTTAGAGGCTTTTACCTTCTTCCAGTTGCAGGCAGATTTTGCCCGGCTCTTGGCTCCTTTTAGTGATGCAACCGCCGTAGCAGGATGTACCATGCCTGATATAGAGGTTTTGTAGGTAGGTGGAGGCACACGATGCACCTTTTCTGACGCTTTGTGGCCATAACCGCATGGGTGACAGTATGAGAGGGTGGGTCAGATTTTGGTATAGGGGTCTGGAATGCCAAAAGTGCTGATGAAATTGGGCAATAGTGCTGGACATAAGGCCCATTGCAGACTGCATTGCTTGGCGTCTAGCAGGGAGTGGAACTCTTCAGAATTGATAAACTCAGTGGAAGTATCCTCACCCTTAGGGGAATCATGGCCCTCATTACCATCCCTGTGTGATGGTGAATCCCCAGTATACTGTGGGCTATGGTGAGGCATAGCAATGTAAAAATGTATAACAGTACATGTAGGAATCAAGGTACAGTACAGGCAGGTGAGCACAGCTTTGGATGGAAGAGAACAGCTTCAATATGCACATAGGAGACGAACATCAATGAAAAATGGGTGTGCAGCAAGAGAAATAATGCTAACTACATGGAAAGGGTGCTCCAAAATGACCAGCACATCAAAAATGAACAAGAATGCCAAGGTGGCTACAACAAAATAGCTGCCATAACTCCAATAAAATAGCTGCCGCTTGTGCGACGGGTGAAGCAACGATTTGAGCGCGATATTACCAGAGGAGAAGAGAAACAAGCAATGGAGGCAGAAAAAAAGTAGGGGGACATAACTGACCCCAAAGGACACGGGAGAGAAAATTAATAGTGGGAATGAACTACAGTAAGAGTTCAAACCAAATAGAGACACAGCAAGTAGTCCAACCAATGTAATAACATAGTGATAGAAGGCAAGTCCACAAATGAAATTTAAAAAGGCAATAAACTGACAATCAGTAAATGCAGGCAAGCCTAAGAGCAATAGTGACCATAAGGTCCACAATTGGCAATAAAAACAGTGAATTAAGCAGAATACAAAACATTAAATATACTATATGTCAGGGGTGTCCAAGTTTATTCGACAAAGGGCCACTTCGCTAGAAATGTATGCGTGCGTGGGCCGCATTCATTTTTCATTCATTCAGAGAATATGTGTGTGTATGTAAATATATATATATATATATATTTTACACTAATGTGTAGTGGTCACATTAACTACAAACACACACATGCATACACAGTCACACTTACCCCCCCCCTTCTCACACACACACAGTCACAATTACCCCACACACACATACACATTTATACACACACACTCACATATATACACTTACCCCACACCCACTTAACATGCACTCACATAGATACACATTTATACACATACTCGCATACATACACTTACCCCACTCACACACATGCACATTTATACACACACACACTCATACATACAGTTACCCCCCCCACACACACTCACATACATACACTTACCCCCACACACGTGGCTGTGGAGGTTGTGGGCTCCCGGTGCGCTTCTTCCCTCCCTCTGACCTCATGCGCAGGGTAGAGGAGGGGATTTGTGCACTGCACACCGCACGGGAAGCTGTATCGGGGAACGAAGTTCCCTGCACAGAGCGTGTAGGGAACTTCGTTCTCCGACACAGTTTCTCGTGTGGTGTGCAGTTCGAGGTGCGGCTACCGGAGCAGAGCTCAGGCGGGCCGCACCTCGATGCCCAGCGGGCCGCATTTGGCCCGCGGGCCGCACGTTGGATGCCTCTGCTTAACTCTGAGGGAGCAGCAAAGAAAGAGGTAGGTGTTACTGAGACATGGTTATAAATAGGGAGGGGAGTTGATACATTTTCCGACACAAGTAGGGTTAAAATTATGCCATTTATTGGCTAACTGAGAGTTTGGTTGCAAGCTTTCAAGACCAAGTTGCTAGGTCCCTTCCTCAGGCATAAATGAGGCTGTAATTCCTAATTACAAAACAAAGTAAACAGCTTTAAAAAGGCAAGAAAAAGATAGGGCATTGAAGAAGGTTCTCAGCAGTAAATCGGTCAGTTATACAGAGATCCAACAGATAAAATCAGTTTGGTCAGAGCATCTCTGGGAAATAAAGAAAGAGATATGCATAAGAGGAGTCTCAGTGTCTTTATAAATCAATGCATTACCTTTGACCAATTAAACTTTTCTCACAGGAGAAGTCAACTGTACATTTTAATCTGTACATTTGTGCATAAAGGACAATGCCAGATAAAATCTTTATACCTACCAAAATCTGACCTTGTCATTCAAACATGTTGTAATAGATTTACTATATGTTGTCAATTTGTCCCTGTCCATTTGGTCATACTCTGCAGTGGTCCATGCTGATAATTACCCAAAGAATGTGCAATATGCTTTCAGTAAAAAAGCATGTTTATGGCAATTATGGTTTTTCGGATAACACATAATTTTCAGTAAGATACACTATATGGACAAAAGTATTGGACACCTCGCCATAACACCAACAGGGACTTTTATGACATCGCATTCTAAATACATAGATATTAATGTGTAGTTGGTCCTCACCCCCTTTGCAGCTGTAACAGCTTCCACTCTTGGATTTCCACAAGATTTGGAGAGTTTCTGTGATAATTTTTGTCCATCCATCCTGTAGAGAATGATTGTGCCCCAGTGCCATGTTCCATAAAGACATGGATGGATGAGTTTGATGTGGAAGAACTTGACTGGCCAACGCAGACCCCTGACCTCAACCCAATCAACACATTTTGGATCAACTAGAACATAGGATTGAGTGGTGTAAAGCACGCTACCACTGGACTCTGATGCAGTGGAAACATGTTCTGTGGAGTCTTTTCTGATTGGCAGAATGATCAGTGACTGGGTTTGGCGGATGCCAGGAGAACATTACTTGGCAAACTGCGATGTGCCAACTGTAAAGTTTGGTGGAACAGGGATACTCCTATAGAGCTCTTAAGGGGCCTAGCTCTTAGGCTGGGTCCTTTCCTTCCAGTGAAGGTAAATTTAAATGCTTCAGCATACCAAGACATTTTGCACAATGCTATGCTTCCAACGTTGTGGGAACAGTTTGGGGAAGGCATGACTGTGCCCCACTGCACAAAACAATGTCCATAAACACATGGTTGGATGTGCTTGATGTAGAAGTACTTATCTGGCCCACACATAGCCCTGACCTCAACCTCATTGAACATCTTTGGGATGAAGAGAAATGGAAATTCTGAGGCAGGCCTTCAAGTCCAACATCAGGGCCTGATAGTCATAAAACAAGCTGAGAAAGGAGGTGTAATAATAATTTTAAAAAGAGAGAACTATATACAAGGAATCCCCATCAGCCACTGTGGACTATTTAAATTTGAAGCTTTGTTTACAAAACCAATGGATTTACTCGTCCCTTGACCCATTTCTGTACTGGATGAATGGGCAGAAATTCCCACAGAAACATGCCAGCATCTTGTTAGAAGCCGTTTTAACTGGAAAAGGGGGGGGGGGGGGGACACCAACTACAAATAAATGTCTATGTATTTTTTAAATGCTGTATAGAGAAAATAACTGATGTAGTTGGGATGTGTGGTATTGTTTAAAACCTGCCATCGGTGGGTCAGGCCTGCACATGTGCCATTGTATTACCGTTTGTGGGCATGCTTCTGTGTAGGAATCTGAGCATGCATGGAAATGCTATATAGCAGCTTAAGGGTTCTGGACACTGAATAAACGGTGTCACTTGCATTCTGACCAGTGTTTGTGTAAAATGCAACTTATGGCAAAATGCCAAAACATTTTTTTTGTAAAGGATAATTTTGGATAAGGGATTTTTGGATAAGGGATAATTCAGCTGTATATAGATTCTAAATAGGTATTGTGTCTATTTTTAAAGGGAAGAATTCCCACATATGTAAACTAAAATTAGTGTTCATTCAGTGACAATATGGAATTGTCATAACATTGGAAATACATAATCAAAATTATAATGGAAATGGTCTGTTCACTAAATAGTGAACCATGGTGAACTGAAAGGAAATAGTAATAATCAGACATGACCAAATAGATCTATCCTACTCAGCTATTAAAGCTTACTTTTTCTTATTAGATTGTCTGTTCTTTATAATTCACTGTTTATTGACTAGACCCCATTAACATTTGTTTCTGGTATAATGTAGCATATTGTCCTTTCACCCATATTATACCCTATGATTTCTTAGTCCTATTTCTGTATGCATCTTCCTAATGCTTCCAATATCAAAATAGATTTCTGATCAATTAATTGTCTCATTTTTAATAAGAAACATTGGATAGTTAGTGGCTTTTGTCCTCTTCGTTACATTTTATGTGGTTTAATATAATAATTTTGCCCCCAATTTAGGTTCCATTTGAAATGTCAAAACTACATTTTACATTGTCCAATAATACAGTAAGTCTAATTTTTAATGATAACGGGTGGGGTTAACCCATACTCCAGTATAATTGCATCTCCCACATTAATTGTGTGTTTATGTGTTCCGGCATATACCCAATTTTGGTGTTGTCAAAACACTTGTTTCTACATAAATCATTTTTAAAAGTCATCTATCATCTGGAAAAAACACTACAGCAATCAATAACACATAAAAATATGCATATACCATTTAATAATATGATCTGCCTTTTAGGCACTTGTTCTCCTTTTAAAAGAATGGAAGCCCTGAGAGCATAGAACAAAAGTAACTTGACATTAAATTATTGTAGAAATGCTTCAGTATATAAATTATAAAGAAAACTATCATTTGTTGACTGTTATTTAGATCTCTTTACAGACATTACATTATGGCTTATGCAGAGGTTTTAAAACAGATGGCCAACACACTTACTCACTGTATTATAAAAGCGAGCTTGGTGATAAGATTATTGTTTACAACTACCTGTCTGATTAAATTTGAATTACTTTTCTTAGCAGGAGCACTAGTAAAAAGCCAGCAACTTTCATTACTCCTGTATCAAAAACCCATGCAGAACCAATATCTTTTTCCTCAGTTCTGTGAAATATGGAATGCTATATTTTGCAGTCAGCAACATTACAACTAAAAAAACCTTAGCTATAAATTTAGATTTAGGATTACAGTTAGTGTTAGAGTAATGTTAGGGTGTTGATTAGGGTCAAAAGGTCACTGTAGGAGAGAATACGCTACTATCAATTATTGCTCCATGACTTTCAAAAAACCACAGAAACGTATGTATACATTGATTATTTCTAAACTCAGAAGAGAATATTAGACTCTTTTTAGCAGGTTTTTTCATTAGCATTTGTAGATGAGTACAAAAAAATGTAAAACATCTTTTTAAAATATTCACCATATTTAAAAAATCTTTTACCGTAAATTGCATGATGTGATCAAAATAATGTTATTCTTATCCTGAAAAATAACAGCATTGAATATAGAAAAGAGACAGTTGGGGAGATGCAAGGAGGAGATGAAAAAGGGAGAGAGAAGAGAAAAGGCTGGGGAGATGAAAGGGGGAGAGGAAAGGAAGGAAAGAGACGCAGCAGGGAGAGACATTAGCCCGCACTGCAAAGTGCCGTTATACATAACACACCTCGATTGTGCCTTTTTAATCTTCTCCTGAAGTAGGGGAGATTTTATATATTACCCCCATAATCTGCCAGCCTCAAAAGGTGATGCAATGTAATTACAATCAGTATATAGTCTACATATAATGGTACAGTAATGCTAAATTCAGCATATATTTATTGTATCAGTGTCCGGCTCCGATACGTAGTTGCATAGGAGCAGGGAGGCACAATTTAGAAATACAAATACAAGCAGACTGCACCAGTCGTGCTGCACATTCAGGTACATTTGCAGCTGCTTGAACCTGCTACACTTAAGTGTGCGGATGTGGTGCGTACCCTACTCCTGCTCAAGGTTGCATTTTCTGGAACAGTAAAGTCATTATTAGCATATAGTTGCAAACAGCATATATCTATTTCCGCATAAATTTACATTTTAGTTAGATCAGGGCTCGACAAACCCCGGGCGCCAGGTCGCCATGGCGACCTGGAAATGGAGCCTGGCGCCCGGGTGCCGTTGCCCTAATGTTCCCCTTGCCGCTGCCATCCGTCTTTTGCAGCGCGAGGGGACAGACAGCAAGCTCCGCCCCCTCGCGCAACACGTGTGTTAGTGTTCAGCCGAAAGAGCCATGAGGATCGGCTGCGGCACGAATGTTCCCCCTCCCCAGCAATGAGGTAAGGCAGCAACTCAGAAGTTAAGAAGGGAAAAAAAAAACTTGTGTATGTTTGAGTTGTATATGTGAAGTGGGGGGGAGGGATGTATATGTGAAGGGGGGTATATATGTTAAGTGTGGTGGGGAGGTGTATATGTGAAGGGGAGGTATATATGTGTGAAGTGTGGGGGCAGGTGTATATGTGAAGGGGGGAGGGATGTATATGTGAAGGGGGGGTATATATGTGAAGTGTGGGGGGAGGTGTATATGTGAAGGGGGGGTATATATGTGTGAAGTGTGGGGGGAGGTGTATATGTGAAGGGGGGGTATATGTGTGAAGTGTGGGGGGAGGTGTATATGTGAAGGGGGGGTATAAATGTGAAGTGTGGGGGGAGGTGTATATGTGAAGGGGGGTATATATGTGAGGTGTGGGGGGAGGTGTATATGTGAAGTGTGTGTGTGTATATGTGAAGTGGGTTGGTGTGTGGGGTTTGTATATGTGACGTGGGTTGGTGTGTGTGGGCTGTATATGTGACGTGGGTTGGTGTGTGTGGGGTGTATATGTGACGTGGGTTGGTGTGTGTGGGGTGTATATGTGACGTGGGTTGGTGTGTGTGGGGTGTATATGTATATGTAAATTGTTGGCTCTATATAAATAAATGTTAATGTAATGCTAAATCTTTCTTTAAGTCTCAGTGGATGTTTTCATCCCACATGCAATAATTTTCACTACTACTATTACCAAAACCTTTTCACTCTTCACACATAACATGTGTGAAGAGGGAGCCTAATTCTTTAGAACAATGCTAAAGTATGTTCTAAGCATTAATACAAATAGGCCACAAACAAAGTGGGAGGTATCAGAGCAAGCAGCATTTAGAAAACAAGAATGTCCCAATCTGATTTTGAGGAATTAGACTAATTGGATAGACAGGCGAGACACAGTTGAATCAATTGAAATCAATTCTGCAATGCTTTCTTTCGGAGTAAATTATTTGCTAACATTTATCTTTTGTAGGTAAAATGCAATTCATTTATCAGACATATCCAGAGACACACACACTCTACATAATGTGAGTCATGATGTTAATTAATGGAGGATATTTATGTATTGTTGAATATCATGCTTCTTCTGTGTAATTAAAAACTAAAAGAAATATGTAGATAAAAAGTAATATATGAATTGTCCTTGCAGAACCATTACTAATTTCCAGATTTTTTTATTATCTTTTAATAAAGTGACATTAAGTTAAAAGAGAGTGGACATACAATAAAACATTACACATAGGTCTAAGTACATACTGATAAAAAGGGCTTCCGGCCTGCAGCCTAGTTCGACACAGAGACAGAAAGAAAGGGTTGTAAATAAAGAATGCTTGGCTTGTGATGGAAAGTGATTGAAAGTAGGATGAATGAGTAAGATGTCCATTGTGAAAACCACAAGAAGCAGTTATTCAGAAATATTTTTAAGGCAGCAAATTTGATTTCTGCATTTGAAAGAGTGTTTAGAACGATGTGTTGTGCCTCTTAGAGAGAGGTAAGGATTACTGCTAATGTAATGTACAGAGGGAATGTGCCTGTGACTATGAGTAAAGTAGTTAGAAGAACATTTAGAGACATAGGGACAGCGCTGTAGGGTTTTGAAATGTTTAGTTTTCTTGGATATATAATGTGTTTTTGTCAGCTGATTAGGAAAGAGCTATATTCAATTATCAATATGTTTGTAATACCACAATGTTGTATCAATAGGAAATTAAAATGACAGTACCTCATTTTCCTTTTTAAGTAGTGAGATAAGAGCCAGGAAAGATACTACAAGATAGTTGAGGGATATATTTGTCTAGGGAAGATAAATAGAAGAGTGTGTCATGGACATGCTACAAATCTGAATTTGCCAGGACAGGATGGCTGTTTTTATTATAGTATCCCTGGATTAGATCGAAACATGTTTCACAATAGAAACCAGACATGTGTAGGGCCTTGAGTGGGATCAAGGCGAGGGAGCCCAATATGCAGGAGAATCTTGGACACAGTTCAATATACCAGAGACAGGATATATATATAAAATATAGGTAAGAGGTGCTCACCAGTAAACAGCAAAGAAGCGTCCAGGACACAGTCCACAATCTCAGGGTTTGCAGAATAGAAGAAGTAGTCGGGGAAACAATCTGAGGTCGATGCAGGCAGCAGACAAAAGAATAGTAGGGGTCAAATGCAGGCAGCAGACAAAGAAGTAGTAGGGGTCAAAATGAGGGCAGCAGACAAAGAAGCAATAGGGGTCACAATCCAGGGTTTAAATCAGACAGCAGGCAGACTCAGCAACAGACATACACTCTGAATACCTGAGCACCACCATCAAGGAAGTAGGGTTTTTTATAGTGCCGTCAGCTGTGCTATCTGTAGCTCCGCCACCCGTGGGGGCCGTCCGAGAAGGCGTTGACGGAGGTGATGTGGACACAGAAGATGGAAGCGCCACCTCCATGCCCCTCCGTCGCCACTATCTCCAGCTCCCTTTGAGAACACGGAGTGAACAACAGGGGGCGCATAGAGGCGAATGGCGCCATTAAGGGGAGGGTCTGCAGCCGTCAAGTGGCCACTCCTCCTGCCCCAAGGACGGCCCACGGAGACCCGGAGCGGGACAAGCACCTCACAACATGTTTTAGTACATAATGGGAGGCATGTACAAACACAGGGCACACCATTTGCGCCGAAAATTGTGCTCCACTGTATAAAGCGGACTCCAGACAAATTTTAGTTTGCGCTATCTACTCCGAATGTGTAGATTTAGGTAGTATCAGTGCTTGTTGATCCGGCGCAGCCTATGTATAAAAAAATCGCAATCACCATTATACATAACATACGGTGTAACGGAACAGCTACCCAAAGCCGGTAGCACCTCTGCCCGTTGTAGGAAATCCCCTCCTTAGCCCGCAATTAAAGCTCAGCATCCACCCAGCAAGTCTTTCCTAGACCCTTGGTCTTTGTACCCAAATAGCAGGCAGGACCACTAGCAGTTAGGTACAGCAAGAATGAACAACCTTTATTTGTTAAACAGCACAGACTTATAAACACACAAATATGACATCAACTGGGGGGAGGCACAGGATAAACTAATTATATTATGGTAAGACTCAAACAATATAAGACCTTATTTAAACAGGTAATTTAAATACAGTAAGACATAATCTAATTAACCATGGCACCTTCAGATACAGACTACAAGAGAAAATAAACACAGGACAGTAAATTCTAGTGTTGAAATGTGTACTTATCTAATCAATAACATATAATACCCTTGAACACACTACTTTGAAAGCTCTGCCTGGGCAGAAAGTCTTGCTCCACTGAATGGGTGCCTCTGTACAGGTCAAAGGCCCTGGGTAGTGACCAGCTCTTGGGGCTTTGGAAACATGGGGCCCCATAGAGCAAGTCAATAATAAATCCAGGGGACAGGTAACAAAGAGGAACAAGTAGGGCAATAATGTGTCCTTTGAGAATGCTTTAACCCCTTCCAGTGCCAGTGGAGCCTAGGGCACGCAGGCTTCCGTGACAAAAAGCTCCTTCGGGAGGGGGTGGTTCTTGACCAACAAAAGGGTAGATAGTTAGCAGGGAGTCTTCTGGCCCCAAAGGCCCTCCAAGATCCCCTGTCACAGTGACTCTCAACATTCAAAAACATTTCCTTTTTAGAAATCGGCCAACACTTTGCAGTGCGGGAGTTTTTTTATACATAACACCTAATGTTCTTTTGTGTTAAATGGAGCAATGGTGTTGGTTATGATTAGGTATACTGTGCAGCAAAGCTGTGAAAAAATATATTAAAACAATTCTTGTATTCTTATCATAAACAGTTAATAGAGGACGGATGCCTCTTTAGAGATTACTCGTAAAACATCACTTAGAACACAGCATCAAGCTCTGCAGACTACAGTACATCACTAAAAGTGCCATAATAATTTAAAAAGGGCCACTAAAATGTCAGATCTTTTGAAAAAAAAACCTTATCAGCCATCATCCATTCCTTGCCGATATGTATGCTTTGTAAGGTCAATTTGAAATATGGGATCAGGAAAGCTTAAAACAACACAAGTATTGTGTAAAATCATTATTTATTAAGGACTATAATATACATAAATACACGCAAGGGTTGAAACGTCGCCTGTGTTCTGAATAAATACCTCCACTAACGATTTTGAGTGCTGGGTCCTCTATTTGTGGTTTTTATACTTGGAGATTTGGGTGGCATCCCGGGACCTCGGCACCCCATCTTTTTTGAGTGCGGATCTATATAAACTTAATATAATATACATAACACTGCAGTGAATATCTTCTGGAAGAAGTGTGTGCTCCACCTTAATGTAAGTCAAAATAGTGAATCCTTATGATAAGATACTCTCCAGGCAATAGGATACATATGGAGACACACATAAATTATAGGTGAAACCAATGGAACATATTTATTAAAAACAGTCTTATATTAAAAAATGGAGATAGCAGCTTCCACATCAGTGCAGGTTCTGGGATATAAAGAGAAAACAACAACTCGAATCAGACAACACATTTTGTTCATCAAGGAGTCTTTACCTCTACAGAACAGGTATAATGACTGCAAACCTTCAGCTGACCCAATGTGAATGGAGACTTGACCCAAGATTCTAAACAACATGTCTGCCCCCTGATAGAGCTGTATGGAGTGAAGGGGGTTTAATACGTTACTTTATTTGTATTTTTTTATTAAAGCTGCAGACGGACGCGTTTTCTGTGTTCTCCTGACATCAATGGCGAAATTCAAGGACTATACCTGTTAAACGGCCCACAAAATACACTCTAAAGCTGTCTGATAATATGGGACAAAAAAATAAGAAAGTTGATCAAGTATGTCAACCGACAAACCAAGATATTGGGACACTCTTGACAAGGCCTCAGAAGCCTACCACATTATCAGCAGGGTCGACGCATCCACAGGCATATGCAGACTCGGATGAGTCCTCGGAGGATTCAAGTCCTCCTAAAAAGATCTACAAACTCTGTGAAAACACCTGATTTTTATTCTGATACAACGCCTTTTCAAGGATTTGCAGTCCATGGTGAGAGAGGAAATGGCGGTGACCTCTCTACAAGCCAAAACTAATGTTCTTTGAGACAGCCAATGAGAGTCTACAGCAGACTTACATAGAAATGACTCAGCAGGTGAATTTGATGATCCAACAACTTCACATAACTAACCAACACACCCTTATGCTTGATTTAAAATCACGGCAGTATAACATAAGATTAAGAGGGGTACCAGAGACTATGGAGTCTACCATGCTATGCACCTACCTGCATAATTTCTTGAAACACATTAAGCCTGACTTGTTTGAGTCAAGAAGGCTAGGAAGGCCCCACTGGACTCTCCACAGCACATTATAGCACATTCTGAAACTAAGCAAGTTAGATTGCGATCTTAGTGGCTTCCAGAAACTTACACTCAATTTCGGGGAAGACAAGATCCAGGTATTTGAGGATCTACTGCCTGATATCCTTGTTTGGAGGAAATTGATGTCGCCGTTGACAGCTCACCTACGATCACTTGGAATCAGATACTGCTGGGGTCTACTGACAATGCTCATGGTGACCAGAGAAGACAAGCAACTGTCGGTGGACGACCCTGCTGGAATACCTGCATTTCTTAAAGACCTGGACATTGCTCCTCTATCCCAAACATCAGATGACACAGTAATACCTGAAACTGGGACTCCTGAAACAAATGCTGCCTGAAAAACATTTGCCACCATCTGAACTGCCCAGTGGATTAATGCTGTTTTTCTAGTAATGTGATACCTGTATTTGTTTTGGAACTGTGCATTGGATTTGTTACCTGTTAAAGCAGTCATACTTTTCCCCTTTTTTTTATGATTAGTTGCCTGTTCATGGTCTGAGCCACTCCTCACTCCCAGGGCATTCCTGCCGCTCCTTTGTGAACAGGCAGTACATCACCACACTTGGTGGTTGTTTGTCCATTTTCTATTGGCAGTGCACTCTAGCACCTGCTGGCTGACCTGACAGGTGCTAGGGCAGCCTTCCCCCCTTTTTTTCCTAATCTTCTCCTCCCTAGCTATTCTGCACTTGATCTTTTTCCTGCTGATTATACTACTGTTAATTTAGCCTTGTTTACTCTCACAACCACCTATTCTAATCGGACTGTTTTCCTTTTATTCTCCTGCCTGTAATTTTGTTTTATTGTTAAGTGTCTTTAGATATAATATTCTCGTTTAAACACTTATATACATATACATACAATGGATGGATGTTTCTAGCAGTAGGGGTTCCACTATGTTCATTAATTCCATTTCTCACCGTATTGTGCAAAATTGATACAAGCTACATTTATATGTAATCTCAATAAATTGGGGACTGTCTACTGATATATGGATGTACAGCAGCTACACTGCCATTTAGAGAGCATTGTAAGCCCATGATGTGATTATGAAGAGACCTGAACCCTCTACCGTATAGCCAACTAGGAATTTTTATTTAATTATCTACCTGTTTTCTTACAAAATACCAGGATAACTTGATTTAAGGTTAATATTTAGAAACTATAATTGAGTCTGATACTCTGATATGCTTATTTAGTGCTTGAATTGTACTTTACATTACCATGTCTTTGATGTATGTACTTCAGTACTATTTTTCTGACTTCTATTGACTCAATAAAAACTTTAACTTCAATCAATATTTCAATAAAACATAAATTACTATATTTATATAATATTACTATATTACTATAATATTCGTCGACAATTGTAAATGTATTAACTCTGTATATTGTGTTAATGAGTAAATGTATCAACTTTGCATATCATGCCAATCATGAGTAGTAATGCAGAAACTTGATATATAATGTCAAATGAGCAGTAAAAGCTCTGGTTTTAGTGTAGCCCCTGCCTTTTAGCGCCCCGTGACATATGATCACTTATGATAACTTCTGTTCCCTTAAATAAGTTGTCCAACAAAGCAGTGATGCTGGCCGCATCCGGAGGTGAAATAGGAGGTTATGTCTGCTTCATTGTTCCCTCTTCTGACTGTTAAAGGGATTCCTTTTGTCATGCTTTCTTGTCCCTTTGTTGTTTGTTATTGTGTTCTATTCCATTCCAGGTTTTCATTGTTTCTTGCTTTGCTCAGTTTCTCTATTTAAACCCAACAACACCTGTTTGTTCAGTTCCAGCCTTCTATCTGTATAGCCCATTCTACAGGTATTCTCTGTGTATGTGGGTCTATGTAATGTTTAGAGTTAGGGACTTGCCTAATATGAGGTACCTTGACACTGGTTGGCAAGCTTAATATTATGGCCATAATCAAACTAAATCCTCACTATGTACCATCTCTAGTGTTAGGCTAGTCCCTTTATCCTTGTTTGTTTGTATGTTCACTGGAGCTCTTTTCCTGTAGCACCAGAGGATTCCAGTTTATCTATCCTCGCCCTATATCCCAGATCTGGTTTCATTATGAAGTATCTAAGGATTCCAGCTGCTCACTCTGTATCTTGTGTTCCTTATCCCTGTCCTCTATAGTTAAATCTATGCCTGTCTCTTTTCCTTGTCTGTGCCCTGTATTGTTTATTATTAGTTTGGTGTCTGCTTTATCCAGAGCTGGCATTTCCTATAGGCGAAGAAGGCGCTGGCCGAGTGCGTATGTCTGCATGGGGCGCCTGCACGCTCCTATTTTTCTGCCATAATGTGGGACTGAGGGAAGGAGGCGGACCTCACTGGGAATGAGGTAAAGGTCCGCCCCCTCTTGTTATTGGAGTGCGGTTTTTTTTCTGAGGAGCAGTGGGCAGTACTAGCTCTGTGTGCTAAATGCACACAGAGCTCAGACAGTGCTGCTCACGCTCCTCATGTGCACTATTCATTTAGAGTATCAGTAATAGGATGAGGAGCGCGGGCAGCACTGTGTGAGCTCTGTAGAGCTAGTACTGCCCACTTCTCCCCAGTAAAAAAAAACGTGCTCCAATAGAAGGAGGGGGCGAACCTTCACCTCGTCCCCAGTGAGGTCCACCTCGCACCTTCAGAGCCACATTGTAAAAATGCGGGGGGCAGACCACACATGGGAGGGACGGAGGGAGGGGAAGAAAGACCACACACATGGGAGGGAGGGGAGTGAATATGGTCTTTCCTCTATCTGACTAGAGTGACTCTGTCTACACTTAAGATGTCACATGGTCATGCTACACGCACAGGGCATGATGAAACAGGCAATCCTCTTAGCAGTTGTTACGAGCTGCTTTGGAACCCCCAGGAATAAATGGGCCCATGGCAGGTGCCCCTTTTGCCCCATTTTAAAGACAGCCATGGTACTATCGAATTGCAACACAATTACAGGAACTGAATTTCCATACTGCCAAATTGATTAAAAAAAAACTTCAAAATGTGAAAAAATTGCCTTGAACATCCCTTTTTTCATTGTAGAATTTACTTGAATTGCCTTTAGCTGAATTGAAATTCACCAGAATGTACTGAAATTCACGGATTTGCTACAATAAAAGCAGGGCCTAGTTAAATGAATTGTTACTTAATAATTAATAATATCTTTATTACTAAAATGATCGAATTGTTTTTTTTAAATATATTTATGTCAGGGCTAGCAGAGCTAGCAGCAAGCATGGTTTGTGCCTCTTAGCACAGATCAAACTGTAACGGAAATGCCCCCTTCCCTGCAATTAGGTATATACATAGTTATATAGTTACATAGTAGTTTAGGTTGAAAAAAGACTTGCGTCCATCAAGTTCAACCCTTTTTCTATCCCATGTTTACCGCTGTTGATCCAAAGGAAGGCAAATAAAAACCCCTTCAACAATTTCGAATTCTGCTTTCAGAGGGGGAAAACAATCCTTCTTGACTCCAAATGGCAATCAGATTTCTCCTTGGATCACCAAGCACTAAATACCTCATTCCCTCCCAACCGACTATCATGCGGTCGCACAAGATGGCGGCTGAGCAGCGGGAACCTGCCACGGACCAAGAATCCTTCGCCTCTGACTCAGAAACAGCAGAGGACATAAGAGGCCACTGCGCTCACTGCAATGTCAACACAGGGTCCGAGCTGCAAACATCACCAACCTGATAAAAAAGGATTTCGCCACAGCGGTCGAACAAGAACGATCCGCCATCAGAGATGAGCTAGCCGACCTGAAAGGGGAAGTGCGAGAACAAGGCAATCGGATCCTAACAATCGAGACAGACCAGGCCTCACTGCAAACTTCCGTCATGAGTATTACCACCCAGCTGAGAGAGCAGAAGGCCCTGACTGCTCAACTGTCCCATCATATTTTGGATATGGATAATAGGGGCAGAAGGAGTAATCTACGAATTAGAGGCCTCCCAGAGTCGAAGCACGAAGAAGATTCTTTACGGGTCACCCAGGCTCTATTTGGGAAAATTCTGGGCCTACAAGAAGATGTCTCTTTGGAAATAGATAAGGCCCACAAGGCTCTGCGGCCAAAAGACCTCTCCAACCCTCACCCTAGAGATATCTGCCGCCTCCACTCCTATGAATATACCAGATTGGATTATTTCCTGATCTCCCATAGGTATCTGGATCTTGTTATTGACACACAGATTCATGAGATCACGTGGAGCGATCACGCCCCCATTACTTTAAAAGTATCTCACCCAGCCCTAGCTAAAAGATATTCAATGTGGAAACTTAACGATAATGTCCTGAAAGATCAAACAAATCTAGATAACTTGTCATCGACCTGAAACTTTATTTTACTGAAAACAACACACCTGAGATACCTGACCCGGTCATATGGGAAGCCCATAAAGCTGTCATCAGGGGCCATTTCATTAAGATAAGGGCATACACTAAAAAACTCTGATCCCAGGCCATTACAGACCTCATAACATACATGAGATAGAGGCCAAGCATAAGCAGGCCCTTCCCCCCCAACTATATCTAGAACTTCTCCATCTGCGATCTAAACTGGCAGACATATGCAACACCCAGACCCAACGGGCCGTAAAAAATTAAAATAAACCTCCCTTTTAACCAGAGACAAACCGGGAAAGTACCTTGTGAAAGCTTTAAAATCACAACAGATGTCCACTTTTATTCCCAAAATGAAAACCCGTACAAATCATATCGTACAAAAGACCTCCCAAATTGCCGTGGAGTTCCACTATTTTTATTCTAAATTATACAATATATCTTCCAATGCGGTAGCTCCCTCTGACCCACAAAATCAAATTATTATACACACGGATCTTAGACAGCATGTGTCTCCGAAAATTTCGGAACAGGTAGCTGAGGGCTTAGATGCACCTATAACCTTAGAGGAGTTGTCGGAGGTTCTCAAAAGTACCCCAATAGGGAAAGCTCTTGGCCCTGATGGCCTGCCCTCCATATACAATATAATATAAAACTTTTAAAGACATATTGCTGCCACCTAAGCTCCGCGCGTTTAATTCCCTTGCCTCAGGGGCCACTTTACCCACCCAGTCCCAAGAAGCTCATATGGCTTTGATTCAGCAACCAGGGAAATACTCGGAACAATGTGGAAGTTACCGCCCTATCTCATTGTTAAATGTAGACGTCAAATTGCTATCAAAAGTTATCAGTAATAGATTAAAATATATACTCCCAGTCCTTATACACAGAGATCAAGTTGGGTTCATGTCTAACTGTGAGGCAAGGGTCAATACTGTGAAGGTGCTTAACTTAATTCATCATGCAAGGACTTCTCAGACGCCCACCATGCTACTATCTATCGATGCGGAAAAAGCATTCGACAGGGTGAGCTGGCATTTCCTCAGGGAAACTCTCAGACATGTGGGTATGGGAGATGCCATGTATAATTGGATATGCTCCCTGTGCCATGTACCTTCGGCCTGCAAACGAATTAATGGCACCTTATCGGACCAGCTCACCCTGTCGAATAGGACACGCCAGGGATGCCCGCTCTTGCCACTCCTATTTATTCGTAACGTTAGAACCCCTTCTTGCAGTAATCAGGGCAAACGTCTCAATTAAGGGCCTTCAGATAGGGCCTCACCACCATAAAATATCCGCTTTTGCGGACGACATCTTACTTTCACTGACACAGCCTCATATATCACTCCCTAGCCTCATGTACCAGATAGAACAATATAGTAAGATCTCTTTTTTCAAAGTCAATATTTCTAAGTCTGAGATACTGGACATTTCGGTACCTGCCCATAGCATACCACAGCTCAAACAGTCCTTTCCTTTTAAATGGACCGCCTCCACCCTGAAATATTTGGGTGTGGTAATTGTAAGAACAATTACCTATCCCTACTCAATAAGTTATGAGCTGATCTCCAGAAATGGAATACCAAAAACATCTCCTGGTTTGGCCGTATAGCAGCCATTAAAATGAATATCCTACCGAGATTTCACTATATTTTACAAACACTACCCATTGCCATACTGAATTCCTTCTTTAAAGATGTTAAAAAGATCCTTGCTAAGTTTATATGGGGCAAATCATCCCCTATACTCAAAATTGAATACCTAAAGAGACCAAAAACTCTAGGGGGATTGGGCCTTCCAAATCTGAAACTATATTACAAGGCCACTATGTTGGCTAGGATATGTGAATGGGCCCAGCACTAGAGTTGAGCGGACACCTGGATTTTCGGGTTCGGCAGGTCCGGCCGAACTTCGAAAAAATGTCCGGGTCCGTGCTCGAACTTGACCCCGAAATTGCCCAGACAGGCGAGCAACAGCAGGGTGAAAATGCCTGACGGCCCTCACTTTCTGCAGCAGCTCTGATATATCTGGGTAGTTTTTCAGGAATTTCTGCACCAGCAAATTCAGCACATACACCAGGCAAGAGATGTGCGTCAAACTGGCTAGGCCCAGAGCTGCTATGAGATTTCGCCCATTATCGCACACCATCAGGCCGGGTTTGAGGCTCAGTGGCAACAACCACTCATTGATCTGTTGTTCCATGCCCGTCGACAGCTCCTGCGTGCTGTGGGGTTTTTCCCCCAAACACATGTGTTTTAAAAGAGCCTGCTGTCGTTTCCCCCTGTTTGTGCTGAAGTTGGTGGTGAAGGTGTTACGCTGACCGGAAGAGTTGGTGGTAGAGGAGAAGGAAGAAGCTGAGTAGGAGGAGGAGGCAACAGGAGGCAAAGAGAAATGCCTTGCAATCCCCGATGGCGGAAGGACATGCGCCAAACTGCTATCTGCCTCAGGCCCAGCCGACACTACATTTGCCCAGTGTGCAGTTAGGGAGATATAGCCCCTGTCCGTGCTTACTGGTCCACGTATCTGTGGTTATGTGGAACTAGAACTTTTGTCCGCCAATTGCTTGTGCAGGGAAGGGATGGCTCGCCGGGAAAAGTAGTGGCGGCTGGGAACCACATTCCAACAGACGGAATGACAGCATTTCAAAGGCCAGAATGTTCGCGGGTGGGTAGGGCCATACTTCCTCTTTCTCTCCAGTGTTTGGTAGATGGACAGCTGAACGCTTCCATGGGACAGTGTGGAGATGCTTGGGGACGGTGGCAGACGTTGAGGCGTTGCTGCCACTTCCTCTATTTGCTCGGTGGCAGGAGCCACTGTGACTCCAGAGCTGGAGGAAGAGGCCAAGACAGCAGCAGAAGAGGAAGCAGGAGGAGCCTGAGACCTTTTTGGGGGTTTTGAGATGCTTACTCCACTGCAGCTCGTGCTTTGCATGTAGATGCCTGGTCATGCAGGTTGTGCTCAGGTTTAACACGTTTATGTCTGGCTTCAGGTTCTGATTGCACAGCTTGCAAACCACTCTGTCTTGTCTTCAGCACATTGTCTAAAGAACTGGCACGCCAGGGAAGTCCTTGGAGCAGGCTTTGGTGTGCTCGGCCCCTGGGTGCGTTGGGCAGTAGCAGGCGTACTGTCTAGGGGACGGCCGCTACGGTTTTGCACCCTGCTCCCTCTTATGCTGCGCTGGTGCCTCTTTGCAACCACCGCCTCTTCCTCCAAACTGGACACGTCACTCGCATGACCTTGATTCCATGTGGGGTCTAGGACCTCATCATCCTCCACATCATCTTCCACCCACTCCTCAACCCTGCCCTCCTTGCCGGTCTGCACACTGCCCTACTTGCAACAGGAGCTCCACCAACACCACGGCCAGGGCCACGTCCCTTATTTGACGCTCTCCTCATTCTTTGCGGTCACCCACCAAAGTAACAGATGGTTTATGTCAGGCGACAATGTAACAGCCAATAGTCAACAATTTGTATTTGTATTTTTTTTTTGTTTATTGGACTGCAAGAAATGCACCGCAAGACGCAAATGTACTATTTACCACCCAAAACAATTAGAATTTTTCAAAGTGCACTGTAACCACAGTATTTCACTGTTCTATTTGACTCTCAGATATGAAGTGCATTGCAAGATGGAAATGTACTATTTAGCACCCAAAACAATTCGAGTTTTTCAAAGTGCGCTGTAAGCACAGTATTGGACTGTTCTATTTGACTCTCAGATATGAAGTGCACCGCAAGACGCAAATGTACTATTTAGCACCCAAAACAATTAGAATTTTTCAAAGTGCACTGTAATCACAGTATTTTTCTGTTCTATTTGACTCTCAGATATGAAGTGCACCGCAAGACGCAAATGTACTATTTAGCACCCAAAACAATTAGAATTTTTCAAAGTGCACTGTAATCACAGTATTTTTCTGTTCTATTTGACTCTCAGATATGAAGTGCCCCGCAAGACGCAAATGTACTATTTAGCACCCAAAACAATTTGAATTTTTCAAAGTGCGCTGTAAGCACAGTATTGGACTATTCTATTTGACTCTCAGAAATGAAGTGCACCGCAAGACGCAAATGTACTATTTAGCACCCAAAACAATTAGAATTTTTCAAAGTGCGCTGTAAGCACAGTATTGGACTGTTCTATTTGACTCTCAGATATAAAGTGCACCGCAAGACGCAAATGTACTATTTACCAGCAAAAACTATTAGAATTTTTCAAAGTGTGCTGTAAGCACAGTATTTGACGGTTCTATTTGACTCTCAGATATGAAGTGCAGGACGCAAATGTAATATTTAACACCAAGAAATTGCAGTATTTAAAAATGCCTAGATGTTGCCCAGTGAGCTAACAGAACAGGATTAAAGTCATGTGCCTGGCACACATGCAGTTGCAAGTGCACTGCACTCTCTGTGGCACTGGGCTCAGGGCAGGGTACAAATATGTAGTATAGCACCCACTAAAATAATCACTTTAATTTGAATAATCACTGTAGTTTGAATAATCGCTGTAGTTTCAACACCAGAATTTTTTTAAATCTGTCCCTCACAGCTGCAGCATCCTCTCCCTACACTAAGAAGAGCTCATGTGATGTGCGTGTACGTGACTACAGCTTATATATAGAGGCTGGGTCACATGCTGCACTGGCCAATCACAGCCATGCCATTAGTAGGCATGGCTGTGATGGCTTCTAAGGGAAAACGAGTCAAACGCTTGTTGATTGGCTGCCCTGCAGCCTTTCAAAACGCGCCATTAAATTGCCAAACCCCGAACTCCAACATGAACATACAGTGGAATGTCCGTGTTCGGGTCCGGGGTCCAAAAACCATAATGTTCGGTACAAACCCGAACAGTGCGGTTCGGGTTCGCTCAACACTACCTATCACCCATGACTTTCTCCATCACCCACATTGCACACACAGGACTTTTTCGAGCACATGCCCCATTATCCACATTGCAGTCCCAGGACTTAGCCCAGCACCCCAAGACATGCTCCATCTCTACATTGCATTCCAATTACTTACCCCTACCAGCACCCATAGCTCTCTGATGTCTAGTGGCAGGCAGCATGGTGTCTGTTTGCTGCCCAGGGGCACAGACATTTTACCATGCTGCATGTCAAGCTCCCCGCGGTGGGTAGTTTCTGCATGTGCATTATTGATTTGTATTTCATTTGAATGGTGCGCTTTGTTACCTTATTTTTTTTCTGTTATGTAGTACAGTCCGATTAGAAACAAAGGCTTTTAATGTGTCTGGCTGCAGTTGTAGTAAAGGAATTCAAGAAGGCATGCAGAGCATGATTATTAGCAACCAAACAAAAATAATTCTTACCTTTGCTAAAGGTTAGAGCCCCAGGTTTTTGCAGCCATCTGGTCTTTTTAGTTATTTTCCTGATGTTACATTGGGATGGAGGTATGCACAAAATTGTCAAACAGGATAGATATCAGGAGCGGTTAGTAAACAAGCAAGACAAAGACCAGGACCACTAGATTTTAAGTACAATTATAAGCTCATAAGCAACAGGTTAGATTGGCAATTATAGTTACAACAGCCCTCACAAGTCTGACAAATTGAGTTGGCTGAGTTATTCACTCAATGTTTTATCAAAGAGTTGTAGCAAACTAAACAACTGCTGTGGTTAGATAGCACCCCAGCAGTACAAAAAATAGGTTTAATTACAAGTAAAAGAAACAACTTTAAAGGGATGCTCCTGGCATCAAAGTAGTTTTGGTATAACTGGCACTGTAGTAATATTTATTGGCAAAATGGCTGTAGGCATATTAATGGACATACTAACAGTGCCATAATACTGGGCAATTTGGCTGTGGCATGTTAATGGGCAAAATAACAGTGGTATATTAATGGGAGTACCAACAGTGCCATAATAATGGGCAAATTGTTGGTGGCATGTTAATGGGCAAACTAACAGTGACATATTTATAGATAAATTTGCTGTGGCATATTAATGGGCATACTATCAGTGACATATAACTTGGCTGTGTCATATTAATGGGCAGACTAACAGTGGCATATTAATAGGCAGACTAACAGTGGTCTGGATGGTTTTAGAAATGCAGAACATACAGGGCTATTAATAGTAGAATAAACATTAATAATAGAGCTTCTTGATCCAAGGAGAAATCTGATTATCCTTTTGAGTCAAGAAGGATTTTTTCCCCCTAGGAGGCAGCATTTTAAATAGCATTTCTTTTGGATCAAAAGCAGGAATGATAGGTAGAAGCTTTGAACTTTTTTTTTCAACCTAAATTACTATGTTACAAATAAGTCAGCAGTTTTAAAAGATTTTTTTCCCTTAATGTGTCCCTTCATGGCTGTTGAGGTGGCATTTCTGGTGCAGCTGATCTTCATTTGTCATCCTGCTAAGTGCCGGTATGTCACGTGACACCCTGCACTCAGACACTAGAGCGTGTTACACGAGATGGCGGAGCTTGTAGTCTGTGCAAACCACACAGACTCCCCCCCCTCGCGCTGCAACCCCCCCCCCCCAAAACGGATGTTGCGGCAAGGGGCTCCATGTTAATAACAGCACCCGTCAGATTTAACTTCCTAGATGCCATGGCGACCTGACACCCGGGGTTTGTCAAGCCTTGGCATAAAATATTAACAAGTTTATATTTTATATTATATTGAGGGGGGCCCACCGCTAAAGACTTTGCCCAGGGCCCACTAGGGCCTTGAAGTGGCCCTGCGCTCAGACTTGCCAATCCATGGTTGGTTCCATGCGTGTGGCTCATGGTGAAAGCGTGGTCAGTCTGACCTCACATTCTGATGCTAGATAATATTTGTGCAGGCAGGCTGAACAGCATTTGAGAGTGTGAGGAGGCAGTGCCACTCTCCTGAAAAATGCCACAATAGGCCTGGGTCTTATCGACTTAGGTCGAGATACAGCACTGGGTGTTGGAATGAGCAAAATTCAAGTAATTTTTTTTTTTTAATAAATCAACACTTTGTTTTACTGGGTTTATTCCAATGTATTATTGCTGTAAAAAGGTCTTCCTGGGGAAAAAATGGTTAGGAAAAAGCAATGTGCTCCTTGCACTTTTTGTCCTATAACAGAAAGCAGAAATACATAAAAACATTGCATTATTTCTACACTCAGGACAAATATTAAAATCTGAACAAGGAGGAAATAGCATAGGTGCTACTCAAAAAATGTGAAATGAGATTTAAACAATAACAGAAAAGCAGCTTTAATCACCGACTAGAGTAGTAACCTATTTAGCACCCTTAAAAAGCAAATAATAATTAAGTGTTTAGAGCGCTATAATTAACTCAAATAAAAAGTGAGAGAGAATCAACAATAAACCAGGGTTTCTTCTTATGATCTTCTCTTAATAGCTTGATAGCGCCGGTGGCATGTAAAAGAAACATACCAAAAAATAGTGCTCTCTGTTTGAAATGTATAATATTAAAATTAGTTCAACACCAGGAAATGCACTTACTATATGAGCCTTTATAATATTCTCATCAATAGAGCTAAAGTTCAATGACCCATGATATAATCATAAGACCAGGATGACTTAAGTATAGAACAATATCAAAACAAATCTTTAACATTTTAAAAAAAAGTTAAGGACATATGTAAGAAAATGATGCAGGCTTACAAAATAAGATTTTTAGATTGAAGTTACAAGCACCTAGCTTAGATGAACAAATATTGGAGATTTTTTTTTTTTTTTTACTATATGGAAAATGTAACATTTTTAAAAATAATGTTAAGATAATATGTTGTAGGATTGCACACTTAATTTATGTATTGCATTGTGTGAATTTTGGTCACTCCAGTGGTGCTCTATATGACATATGCCGGTTCTGGTGTTCTGTTAAAATTCTAGTTGTTTGTATGGATATATAAAGCCTGACCAGCTTCTGAGCGTGCACCCCATCCACTCACAGGTGCTCTATGTATGGTTTCCAGTGAAATTGTATAAATTATAGTTTAAGACTTTGGCATAGTGGTGGGCTAAGCAAAATATGGCCATATATTGTGACTAAATCTCCAATATTTTTTCATCTAAGCTAGGTTTTTTAAAATAAATTCAAAAATGTAAACAATAATGTTAAGATAATATGTTGTATGGTTGCACACTGAATTTAACATATAATATCTTAGAATATAATATCTGAATTTTATAATATCTATTGCATTGTGTGAATTATGGTCAGTCCACTGGTGCGCTATATTACATATGTCGGTTATGGGGTGCTGTCCAAATTCTATTTTTGTGTGTGTAAAAATAGCCATTTTCGCCATGGTTACAATGTTTCCCAAAGATTCCAGTCACTAAGGGGTTAAAATATTTAATTAGTACTTTAACACATATTACATTTGCATATCCTTTTTTGGCGTCTATATTTCTGTACAAACTTTTACTATACTTTAAACTGTGCTTTAATTTAAATAGCAGAAAAAATAATTTCTCTCCCTGTAAAATAAGAAGTCTGGACTTAACTCTCCAAACAAATTAGTATGCAAATCATCAAATTTACCATCATAAATTACAATTAATAATATATACTTGATTAAGCGAATTCATGAATAGTAATTGTGGAAACTTATTACTAAAGCAATAACACGACTAGGATATAGCCTGTTGGGCATCACTGTTAATACTGTCTTCACATATCTCAGAGCTGATAGTGAAATATACATGCAAATGAGAAATTATTGATGACCCACATTTTCAGAGACAGGATGTAGCTTGGTTTTCCCTGTATATTTTATGTCAAATGATACTCCATCAGGATGTAACTAGAAACTTAGAGCTGAAAGGGACTGTCAACGTACTTTAATATGTATGTTTTACATTTTGCATTGCTTAAAATATAAAATACTTACAGCTAGATGAATTGGGAAATTACAGCAGTTTGCGACTAACCAGGACTGCCCACACTAGCTGAGTAAAAGTAATTTCCTTTTACTTATTTTTTTTTTTGCATTCAATTCGAGGAGCACAGGAAGTGACTAAATAAAACAAAACTTTGTATCCTGAGTGTCTATATAATCAGTGCTGCCGCACCTGCAGTAAACAGGCAGGCTTGAGTCAAATATAAAAAATATTATTTATGCAGAATGCCTGCATCTAGAGTTGCCACCTTTCCTTTAGAAAAATACCGCCTTGGTATTTTTAAGTCTCCATAGACTTAACATTGGCCTGTCGCCAACACCACTGATGCCGTTCACCCATATAAAATATGTAGTTATGCTCTCTCATGTCTCCTGTTGATGGCCCCTAAATGCTGACTGAGATGACTGCCCACTGAATGTGTGCGCGTGTCATACAAGTCGAGTCAATCGAGTAAGCACTACAATTGCCATAGAAAAAGTTGGCTAACCTACATATCCCATGATTCTGTTTACTCTGTACTGCTCGAATGATCACGCGTGCAAGCAAGTGTCATAATTATTTCTTAATAAATCGATTGAGCTACATGTTCCATAACTCTGCATGTTCAGTAATGCTCCCTTGCGGAGATGCATGAGGAAAAAGAAGCAGAAAATGCTGGGGCATTTCAGCATGGCATAGAGAAGAAAGATAAATAAGAACCAAGATGAAGCATGAGTTTGCTGTCCACATGGGAGCCGTGCTCCAAAAGTAAGACACACAGACACATGATATGCAAAATGCTCCCACTATGATCCTTGTATAGCATAAATTACTTCAAATACATGTGTGTTGCAATTACATTTGTCATTTAAAGTGACACAAAAAAAATATTAATATTATTCTTAAGTGTTTTTCAATTTATATTAACAATACAAAATTTTTTTAAAAACACGATTACATACAAATAAAATGCAACATTTACACAGAACAGAATGCCTTAACCCTGCCTTGCTGTTTTTAAATATAAAGAAGCACAATTAAAAAAAACATTGCTCCTTCTCTTTGTAGAAACATGCTGGTTTACACTCTACTTTGCCTCTCAACTGAGGCAGAGCTCTTCTGAGTGCTGACACCCATCATCCACCACATTTTGTCGTTCTGTGGTCTGTTATGGCAAGTGTCTCTCTACTTCAGCAGACTAAGATCCTTAGTTGTAAATATAATCGGTGTAGGGGACCTAGGTAGGGTTCCCTGTATCGATTATGTGACATGGACATGCATCATTGCCCTACACTGTGAACCTGGCAAGCTGGACGAAAAAGACAGGCCTGGAAGTAAGCATTGAAAGGGCATGGGAAAGGCATTAAACTATACATAGTGTAGGCATTATAGTTTTAAGATTTGTTATTATTTCTTCCAAAGGAGATATTCTGGACTCCGCCGTAGTGAATTCAGGACCAAGAGAGAAGGGTCACTTGTAATGCAAAGAGCTAAGATAACACATCTATTCACTATACATGTGTATGATTTCACCAAGTTACAAAAAAGCTGGCACTTAAAGCATTTTGCGTGTACTAACACTTAATCGCTTAATCACTGACACTTGGTTTTTTTGCTTTTACTAAAACTTAATCATGTTAAGTGCGTCCCTCTCATACCACTTTGCTGTGATTTGTTTTTGGATTTTTATATTCAACAATAAATGTTTCTACGCATTGCATCTGAAACACTGAGTGACAGCCTTTTTGTATCTTTTCGTTCCTCTTTAACATATGTGTAATATTTACTTATAGCATATTTAAGAACAGCACTGATAGTATGAAAAGATAATGACATAAAGGGCACAGGTTTTAAGTTATTTAACCCCTTGGAGATGCATGGTGTTTGCGACCCAGAAGACGCAAGCACCATAACGCCACGTTTTGTTCCTAGCCATGGATCACAAGGTAATAGACCCTGTGGGTCCCTGCCAAAAAATTGCGATTCCTCCCAGTGTCACGTGTGACATCACAGACTTCTGACATGGTTGCAATTTTGGTGTCCTCCATGCTGCCTGTCTGGCTCCCCCGCGTTGTGTGCAGAGAGGTCACATGAGTTTCGGCACTTTCCCGTCACACTGCACGGGGAGCCGAACAGGCAGCACTGAGGTTTTTCTGTGCTGCCTGTTCAGCTCCCCGTGCAACCTGCTTGCAGGCACAGCGGTGGTGAGGGGAGATCTTCTGATCTCCCCAGCCACCGTCTCTGCCGGCAAGCAAGTTTTTTTTACATTTATTTAAAGGGGTGGCTTTTTTTAAGGGGCGGGGGTGCCGCCCCTTAAAGGCATAGGAGGCAAGTGCCGCCAGTGGTATTTTGTCCCACAGTGTTATCTTTATTGTAATGGAGCTCTGTGAAAGTCATACATTGAGCAATACTGTGAGTTTTATTACCATGGCACTTTAAAATATGCACACCCTGTCTCACAGCAATAACATTCAGACTGATGTGCAGTGCATGACTGTTTCATAATACTCCACCACAGTGAAGCACACAGTTATGTGCTGTGTGTATCACAAAGCTCCACAGCAATACAACTCACAGTAATGTGCAGTGTGAGTCTGATAGAACACTATTTGCCCCTTTACTCAAAAGTAATTACACAATCACACATACACAGACTCATGTGTTTCTTACATGCACACATTCAGTTAAACAGCGTCACATTCATTGACACATTCACGCTTCACATGCCATACAAATACAGTAACAGTATCACACAGTTTCACGCACATGCAGACACAAGGGTCTACTCAGATACCTCTGATTTTCACTAGAAAATGTTTATTATAAGCCCTGACCCATGTACTTTAGAGGGACCGGGGCATTTATTTGAATTTATGTGGCCACCTCCTTGCTGCCTGGGTGCGGTGGTGTCATCTCCTCTGCTGGTGCCACCTGGTGTAGTCCACACCCCACTAGTAACGCCGCTGCCTTCACCTACATATGGTTTGCACTGTAAATGTAGAAAGTAAGATAGGATCTCTCCATTGGGTTTAAAATTTGTTTTAAACATGTCTCCACAGGATATGTAGCGTATCCTGTTTATGTCTTGAAACATTTTTTTTTTATTTTTTTATTCTCGACATTCATGATAAAAAAAATATTGGGTTAAGAGGTATTTCATAATTTAATAGAGGAAATAATACACGAAAGGGGCACAATGCAATGATATGCTTAATTAGTTTTTTTCTTTCTTCTCTGGAAAGACATCTGCACAATGATTATATCAACACATTAGTGTACATTAGGGGAAGATGCTATTAAAATATTAGGCGCATACAGTGGGGCGAAAAATGCAAACAATATTATTCTGTTTGGCTATGCATTCATGTCATGTACATTTTAGTGCATATTTGTTTTGCATAAATTCTGTTATTTAGTACATTACCCCATTGTAGACTTCTTAAATATTTCAATAAATAGACCTACTTCGTTTGATGCATTCGATTTAACTAATTTAGGTTTAATCCAAGGGAAGATATATTAACTCATTTGTGACTGTTCTTTTTGAAACCACTTCTGTGGTGTTTGTGTTTATCTATTATATTCCACTTTCTTGTTAACCGTACCCATATTATATATACTTTTTTCAGGATAAGAAAAGCTTTCTTTAGATACCATGATTGTGATAATATCATATAATATCCTAAAAAAATAAATTCTAACTTTTATTTGAACAATCTTTTAGACAAATACAAAGGCACAAACAGGGCAGTCATGTGATTTATATTAACCCCTTTGCAACATCTCAGGAAAACTTGACAATAGCCATGCATCGTATGTCCTGCAGTTCCAATCGGGCTAAAATAGGCCTGGCGGGACCAAGGCCCTCCAGCCATGTATGCGGAGGCCCCCTCCATAACATGACAAAACCTGCTAAATAGATTCTAATAATTGTCCTAAGTTTGGAAAATACCCATGTTTTTGACAGTATAACCTTAACCATACCACTAACACTAGCCTTATGACAAAGTTCGGCAGCAAAAACATTAAAAAGAACAAAAACAATTCTGGCAGGTTCTTGGGGGACATAAACAGGCTGCCCATACTGTAATTAGCCCACTGTAATTAGAGACTAAAGCTGTGAAAGCACTGGCTTTGACAGCTAAAAACATCCAGTAGCTGTGATTGGCTGTCACTGCCCGATTGGAACTGCAGGCCATACCGATGCATGGCTATTGTCAAGTTTTCCTGTGATGTTGCAAAGGGGTTAATATAAATCACATGACTGCCCTGTTTGCGTATGTGTTTAACATTTTTAATGCTAAGGAAGAACCATCCTCAGTGTTGGTATGAGAAGATGGAGGCCATAAATTGTTATGCTGGCTCTTGGCCCATTAACAATGTAATAATTTTGAAATAGAAATAAAATTCATTAAACTAAAAGCTTATTGAGAAGCTCTGCCAGCAGAATCTCTCCCAGAAATGCAATCATTTTCCTGCAAGAGTTGGAAGTGCAGAGAGTACCTGATCTGTGACAGGTTTTGGCAAACACATCCTCTTTATATTTTAACCAGTTCTCTGCATGTAGCAAATGCTGCTCCAATTCTTATCAGTTGAAATAAACTAAACGTGTAAAATCCCAATGACGTATTTGCATCATCAAATCAAAAGTTAAACCAGCGCTGTATTTACCGCGAGGCAAACAAGGCAGGGGCATATTAAATGGCAAATAATACTGGCATAATATTGGGCAAATTGTTAGGGGCATATTAAATGGCAAATACTGGCAAATTATTGGGCAAATTGGCTGTGGCTTATTAATGGCAAATAATACTGGCATATTATTGGACAAATTGGCAGGGGCATATTAAATGGCAAATAATACTGGCATAATATTGGGCAAATTGGCAGGGGCATTTTAAATGGCAAATACTGGCAAATTATTGGGCAAATTGGCTGTGGCTTATTAATGGCAAATAATACTGGCGTATTATTGGGCAAATTGGTTGGGGGCATATTAATGGCAAATAATACTGGCAATGTGTATGTGAAGGGGGCATGTAAATGGGGTGAGGGGCATGTCCTTGGTCATGTCGTGGGTGTACATCGTGGGTAGGGGTGCCCAAATTTTGTCTCCCTAGGGCAGCACAAAACCACTATACACCACTGAGTTAAAAGTAATGCTAACCTCAGACCTGACGGTTCAGTAAACAGTGGGGTGATGTAGAAATATTCCTGCACACAAAAATGTTTGGAAGTAAAAATATAGGCGCAATCGCCTATATATACACCCAGTTCCAAATTATTATGAAAATTCTATTTAAGTGTCACAAAGATTAAATATTTAGTTTTTCATTTTAACTCATGGATGGCATTGTGTCTCAGGGCTCTTTTGATCACTGAAAACAATCTCAGACACCTGTGATAATTAGATTGCCAGGTGAGCCCAATTTAAGGAAAAACTACTACAGGAGGGTGTTCCACATTATTAAGCAGAGCACCATTTTCATGCAATATGGGGAAGAAAAAGGATCTCTCTGCTGCCGAAAAGAGTGAAATAGTTCAATGCCTTGGACGAGGTATGAAAACATTAGATATTTCACGAAAACTTTAGCGTGATCATCGTCCTCCAGAGTCTTGCAACTGTGCATAAACCTTCTATTCGGCCACCTCTAACCAATGCTCTCAAGCATAAATAGCTGCATTGGGCAGAAAAATACATGAAGACTAATTTTCAAACAGTCCTGTTCACTGATGAGGGCCGTGCAACCCTGGATGGTCCAGATGGATGGAGTAGTGGATGGTTGGTGGACGGCCACCCTGTTCCAACAAGGCTGTGACATCAGCAAGGTGGTGGTGGAGTCATGTTTTTTGCCGGAATCATGTGAAGAGAGCTGGTCGGCCTCTTTAGGGTCCCCGAAGGTGTAAAGATGACCTCTGCAAAGTATGTGGAGTTTCTGACTGACCACTTTCTTCCCTGGTACAGAAGGAAGTACTATGCTTTCCGTAATAGAATCATCTTCATGCATGACAATGTACCATCTCATGCTGCAAAGAATACCTCTGCATCAATGGCTGCTATGGGGATAAAAGGAGAGAAAGTCATGGTGTGGCCTCCATCCTCCCCTGACCTCAATCCTATTGAGAACCTTTGGAGCATCCTCAAGCAAAAGATCTATGAGGGTGGGAGGCAGTTTACATCCAAATAGCAGCTCTGGGAGGCTATTCTGACATCTTGCAAACAAATTCAAGCAGAAACTGTCCAAAAACTCACAAGTTCAATGGATGCAAGACTTGTGAAGCTGCTATCAAATAAGGGGTCCCATGTTAAAATGTTTAAAAAGTTAAAATGTTATAATTATTACTGTGCGTAATAATTTGGAACAGTGCATTCTAAGTTTTTTATGTTTAAAAAAAATACTGTTATCATTAGGAGATTTGTTCAATAAAATTTGAATTGTACTCTTAATAGTTGATAACATGAGAATTATGCTGACTGTTATTTACATCAATTATTTAGGTAAATAAAAAAATATATATCATTTGCATAATAATTTGGAACAGGGTGTAGAAGCAGTTGTGCTTTTTTAACCTCTGGAGGTTCCCCAACACTTATTAGACCCTGATTCATTATACATCGGTAGACAGTAGTAGAAATGGGCATAGCGCCAGTGTCAGTGTCTTTATACATCCCTGCAATGAGCTCTGATGAGTTGACAATTGTGTTAGAACTGTAAACCAAAATAGCCAAGCTGGAGAATGGTTCTAGTTTGGCTTTTTGAGACAAATTTTTACGATTGCTTGTCCTTCATGCTCACAAATCTCAATATAATAAATGGACACATATTTTACTCTTTGCATATCTAGAACTATTTGGATCTGTTACTTTTTATTCTTTTTCTCAGTTTTTCTAAGATTTCTAGTTCAATGTTTCAATTGTATTGTTAATAAAACTGAGTAATCACTAACCTTGTTCTAAATTACTACAAAACTGCAATTTTAGTACTCTACTACAATGCAAATACCAGTAGGATTTCAGTATTGCAAGTGTATACAATCATCAAAGATTAAAAAAGAATTGTATGGAAGACCTCCAGAATAGAACATTTCCTATGACACCTGTCTTGCTTTCCACACCAGATTCTATGCTTTCCTTTGGCTCCATAACCAAATACAATTAATGTGATGAAGATTAGTCTTTTGAAACCTACAGTATAGCTGCCTGCTTCTTTTCTCGTGATTTAAATAGAAACCATTGTTAGTTTTTTGCTGGTTTTTGCACACAAAGGTATAACATCCACGGCAGGCAACTTTTGGCCCAAAAGGCACAAACTATTTGGTGGCTTATAGTGCAACTTCACCAGCCTAACCAGTATGATCAGAGATAGCCACTAATGGACAGGCAAGACCGATATGTTGACAAATAAGGTAAATCAGAAATCGGGCCTGCATCCACTAGCACCCAAGCAAGCCCTAGCATGCAAGGGATGGTGAACCACAAGTGCCATCTCTGGCATTCAGGAGCTTCTGAATTGGCACTCTGCAACTGACTTCAAGGTCACCATCATGATAGCACATGGGGCTTATTAGGCAAATTAACTTATTTCACTGGGAACGTTTAATCTGCATAGCAAGCAACAAAATGATGTCATAAAAAGGAAACACCACATTTTGGCGTTTAAAAAAAAAAGTGCATAGATATATTTTATGCTCTATATTCCCATTCTGAAGAAGCCAGTGCACATCTATGTTTTATGAATAATTTTATCTTTATTAATTTTACATTTGAGTATGACAGTTGTCCTTTAAGTACAAAGTACTTTGCAACATTAAACAAAATGAGCCATGCAAACAATGTTTGTTTCAATTTTCCATTATAAATGTTTCACAAGAGTCTATATTATTGATGTTATTATAATATCAAGCGAGCTTTTCAATCAGTTGAGATGAGGGGGAGGAAGAACAAGAGATTGGTAAGGGTAATAAGAAAGAATGATGAAGAAGGACATGACAAGGGGATTATTAGTCATATGTAGTGAAATACAGTGATATTAAATTATTTTATACAAAGTTTGTATTGGTTACACATACTGATATCTATTTTTTTTCTTTTTGTTATACTTATATTTTTTTGACACCCCACACATGACAATCTGCCCCCCACACTTGCCAATCTGCTGTCAATCTGCCCCCCACACTTGCCAACCTGCTGCCAATCAATCCCCCGCACTTGCCAATCTGCCCCTCCACACATGCCAATATGCTGCCAATTTGCCTCCAAACTTACCAATCTGCCCCCACACTTGCCAGTCTGCTGTCAATCTGCCCACCACACTTGCCAATCAGCCCCCACACTTGCCAATCTACCCCTCCACACATACTAACCTGCTGCCAATCCGCACCCACATTTGCCAATCTTCTCCCACACTTTCCATTCTGCTGCCGAACTGTCTGACTCCCCACACATGCCAATCTGCATCTTTTACACATGCCAATCCGCTGCCAATCTGCCCCCACACTTGCCAACCTGCCCCACACTTGCCAATCTGCTCCCACACTTACCATTCCGCTGCCAATCTGCCTGCCTCCCTACACATGCCAATCTGCCCCACTTGCCAATCTGCTGCCACTCTGCACCCTCATGCCAATCTGTCCCACACATGCACATCTGCTTCCAAACTTTCCCCACACTTGCCATTCTGCTGCCATTTGCACCCAGACTTGCCAATGCTCCTCCAGATGCCCTGTGTTCTCTATAAGATTATGTGGGAAAGAACAGTTAAAGATGAGGTGAAATAAATATGATTCGTAGCAATTCCCAGAAGTAGACTAGGCTACCAAGGATTTCACAGCAAGAACAGTTTATTAAAGACAAGACAGAACATTTATATATGAAAACATCTTGATAACAGATGAATGAACAATACACTCATAATACACTCATAAAAGGATTATCTTCAATACAATGGGTAATACAATTAAATTTGCTGCCAGGGTAAGGGGGGAAACAATGGGAACATACTGGGGGAAAAAGTAGCGAGAAGTGGCCTTTAGGGACCTTTAAACTCCTGGCCAATGGAATGAGTGCCTACTATTTTCCCCTTGAACCAGAGCAACCAATAGGATCTGGGCTGACAGTCTGGAGCGACCAACCAGCAGCGCCCCGATAAGCCATGGGCGGGCCTTTATTGTGGCTGGCCGCCTAGGGTGCTTCGCCACCGGGGAACCACACTTGTCCTGAAAGGGGCTAAATCACTGTTCTGTAATTCTATCTTACCTCACCTTTCGGATACATTTCGGTTCCCTATTTCGGAGCTCAGACCAATAGGAGTGCGAACTACTCAGTCCTTTAACTCGCCAGCCAATCCCAATTTGAGTGAGCAAGTCGAGTTTTTAAATGAACCAATGGGTGGCTGAGCGATGGGCTCAATAGTCTCTAGGTCTAGGTTTCAGTAATGGGGTCGCTACTTGGGAGGTTGGAGTTGGGCACCAGGGGTGGGGAGCACACAATTGATTTGCCCTTTGGTGGAGGTATTAAACTCTGGAAACACGGGGACACCCTGTGAAATACAATAGCAACTAACACAACATTTGCCGGCCTGCTCCCCGAGTCACGGAGGTTTGCGACATTCTGGGGAAACGAATACACCCCAATTTAAAGATCATGCCAAAATATAAATCATGCCAGATATGTATTCATTAAAAATAACATTATGTTTTTTAAAAACTATTGGAAGTAAATACTATCAAAATCGTCGTTCAACCCATGAGAAAAAGTTCTTAAGTTTGAGGATCCATTAGGTCTCACGTTGGCATAGATTTTTGATTACATTTTTACCCCCTCTCTGTCCAGTGGTCACATGTTTGTTGACCAATGCTTTAGGTTCCCTGGGATCTCTATTATGAACTTCATTAAAATATTTAGAATAGATGGTCATACCCTCTATGAATGTTATAACAATGCTCATATAGTCTGCTCTTAAAGGTCCTACCTATGCACTTAAATTGCAGTAACAAAATTCCTGCTCTGACACGTTGCCAGTATTATTGCTCCTAAAATGTGTTTGATTTTTCAGGTATTCTGACATCAAGAGACAGGTGAAGAGGAAGTTTTCCAAAGCAGCCTCAGCTGCCAGAGCCACTGGTGGATGTGCTCCAGAGCCGGCTAGCCTTCTGGATTTTGAGGAGGAGGAGCTACTGCGGGTTATGGGGCTTGAGACACAGGGTTTGATTGGACAATTGATGTGCTATATATGTCAATTGATATGTATTAACACTGTTCTATCATTTTACTACTAGCATCTGGCGCTTTGGTCCCTCAAACCTTAGCATAAATTGATGACAAAGTCCCATGACCTGCACAGGCCACTGGAGATCTGTCAGCTCCCCCTCTGAGTTCACCAGGTCGATGGTAAGCCAAACATACTAATGCATGTAGACCTTTAGTGGAACAGGGCCTGTGACAGGCGAGACACCTGTCAGTGGCAAAGGGGGCCCCACTCAAGGCTCACTGCAAAAAAAAAAAGCTTGCTGGCAAAGGCGCTTGCTGGCGAGATCAAAAGATCACCAGCCTCTCTGCGGGCGAGCAGGCAACATGGTGTCTGTGCGCTGCCCAGGTGGATATACATCCTCTAATGCTGCTGCTCTCGCTCCCTGTGCAACTTCTGAGCGTGAGAGGCTGGATGGTAGGAAGTCTATGCTGCCTGCCACAAGACACCAGGGAGCTGGATTAAAATGGTGGCAGCTGGCTGAGGTATGTGGTGATGGGGCATGTGCTGGGTTAAGTCCTGGGTGTGCAATGTGGTGATGGGGTAGGTGTGCAATGTGGGTGCTGGGGTAAGTTCTGGGTGGGCAATGTGGGTGATGGGGCATGTGCTGGGGTAAGACCGCAATGTGGTGATGGGGTAGGTGTGCAATGTGGGTGCTGGGGTACGTTCTGGGTGGGTAATGTGGGTGATGGGGCATGTGCTGATCTGATGTGAGACTTACTGATTTGTCAGAGTGAAAGAGTGGAGCATTGGCTGAGAAGGGCAGGTATGATTAACTCATGTATCTACCTCTGGAATACAACCTATGTACACGGAAATGTGGACATAGATGTACAGTTGTATGACATGTACTTGGGCACTACAGTGATAGGCATGTGCAACCCCTCACAGGTTCCATAACATGATTAGCATTCAATGAGTTTAGCATGAGCTTATGCTATGTAACTGCTAACTGACTATGTAAATGATAACTGCAGAGACAAAGTTAGATTGTTATAAGACAGGGCTTAACAAATTTATTTTTGGTTTTAGAAGTCAGCACAAGTATTTAGGAGCCAGACAATGACGCATTCATGCAAACATACACACACGCACACAGAGACAGTCACATACACACAGACACACACACAGAGAGACAGTCTCTCACACACACACACACACACACAGAGGCATTCACACACAGAGAGGGACAGTCACACACAGACAGTCACGCAGAGAGAGAGAGAGACACAGTCACCCACACAGACAAAATTACACACACAGAGGGACAGTCACACACACAGTCCACATACACACATTCACAAGCACATTCACAGGTTACACACACACACATACATACACACAGTCACATACACCCACACACACCAGCAGTTTTTTTTTTTAAAGAGACTCTCGCCCCGTCAGGGGTTTTCTTCCTTTCTTGTCGCCCATCTCCAGTGTGTTAGTGTCGTAATCGGCTGTTTTTAGGCTTCCGCTTTGAATTTCCTGTTGTAGGATCTTGGCATCTGAATTACGATTTTGACCTCTGACTTTTGGTTTCGGCGTTTTTCATCTTCCCTGTCGACAGCTGAATTCTCTGTTGAATTAGTCTTTAACTTATATCGCTGGGCCGTTCAGGGGCATCACATGTCGGCCGTCTTGCTTTCTTCTTCATTCTGGTCGACGCAGACTACATATTCTTTGGATTTTTTCCAGAGAGTCCACTGGTTTTTTCCAGTGTTAGTAGTGTGGAAGTGCAGATCTCTCTTGGAGTGCCATCGGTCTCCAGCCTGATCATACTGAAGTTCCTAAGGTACTATATACTTAACCTGTATAGTCTGGTTCACTATGTCTGCTGATAAGTTGCTCCAAACTCTGTTAATGCCTCCAACAGTGCACACCCTGGGGACTATCCCTCTGATATTGTGAACTCAGAAGAGATTCACATTCTGCTGTACATCACCATGGCGAAATCAGTGTTGCAAGCCCTGCAAAAGGCTATGAACCTTATGTCGGCCAATCTAGCATCATCTATCACGTCAGTCAGGGTGTCGCCAAAAAAAACCCATTCCTGTTAAAACCTCATATTCAGAAATGTACAGTCATGTCATAGATGGCGCGTCTCCACCACGCAAGTTTGTTGAGAACATGGAAAGAGGCTAAAATGTCAATAGAATTGGCCTCGAGTTCTTATCAGAGGAGGAGCTAGATGAGACTGATGATACCAACCAAAATGATGTCCTCCTGGACCCGTGGGGTGAAACCCTAATTCATCTGGAGCAACAGCAGCACCCATGGACTCCATCCTCCGTCCTCTGTCCTATTCAGACTTCAGTTCCAAGGGAGATCAATTTTTCTACCCAAGACCAAAAGCTGGTGGAGTTAGAGGTACAAGCACTCTGGAAAAAAAAAGGCTATCCGCTTGGCTTCAAAAAATTCTGGGGGTTTGTAAGCAGTTTATTTTTGGTTCCAAAAGTGCCAGGCTCTTTACTATAGCTTACAGTCATTTGTCAGGGACGGGTCTAGGATGTTATTTGACCCTGAGTGCCTGATGCAGAAATTCAATGTGCTGGAAATGGATACACAGGGCGTGGTGCTGCAATGCCTCAGTGGTTTGAGACCCCCAAGTGTATGCAACCATGTTCCCAGGCGATGTGAAGCAGCTGCTGAATCCAGTGAAGCCTATGGGACAACTGAAGGAATCCTTTAAACATCCTTAAGCGAGCACGGAGTATAACTATAACAGGTTAGCAAGATGAAGCAGGCTAAAGCGAAGAGATGAGTCACGCAGAGCAAAGCAAATACAAAAGAACTGAGACAGAACAGAAATGAAATACAGAGTACAGGGCTGCAGGACAGAGCAAGGAGAAAAGGGAAAACTCAAGCATACAAGGAATGACAAAGCATAATACATAACTACATAACTAAGGAGACATACAAATATATATACATAACACAGAACAACATACAGGAGACAGGGTTAGGGCTAAAGGAACACAAGGCATGGAGTGAGGAGCTGAGACCCTTGGACACTTCATAAGGAGAACCAAGCTGGACATGGGGATAGCTGAGAGGAGCTGAGATCCTCAGGTCCTTCTGGGAGAGATGATAAGGGATCATACACATACAAACAAACATACAGGAACTGACCTAACACTCTTTGAGGATAATTAGTGAGGATTTAGTTATATTATGGCCATAAGATGTTTAAGCTTGCCAACCACGTCAAGGTACCTCACAATTAGGCAAAATTAAATAACAAATGAATAACAATACACAGACACACAAACAGATAAAATACCTGTAGAGTTGAAGAAAGCAACGGGTGTGCTTGCATTTATAGAGGAACTAAGCAATAGGAAACTAAGAAAACCTTGAATGGAGAAATAGAAATGTCTTTTTCTGTCTACGACGGGCCTACTAACAGGTGTGGAGGGGAATTATCATCCCTTAATCATCTCGGGTCAATTACAGTTACTAGCGTAGTTAGTTTCAGTGTACCCTGGGTGTCAGATGTTCCATGATCAACTTTGGAACTCTTGGCTAAAACTTGAGCAATCACCACTAGATGAGCGCACCTCCATGTTGAAACAAGTATCAGCAAAGTTGGTAACATTATGCTGTTTGATTTCATGCAAACGAGTGTTTGATGTTTGGGCTCTGGATGCAGATGGCAGATGGCAGATCGTTTACTCCTACAGGTGCACTATTTTAAATCTCTAAGAGGTCTATTAAGTCATTTATTGTTCTGCGATTTCTGTGCATCCACATTTGTGCCCGGTATTGTGCCTTAAAAAATATGAGACCCGGACAGAATTATGTCGTACGGATATGCGTTCTTAGTTGTTTTTGTCTATTCAACAACCGGTTTCTACTGTATTCCCAGCTAGGTGGGTTAAATCTATCCTTCAGGGCTTAAGACAAAGACAGAAATACAGGGCAGAGGCAGAAGGGGCACAGACAAAAACTAAATATATAAGAGACACACAGGAATTACCTGTAGCAGGATTGCACTGGAACCTTGAAGCAAACTGAAACAGAGCACAAATGGGCGGACACATTATATATGAGCAATGAAACAAGACAGAAGACAACATGGACATATCCCCCGGTACTATATAAAGTGATGTGGTGTAAATGTGTATCTACCTTGGGTGGTGGATCCTAGTGCCTGCACATCAGGAGCCTGAAGTTGGTTGGAATTGTAACGCATGTGGTCCAGGATGGTAAAGGCACCCTGAGCGCCCGAGATCAGGAGCTACGTTGCAGGGTAGAGACACAGGACCTGGTGCTGGGTAACTGCAATCGCTTGGAGGTTTGGGACCCCAAGTCTTTGCAGCCACAACCAGGCCCTGTGAAGCAGCTGCTGTATCCAGGTCACAGGCTAGAGAGGAAAGGAACTAAGTGATAGCCAAGCAGAGCTAAAACAGAGAAGTGACTGAGGGATAGCAGAACTAAAATACAGAGTGCAGGGCTACAGGACAGAGGGTAAACATAAGCAATATAAAGCAGAAAACAAACTAAGGATAAGCAATACAAAGCATGGGGTTAAGGAACACAAAAGGCAAATACAAAGGAACAAACATAAATACAGGAACTAGCCTAACACTAAGGATGGTAAAGGTGGGGTTTTGGTTCAACAAATTGGCCAATTTAGATGTTAGCTTGCCAACCACGTCAAGGTACCCCACATTAGGCAAGTCCCTAACTAAAACATAATATTAGCAAAACATAAATAGAATCTAAGACACATAAATGGCATTGAACTTAAACACAAAGAAAATACCTGTAGACTGCTGCAAAGGACTGAACAGAAACGGGTGTGGTTTAAATAGAAGTAAACTAACAAGGCAGATGGAATTAGAGAAAACCTGGAATGAAACATAAGGACAGGCAGGACAGGACTACAGGACAAGGACAGGTAAACAGGGCAAGGACAGGTATACAGGGCAGGAATAAGCATAAATAATAAGAAAGCAAAGAAAGAAGGATACAGAAAAGCCTGGATACATCCTGGATAAGTCTGCACAAGGGTGCATGGTAACAGGAATCTTCTACTCTGGGAGGTGGGGAAGATACCTTTATTGAGATGGAGAAGAATGTATTGTTAGTTGTGAGTCACATCAACTTTTGCATTGGGATTCATTCATAAATGAGGGCATTGCAAGAGATATGGATGTGCATGCAATTCCCTCTTTCATGAATAAAACTGTCTGTTATACATGTTACTACTGTTGGTGTATGTTTTACTTACCAGAGACAGGTAAAGAGGAAGCAGCCACAATGGCCACCATCTGTCCTGGTGAATTCTGAGGACACACTGCCAGATGTTTGGTGGCTTGTACAGGCCACGGTTCCCTGTCATCACTAGGGGTTGAGAGGACACAGCAGATGATGCTAGGAGTAAAGTGAGAGAACATATTAATACATATGAAACCACATACAGGAAACAAATTTGTTTGTTGCTCCTTCTTGAAGTTCAGCAGGTCAGCCGGCTCTGGAGAGCCATCACCAGGGAGTCTGTGGCGGCGACTGCCCTGTTAGCTGTCTATTCATCTGCCTCTTGATATCGGAGTAGCTGAAAGATATGAGTGGAATATGGCAATTGGTTTACTGTCACTGATTATCTGTATATGTTACCCTTTTTACACACACATATACACACGTCTATCTATCCATGCATGTACAAAATTATATCTACACACATATGTACATGTGCTACCACTGATCTACACTGATAGTGATATGTAATGCAACAACCAATGCCCATAGTTAGTTGCAGAATTTGTTTGTACATGTTAATTACTGTAATGAGCTGCTTGCCCACCCACTCTACAGCTAACATTCTCTGCACAGCTACAGTTCTCTACACACCGCCTTATAGTTTCTACAAGTGTTACAGCCATTTTAACATATGCAGCCACATGCAACATTCCAAATCTGTACATTCTTAGCTATCATTGACACCGCCATTACATGTGTTACAGTAATTAGAGGTGTGTGAGCTATGTGTGTAATGCAATTTTTTTTTTGGCCTATGGTGTATCAGTATTTTAAATCTGTTTACCTTTTCTTCACCACCTCATCGGAGTGGTTGTTCCCACCAACTTCGTTGACATAAAACATACCCTCCTGCCAGATGTCATTCCTATTCCTCAGGGTTGTCTTCTTGACTGCTGACCCTATCCATCAGTTGTGACATGTGGTCATTCTGGGTAGCTCATAATTTGGGTCCCAATATGTGCTGAATCATTCCGGAATTCGGAGGCACAAGCTCGTGATCAAATATTGGCATGTATTGGGTCAACCTTCATTTTACAATGCCTTCTATGGGAGGTTAAGGTGCACTTTGATGAGGCAAGGGGGACAGAGGTCAAGATGCAGGTCGAAATGTGTTTAGTGAATAGCTGTTGTGGTCAAGATTTGAGGTTAGAATTGATTTTCAAACTTTAACTACAGCAACATCAATAAATGTATTACACTAATCTAAAAATATTTTTTTCAGATATGGTAGGTGGAACGGTCCCTTTAAGCAGGGAGCCCATATGTTCCATTACGCTTATGAACAAATGTAATTTCAAAATACTCAGTCTAAAAATGCAAAGTTTGTTCACAAAAAGAGTAATAGATGTAGTAATAGACTCTTTTAAATAACGCAGTTTCCTTTGATACTTCATAAGTTTGGTTTCCTTTATTAACACAGAAGGTATGAATGGTATGATGATATTATTTGATAAGTGCAATATTTGGCTTCAGTTCAGTTCTTAATAATAGCTGTGCAGCAACCCTTTTTACAAGAGACAAATGTGAGATTTGGCTGAGTTGAATCAAGTCCGTTAGCTTTACATCTGGCATTTAGCAAACCTACAAATGTCTGCCCCTGGCATACCGGGAGGGGCCGGTGGCAGGGCTTTGGAGTTTAAGTGTCAGCGCTACCATACCATACATCCAGAGAATGATGTCAGGACCACGGGATTGTGATCCTGAATCCCGCTGTTCAACGGAGTTCTGCCTCTGTCGTGAAAAAAAAGTAGCCGACCCACATAAACACTATTATAATATGGCCAGAAATGATCAGGAGAGCTGGTAACTTTTATCACTGGGAATTAGCAGTAAAAAGCTACCCCCCCCCACCCCCCCGCCTGTGAGTGGAATGGAGGTGCAATGCCCTCTTTACCCCTCTAGGAACATTATCAAGTTAAATTAGTAAATTCACAAAATGTGCAGATGTTTTGTTACAATCACACTATTAAGGCAATGTAAAAGCACACCTTAAATGAAAATTATACCACTGCTGAGCAGGTCATGTGATATTTGTAGAGCCTGTCACATATTTGTAGAAGGCAAACTTCCATGGATCTAGATGTAAAATAATCAAAAACATTAGGAGCCAACTGTAGGGATTTTAGGAGCCATGGTCATTGGGATTTCTCAAGCCCTTAATAGTTCTATGTCTTATTTGTTGATCCCCTGCATTTTGGTTAATTCTCTCCTTATAGCAACCTGGAACACCATTTCATTCTTGAAACACAGGGACTGTTCATGAAAACTTAACTAACAAATGAACTGCAAAGATCATGAGTTAATAGGTGGAAATATTTGGGACTTTTGTAGAACAATTAGTTTTTAAACACCTTTGTTTGTTCTTTGCTTTGCTATGAAAGTGACAAATTTATTAACCAGAGAGTGTAGCTAAATATATTATAAAAGAAGGAAACAGACTATGTCCCCACTATATCCTTTATCTTTACACATTACAAAAATATACTTTAAAAAAACTGTATTATGCTGACTGGTTTGGATTCATGAATTATTCTCTTTACTGAATTAAATTTTTTGAGCATTGAGCAAGTCCTATTTTTCTTTTTCTACTTAAAATTCATAAAATTTTGGAACACATTCTTGGTAGGCTGACAGTTTAATGTGGGTTTCATGTTCTAGTCTACTGTAAAAACAGAATGTTACCTTTCTCAATATATTTTAACAAAGACTTGGGATGAAAAGATTGCAGGAATAGTTTTAATATAGAGTCAGTGGCCACATTGTATAATGTTCCTTTTTTAAATGTGTATGCAGAGGCATATCTAGAAACCATATATATATGTAAATATATATATATTTGTTATATAAATATTATAAAACCAGCCATATGATTTTATTCTGCAAAGGGCAACGCTTCACCTCACACATGAGTTTTCCTCAAGCCGTATATGTCCACCCAGTATGTACCCAAAGTTTTATCTCACACTGGGTGCATATATTAACTTTCCCCAGCACCCAGACTGCAGTCACAGGACTTGCCCCAGCACATAGGACACACGCCAGCTCGCAGATTGCACTCACAGGAATTACCCCCAGCAACCTAATTGCACTCACAGGACTTACCGCAGCCCACAGATTGCACTCACAGGACTTGCCCCTGTACCCTGGTCTTAGCCCTAGTGCCCAGAATGCACTCACAGGACAAGTGTGTGAGATATATCCTTGTGTACATACTGGGCTCATATCTTGCCCTGTCCAGTGGTATATATCAGTCTTATCTATAAATAATACACTCTTCAAATGTGCTTTAAAATACATGTTTTTCTCATTTATGAACAAGAAAATAATGGCATTATGCTATGGGGCTGGTATACAATTATTTCCAGGGCTGGTTTTTATTCCCTTACTTGCCCAAATGGTTCCAGCAGCTCCGGAGTTCTCTGCAACTCTGAGCATTCCACAAATGAACACAAAACAAGTGGGATGCAGAGAGAACTTCCAACGCAGGATACGTCATCCGAAGATTGGCATTTATTAAAGTACATAAATAGAAGTAGGTACAAACATGCTGAACATCGTATGACGTATTCTACGATGGAAGTTCTCCACATCCCCTTTGATTTATGAGACATCGATTAGTGTAATGGGAACATAGGAAATGGATATTACCATAGAGATGTAATGTTATGATAGTGTACTTACCAAGGAGCCATCCATCAGGCATTTCACCATTGTCACATTTGGGATGGCTGCATCATGACACAAAACAGATTCCCCTGACTTGACACTCATGATGTGCATCACAGATTATCTGAATATTCAGGGAGTGGAAATGCTTCCGGTTTGTATATAATTCCTCCCTGTGTGATAGGGACCTCAGCCCAACATGAGTGCAGTCTATGGCCCCATGAACTTTAGGCAATCTTGACCTCGTGCCACTCTGCATTTTGGGTGGGGAAGGGGGTGTACTCCTTAACTCTGGAGAGCAGCACCTATAGCACCAAATCAAGTCACAGTGAAAAGGATTGCTGATTTATCCTTCACTCCCTCCCACAACCCAACTGGAAGGTATGTGTACCTCAATGATGCAACACTGCTACAATCTCACCAGACCAGATAACAGTTCCTTCCACTCAGAGGCTTCATATCCTGTCTTATGTGCTGGTACAAATACAGGATGGCCACACGGGAAATCCTAAACATCTGAATAAGTCATAGGCATAGTACCTTTTCAGGACGTCCCTGGCAAACATGTGTCTAGGCAATCTGACTCTAGCAGGAGCAGCCAACAATGCACCCTGGTTGTCATACAACTCTGGGCCACCCTCCACCTATGAATGAGGAAGAGGGCATCCATCTCACTCCTAACAACAAACGTCCCTGTAACTGGGGGTAGCAATGGGTGGGGTGATCCTGACTCGGTTGTGTGAATCATGTGTAGTTTGATCTTATTGCTGGGATCTCACAGGTGGATTTGGGTGTGTTTTGCAGAATTCAGAACACTCTGGCCTATGATAAGGTGTGCTAATAAATTCACCCATTGCCATGCAAAATATACTATTTATGTGTATTTGAATCAATGTCCTGCCATGTATGCTATTTTAGTTGTATTTTCATATTTTGCCTTGTTATTTCAGAGGTGATGGTCTGTGATTGTGAATAACAGTGCCTGTTCATATATATATATACTCATATCTTAGTACATGGTTACACCTTCCCTTTCATTCTGGTTATTCATTGTGTGTTCTGCACATGTATTTATCTGTATGATATAACATATATTTATATTTTTTCAAAATGTTGTATAATGGGGCGATCATGTTAGGGGAGACCCTGGGCTATTCGCCCTGGTACATGCTGTATTTTGTATGGGGTTGGGAGCAATTGCCCAGCTCCCAGCCCCATTTAATGTCTGGGGCAGTCAAGGCTTCCTATGTGTAATAGGGGCTGGGACCCATTTGGTCAGCTCCCATCCCCTTTGTTAATAGGGGGCAGGGCTATTTACACTGGCCACCCATGATTATTCTAGGGGCCCCACCAGGGCTATTTCTTTTTTTTCCCGCTTAATTTATTTTTTACATTTATTTATTAATTTCGGGAGTACTTGGCTATTTTCATAATAGCTTAATCCCTCCCAAAATTAGTCTATATATTCCCCATCTATGTGGATGATATAGGTACCATTTCAATTCAGGCATGTTTCATGTCTCGGTGTTGAATTGGATATGATGCCGGATGGTGGACCTATTTGCGGACATATCAGGGCATATTGGGTAGCTCGAAATTCGGTTCCCAATATGTCCCTGATGTGCCGTGAATCAGTCCGGATTTTGAAGGCATCAATTTGTGTTCAAAGTCCATCACATAATGAGTAGTCTGATGTCAGTGCACAGAAAAACCAAGACCACCATCATAAATTGTTCACAGCACAGACAAGCTGGGGAGATCTTTTGATCTCCCTAGCCAGCTCCTCTTTTTTTTTTTTAAGAGGACCTTGACAGATGTATCGCCTGTCACCCCCTGATGGCGGTCCTGCATTCAACCACATCACTCCCACACTCTGGAACTTTCCTACTCTACCAGTATCTACCACATACATTAACAAATAAGTTCTGGGCTCATTCTTTTTAGGAATCCAGTCCAAACACCTAACATGAACTCACAAGTTGGTTTGTTACAGGGAAACGAGTGCTATAAAGATCATACATTATTAATCGTTTTTGCATCCAAATTAATTTACAAAGTTTTGCGCTATAAATCTATATTAACAGATATATGGTATTCCGAAGGGTACATGGGTCCATAAAGAGATTTCTCATTTCTGTAATGATGTAACATTCACTAGTAAATTTCCCTCTGAATATTCTAAGAAATTAATGTTCCTTGTAGTGAAGAAAATAAAAAAGAGCACACAACTCTTAGAGCTACAATTAAAGAGGTGAGAGATATGATTGCTTCTACTGTGGAGGAACATTTAAAAACCTAGAAACATATAAAAAAAAAGTTAATGTTGTAAGATTAAATGGGAAAATAAAACATATATTTCTTCATATTTCTCCAAAGGAGAATTTAGCCGTTTGTCAATTTCCCTGGGGTTATACTTGGGATTTTAGCCAAAGAAGGAGACTGGAAGTAGATAGTCGGTGGTAATATTTAGATGACCTCCTGACTTTCAAAGCTGTTCAGGTTGATTGATATGTCGTTGAAAACAAGAACAAAGGGTGTTATGAATAAATAGAGATTATAGCAGTTTAAATGGACCAGTCCACAGGAACATTCTATTGATCTCCGTGATGATTGCTGTAGTTATAGAGCATTGCCCCAGTGCACGTCTGTGTAGGAAGGAAGAAGCCAAGGCGGCACCGAGAGAGAATCACATCCTGACACACAAACTCACTTTGAAAAATCAATTCAAAATGCTGTACCATCATTGAAATAAAATACAAAAAAAACTGGTGTGATGTACACTTTACAATGTCCCTACAGTACTATCAAAGGACTATTGAAACAAGACTGAGTACCAACTGCTGAGGCTTCCACTACAATGCCTCAGTGCACCAAATCATTCTTCGATTACATCTGACAACTGTTACCTCAGTGTAAACACAAGGTTTGGAACTTGGCCACCGATTTAACATCTAGTTACACTAAACTCATTGCTCCGTAATGCATAGTTACACAGTAGTTTAGGTTCAAAAAGACTTGTGTCCATCAAGTTCAACCATTTACCTATTCCTTGTGATCCAAAAGAAAGAAAACCCCATGCCCCTGTATTTCAGCAATTATTTCAAATTATACTTTCAATGAGGGAAAAATGTCTTCTTGACTCCAAGTGGCAATCAGATTTCTCCTTAAATCAACAAACACTAAATAAATATTAATGCCTATTCTAACATGCATAGCCTTCAATGCTCTGCCTTTTTAGAGAGTAGCCACACCTTTTTAAAGGAATCTAATGTATTTGATATCACTACCTCTTCAGGCAGTACATTATATACCTTTATTGTCCTTAATGTAAAGAATCCCTTCCACTGTTCTAGACAAAATCTCCTTTCTTCAAGTTTTAGCGACTCTTGTCCTTTGTACCGTTCTGTTATTAAACAGGTCTTTGGATAGCTCTTCGTAGGGGGCCCTGTACATATGCCTATACCTTTACCATTACCACCTGTAAGACTCCATTTCTCTAGGGTATACAAATTCAGCTTTCTAGTCTTTCACAGCAATATCGCCACAATCGCAGATAAATCTGGTGGCTGATTTTGGAGTTGCTGGATGCTTCAACATCTAGGCATTACAGCAACACTGGCTGATCTTTTCCACCACTCATTTAAACACAGGACTTACATGTCACCAAGTGTATTTAGACACTGTATCTACATATACATCCTGTGTCATCAAGGTGTCAATGCAATTAATCCAATTTGGACTAAACCTAATAAAACTTTTTGGAGGGTGAATGTAAGATAAATTGAACATGGATTTGTCCGATTTGCCCTTTAAAACTCAGTTCCCTGTTCAAGTATGCCTTTTGAGAGAAGGGCTGTTTATCTTTTTAATGACATATTCAATTATTGAGATTAATTAGTCATATATTGAGCTAGATTGATGGGGGATGGTAGGATCCCACACTGTCTATAATATTATGTATGCACTTCTGAAGGGAGCAGGTGTCATAGAAATATTTAAGAAAACTGAAGGACAGTGTGTGCAAACAACATGTTAGAATATTATAGACATTATACTAAATATCCTGTGTTTAACTTTTCAGAGGGATGCTTTAGTTGAAACATCTCGGCTTGGACACATAAACACAAAAAGCATCCAACTGGGCTCAGCCCCCAGTTTTCACAGGAACAATATAATTTTTTTTTTTTAGATATACTCTGGTTTTATATATATTAATCATTGATTATAAATGGTTTGTTTCTGATAGATAAAAAATAAGTTAAGTTGAGTTGTGAAGCACTTAACACAAAATTTTATTTTCTGGATTATGTTTATATAGATTGTACTAGATACCCAGGAATAGGTTTATAGAAAAAATAATAAAGGAGGAACCAATGATTTTCAAAAAATACTTGTGATCCACACAACAAATAAAAGTAATAAGTAAAATCAAAAGGTTTAAAAATAGGGCAGTATATGTTAACTCTTTTATTATTTTTATTTATTCTATGACCTATTACTTTTGAGTTTGCCATCAAAATGTTTCTACAAAGCTATCACACACTGAAATGTCCCCTTTCCCTTGTCTAATTTAAATAAAAATGTCCTTTCCTAGTCTGTGTATTACTGGTTCAGTACAAACAGCAGCTATATCAGTATCTGACACTGGTTCAGAGTCTTACATTTCAGGACGTGTTGTTGTAATCCAGAACTGTCATCATTATACATAGTTGCCAACATTTTAATCCAAAATCTGGGAATATTGTACAGCAGTGCTATCAATTGAGTGTTATTTGAGACACAAGCTCCTCACCTCCACATACTTTGTCCCTCCTTAATATGCTCACAGAAAATATTACCCTAATTTAGCTGTACCAGTTCAATACGTTCCCTATCATACCACCAAAATCTCGCACCACTATGGGCATAAGCAAACCCCAAAAAATGGTGGAATGGATGTTCAGTATTTTAGAGGCGTAACATTCCCAGTGTCAACTGAAAAAACCAACCCCCAAATCAACACTTTTATTGTTCAATGTTGGGACATAATAATACTGTGCAGTTATATACATGGGAGTCTGTTCAGTAACAGTCAATTATAGTGCTAGTAGGTCGACTTTCACTCCCAAGTCGGCCTCCTCTCACCCCACCTCACCAAGGTCCATCTCCATTTTCCATCTCGGACTTCCTTCAGTGAAAAGCAATACAAATTTGAAGGCAGTTCGAATTGAAAGGCGAGTTGGACTTCCAAACCCTCCTTAACAGGAGGTGAGTTGCATTAAAAAGTGGAAAAAATACATCACTTTACTGTCAAATAAGAGTCCCAGGCCTCCCCAAAGGGCTCCCAGTACATTTAACACATATGGGGGGCTAGGGCAAATAGTTCTGACCCATAATTAAAATGGTGCTGGGAATCTGACATTGCTCCCGGGAACAGATTATGAATATGGGGGGGGGGGGGGGGGGGGCAAGGCAAGTGCCCCTGGACCCCACTATTATTAACAGGTATGTGATCATGAGCAGGCTCCTAGATCACCCTGTTATAATACCCCAATAAAATGACCACTTAAGTGAATATTGCATGCTAAAATGAATAGGCCAGGTACTTGCCCAGGGTCCCTGGAACAGTCATGATTTCACTGCCCACCCTCATGGCACTCAAAGGGTGTTTTATTTTTTACAGGTTTTGGGCCCATATTTTATGATTGGGACAGGGAGCATCGGCAGTTCCCAGTACAGTTTTAATTATAGGGGTAGAACTACTTGAATTGCCCCCCCCCCCCCCCCCCATATGTGTTAGTGGTGCTGGGGGCCAATTGGGGAGCCCCTGGGACCCATTTTTGACGGGGGGGGGGGGTATTTCTTTAATTATCCGATTAGTTTAACTTGAAAAAAAATGCTACTTTCATTTTTCTTCCCTTTATAACCTATGGAAGGCAAACTGAAAATAATGTTATTTTACGAAGACAAACTCAACCTCCGATCTCATGAGTTAGGGGCATCAGGGCTTTCATCCTCTGTGTATGTGCAGTACATTTGGGTCATGGAGTCTGTGTTGGTATGTGCTAGTGCAGTGCTTCTCAAACTGGTCCTCAAGTACCCCCAATGGTTCTAGATTTAAGGATTATTCAGATTCTTACCTCCTCATGCTGCGCTCCCCTCCTACGTCTTGCGTACAATCCCTAGTGATGTAGGAACGCTTGCTAGGTAAAAATCTATTTTGTCTAAGTGAGAAGTCAAACCCCTCACTGCATGGATTTAACACTTCAGTTAACATAGGCCCTGCATGAATGGAATCATTTAAGAACAGAGCTTTCCAAACCTCCCAGCAGGCACGACAGTCTCCCTCTTAGCTAAGCTAGCTGTAACGCAAATACATTGCCATCCAAACACCAAGCCCTGCAAATAAAATAATTTCCAATAGCTGAAAAGACGCTGTAGTATCCTATTTTTTTAATACTCACATACTTACATCATCTCTTCCAGTAGCAGTGTTTGCTTTTTATTTGTGTGTGCATATGTAAAACATACAAGTGATCACACAAATATTGACACACGGATATGTGTACCTTATTAATATATGCCACTTTTTCCTCTCTTCCTTTTGTCTTCCAGACTTCTAAGAAGTTTCTCAGGAATTTCATCTAGTTCAATATCTTATCTGCATAGGGATGTTGCCAGGTGTAAACTGTCTCAAAGTGGAAGAAACAAGAGCTCATAACCCACTGAAGTTTTATTATTAAAGATTATATATTTTTCCCTTTTTTATTTTTAATTTAATTTTATTATTATTTTTCTTTTTCTTTTGTTTCTATGAGTCTCTCTTCCAGCTATCAGACAGATAGAATATTTTTCCCTTGCATTTTCCACTTGCAGATTAATTTATTTTTATGTTTTTTGCTGTATTAATTTTTATTAGTATTTTGTTTATTATATGCATTTATTATATATGCTGTTTTCATTTATAATATTTATAGATACTTAATAATGGTTAAATATATTGATTGCACTATTTCCTCAATGATATGCATATTAAGCACTTTACTATTTGTACACAGAAGCACTTTTTATCCACACAGATGTTTTTTCTATTTACCTAATTGTGGTTGACCTTTTCAATGATTGGAGTCACTCCCATTATATATCACCTATAAGCATGACCACACTAGCCTATGATTAAGTGCCTACCGGCACGAAACGCGTAAGGCAGTTTTCCTGCTTCCCCACTACCGATGCCACTATATTCATCCTGTTTGTCACATTGGAATTTATCTACATGAATTTTTTTTCATCAATAAATCGACTTATTTTACCTCATTCGGACTGGTGAGTGCCTATGTCTATTTGCTTGCTTCACTTCTATTATTTTGCTGCTATCACAGCACGGACGGAGCACCACACAGCCTGAGGTATTATTGGAGAACTTTCCTAATATATCTTCAGGTGGAGCCGGCAACTCCCTAACGGGAACCCTTTTCTTCTACCATATGTAAAACATATATAAAAAAAATTGGTTAGAGTAGTGTTTTGTTGGCACTTTTTGAACTGTGAAGTGGCTTCTCTGCAGTCATAATGTTGAGCCCATAAATTGTTATCTTGGCTCTTGGTCCCCTAATAATATAATAATTTGAGAGCAAAATGAAATTAATTAAACTGAAAGCATCTCCAAACAGTCTGCCAGCTAAATCCCTGTCGGAAATGTAATTATTCTTCTGCATGTATTGGAAGTGCATAGAGTACCCATAGTGTGATCTACATTCTTTTACCCTTTCAGGCTGGTCGGTAGCTGGTTTGGGCACAGGAGCCAACATCAGGGATCACACAGTTTAAAAACCAAATGTCACCATAGTAATGAGCAAACAGAGTGCAATGCACATCAATCAACACATATCACAAAGGGTGTACAACCTGGGATATTGTGTTCCTTTTTAAAATGGAAAACATGGCTGTAAAACAAAGAATTGAATGTTAAATTAAAAATAGTTCATATATATATATGTATATATATATAAGTTGTTTGACTTATGGGAAGTAGGTCTACAAACAAGAACATATTTACAAATGAAGATATAAAATACACATCAAAACATAAAATTTACAGCGAGTGAAAAGGTTTTCTTGTAGACTAGCTAAAACATTTGATCACCAGGTATGTTTATTATAAGCCCACTAAATGACATACAGACTCAGATATGGCTGCATGCCATGGATTGTGTATGTGTTTATTGGGTCAATATTGAGCAGTATTATATGTCAATTATTGTCACAATGCATAACTTGAATGTTATTTTGTGTTTTTTACTGGTTTGAGGATAGAATATTTATGTCCCTATATCTTAAGGATTTTTTTTTTTTTTTTACAAATATTGAAGTTTGGGACACATGCAGGATAGAGCTAGCAAAGGAGGCCAGGCAAGGAATTGCCCCTTCTGACTGCTCTCTAATCTATTTCAATGGGCTATTGCTGCATCACTGTTAATTTTAAAATGTCAGTAAATCTGTCTCACACGGCTATGTGTTGGCTGTATTAGGTGGACTGATGAGATGGCACTTAGGCCAATAGTTGCAAGCCCTCTGCTAGGCACATGGACCTCTCCCACTCAACACAGACAGACACCATATTATTCAAAAAGATTCAGTTTATTACACAATTTAAAATGGTTCATTATAGTGCCACATGTAGCATGGTTTTTTTTTTATACAGTGAAAACACAGGCTTTGTTTTTTTCCAATGGCAACTTTAGCAGCAGCAGATCTACCAAGTCACAAGATGGACACTTGCAAAAGTTCGTTCATTTGGTTCTATGTTATTCAACAGATCCTGCATTAATGTGGAATTAGTACCTTACCCTCACTGTATTGAACATATAACGTGGCATCCAAATAAAAAGAAAAACCACAACAAAAATAACTCCATCTTTCTAATTGGACAATATGTACAGTGTTTGTAATGTAAATGTGTAAACAAAAAGTACAATTAAACTGCTCTAACACAAACCTGTATACTGTGCGGTTTAGTAAAATATCTGCATGTGGGTGCGTACTGTTAATGATTACAGCACGCATACAATGCATAAAAAAAAAGGTATTCTAGAAGAAAGTTCTAAAAGTGAAGCAACCAGCAGGAATGTTCCATTGTTTCCATAGGGCTGCTCCACTTTGTGAACATAGTGGGCATTACCAGACAACATAAACCTTTACATTCCATATCTAAAGACTACCCAGCTCTTGAGGATCATTTTACCTCCGACAGAAAAAGAACAATTATTGTTATGCCAATGTGGTCTCCTACCAGCCTCAAAATCATAGACTCCTGCTATTGATCACAATATCCAAGTCTTGGAATTTGCACGAGAAACATAACAGAAATAATAATAATAATATATAGTGGAGGAGTGCACCAAGGTGTTAATACATTTATTGTGCTGTTACTAGTAGCAAATAGGTCTTTATTTCCTGGACAGTCTTTGGATTTGGAAACTCTTGTACAGATTGATTTGCACAAAAAGTGTTTTATGGCTTGGTAATAATGGTGGCGGAGAAGTCAAAGAGATCCTTGTTGATTTTTCGAACCATATTTAGCTCCTCCTCCAGCTCAGAAGTCCGAGAGCGCAGTTGCTCCACAAGACCAGAGAGATTCTACAAGAGGAAGAAAAGAAAATCCATTAAAAGGCATAGTATGTTGAAAGGACAAGCATAAGAATAAAAAGCATGTCAAATTATATATGTATCTCTTATTTCAGTCCTAAGAGATAAATGGTCAATTTAGCTATTGTGCTAGCTCATTACATATGTCTTCCAAAGACTCGATGTTGTGGTCATAGTGATTAGTTTCTAACTTTCTAATACACAACAACTTTCCTTAAAGAGACTGTATCACCTAAACATTGCTTATATTGTAAATGTAGAGAATAAAAAATGATTGAAAATCATCTATACATTGTGTTAGCAGAAATGCAAGCAAATGACTTAATTAGAAGAAAAATGTTTTAAACATGTCTGTAGAGTCTCCTGCTTATGACATCTCCTGTAGCTTGATATGCAAACTACACATTTAAAATGGTTCGTTATAGTGCCATGTAGCATTGTTTTTTTTATACAGTGGAAACCAGATCTGGAAACCAGATCATTTGCATATCGAACCACAGGTGATGTCATAAGCAGCAGACTCCACAGACAAATCTAAAACACATTTTCCTCCTATTTTATGGATTTGCTTGCAATTCTGCTAGCAAAATGTATAGACCATTTTAAATTGCATGGGTGGCTGCCCTCCACCCATGCAAATCTCCAAAATGGTTTCCCCCATATTCGACAAAACTCATGTGACTTTATTTCAATCTGCGTCACAGTGGATAGCAGACTGTATTAGGACAGTTATGGTACTAAGACCAAGATAATTTGTGTGAGATAACAATCCATGTTGGAAAAATTATAATATCTAAACTAAAACCAACCAGCACAGACTGTATGTGAAATGCTGCAGCTCAGATCAGTCAGTGGCTATCTCCATTTAAATTAGTCTTTCCCCTTACCAGTCTCTATTCCAGTGATAAAGTCAACCATGTAAAAAATAAAAATCAGGTGAAAATAAACACGTAAAAGGTTATTATCATCTTATGTAAGTGGTGGTGTCCCTTTAAATGCACCATAGCTAACATGGTAAAATGGCTCCTCATAAATGATCATCAAACAAAAATAAAAAAAACAATTGTCCTAAAGGGGTCAATGTTTGTAAACGATTGGCTGCCCTTTATGAATTTTAACTAGTTTTATAGCTTGGATAAGTGAGAATTGTGGGGTTATTTATAAAAGTGAAGCACACAGAAATAATGCCAAATGGTGCAAATACCGCGTGCACCAATGTGGAACACAAACTCCTGAAAGAAGCTGGCACAGCCGCTGTCTGTGCCAGTCCCGATTTTCTTGGTTGTGGTAGTGCAGTTAGCTCCAGCGCATCCTATTTCTTAAATAAAAATTAGCGTAGAAGTGCACCTTAGATTAGCACCCATGGGTGGTGGCGATACAACTGCATGCACAAAAGTGTTGGGGTGGAGAAAAGAAGTGCAATAGCCGCTATAAATATCATCACCGAATGCACTTTGTGTTTTACTCTTACAACACTTGTGTGTGCACCTCTGTTATAAGTCCATCATGCCATATTGTTCTGGGCCCTTTCCCAAGTGGATAGAGTTACTTTACACATATGGACTGACTTTTAATACAGTATATAGCTGCGTCATTCATCTGACTTTCAGCTGTTAACCCTGGCTGTTGTATAGCCACCTTGCACCATAGTGCTTAAGGTTATTTTCTTTTTCCATGGTTTTACAAAACCTATTGTGACAAAGTGGCTTTTTGAGCTCCTTTGCGTTTAAATGCCACAGGCCTGTGCTCCTGTAAAATCATTTTTCATTTATATTAAATTTAGTTGGATTATGATATTTTTTTGAAAAAAACAGGAATGGTTTCATTTCATTCTAGAGTACATGGAATATATTATTGTGACCACTCACCTTGCCCTCACTTTCACCAAGCAGGGTATGCAGCTGCTCTGCTCTCTGGAGGTACGTGCCTTCCAAACCCTGGAGAGCAAGAGTGAAACAAGAGTAAGATCGCAGCGAACAAGGGGAAATGCTTGGTTGGGAAGACCTCTGTGGACTCACCTGCTGGGGTTTCCCAAGCCGTAAAATGACACCACCACTTTCAGGGCCTTCACAGCCGTCTGCTCCCTGCAAGTGCTTGTTGAAGCGGGGGAGTGGGAAGCTTGGTTTACTGTCTGCTCTGAGCATGTTAGTTGGAGCAGTTATAATGAAGGCATTTGTTACTGGACCTGAAAAAAGGTAAATACAATATATATTGAATGACAAATAGGGGTGTCTTGGCTACATACTGGCTTGCTAGCTGTATTATTTGAAGGGCTTCCCCTAGAATTTCAGCACATTTTAAACTGAACTGATCCAAGGTATACCCACTGATCCCTGCTCACCAACGGATTATTTTACTGCCTTCTGCACCTCATGCAACTGTAATAATATGCTATTTAGCCAGATCAGGAACAGAAGGATTCCAGTCAGTGAAGTCATGCTAACTGTTGAAAGGGACAATACCTCTGTGGGGGACTGTTCGTAGACACTGCTTGCTCTGGATGTCCCAAACACAGACAGTTTCATCATGGGAGCCCGATACCAGCATACTTCCATCCAGTGACACGGAGAGGCAGGTCACCTGATTTCTGAGGTCACACAAACAAATTTAAAAGCATTACACAACTCGTCATGGAATTTCAACCTGACATCCCATCCCTGATGTCAGCCAGACTGACTACTCCAATCTACCTGTGTCCTTTAAACACCTTCTCCTGCTCTTGGCTGAATGTCCTGTCCCTCTGCACTGGCTAAAAGACAATAACAGATCATGGTTACATAGAGTTATTGCCGTATAATTATCCTGAATCTCACAGTGGATAAAAACTTACCCATGCACAGAGGTCCACCTGAAATATTGAGCCATCACTACCCCCACAAAATATGTGATATTCAGCTGGGTCGAGGGCCACGGACATGATCCGTACATCAAAGAGCACTGACAGAAGCATGTCCCCTGAGGAAACATCCCAAAGCTTCAAGAAAGAAAGAAAGATGAATCATTATCCCAGTAATACAATTATAAGAAAGGCACAGATTGATTCCTTTAGCTCAAATTCTGATAAGATAATGTCAAATTATTATGTACACGGCCCATACAAAGTGTTAAAGACGAAGGCTAAGACTTAAAGAAAGGAGAATTAATCTACGACAGCAGATGGGATTCTTTACATTAAGGACAAAAAAAAGTTACGGAGTTCACTGACTAAAGAGGTGGTGCTAGAAAATACATTAGATTCCATGACCCTTCTCGACAATGAACTCCGTTCCCAACAATGGATGTGCCCGACACGATCCTGCGGTTTTTGTGATCAATGATCGTGAAGACCGCTCTGATGGTGCTGATCTATTGCCTCGATGTTGAGGCAACAGTCAGCACCGATATTTGGTCTCTGGGGCACCCATGATCGCCACACGGAGTGAACAATACGGCTATGCCCTCTTGTGGTCAGAGCTTCGGAAGTGAAAAAAAAAAAAAAATTATACACTTCCGTCGCTCTGAATATGTTGCTTGACTGCCCCTAGAGGCAAAAAAAACACAACAACAACATGGAAACATGCATATTTCTGAACTTGAGACAACATTTAGAAACTATTTAGACAGGGTTTTTTTTTAATGATTGTATGTGCAATGTATGTAAGTATAAGGCATTAATATTTATTTAGTGCTTGTTGATCAAAGGAGAAATATGATTGCCATTTGGAGTCTAGAAGAAATGTTTCCCCATTGAAAGAGTTCAAAATTGCTGAAATAAGGGTTATTTTATTTTTTCACCTTCTTTTCAATCAATCATTGTATATAATGAATAGGAAAATGGTTGAACTTGATGGATGCAAGTCTTTTTAAAAAAAAATAAAACTACTATGCAACTGTACTCTAGATTGTTATACATTTGACACACTAGGGATTCACTATAAGATTTCTACTAAGTTCAATAAGTATGGAAAACGAGATGATTTACATTGTAACATTGGGTAGTGTGGTTTAAGAACAGCGTGGGTTATGTATAAATATGGCGCAGGCAGGGATAGTATCTAACAGTGGAGCAATCAGCCCATTTACTAATATATAACACTAGCTTCCAACAGAGGTTGGGAATTAGCTCTGTTGCTGATCTGCATGTCTGGGTTACTCTAGCTATGTACAAACAAACCGGCACAGAAGAGCTGAACCACCAGACATCTGTGGTTCCAACATAATTTTTAAAGGAACTCCAACAAGAAAATCCTTAATATATTTATTGCTTGAGCATCCCCAAAGTCAAATTGCAAATACACAGTAAGAACTTAAATTAGATATTTATTAGTGGAAGAGGAAAATACCCCAAAACTAACATCACACAATACAAAAGGATAAAACTCTTACTGTATGCATTTATTCACAATTATTAAAGGCAGCATGGTAATACGCATGATAGAAAATCAACCCTCCCACTAACTTAATGAGGTGCAAAACAAATGAAGGAAATATGACATAAGCAAAATCCATTAAGGCCATGAAACTGCAGATGTGTTCAGAGTGTATTTAAGTGGTTTCTGTTTTTCTGATTACAGCAAAGCTCTTAAAACCAGTCTCAAATTTTCTTAAGGCTAGTGCTATTGTTCTTTAGAAGTGCTCAGTTTGGCATGGCATTACCACCTATGCTATGTAATCATCTGTGATTTGGGCTCTTCATATGGTACGATTAAAACTCACGGCTGTAAGGAACAGTTTTGAAGTTTTAAATTAAGGTTTTTCATACACGTTTAAGTTATTTAGCATTATCATTAATGTGTATTTAAAGGATATACAATATTAGGCACCTTGACAGTTTGGTCCAGTGAAGAAGTGACTGCTCGGGCCTGTGGACCCCCAATGCCACACTGCAAATCTGTGATAGGCAGACTGTGATTAGACCACATGTGACGAGGCTCAGGTCCTCTGGAAGCTTCTACCTGCAAAACACTAAAGAAAACAAAACTCACAATAGTATAGGCCCAAGCATCAAACAGGGAGAGTGACAAACAAAACTTCTGTCTATGAAACTACTGTCTATGAATACTAACTTGTTTAAAATAGTAAACATGATATGATGTGTGTTAGGCAGCACCACAGTGGATACTTGAAAGCACTTATCTGGCTCCTAAATTGGTCCAACAATTGGGAGAAAACAATTTTTTTGCCAAATGCGTCAAGCATTTTCCTGCATCTGGTCATCATTTTTTGATGGATAATTACTCCAGTCTCCCTGCCCCTTGAACTGATTTTATTTTAATCTACATTAAAGTGTTTTTTAAAGGACCATACGTCTTTGTGTGTGTTTAACTTTGGAGTGCCAGCTTAATCTCAGTTCTGTCTGCAGAGTGCAGAAATCAACACATACTTCTTCAATTTTTGACAGCCAGGAACATGCAGCTCAATGTGATTGATGTTCCAATGACAACATAACACATTAAATGTCAAAAAGATTGTCTGGTGGCTGGACAGCAACATAAATAAGGTGAACATTTTTAGTTGAAAGCTTGAAAATACAGAATACATTATATATAAAATATGCCAGCAAATTTGTAGAATGAATTACATTAATTTTAAAAGGTACTCTTTAATACTTAATATTTAAACTATAGCTTTGTGACATGGATCTACTAGTGGTCCTTGCATCAAATTGATAAGTCACTTTTTACTTGTTGAATTTGGTTTTGTGTGATTGAGAAAATTTATATTTTTAAGCAGTTAAAGAATGTGAAAACTCAGACATTAATAACACCAAACACATCCAAAATATCCAAGAATCTTTGAGTCTCTCCTAATTATGAAATTAAAAAAAAAAACTAATTCCAGATAATTAACCAAGTTGAAGTGAGCTCTACTAGACAGCGACAAAAATCAGTAGCCTCTTTGCCATGCCAGTTCTGAACTATTCTACCAAAAGACATTCACCTGTAAATACTCCACACTAAGACCAGGCTATCTTTGGCTCCAGATAAGAAATGGCTACTGTCATCTGTGAAGGTCAGACAGGTAACATCCTGATAATGACTGTTCATGATGGCTAGAAGACGTCCGGTACAGACCTGGAAAATAAGAAATTAACAAAGTAACAAGAGATGAATGTGAAATGTTCACAAAATAATAATTCACATTTATTAAAATGCAAAAGGACACAGATTAGAAATTCAATGTTAAAAATGTATCTGTCTCATCCTCATTATATTTACAATTTAACAATCCACAAAATATCATTTGAACTTATATTGTGGAGTATCTTACCTCCCATAGATAGATACTCTCTGCAATGCCTGCCACCAAATATAACCCATTGGGAGAAGCAGCTAAGCAGGTCACCGGTCCAGGACAAACAATCTTCTGCTGCAGCTGATCCTAGGGGATAAAATTAGGACATAATTTAAAACAAACAGAACATTGTTCTGTCTAAATAAAGTGATCTTGAGATTAAGATTTTTTTATTATTAATTCTTTGTCATTCACTTCATAGTTGTATCTTATTAATAAGGCTTGCAAATAAAATATAAGCCATCTTTTCATGTATACACATACCAGCAGTTTGGCTACCACAATGTATATTAAAAGTAATTTTATAAAGTGACACCATGTATTTAATCCATGAGTGGTACACTAGAAAAACATAACTAAACACTGTAATCCACATAATCTGCTGGTTTATCCCAATACTATGGTCAATACACTCCATCATAAATAAAAAGCTAACTTCAGCCAGATGTTGAACTGAAAACCAGACTCAAAACAGACAAGAAAATTGCATGAGGTAATTACTTTTCAAACTAATCTCTACAGCACATGTTTTGTTCAATAAAAGTCTTCCTTTAACTGTTTACCTACCAGTACAAAATCTGGTATGTAGATCATTTTTTATCAGCCATGGCCAGGCTTTCTCACTCCAGCTCTTAATATAGTTCCCATGTTGTTTAGCCAGGCAAACTGCACTATACTGTACCCTAACAAAACATGTACTTCGACTCTTAACATGTCGTTTCCCATGGGCTCGCCATCCCACAAATGTGTTAGACATCAACGATTTTCTAACAGAAGGGTGAAAACTAGACTCTAACAACACTCTTTACGCATTAATAAACAGTCGGGTATCTTTAATAGCTCACCTTTCTCTGCAGCTCCCACACATTGATGTAGTTCTTCCCCAGTTGTCCTCCCAATAGATACTGGCCTCCCAGAACCGTCAACCCCCGTCCCGTGCTGTTACCTCCTCGGTAACTGAGTAACACCGAACCCGTTAACGGCTCCCAAACCGAACAATTAGCAACCTGTCCAGCAGCATCTGCACTCAGAACCAGCTCCATGGGCGCCGCCATCTTGACCAAGGCAGAGAGTCACGTGCATCGCTAGCGGCCTCCAGCACAAAGAGTGTATGTGAGCTCTAGTGACATCTGCTGTCGTGTGAGAGAATAACGAGCAAGTTAATGTGTAGCTATATTACAACGGGGCTGGAGCCCAGACATTAACATGCATGTAAATACTATTTATTTTTCCTGATATGTCGCACTGCGATTAGGAATAAGATTTAATCTAAAGCTTTTGACTCTCTCAGCCTAAACATTGCTTATAATGTAAATGTACAGAATGAAAAATGATCTACATATTAGTGTTAGCAGAACTGCATGCAAATGCATACAATAAGGAAAGAAAATTGTTAAATGGGGCCGTGGTGTCTGCTGCTTATAACATTACCTTGTGGCTTCATATGCAAATGACACATTTCCCAGGAAAATTAGTTAATTTGCATATGAAGTGACAAATGATGTTAAAAGCAGGAGACACATTTAAAACAAACCATATATTTCTCTTATTTTATGCATTTGAATGCAATTCTACTAACACAATCATGATAAGGTATAAAAGGTGCCTCTTTATTTGCAGTGCGGGAGCCCGACCATACAAAGTTTAAGCGCCTGATTTTTTTTTTTTACATTGGCTGTGACGGCACACTGACCACTGTCAAAACCCGGAACTGGCATTGTGCCAGAGGTGGTGCAAACTCACCTCAACCTGCATCCATTCCCATTGAACCATTTAAGTTCCCAAAAAGAGGACACGTCCGGTGGAAAATGATATCAACCCTATTTAAGATGTTTTTAGTTCAACCCTGACAATACAGAAAAAGTGTCTGAACAAGACTGGGGGTTACAATTGGCTGCGCAATGAGCATCATGTAGGGTTGCCACCATTTCCTGAAAAAAAATACTGGCCTTAGTACTGTCTCCATAGACTTAACATTGGTCTGATGACAATTTTTTACCGGCCTGCCGGCAAAATAATGGCCAGGTGGCAATCCTAGCATCATGGGAAGTATAGTCCACACAATTGAAGTGACTAGCTGGTTATCACTGAGTTAGGCATTACAGCTGTCTGATATTGTTCAGTTGGCTGTTAGATGGATTCAGAGGCGGCTCTAGACTTTGTGAGGCCTTAGGCGAAAGTCGAACATGAGGCCCTCACGGACACACATTATTAAATAAAATATATGCAAGTGATAATAAAAATGAACTGTAGAAATAGCATATTTCAAGATCAGACTCAAATCCCAGCTTCTAGAAATGAACAGCTCCTAGAATTTTATTTGTCTCAAACATCTATAAACATTTGGTATAGATAAAATTGTGTGCGGCTGACATTGTTATTGCTGTGTCCTAAATGTGAACACTAACACATATCACACAGTCATTCATAGACACACTCAGTGAGCACACACTGATTCACAGACACACTCAGTCAGCACACAATCACACTCAGCCAGCACACACTGACTCACAGACACACTCAGAAAGCACACAATCACACACTAACAGAAACACTCAGCCAGAAGGAAAGGTGCTCAATGTTGAAAGTGGTCTCACAGACCACGTTGTGCTAGAAGATTGGCACTTTGTTCTTCCTCACAGCACCGGATGCACTGTGATTTAGCCATTCAATATGCCAGGATTTTGCCCCTCAATATGCCAGGATTGTGCCACTCAATCTGCCAGGATTTTGCCCCTCAATCTGCCAGGATTTTGCCCCTTAATATGCCAGGATTTTGCCACTCTGTGACAGGATTTTGCCCCTCATTATGCCACAATTTTGCCCCTCACAAATCCTAGAATTTTGCCTCTCAATATGCCAGGATTTTGCCACTGTATGCCAGGATATTGCCCCTCACAATGCCAGGATTTAGCCTCTCACTATGCCAGGATTTTGCCCCTCATTATGCCAGAATTTTGCCCCTCACTATGCCAGAATTTTGCCCCTCACAATGCCAGAATTTTGCCTCTCACAATGCCAGGATTTTGCCCCTCACTATGCCAGAATTTTGCCCCTCACAATGCCAGAATTTTGCCTCTCACTATGCCAGGATTTTGCCCCTCATTATGCCAGAATTTTGCCCCTCACAATGCCAGAATTGTGCCTCTCAATATGCCAGAATTTTGCCTCTCACTATGCCAGGATTTTGCCCCTCATTATGCCCGAATTTTGCCCCTCACAATGCCAGAATTTTGCCTATCACTATGCCAGGATTTTGCCCCTCATTATGCCAGAATTTTGCCCCTCACAATGCCAGAATTTTGCCTCTCAATATGCCAGGATTTTGCCACTGTATGCCAGGATATTGCCCCTCACAATGCCAGGATTTTGCCACTCTGTGCCAGGATTTTGCCCCTCACTATGCCAGAATTTTGCCCCTCGCAATGCCAGAATTTTGCCTCTCACTATGCCAGGATTTTGCCCCTCCTTATGCCAGAATTTTGCCCCTCACAATGCCAGAATTTTGCCTCTCAATATGCCAGGATATTGCCCCTCACAATGCCAGGATTTAGCCTCTCACTATGCCAGGATTTTGCCACTCTGTGCCAGGATTTTGCCCCTCATTATGCCAGAATTTTGCCCCTCACAATGCCAGAATTTTGCCTCTCACTATGCCAGGATTTTGCCCCTCATTATGCCAGAATTTTGCCCCTCACAATGCCAGAATTTTGCCTCTCAATATGCCAGGATTTTGCCACTGTATGCCAGGATATTGCCCCTCACAATGCCAGGATTTAGCCTCTTACTATGCCAGGATTTTGCCCCACACTGTGCCAATATTTAGCCACTCATTGTGCCAGGCTTTGCTCGTTTGTACCACCCTGCTCCCCTCCCTAGTACTTACCTCCATGCTGCTCTCCGCTGTTTCCTCCGTGCATCTTCTCTCCTGCACGGAGGAAGGAAGTTCCGGTCGCGTTTTTTTTAAACTTTATTGCGCGGGTTCAATAAAGTTTAAAAAAAAAAAAAAAAACGCGATCGGAGCTTCCTTCCTCCGTGCAGGAGAGAAGATGCACGGAGGAAACGTCCCAGGTTAGTGTAACAGGGAGCTTAACGGCAGCGTTAAGCTCCCTGTTACATCAAAGGCAATAAGGTGAGTTAGGCAGCCACGAGGCCCCCGTGAGTCCGAGGCCTTAGGCGGCTGCCTAACTCGCCTTAATAGAGAGCCGCCTCTGGATGGATTGTTACTTTGGTGTTATAATTTCTGCAACATGCATACCTGTCTACATGCAAGGATAAGTCTCTGTTTTCCTTCACTTTGTTCAGCGTTGTATATCACGCAAGGCAATCTAGGGAGGCTAGGCGGTGGCTGGAGAGCTCAAAATATCTCCCTTCACCAGCCCTCTACTGTGCGAGCAGGCAGCATGATGTCTGTGCACTGCCCAGGCACAGTGGTGTATCTTGATTTTGTGCTGCCCTAGGCAGACAAAATCCGGGCACCCCCCTACCCAAGCTGCACACCCACGTTACACACCTAAGACATGCCCCATCATTCAGACTCACATCAAGCTCACACTCCCATCACACTCAGTCACACACTCCTACTCCCATCACACTCAGTCACACACTCCTACTCCCATCACGCACACTCTGACTCCCATCACACTCAGTCACACACTCCTACTCCCATCACGCACACTCTGACTCCCATCACACTCAGTCACACACACTGTCTCCCATCACACACACTCTGACTCCCATCACACTCAGTCACACACACTGTCTCCCATCACACACACTCTGACTCCCATCACACTCAGTCACACACACTGTCTCCTATCACACACACTCTGACTCCCATCACACTCAGTCACACACACTCTCTCCCATCACACACACTCTGACTCCCATCACACTCAGTCACACACACCGTCTCCCATCACACACACTCTGACTCCCATCACACTCAGTCACACACAGTCTCCCATCACACACACTCTGATTCCCATCACACTCAGTCACACACACACACACACTGTCTCCCATCACACACACTCTGACTCCCATCACACTCAGTCACACACACTGTCTCCCATCACACACACTCTGACTCCCATCACACTCAGTCACACACACACACACACACACACACACACACACACACACACACACACAGTCTCCCATCAGCACTTACCTTTCCCTGGCAGGCAGGCAGCATGGTCCCTCCATGCTGCCTGTTCGGCTTCCCGGCTATTGTGCCGACAGGTCACGTGACCGGGCGCGCGTATGACGTCAGCGCGCCCGTCACGTGACTGTCGGCACTTCCGTGTCAGCACACTGCACGGGGAGCCGAACAGGCAGCACGGAGGTTTCTCTGTGCTGCCTGTTCGGCTCCCCGTGCAGCCTGGCAGGCAGAGCGATGGTGAGGGGGGATCTTCCGATCCCCTCTCACCTCCGTCTCTGCCTGCAAGCGCGGTGGGGTTTTTTTTTTTTTTTTAAAGGGCCGTATTTTTTTTTTTTACATTTTTTTTTTTTTCCAGTGCTGGGGGGCGCTGCCGCCCCCCAAAATTTGCCGCCATAGGCATCCGCCTAGGATGCCTCGCGGTATATACAGCACTGCCCAGGCACACAGACATCTTACCATGCTGCCACTAGCGCCCACTGCACCCTACACTCTAACCTCATTATCAGAGAGGCAGCATGGTAGGATGCTGTGCACCTGTACTTGCCCCCCCCCCCCCCCCCCATACTATGATGAACGAGGCTGGGAGCCGCCCCAATGGCTCCCAGCACCCATTATAATAAAACTAACCTGCACATGTCTAGAGGAAATGGCTCTGGACACCCCCCCCCCGCCCCAATAAAATAAAATCCTGGGGTTTGGAGGCTGTCCGAATGACTTTTGACTGAGATTTGGAAATGTCCAATGAATCCTCAGACCCAAACAAAATTATTTTAAAAAAAATCCTACCTAACCCCCCCATCTCTACCTTGCAGGCTGGTGGGATAAAGAGACACCTGTAAAATAAACCAGGGGGTGTTCAGTGAAAATCATTTCCCACCCACTGAAAAAAATAAAATAAAAAAAAAATAAAAAAAACCCGGCCCTTTAAAAAAATTAAAAAAAAGACCGCGCTACCAGGCAGAGACGGAGGTGAGAGGGGATCGGAAGATCCCCCCTCACCATCGCTCTGCCTGCCAGGCTGCACGGGGAGCCGAACAGGCAGCACAGAGAAACCTCCGTGCTGCCTGTTCGGCTCCCCGTGCAGTGTGACACGGAAGTGCCGACAGTCACATGAAAGGCGCGCTGACGTCACACGCGCTCCCGGTCACTTGACCTGTCGGCACAATCGCCGGGAAGCCGAACAGGCAGCATGGTCCGGGAAAGGTAAGTGCTGATGGGAGTCAGAGTGTGTGTGATGGGAGACAGTGTGTGTGACTGAGTGTGATGAGAGTCAGAGTGTGTGTGATGGGAGACAGTGTGTGTGACTGAGTGTGATGGGAGTCAGAGTGTGTGTGATGGGAGACAGTGTGTGTGACTGAGTGGGATGGGAGTCAGAGTGTGTGACTGAGTGTGATGGGAGTCATAGTGTGTGATGGGAGACAGTGTGTGTGACTGAGTGTGATGGGAGTCAGAGTGTGTGTGATGGGAGACAGTGTGTGTGACTGAGTGTGATGGGAGTCAGAGTGTGTGATGGGAGACAGTGTGTGTGACTGAGTGTGATGGGAGTCAGAGTGTGTGTGATGGGAGACAGTGTGTGTGATGGGAGTCAGTGTGTGTGACTGAGTGTGATGGGAGTAGGAGTGTGTGTGTGATGGGAGTATGAGCTTGATGTGAGTCTGAATGTTATGTGTGATGTGGGGTCATGAAATGGAGGTGATGGGGCATGTCTTAGGTGTGTAACGTGGGTGTGCAGCTTGGGTAGGGGGGTGCCCGGATTTTGCCTGCCTAGGGCAGCACAAAATCAAGATACACCACTGGGGCCACCCCAAAAAATTTGAATCCACTTATTATTTAAAAAGTAAATTGTGCCAGAAAAACCCTCTATTTGGGTGGCTCTCAGTTCAAAATAGTGGGGCCCCCAATGTATATTATATAGGGGCTGGAGCATTTGCCCATCTCCAACCCGAATTATTATGAATATGATGCCTATTTTTAAGCGTTTTGATTGTTCTTTCTGGGGTATTAAATAGCAGGAACTGAGTTTTGCCTAAGTTCAACTTATAGTTAGAGTAGGTCCTTTATTTGGTCTAAAACTAAAGGAATTGACTGCAGGGGTCGGTCAGGGTCAGCAACGCGTCGTCAGCATACAGAGTAATTTTGTTGTTTTGGGAATTTGATGTTTTACACCTGGCTTTTGTCTGATCAACTCAGCTAATGGTTCTATAGACAAAATGTACAAGAGAGGGACCAAAGGACATCCCTTCCTTGTACCATTACCAATAGTAAACCATTCTGATTTTATCATGTGACCAGATATTTTAGCCTGGGGATTGGTATATAGGACCATTGTATTATCTTTAAAGAATCCATTAGTACCAAATGCTTCCAGAGCTAAATCCAGAAGTTTCCAGTTAACTCTGTCAAAAGCTTTTTCAGCATTGACCGCACATATTTTATTAAAGTTCACATTATGAAGGTTACATATTTTCCTTATATTGTCGGAAGCGTTTCTGCCCTGAACAAATCCCCCCTGATCATGATTAATTTAAGGCTTTCTGACAGAAGTATGGAAAAGAGTTTTATATCCAAATTTATCAATGAAATGGGTCTATAGTTAGAAATTTTTGTTGGGTCTTTGCCTGTTTTAAGAATTGGAATAATAGAAGCGTGTAGCATTTCTTCAGGCATTGATCTTACTTCTGAGATATAGTTAAATGTCCTTAGTAATAATGGAGATATGAGTGAGTCAAATTTGGAGTAAAACAGAGCAGAAAAGTCATCTGGGCCTGGGGCTTTCCCTGGTTTCATGTTAGCAATCAGTGGCGTCCCGAGGGCTGTGTGGACCGCACCGGGTGACACCTCCAGCAGGGGTGACACCCGTGCTGCCGGCACACCCCGCACCGTGCTGCTTAACTTTTTGGGGTTTTTTTCTGGGAGACGGGTGCGGCCGCATTACATTACGTCACATCCGGTGACTGTGTTTCCCTCCTCCGTGCAGGAGGGAAGACTGCACGGAGGAGGCGTCCGCCCAGGGACACGGAGCAGCAACCATTCGGTAAGTGATGGGGAAGGGGGGAGGAGGGTCGTTGAAAACGAGCACTTTAATTGCACAATATTCCTGGTATCTGACTGGCACAATATTACAGGGCTCTGACTGGAACAATATTACTGGTATCTGACTGGCACAATATTACTGGACTCTGACTGGCACACTATTACTGGGCTCTGACTGGCACACTATTACTGGGCTCTGACTGGCACAATATTATAGGCATCTGACTGGCACAATATTACTGGGCTCTGAATGGCACAATATTACTGGGCTCTGACCTGCACAATATTCCTGGTATCTGACTGGCACAATATTACTGGGCTCTGAATGGCATAATATTACTGGGCTCTGACTGGCACAATATTACTGGGCTGTGACTGGCACACTATTACTGGGCTGTGACTGGCACAAGATTACTGGCATCTGACTGGTACAATATTACTGGTATCTGACTGGCACACTATTACTGGGCTCTGAATGGCACAACATTCCTGGTATCTGACTGGCACAATATTACTGGGCTCTGACTGGCACAATATTACTGGGCTCTGACTGGCACAATATTACCAGCACCCACTCACTCACAGACTCATTCAGTCAGCACACACTAACACTAAGCCAGCACAGACGACAGACACACTCAGGCAGCACACACTAACACTCAACCAGAACACTCAAAGACACAATCAGCCAGAACACTCACAGACACAATCAGCAAGCACACTCACAGACACAATCAGCCAGCACAGACACACTCAGCCAGCACACAATCACACTCAACCAGCACAAACTCCCTATTCACTACTCAGAGGGTCTAAAAGTTAAAAGTGCTCTAACGGATGCTGTTGTCATGACTTTTCCGCTGCCTGTTGGCTCTTCCTACGTGCGACAGATGCTGACAGTGGGGGTGGAGTCTTCCGATTGAGCACACCAAGAATGAAAAAAAAAAAAGGAATCGCTCTTAACCATACTTTGATATGATCGGGAGAGTAACGGCTGCGTTAAGCTCCCCTGTCAGATCAAAGACAATTAGATGAGTTAGGCAGCCGTGAGGCCCCCGTTAGCGTGAGGCCTTAGACGATTGCCTAACTTGCCACTGATGCCAGCAATAGGTTGGCATTACACGACTGGTTATTGTTCAGGGTCAATAGCTGACCCTAACCCTTTAATGTTATTGGATTACCTTTTCCATGTGATCTAGATGATACTTTCCTTTGGTTTGTCTTGACAGCTAGAGTCTGTACATATTGCGACTTGTATGTGACAGTCACCCAACAGAATGTATATTATGTTTCAACAAAGTACTATTTTCCCATCACCAGGCTTCCAATAAAAGTGGTTCTCAAATCAGAAGCTAAAGCCTGAATTTCGTTAACCCCTTAAGGACAGAGCCTTTGAAACATTTTTGTCCTTTCTGGACAATGGCTATTTTAACATTTCTGTGCTGTTTGTGTTTAGCAGTAATTTTCTTCTTCGTCATTTGCTGTACCCACACATATTATATATTGTTTTTATCGGGACAAAAAGGGCTTTCTATGGATGCCATATTTTTGATCATATCTTATCATATTATTAAAAAAAAAAAAAAAAATATGGTAAAAAAAAAAAAAATACACAAATTTCTTTGTTTTTATTTGAAACAACTTCTCCTCATCGACAATAGCGAACGAAAAAACATGCTAAATAGATTCTACTATTTCTCCTGAGTACAGGGATACCACCCATGCATAGGTTTGTTGGGTTGTTTGGGGGCTAAAATGCCAAATTTGTGAGGTGCAGTTTTTTGTTTTCCAACTTGAAATTTTTACATGCAGACAGCCTGCACCCATGTCCCATTTGGGACATATTTGAAACCAGCCAGTGTATTTTACCCCATCAACCCATATATTTTTTAAAAGTAGACACCCTAGGCTATCTCAAATGGTGGTATTTTAACACTTTCCATGCACTAATTCTACCACCAGCCTTTGTCAAAGTTTGTGGTAGTAATTTTTTTGTGTTTTTTTTTCACAAACCTTGTACTTCAGACATGAATTTACAGATTTTGGTATGTGTCACTGCCAAATAACACCCCAATAAGTGTTCAACAACATCTCTTGAGTACAGGGATACCACCCATGCATAGGTTTGTTGGGTTGTTTGGGGGGTAAAAGGCCAAATTTGGTAGGTGCAGTTTTTGGTTTTCCAAATTGAAATTTTGACATGCAGACCGCCTGCACCCATGTCCCATTTGGGACATATTTGAAACCAGCCAGTGTATTTTACCCCATCAACCCATATATTTTTTAAAAGTAGACACCCTACGCTATTTCAAATGGTGGTATTTTAACACTTTCCATGCACTAATTCTACCACCAGCCTTTGTCAAAGTTTGTGGTAGTAATATTTGTGTGTTTTTTTTTCACAAATATTGTATTTTAGACATAAATTCACAGATTTTGGTATGTGTCACTGCCAAACAATACCACAATATATGTTCAGCAACATCTCCCGAGCACAGGGATACCACCCATGCATAGCTTTGTCAGCTTTGTTGGGTGTTGAAAGGCTATATTTGAGAGGTGAGCTTTTTGATTTTCAAACTTGGAATTTGAACATGTAGAGCAAGGAAGGGGTTAATAGCTCTTATAAGAGCCTTTGTAGTACTGTACAAAAAAATTAACCCCTAAAAATGCACAGACAAGAAAAAAGGTTCTGCTGTGCAGTGATCAGTGGCAGGGAAGGGGTTAATACACTACACTATACAAAGGGTATGGCTTTTATAAAAGCCCTTGGGACTCACAATTTTTTTACATTTTATTTAATTTATTACAATTAAAAAATTGTTATACAGATCTGTCTCTTTCCCTCACTAAAACTCAAGTGAGGAGAGGGAGGCAGATCCATATGGGTCAGAACAATATTTACGAACCAGACGAATGGTGATGCTCATCTGAGAAATCACCAAACCACCTTTGCCACTGATCGGCTGTTACTGATCGCTATACACGCGTTCAGACAGCTTCAAAAGGAATACACGTAATCCCCTAGTGGGTATAACTAACCCCTAGCGAGTCTGACAAAAAAAATGCTGATAGCAAAAAAAAATCCTTCTGCGACTAGATTGCTCCATATGCGCTGCTTAGGCAGTGACCATATGCACTGCTTAGGCAGTGACCATATGTGCTGCTTAGGAAGTGATATACGGCAAGGAAGGGGTTAATAGCTCTTAAAAGAGCCTTTGATATACTGTAATAAATCAAAGTAAAAAAAAATAACCCCTAAAAAAATGCACAGACAGCAAAAAATGTGCTGCTGTGTAAGATCACTGCGTACACAGCGATCAATTGCAGGGAAGGGGTTAAATATTGGAAACGGCTTTTATAAAAGCCTTTGGGTCTCAATTCTATTAAATATATTATAATTAAAAACTTACATTATACAGCTCTGTCTCCCTCCCTCACTAAAACTCAAGTGAGAGGGAGGCAGATCTACACGGGTCAGATCAAATATTTACAAATATTGATCTAACCAGACGAATGGTGATGCTCATCTAAGCAAACGCCAACCCGCCTTTGTCACTTATCAGCTGTTACTGATCGCTATACATGCGGTCAGACAGCTAAAAAATTTTTTTTTACGTTAAACGTAGTCCCCTAGCGGGTATAATTAACATGTGACGGGTGTAATAAAAAAGTTAAAAAAAATTTAAAAATGCTTCTGCAGCAAGATTGCTGCATTTGCGTCAGATCGCTGCTTAGGCAGTGATCTACAGCAAGAAAGGGGTTAATCTCTCTTAAAAGAGCTTTTTTTTATACTGTAATGAATTACAGTAAAAAAAAAATGAACCCCTAAAAAATGCAGACAGCAAAAAATGTGCTGCTGTGTATGATCACTGCGTACACAGCGATCAATGGCAGGGAAGGGGTTAAATGGCTTTTATAAAAGCCCTTGGTGTTTAAAATTTTATTAAATATTTTTTTTATTATTTTATTTTATTTTTTACTTTATCTGATCTGTCTCTCTCCCTTACTATAACTAGTAAGGTGAGGGAGGCAGATCAATACTTGTCAAAGGCAATATTTGCTAATATTGCCTTTGACTGTATGGTAAGTGCTCATCAGAGCACTTACCATACATGCCTGCACACAGATCACATAGATCTGTTGTGCCGGCATCGATTGGCTCCCCCTAGAGGATCGGAAGTGAAATACTTTCACTTCCGATGCTCTTGCCATTAGAAGGGAGGCGTTCCCTTCTACTGAGCCGATGGGGTCGCTCAGGAGAGCGACCACCATCGGCTCTGGGGCAGCTGAAGGTGTTGTTAAGTGCCTCGCTAGCGAGGCACTTTAACAACACCGCAGATGCTTAGAAAGCGAACGATCGTTCGCTTTCTAAGCACATGTGTGCAGTGGGCGCAGCCATTTTTAAATGGCTGCTACGATCACTCCGTGGAGTGATCGTAGCGCGCCCCTGCACATTTGGGGGGTGTTGCACAATGCCTCTACCTAGAGGCATTGTAGCAACACCGTTAGAGTAAAGAAAGCGACCGCTGGTCGCTTTCTTTACTCCATTTAGTGCATGACGTGCCAGGCACGTCACCTGTCGGCAAGTCCTCGATTTGCCGTGACGTGCCTGGCACGTCATCTGTCGTTAAGGGGTTAAACAAAAACCTTTATTTGCTAATAGTTTAAGGGTTCAACCCTTGGTCTTCTCTTTCGAAAAAAACGTTGTATGTTGTTCCACAACCCCCCCAGCATCCGACTGCATTCTCCTCATCATAGTGTCCGACTTCTGCGCAGTTCGACTTGGCAGAGTGCACCGCATCAATTTCTTGGATTTCATCTTCTCCACTCATCTTTAAAAAAATTAGCTAATTAGAAAGTCACTAGTAATATCTGCTTCAGACGCCTCAACATATGCAAGTGAAGGAAATGTGTTGTTAGTTGGTGCTTTATATAGAGTACATATTACATTATGAGGTCAAGTGGGCGTGGCCCATATTATATTTTGAGGTCAAATGGATGTGGCCCATATTAGATTATTAGGTCAAATGGGTGTGGCCCATATTGCATTATCAGGTCAAATGGGTGTGGCCAATATTACCTTATGAGGTCCAGTGGGTGTGGCCCATATTACCTTATCAGGGAAAATGGATGTGTCCTATCTGAAAGCGTATGGCATACTAGTTTGCGCGTGGCCCACCCATGTCTGTGGAACTAATTGGAAGATTAAAAGCAAAACATATCTTCTTACTACTAAGCCAGAATTATTAAATGATTAAAACCAGCCAGTGCAAAGAGAAATGAATATCAGAAGTTACTCTGAGTGTGTGCACAAGAGTATAATACTGTACATGCACACAGATTGTACTGGTGTAATTAGAAGTATAAAAGGCCGTCCCAGTCGATGAAGTCAGTTTATAGAGCAACCAGGGGGCATTTGATCCCCTACACTACTTGCCGACCCTCCTGTGTAGTGGAGGGGTTTAATCTGCTAACAATCTATACATTTTCAGAATTGCAGCAAATGCATAAATCAGGGGGGAAAAAGTCTCTTAATATGCAAATGACCTGGGAAAAGTTTAATTTGCATATAAAACCACAGTTTATGTCATAAACCAGAGACACCGCAGACACATATAAGACACATTTTTCTCCTAATTTCCGCATTTACTTGTAGTTTTGCTACAATTCTCTATTTTATTCTCTATATGCACCGTAAAAAAAACACTGATTAGTTGGCAGAGTCCCTTTAATATGGCGCATACTATATGTTTAACCATCTATGATACAGTGGACAGGATTAGGTTTGGAGGCAGTGGACAGTTGTCTGCATTAATCCCTCCCTTCTTACCTGTTCTGCTGGGGAAACAGATCTTGGAGCGGATATGTCCTAAGGGGTCTGTTTCCCTATAAAGTTGATATTGGTGAAGTCACAACCTCTCTCACATGTTGGTTCTTCTTCCACAAACACGCTCCATGCAGTAATTCTTCTGACGTCTGGAGACTCTTTCAGGCAGAGGTCATCCATCTTCTTGATGGTCCTTTGAACAGGGCTCAAATAGTTTTTGTCTTGCGCAGTCTCTCTGTGGGAATAGGTATGCTCTCTGGTGCTCAAGGGCAGTGTAAAAAACGGGTGTTTCATAGCTGCTTTAGCAGTTATTCTCTCGTGGGAATCCCAAGTCAATATACGCTTGATGAGTTGCACCATTTTCTTCCGATCATAGTACTTGTCTATGACATCTGCGTCTGCGCAGTCCAAATCGGGATAGTGCTCCAATTCAATTTGGTCCAAGGATTTCAGCATGTACTCCCTCGTCTCTAACGGTATATACGCGTATCGTCACATCCGGTCGCTGTGATTTTATTTTCCCCGGCGGTAAAGGTAAGCTGCGCGGGGGGGGGGGGGGGGGGGGGGGATTGACGGCAGCACCGTTGTCACCCCCTCGGGTCTCTAGTTGGTCTTTCCTGAAATTTTCTTAGTCGCATCCCACATCATAAGCCATGGTCCACAGAGAGCTTCCAAAGCATCAGAGGGATCTCATTGTTAACATAACCGAGAGTCAGCTTCTACATACAGCAGCACTATCGGGAACTCTGCTCAACGGACCAGCTGGGTGAATCTGCTCCTTGTTTGTTTTTTATGCACTTTTTTATTGGATGCTGCCTTTTATTGGAAAGTTTTTTTATTATTCTACATGTAAGCTTCTACATTCCAGGGGGCTATTAAAGCTTTTGTACATTTGATATATTACATTATATTCCTTTGTCTGCTTTTTTCATCTATACCACCCTGACCCCTTGACGTACGAGCATTTTCAAGATCCCAGATAAGATTTGGGGGATTGTGGGAATCATAGTTCATCTGCCTGACACACCCAGAGCCACACTGCAGAGTGTGAGTATATTTCCAAGGGGGAGATATTCACTATACCACATTGTTTGGTCATTTCTACACATTGTTGTTTATTTGTTTTCTTTACATATGTATCCCCAGTTGGATTGCTACACCTATCACTGTTAAGTATTTTATATATATCTTTTTTGCGCAACACTTTACCACACATTTTTTTATGTGCTTTGTAGAGGGAATGCACTAGTGTTTGCTGCACTCTATCTATTGATTGATTCATTTTTCACTTAGCGCTTGTCACTTTTTTCTCCATTTTGCACTATTTTTTCCCTCACATGAAGAGCTGCTTACAACATAATGTCTATTTTTTAATTTCTTAAAAACTTTAGAAGCACTTTAGATGTCACTTCAGAGGACTCTACAGTTGTAGATCCCCCTGTGGACCATACTGATTCCATGGAACAATTATGTTCTGAATTGAAGAACCTTCTGACCAAAGAGATCAAATATAAATGTGAGATAGGTACTCTAGAGAGATATCTCAAAGAGAAAATTACCCCTAGAGGCCTACGTCTATTAAAACGCCCAACAAGTAATAGCGATAATCCAACTTTCCTTCTTTTCTGGGACAAAGTCCTGGAGGAGTGTACTAATAAACGTATGGAACTAATTATACGGTTTAGACGTGACGACCTCTCTAAGATTGATCATGACTTGAGAGACCTAGAGGGCAAAATAACACCTTTACTGCCCAATACTGGGTACGATAATTCTATTAATAAGATTACTACCAATCTTGAAAAATTAGAAAGAGAGATTATGGTGGTTAAAAAGAGGAAACTCATGAGAGATCAATTGAACTATAAAAATGATAAGGTTCTAAATTTCTCCAACAAATCAGTAGAACTTGGTAACACATTGACGGTACAACAGAATGCCTTTAAATATGATAATACCCCTGCTTTATTATATTATATCCCAAAAGACAGGCAATTTTCAGTGAGGCAAATGATACCCAGGAAAACCAATACTCTTCAGGTTATCCTAGCCAACAGCAATTTTGCAAAAAGAACCTTCAACAAAATTCAGATTATAACCCCCAGCGGAATTTTGACCATTATAAGCCTTATCAGTCAAATAGGTTTATACCCAAATATAGGCAAAATGAGGGCCATAGGTCAGAATGGCAATCTGCCAAAAGGACATTTAATAAGAATCAGATGCCACAGAACAACCCAAACCTTATTCCCCTTAAAAATCTTTTTGAAAATCTTACGCATTACTCTGAGGACAAGAACTCGCCCTCTTTTTTAGGTGAAGGCCGGAACCCATACAGGAAATGGAGATGGGAACAAAACTCCACAGCCTCACCTTACAAGAGATTGAGAAGCCCAGATAAAGAGGGAACAGGGCAGGCCTCAGAGTCCAAAAGAGAAAAAAGAGGGAGATGGTAAAACCCAATGGCATCTTCAATCTGAGTACATATGTTCTGAATCAAGATGAGATCAGGGTCCTGAATAGAGGCCTTAAATTTGCCCCTACTAAAGGTCTTAATAAATTTGAGACATACTTTGGTCTTCAAAAGTTTATTCGCAATATTTGTTTAAAAAAATTATTTGCAAAAAATCCTATATCTATCAATTCGAATAATCAAGATGATCCTTATACACACACTTCCTTGAAAGATAAATCAACATTCTTTCCAAGACATATGAAGTCTGATGAGATTAAAACATTTGAAAAGATGGTCACATATGAAATCAAAAAGAGAAAAAACCTTAATAAATTCCAGTACAATTTATCAAATACAGAATTACAGGCATTAAAATCTTTGCAGACTAATGTCGATTTGATCATCAAACCTGCAGATAAGGGAGGGGGTATAGTCCTGCTTAATAAAATCCAATATTGCACTGATATAGCCAGACAGCTTAATGATACGGAGACGTATAAGTTACTCAGCACCAATCCCACAAATCAGATAAAAATGAAACTTACTAAATTCCTAGATAGAGGACTCCTGTCTAATATCCTTACTAAAAAGGAACATCAATATCTTAATCCCACATGTCCCAAAGTACCTGTGTTTTATGTTTTACCTAAAAACACCTTACTAACCCCGCCGGGTAGACCGATAGTCTCAGGGGTGGGGGCCCTTGTCACGTTTATCTGAATACATTGATATTCTTCTTCAACCATATGTTATACGTACGTGGTCATACCTTAAAGACTCTATTAATCTAATTAAAGAACTAGAGGACTTTGAGTGGCAGGAACGTTATTTATTAGTTACGTGTGACGTAAGCTCCCTGTATACCATCATAGAACATCCAAAAGGCTGTGAAGCAGTTCGGTTCTTTTTGGAAAAGGCAGCAATTATGCCGGAGTCCCAAATTAATTTCATTCCTGAGGGTATCCTCCTCATACTGGAGAATAATTTCTTTTGGTATGAGGACAATTATTACCTACAGCTTAAAGGCACAGCCATGGGCACCAGGCTTGCCCCCAGTTATGCGAACCTCTTTATGGCATTTTGGGAGGAATCCTTTGTATTTGGCGCGCATGACTGGGTAGCAAACCTGGGGCTAAACAAACGGTACATTGACGATATGTTTTTTGTCTGGAAGGGCGATAGAGCATCCCTTCAATCCTTTTTAGAATTTTTAAACTCCAATACATGGGGTTTTAACTTGACAGCAGAATACAACAATATAAGTATTAATTTTCTTGATTTAGAATTATTCCCAGTTGGGAATTTAGTTAAGACTCGTACATTTTTAAAAAAAAAGTAGACACTAATAGCTACATAGAATCTGATAGTTGTCATTTTCTCCTATGGCTTCTGAATGTTCCAAAAAGCCAACTATGCAAACTTAGGAGGAACTGCAGCGATACTAGTGATTTCTATATACAGGCAGAACTTATCATGGAGCGTTTTGTGGAAAAAAAGTATGACGCTGCTACTATCAGTAAGGCAATTCAAGATGTGGGGTCTTTAGATAGACCATGGGTCGTCAACCTGGTCCCTACCGCCCACTAGTGGGCGTTTTGGGATTCCAGGTGGGCGGTAGGGACTTTGGAGGTTAAAACCACCTTTTGAGCAAGCGGTCGAGCGTGCACGCGAGCGCACGCGAGCGCACGCAAGCGCACGCGAGCGCACACATCAGGAAACCTACGTGCGCGAGAATGCGTGCGGTAGGATTTTCGGAAGCACACATCAATCAACCTCCAGGGACGGGCGGGAGCGAGCGCACGCAAATACGTGGGAAGAGGAAGGGGAGGAGTGGAAACTGATAGCAGGGACAGGCAGAAGCAGGCAGAAACGGAGCAGAGCAGTTGCAAAAGAAAAGTTATAGGCAGGAGAAAGAGAATTGTTGGCTAGTAATAATAAGTGGGCTAACTAGCTCAGCCTCACTTTTGTAGCTCAGGAAGGTAAAAGAAAGGAGATAAAAAGGAAAAGATAAAAAAAAATAAGAAAAAAAGGAAGAAAAATAGAGAAAAGGGGATAAAAAAAAGGAGGAGAGTAAGTGTTTAGTCTGGCTCATAAATTAAGTTTTGTTTTCTTATAAAATAAAAGAAAAAAATAAGTAAGGGAAGGAGAAAATAAAAAAAAAGGAAAAAGAGATCCTTAATATAGTGATATACTATAAGGAAGGTAAAGAAGCAGGCAGGAAAAGGAATTTCTTTTGATGGTGACTTGATGGTAAAAATTGGCACCTAATACAACATTGTTTTTGGTGTTAGTAATAAAAGGGAAAAGAGGAGGGAAAAAAGCACTGTGTGGAGTGCAGATCAAAACGTAAGAGTAAAAGTAGTTGTTAAATTGTGAAACAAATTTAGAACCCATGTCTGAAAAAAAGAAATATTCTCGTGGCTATTTACCAGAGTATCTGAAGATGGGTTTCATTGAATCTGTTACAAATAAACAGCTTCCAATGTGTTTACTGTGCCACAAGACATTATCTAATGAAGCAATGAAGCCAAGTCGATTGCGAGAACATCTTGCTACAAAGCATTCACAAGATAAAGATAAGCCCATTGAATATTTTCAAGAAATCTATAAAAGATTTCAAAATCGTTCAACAATTGCCACATCCTTTCAAAAACAACATGCAAAGAATGAGGATGGATTAACTGCAGCTTATCGTATATCACGCTTAATTGCAAAAAGTGGTAAAAGCCATAATATTGGAGAAACTTTGATAATACCCTCTATCAAAGAATTTATCTCAACAGTAATGCATCAGGATATACCTGAAGTTTTAAAAACATTGCCCCTTAGCGATAGCACAGTAAAGAGACGCATTGATGAAATGGCGGCTAATGTTGAAAATAAACTTATAGGTATTCTCCAAAATTCGTCATTTTCTATACAATTGGATGAGTCTGTCATTGCAGATAATAATGCTCTACTGATGACATATGTACGGTACCTTGATGAAAACAATACATTGCAAGAAGAAATGCTATTCACTGTCAATCTGATTACAGATACAAAAGGATTATCAATATTTAATGCTGTGAAATCATACTTTGCAAAAAACAATATACCCTTGAACAATATTGTTGCATGTGCTACTGATGGAGCACCATCAATGGTAGGCCGCTATCGTGGGTTTGTTGCTTACTTGAAGGAAGAAGTGCCAAACGTTTTGTGTATTCATTGTGTTGTGCACAGACAACATATTGTAGGAAAACATTTAAGTACAAGTCTCCATTCATCATTAAGTATTATAAGTAAAGCTGTAAATAAGATAAAATCTAATGCCAAGTGTGATAGAATGTTTCGACAGCTGTGCCAGGACAATAACGAGCAGTTTATTAGGTTACTTTTACATACAGAAGTTCGATGGCTCTCAAAGGGTACATGCTTGACTCGTTTTGTTGCATTATTTGATAGTGTCGTACAGTTTTTTGAAAGTGATAATGAGGCTGGTCTCTATGAACAGTTAAAAAACGTAAAGAATGATGCCTTTTATTTGGCAGACATTTTCAAGAGATTTAATGAAATTAATTTGCAGCTTCAAGGAGCCAATATAACTCTTATAAGTTGCAAAAATATTGTGTCATTATTTATCGAAAAGCTTGATCTTCTCCGTCATAATATTTTCAAGAGAGAATTTCATCAGTTTCCTGAATTGTCCTCTATAAACAATGATGTAACTCCGAGGGATATTGAAAGGTTCAGTAGCCACCTCAAGGAACTCAAATTGGATATGGAAAAACGATTTCAAGATATTTTGAACTTAAAGGTGCATGACTGGATGATAAATCCTTTTACAGCAAATGTTGCTGAAGTTGATATAACTTGCCAAGAAGAACTATTAGAACTTAAATATGATGAAGAGAGTAAATGTAATTTTGGCAGTGGTGGATACCAAAAACTCTGGCAAAATAAAAAAATGCCTGCGTTATATCCAAATATGTGGAAAATGATGTTCAATTTATTGATACCTTTCCCTACCACATATCTTGTAGAATCAGGCTTTAGTGCTGTTAATCATATTATGAGCAAACAGAGAAACCGTCTGAATATCACTGAAAGAGGAGACCTTCGTTTGTTCCTTACGAAAATCGAACCAGATTTCAAATATTTAGTCTCGCAGCATCAGCCTCAAGGATCTCACTAGTAAAGCTTTCAATTTACTTTATTGTTTTCTAATTAAACTTTATAAAGTTAAAAACATTATAAACATGCATTAAGTAGAAATAAAAAGATAAATGTACGTACATTTATTTTTTTTAAAACACCCTCCTTTCTAAAAAAAAAATTCCGCGCTTGCGCGAAAACTGGTGGGCGGTAAGGAAATTTTTCCATCAAGAAAGATGCATTAGTGGGCGGTAGGTAGAAAAAGGTTGACTACCACTGAGATAGACAGTTACTTTTAAATAAAAACAATTTGAATAATACCAATTCATCTCATATAGATATCCCATTTATATTTAAATTTAGTGGAAATAATACATTTATGAAAAATATTCTTAACAAATATTGGCCTATCCTTATACAGGACCCTGGTCTCCACTCTCTTTTAGGTCTTCAACCACGTATTATTTATAAAGGGGTCCCGAACATTAAAAGTCACCTCAGACACAGTTTTCTTAATACTAATAAGACAAGAACGCATGAGAATAACGCCTTTGGCGACCCAGACTGTTTCTATAGATGTAGAGTATGCCAGGCATGTAGGGAAACCAGTAAGACACAAGATAGAACTCTACGGATTTTTAAAACCCCCCATAATAATAAAAAGATATACAAGCTTAGAGAGGTGATCACTTGTGAATCCAGTGGGGTTATTTACATGATGGGCTCCATTATGTGGGAACGACTACAAGATCTTTAAAATTTCGGATAGGTGAGCATATAAAAAATATAAGAAAAGGTTACGATAAACATACGGTGTCTCACCATTTTTCTACCACTCATAACAAAGACCCTGCTTATTTAAAGTTCATGGTTTGAATGCAGACTTTGAGCTTTGCCATTTCCTTTAAGGGCATTCTGCTGGTATCCCTATACTACATTTTCAGGGGTATATATCTTTTTTAAAGAAGGGGGGGTGTATATCCCTTTAAAATCTAGCTTAATATTATATTTATATATCAGTGAATATGAATTGCATTTTACTTGTATGGGCTGGACTATAATGCAATATCCACAATAACAGGTCTGATATGTGCTGTTATATTTTTTTACATTTTATTATATTATGTTTTATTTGTCAACAACATACTTTATGGATTATATCTGTAGAATGAATATTAATATTGTTTTTATGCTATTGGACCCTCAAATACTGATACGTTTTTTCCCCTTTTTTATTTTCTTCTCTTATCCCCCTGTATAACGGAGACGCTATTTTACATAATAATGGGCGTCACATAGCCGTTTCTACGGCAACTGTAAACGGAACTTCTGTTATAAACTGGGATTCCTCCATCTGGACGTCACTGCTCTGAAAAAGCCCCTATAGGGTGAAACGTGTCGTGAGATTTGTGACGTCCCAGCGAGATTTGATACCAGGAAGCGTTTTTCACCCGACAGACTACAACGGCGTCTGTCCAACATTACCGAGAGTTGGCTTCTACATACAGCATCACTATCGGGAACTCTGCTCAACGGACCAGCTGGGTGAATCTGCTCCTTGTTTGTTTTTTATGCACTTTTTCATTGGATGCTGCCTTTTATTGGATATTGTTTTTTATTATTCTACATGTAAGCTTCTACATTCCGGGGGGCTATGAAAGCTTTTTTACATTTGATATATTACATTATATTCCTCTGTCTGCTTTTTTCATCTATACCACAGTGACCCCTTGACTTACGAGCATTTTCAAGTCCCAGATAAGATTTGGGGGAATCATAGTTCATCTGCCTGACACACCCAGAGCTGGTTCTTTAGGCTCTGCAGAGTGTGAGTTTATTTCCAAGGGGGAGATATTCCACATTGTTTGGTCATTTCTACACATTGTTGTTTATTTGTTTTCTTTACATATGTATCCCCAATTGGATTGCTACACCTATAACTGTTAAGTATTTTATATATATCTTGACCAAGGTATACCTGATAATACATTCCCCCCACCAATAAAGAGACAGACAACTGAGTGGCTAGAAAGGTCGCAGTCTTTATTGAAATGCTGCAACATAAATTGACAGCTAAAATATAGCTGAAATAAGTAACTAATATTACTGTAAACCAAATATGGTTAAAACTTTATAAATAAATAAATAACCGGGCATGTACAATTATATATATATACAAACATTATATACATATACATATATACCAACCAACACATGCTTTTATAACCATAAATATAAACAACATGAAACAATACTACTGAACCTTAGCGGTAGCGTGTGCCTTATCCTAGACCATCTAGGATCAGGACCCCGAGAATCTGGCGCAGGCGTACCACATGACTCACGGCTACTGACGTCCCTGTTTGCACAGTAGCCATGCCTCACTCCCCAGGGACAAGCCCATGGGGAGCCCGTGCAGCTAGCTTCCCACAGCTACTGCCCAACCGGGTTGGCCATACCCCAGATGACCAACCCCCTGCACAAGCGCCAAACCTCGGGGACCCCCGCTGCCACTTCCTTCTTCGTCACCTAGGGATGGGAGGGAGGGAACTTGTCATTTTACTTTAAACAGGAAATCATTCCTGTAAATCCTGCAATATATAGCCTAAGGCCATCCCCTCTATCCACTCATTGCCACCCCCCTGCCATGCCCTTATTGGGCTCTTGGCTTAACTGACAGGTGAGGGAAATGACAGGAAACCTTTGTCATGATGGCCTTACATATATTGCATTATTCCAGGCCAGAACTTGACCAAGGTATACCTGATAATACATTCCCCCCACCAATAAAGAGACAGACAACTGACTGGCTAGAAAGGTCGCAGTCTTTATTGAAATGCTGCAACATAAATTGACAGCTAAAATATAGCTGAAATAAGTAACTAATATTACTGTAAACCAAATATGGTTAAAACTTTATAAATAAATTAATAACCGGGCATATACAATTATATATATATACAAACATTATATACATATACATATATACCAACCAACACATGCTTTTATAACCATAAATATAAACAACATGAAACAATACTACTGAACCTTAGCGGTAGCGTGTGCCTTATCCTAGACCATCTAGGATCAGGACCCCGAGAATCTGGCGCAGGCGTACCACATGACTCACGGCTACTGACGTCCCTGTTTGCACAGTAGCCATGCCTCACTCCCCAGGGACAAGCCCATGGGGAGCCCGTGCAGCTAGCTTCCCACAGCTACTGCCCAACCGGGTTGGCCATACCCCAGATGACCAACCCCCTGCACAAGCGCCAAACCTCGGGGACCCCCGCCATGGCCAATACGCGTGAACCCTTACGCGTATAGGCTCCTCCAAACAGCTACCGCTTTCTCCAAACTGGTCTGGATCGCCAGGTTCCAAACATCCAGACCCACAGGGTTAAGATGGACCCCATCTCTCCTATATAAGGAAGCATCGGTCCCGTTAAGGTCAAGATGCCGAGCTACAATACCATTATTAAACACCACAAAACGAGAGATGGTTCAGTTTCGTTTTTTACGAGCACGTTCAATGCCCTGAAGACTCTTCGCTCCACGCCATGACATCCTGGACACCATGTTAGCCCAAACGATAATCAACTCGGGATATTGGAGCCACAGTCGAAGCATGTCCACTCTCATATGACATATCAACTCCCTCAACGGAATGGAGCAGAGGTAATTGCCACCCAGATGTAGAACCAACACCTGAGGTGGGCCCCACCTGGCTACTGATTGGGATATCAGCTGCGGCATGGCAGCCTATCGTAATCCCCTTACGCCTATCGAACGCACTTAGACTCCCACAGGACCTAGGCCCAAATGCTCGCCGTTGGGGCGTAATTCAGCCCTCTTGGCTGCCCAAAATTGAATGAATGCCCTAGTATCCAAGCTCTGCAACTCTAGCAACCTGCAAATGAATAATATATCTCTCCGCCAGCCTTTATTTTCTCTTTTTTTTTTTTTTTATTATTTTTTTCATATTTTTTATTGCACTACTAGACAAAATTCAGACTAGGTGTGTTCCAATTTACGTATGAAATCTAGACGATTCACACCGCCCAATTAATTTCACCACCTCATCCCCTAATCCCCAGCATGCTGCGTCAGTGGCCGCCCCTATCCTAAATGAATGAGACCCAAACAGCGGTGGTTGCAAACCGAGCGCCAAGACACAGAGCTGACCCGACGCTGGGCAGAAACAAAGTGTGGCAGCCCGGTGGGCGTGCCTGGAGAAACTGACTAAAGCAAAATACTGGGCATGCAATATGACCAGGTAAAGCCACCATAGTGACTTTCAAACCACCCACACTGGTCTGTTTTGGACTTACGAATCATTGTACATATACTATCCTGTGCGCTTTGGACATCCTCCAACAAAATACCCCCGTGCCTGTTCTTTGTGGGGGAAACAAGTTTGCTGATTCTGAAGGCACCAACAAAAGCCCAGGAGAATGCCATGCTAAACAACGGAACCGCGCAACTTGACCTACAAATGGATGCCGAACTTGTGAGCAAGCGCAATAATAACTGATATGTCACTAGGTGCCCTGTTTTGGCCTGTTTATATCCCCTCCTATACCCCTTCAACGCCATTTTAACTAAAAACTCTTTGGACAAATCAGGAACTGAATTTAAACCAGGCCACTATTGCAGACATTGTCCTATTAATGGCCGGCACAGTAATGGTGTCTGCAAACATTTGTCCGTTAAACCATAACCGAATAATGCTGACCCATCCACATCCAACGGACTGCCTGCAAATAGTAGGAAGGAACGCCACTGTTCCCACGCCTTTTTATACGCGGCCCATGTAGCAGGTCCCAGAGATGGTGTATCAAAAAACTATTTTCCGTCCGCGATTTTCCAAATCCATTGGGGGACGGGAGTGGTTTCTCCGTCCATCCCGGGCACCAACAACCGGAACTGCTCCCCTTGATGCTGGGATAAAGAGTCAGCCACATCCTTCTGTATCCCGGGAACATGCACGACTTGCTCCAGAAAAGTCCTCCGTAGACAAATAAGGACCAGCTCCCTCAACAGGCGTATCACCGGGGGGGATGCAGCCGCCCCGTTGTTAATGGCTTGCACCACCCCCAAGCTGTCGCACCAAAACCTGACCTTCATGTTTTCCAACTGATGGCCCCATACTATCACTGAGACTATGATCGGGAATAGCTCCAGAAAGGCCAAGATTTTTGTTAGATCAGACTGGAAAAAATGCCGAGGCCAAGAATCCCAACACCATTTGTGTTCGAAATTGGCCCCAAAACCCACCGCCCCAGAGGCGTCTGTCCAAAGATTCAATTCCTTGTTGGTAACTGCCCTATCAGGGATCAATGACCTCCCATTAAATGTCCTAAGGAAAGAATCCCCAACCGCTAGGTCAGCCCTATGCTCATCCGTCAGTCGTATGTAATCATGCGGCGCCCCCACCCCTACTGTCGCTAGCGACAAACGCCTGCAAAAATTCTGCCTATAGGGATGATCCTGCAAGCAAAATTTAGCTTACCCAGAAGAGACTACAGTTGTCTAAGCTGTACTTTACGCGCTCTTTTAACAGCCGGCACAACCCTACGAGGTCAACCACTTTATCAAGGGGAAGGCGGCATTCCGTGGACATTCTATCCCCAAAAACGTTATGTGGTAGCTGGACCCACTGTCTTGTCGCTAGCCAATGGGACCCAAAATTGCTGCATCGCATTCTAAATGGTGCGCAGTAGCATAAGGCACAAGGAGAAGTCGGGTGGGCCAACACACAAAAAATCATCCAAGTAATGAATGACAGATGCCGCACCCGACTCCTCCCTGATCACCCATTCTAAAATTGAAATAAACATCTCGAACAGTGAGCATGATATCGCACATACCATTGGCAAACATTTGTCAACATAAATGCCACCTTCCCACTGACAACCCAGTAAATAAAAACAAGAAGGGTGTACCGATAAAAGCCTAAAGGCCGCCTCTATGTCAGTTTTTGCCATGAATTCGCCCTGACCCATCCTGCGCACCCATCGGGTTGCCTGATAAAAAGAGGTGTATGACACTTTGCAAAGTTCATCGTCAATTCCGTCATTCACAGACCTGCCCCTTGCGAAGGACAGATGGTGGATAAGGCAGAACTTGCTCTGTTCCTTTTTGGGTACCACTCCAAGGGGAGATATACGCAATCCAGGAATTGGGAAGGACGAAAATAGGCCATTCATCCTGACCAACAATACCTCTTTTTGCAAGCTGTCAAACACCACTTCAGGAAATGCGCAGCTGATGTAGAAAATTTCGGAACAGGTAAAACCGAGTCGAGTTTTGCTGCGATAACAAAACCGTACAAGAAACCAGCCAGCAGCAAGGCAGCTGCCTCCTATTGAGCCAAGAGACCATTGGCTTTACGGCCTCTGGTGTCGTCCCCTTTCCCACCAGATGGGTTAAAAGAACCCCCTTTTTCTTGGTGTCGCCGTTTAAAGCATTTGAAGGCTAGGTGGCCTCCCCTACAACCGGAGCAGTCATGCTTAAATTTGCATGAACCGCCCCTCTTGCAAGTAGAGTCGTTAAATTGCCAGCATGCGCCCTTTTTTGTTGCCGAGGCCGAAGGTCCTTAATCAGGTTGACCTGCGGCTACTGCCAAATTGCGCCCGGGAGCCATGACCCTGAGCCATATCACAATGTCCTTGTGGTGCCACTGAGTGGACTTGCGAACCGCTAAGCGTTGACGAAACAGTTCGTCGTATCTAAGCCAAGCTTGTCCCCAATACACCCTATACGCTTCGTGGATGGAGTCCATGTAGCAAAACAAACCCGTGCATTGCTCTGGGTTTGTTACACCAATCACCCCAGCCAAGATCGCAAAGGCTTGCAGCCAATTTGAGAAAGTCCGAGGGATGAGGCGGTCCCGCCTCTTCTCCTCGTCTTCCTTCTTATGATCATTTGGCTTGGAAACTTCATCAAGATTACATTTCTCTAGGGGGAGCAGGGAGAATGTTTCAACAAACTCGCCCTTACCAATCTTTTTCCTCACTTCTTGCATTAGGTGCGCACCCACGGGGCCCTCGTAGCAAGCAAAATATATATATATATATATATATATATATATATATATATATGTCCCCCTGCCAGTGTCCGATAATCGGACCGTGTCTTTCCTTTTCCACCTGTATCTTTTTGGGATGTGTCCGCGGCCGGGACGGACAACCCCATGACAGCCGGTGTGGCGGGCAACGTTGGTTCCCAACGACCACAGCAGATGTCACACCTACTTCTTTACTGACTTGGGGAACACCCGGGACCTGTGCCGCACGAGAAGCTGTGGACGCATAAGCACCCCATACCTGTGTCAGGGGGAGGGGGCCTGTCAATGAACTTGCCTCCACCACTTTTAGCATATCCTTCAGCTCTCCCACCAGTTGGGAAAGTATAAGGGACTCCCTCTGAGGTGTGTGCAAAGTCCCCACCCCTTTCACCCCCCCAACTGAATCTCTCCCCACTATAGTGTGTTGCATTTGAGTGTCGTGCGCTGATTGTGAGATAGTAAAAGGGTAAATATGAGACTCACCACCGGACAAGCCCCTGACCTGCATAACTGCCGTGGGTGGTGGAACAGGAGAAGCCCTCGGAGACTGCGAGCACAGCAACGGGCTGACATCGGATGATCCTCCCCTGTGGTTCCGGACCGGATGCAAGGGAACTGTGGACCTGGCTGAAGACTCCCTTGATGAGTGCTGCCTGGACAGACTCGTGCCAGCAACTTCTCCTCTTCTTCTTGAGTTGCTGCGCTGTCGTGGGTTAATGGACCTGTAAAAGGCAGCTGGCCTGTTTCTCCTCTTTGTCCCCTGTGCACTGCTGCTCTGCATGTCACCTCTGCTTCCACCCCTCTGTAGAGTAGGGGAATCCTCGCCTGATGAATCCTTTTCAGCATGATGCCTGCTGCTGCCAGGCTGTGGATACCTGCACCCTGCACTACTATAACCACGGGCTTCGCTGGCATCCCCATACCGAGAGGCCACATGGTGGGATAATGCCTGCCTAGCCACTGCTCTCCTGTCATAGTGAGAGGCAGCTGATACTAATGCAGGGGGAGAGGGAGAAGGAGACATCGGATGATCCTCCCCTGCGGTGCCGGACCAGTTGCAAGGGAACTGTGGACCTGGCTGAAGACTCCCTTGATGAGCGCCGCCTGGACCGACTCGTGCCAGCAACTTCTCCTCTTCTTCTTGAGTTGCTGCGCTGTCGTGGGTTAATGGACCTGTAGAGAGGCAGCTGGCCTGTTTCTCCTCTTTGTCCCCTGTGCACTGCTGCCCTGCATGTCACCTCTGCTTCCACCCCTCTGTAGAGTAGGGGAATCCTCGCCTGATGAATCCTCTTCAGCATGATGCCTGCTGCTGCCAGGCTGTGGGGACCTGCGCCCTGCACTACTATAACCACGGGCTTCCCTGGCATCCCCATACCGAGAGGCCACGTGGTGGGATAATGCCTGCCTAGCTGCTGCTCTCCTGTCATAGTGAGAGGCAGCTGATACTAATGCAGGGGGAGAAGGAGAAGGAGACTGCACATGAGGCCTGCTCACCATGCAGCTCTGTCTTCTCCTCTCCCTGCTAGCAGGCAGGCTGGAGTGGGGGAATAACCATGATTTTACCCTGCTGCATCATGGCTAAAGTGGGCTGGGGGTCTGGAGGGCCTAGCTCTAATAGACCTAATAGGGGCATTAGTTAAAGCTGGTGTGAGGCTGGACACAGCCAATCTGGACCATGGATGGAAGCAGCAGTCCTGTGCTGGGCCAGGAGGGCTTCCATATCAGCAGGTAAGGAACTTGTCATTTTACTTTAAACAGGAAATCATTCCTGTAAATCCTGCAATATATAGCCTAAGGCCATCCCCTCTATCCACTCATTGCCACCCCCCTGCCATGCCCTTATTGGGCTCTTGGCTTAACTGACAGGTGAGGGAAATGACAGGAAACCTTTGTCATGATGGCCTTACATATATTGCATTATTCCAGGCCAGAACTTTTTTGCGCAACACTTTACCACACATTTATTTTTTATTTTTATGTGCTTTGTAGAGGGAATGTACTAGTGTTTGCTGCACTCTATCTATTGATTGATTCATTTTTCACTTAGCGCTTGTCACTTTTTTCTCCATTAAAGTGAAATACACACACTCTCACTCACACTGACATACACACACACTCACTCACACTGACATACACACACACTCACTCACACTGACATACACACACACTCACTCACACTGACATACACACACACTCACTCACACTGACATACACACACACTCACTCACACTGACATACACACACTCACTCACACTGACATACACACACTCACTCACACTGACATAAACACACACTCACTCACACTGACATACACACACTGTCTAACTGTTTATCTTACCTGCTCAGAGCTGCAGGCATCTCTGTGCTTTGAGCTCCTCGTGTGAAGGAGGGACTTAGCCAATCACGGGAGACTTCTGAACTCTCAGCCAAACAGAAGATTATAGGGCCGGCCCTGCTTATATACCAGAAGTTTTAAGCTCTGAAAAGAGGGACAGTAGAGGAGAAAAGAAGAACAGTGGGTTTTGGAGGTAAAATAGCGACTGTCTCTCCTAAATATGGACACTTGGCAGCTATGCAACTATGCAGGTTTAATGATGGTGTGGACAGCATTTCCCAATAGTTTCAGTGCACTAAGGACAATTCAGTAAATATAAATGATTATTGATTCTCTGGGAACAAGTCACTAATGTTTGTCTAGAGGCTTCTACGTCCCTTCTAAATGCCCCCCTCATTTCTTTCCCCCTTTATTTCCCCACTCCTGCCATCTCTTTCCCTTTCTGTATTATATTCCCTCACCCCTACCATTTCTTTCCCCCTTGTATGTCTTGTATTCCCCCAACCCTGCAATCTCTTTCCTTCTTATATGTCTTATATTTTCCCACCCAATAACCTCTTTCCCTTTGTATGTTTCCTATCCCCACCCCATTCCCATTTCATTGTATGCATGTATTTTCTCCCCCCAGTAAGCTGTCATCTCCATTCCATTAGTTGTATTTTCTCCCGTATGCCTGACCGTTATTTTATTCCGTTGATTATTTTCTCCTTTACCTTTACCTTTTCTTTTCCTTTCCTTTTTTGTTTGAATTCCCCCAGCCCATAATCCGTGTGTCACCTCTTTTCAATTATCATTATGATTACCTTTTGTTGTGAAGGAAGGGCAGTGGCTCAGCATTGACGTCCGTCTGCTCAGCATGTGAAGCGGTGACGGTGCTGCTGTAGTGATGATGAACTGCCACTGAGCGAAGCTGATGTCGCTTGTTGACGTCATCAACGCCGGCAGGCTTTTTAAAAAATATTTTTAAAGGGCACGTGAAAATATCCAGGCCCCCCCCCTTGCGGACGTCCATGCTGCTGCCACCAGATGCACTAGAGCTGCCTGAACTGATTTATTTACTTTTTGAGGAGGAGCTAATGTAGGCCATGGGATCCGAATCCGTTATGGGTCTTGAGATTATACCGGACCTGGAAATAGCTGATTGTAACTATTGAACATCAATTCATATTTTTTGTATATGGGTTCATATGTATTAACAATGTTCTCTATCACTTTACTAGCATCTTCTGCTGTGTCCCCTCAACCCCCAGCAAGTGATGATGGGACCCCATGGCCTGCAGCCACACTTCATCTGGCAGCTTCTCCTCGGGATACACTTACAAGAGGAAGTGGCTCAACCAGTGGGCTGAACAGCATGTAGTGTTGAGACATCCCTATAGAGCCAATTCTCCTGAGGAAGCTGAGACAGCTCTTGGCGAAATGTGTAGAGAGGCTATTTATCTTCTGAACCCTGCTTTGGACTTTTTGAAGACTTTGTTTCCATTTTTATTTTATGCTGTTCAGCCCACTTGTTGGGCCCCTTCATTTTGTAAGTTGCTGCAATAAAGGAGGTTTTTTGGTAAGTTAGGCAGTTACAATGCCCCTCTTAGCGCAATGCCTTAGGCGGCTGCCTAGCTTTCCTAATTAGAGAGCCTCTGTGCGCGATCGCGAGGCTCCGCCCCCACTGTCACCATTCGACGCACTTAGGAAGAGCTACAGGTAGCGCAGAAGCCATCACAACATGGTATGTAAGATCCTCTCCTTCTGGCTGATAGTGGTGAGTCTGTTCTGGTTGAGTGTGTCTGTGAGTAAATGTGTACTGGCTGAGTGTGTCTGTGAGTGGATGTGTGCTGGCTGAGTGTGTCTGTGAGTGAATGTGTGCTGGCTGAGTGTGTGAGTCTGTTCTGGCTGAGTGTGTCTGTGAGTGAATGTGTGCTGGTTGAGTATGTCTGAGTCTGTTTTGGCTGAGCGTGTCTGCGAGTCAGTTCTGGCTAAGTGTGTCTGTGAGTCTGTGCTGGGTGAGTGTGTCTGTGAGTCTGTGCTGACTGAGTGTTCATGTGTGAGTGAATGTGTGCTGGCTGAGTGTCTGTCTTGTTTTTCAGGTATATCCACACCTCACACACTTGCACAAGTAAGAGTTTTACATATGTTGCATTGTAAATCAATACTTTGGAAGTGAAATGGTTCATCACTACACATTAAATGAGGAGGTACACATACCATACCAGTTGTTGCTGAAGATGAATATCCAGTGATGTGATGCCAGCATAGAGCTGACATTAATGACTGGTATTGTTCTTGATCATCAGCTGTTATGTAATCACACATGCAGATGTCCATGGGTGGAGGATTATAGTCGTTGCTTTAGTTAAATGAGTGGGAGGTATGGAAATGGTTCAGTTATGGATAATTACACGATGGGAAGATAAAGATGTGACCTGTAGAAGAGTGAAGTCACCCAACCAACATGGAAGCAGATCATCTGCAATAATTGAATTGTATGCTAGCAAGATCACACAGCAAAGATATAATTTCCACAGTAAGTCCTGTGTATGTTAGGTAGATTTTAGATTTTAAATAGGTAACTGTCAGTTTTGTGAACACTACAAGGTTACTTTTGAGATTGTATATTTGCATTGATGTGCTTGTCCATCATCAGTGTTGTGGTCTCAGGACCCCTCTGATGAGCGCAGACTCCCCTTGCTGCCGTCCAGCACGACTGCCGGGACTTCTATGATGAAGCCGGGTCCTTCCGGCTTCATCATAAAAGTCCCGGCGGAAGTGCCGGGCAGCAGCGGAGGATGTGTTCTATTGTGCAGACATCCACCGCTGCCCCGCTAGCCACCAGGAGAATCGGGCAGCCGGGGGATGTCTGCACGATACTGCAGACATCCTCCATGCTGCCCGACACTGCGTCTATTATGACAGACCGGCTGCCCCCACTAGCCACCAGGGAGCAAAAAACAGGGGAGGGGGAAGGGGGAGAGAAAGACGAGGGGGGGTGCAGAGAAAGACGAGGGGGGGGCAGAGAAAGACAAAGGGAGGGGGCAGAGAAAGACAAGGGGAGGGGGCAGAGAAAGACAAGGGGAGGGGGGGCAGAGAAAGACAAGGGGAGGGAGGGGGAGAGAAAGACAAGGGGGGAGAGAGAGAGAAAAGTTTGGGGGGAGAGAGACAACGCAGGGGGGGTGGAGAGAGGCAGCATTGGCACAAGAAATACAAGAAATGCATTTGTTTAATATCATTTTTATTGAATATTAAAAAGTAATTTACATGTTAATATATGCAAGTTAAACTTTTTTCCTATAGGGTAGTCTTATATTCAGGCTTTTAGTTTTTTTCCTAAAGGAATATCCAAAGTTTGGGGGATCGTCTCATAATCAGGGTCGTCTTATATTCGAACAAATATGGTATATACATATCTTAGCACATGGGTACACCTTCCCTTTTATTGTGGTCATTCATTGTTGCACTTGCACGCCACTCCTATATTGAAGCCGGTCCTCTTACAAGCCCCTCCCACACATTCCTGATAAATCCTTCTATTTATCAACCTTTTTTATTTTAATTCTACCATACTGAAAAGGTAAATAAATAAACTATATTTTAAAAAATACAGCACGGTATTAAATGTTTTTAAGATATACCCCATCACGAACACTTCACAACCAGAATAACTTAGCTCTTAGGTAAAACGGGGTGGAAGCCCAAGAAAGGCCTCGAATTTTCCTTACGGAACTGTCAAGACAAAATTTTAGATACCTTGGGACCTTTAAAAAAAATCTTCGCCATCGCCGGAGGGACACCAGTTGATACTGGTATTCTTAGAGGCTGGATTCTGTGCAGACTTTTATGGCCCTGGACAAGACCCAAACTAATATGAGGAAATTCTTTAGCCCTAAGGTTGTCCCAGGGGCTGGCAGCCCTAGAGGTTACCTGTCTGGCTGCAACCCCAGAGCTCCATTCCATTGGCCTACTTTTCATGAGGTCAGAACGACCATGGTTCCCTTTTTTCCACAAAGATGGCATCCCTTGCAGACCCGTTAATTCAGAGGAGTGCTCCCACTTAAAGGTTGGGGGCAGGATCCACTCTTTCTACAGAACGTGCTGCGGGATTACAGCAGACCCTTCAGTTCTGCAGACGGTGAAAGGGTATCACATAGAGTTTTGGGCAAGACCAGTCCAAATAGTTATGCTGAATGTGATCAAGTTCACCCCTCAAGATCAGATTTTAGTGGACCAAGAGTTTCAGGCTTTGTTCACCAAAGGGGCTATTGTTCAGGTATTCACTCAGTCAAGAGGTTTTATGAGAAATATTTTCTTGGTACCAAAAAAGGGCGGTGGCTCTCGCCCGGTGATCATTCACTGAATGCTTTCATAAAATAGCAACATTTCAAAATGGAAGGCATTCCCTGTCTGCATGACCTTCTCCTGTTTGGGGACTGGATGGTCAAAATAGACCTCCAGGATGCATATCTTACAGTCCCCATTGCTGTAGAACACCAAGTCTTCCTTCAGTTCGAATGGAGAACCGAGAGATTGCACTTTAGCTGTTAGCGGTTTGGTCTCTCCTCAGCCCCCTGTTGTTTCACCAAACTTCTGAAACCGGTTGTGGGCTACTGAAGAAGGAAAAGTGTGAGATTGATCATTTACTTAGACGATATACTGATCATGTCCCAAAGGATAGATGTCCTAAAACTCCATCTTTCATGGACTTTAGACCTCATTCAAAGTCTAGGTTTCTTGATAAACTGGAACAATCGGTACAAAGACTGGAATTCTTGGGATTCGACTTGGACCCCACTCTCGGTTCCCTTCACCTTCCCGCAACAAAGATCAAATCGATCAAGTAGGAGATCCGACAGGTTCTCAAGTTTCCTTATCCCACGATTCGTTACTTAGCACGGGTGATAGGCCTGTTATCGGCCTCAATTCAAGCAATTATTCCTGGCCTGTTACACTACCGTTCCCTTTAAAGACTAAATAGTTGGTTGTTACATCAAGGGTTTTCATCCGATCACACGGTTCCTTTAGATCTAGAAGCAAGAGAGGAACTCTCCTGGTGGCTCCATCACATGGAAGCCTGGAATGGAAGAGCAATCTTCAGCGTGTCCCTGGATCTGGTGATAGAGTCTGACGTGAGCTTACTCGACTGGGGTGCACACTGCGGAGGATCCTCTACGAGGGGGAGATGGTCAATGCCTTGGAGTTACTGGTGGGTAGCAGTTTGAAGTTTCACGCGAGGTATGACGAACTGTTCTGTCCTGTTATGTATGGACAACACTTCTGTGGTGCGTTATGTAAATCATCTGGGCAGAACAAAATCGTAAATGCTTTCAGAACTGGCTCTGGAAATGTGGCAAACCTGCCTGGTCCACAACATATCCAATACAAGCCACCCACATCCCGGGGCTGTTGAATTCAGTAGCAGATTGGCATTCGCGACACCTCAGAGACTCCAGCGATTGGAGACGGATCCAGAGGGGGGCTCCTCATCCACTCCTTTAATTAGGTCAACTTCAATTGTTGGCATGGTTGATTTCCATGGACCCTGGCATATCTCAGACGTTCCACAGGAAACTCTGGCACTCCTGGCGAGGGCTTAGTCGCCAGGTACTAGATGATCCTACGATCATGCCTGGAGTGCATGGGCTAATTGGTGCATGTAATAGCGTATGGATCCCGTATCTGATTTTTGACTCGTTTGTGCACTTTGGGACGGTAACTTGGTCCTTTGCCTCTTTCAAAGATGTGCACATAATGAAGATTTGTCTTTAAAACAGTTGTCTGTGAAATTAGTCATGTTGTGTTGCCTGATATCATATAAGCGAGTTTCGGATGTCAGAGCACTGGACATCACATCTCATCATTTACCCCAGAGGGAGTGTCGTTTGACATCTCAAGACACACTAAGACTTCCATTAAATCAGTATTTTACCCTTTGTTTCCCATTCATCCACAGTTGTGTACTGTTCTTTGCCTCAAAGAATATGAGGCCAGGACACTTGCTTTCAGGAGCTCTTTGCATTCTGAGTTATTCTTGGCCATCCATAAACCACATAAACCAGTTGCTACTACATCTTTGGCTAGATGGGTCAAGTAGGTTCTTCAGGAAGCTGGAGTAGACATTAGTATCTTTGGTCTTCATTCAATTAGGGTGGCAATGGCTTCTGAAGCTACGACTTTAGGTTCTCGATTAGAAGACATTCTTAAAGCAGCGAATTGATTGAGAGAATTTTATTTTCCGCCTGACACTAATTTTGTTGCTAATGTATTAGATGAGCTCTATACTAGCATAATATGAGCCTCGGTGTCTTTATAAATTACAAGATTTTGTTAAGTCATGACATAAAGTCATGATTTATAAAGACACGGAGGGGAGTATTATCCACCCCAATTAATATGTATATTTCTGTCCAAACTCATGTTTATATGTTATCTGAGGTGAGATCCTTTATTCATGATATATATTGACCTATAATATTTTACCTGATCTTGATACTTGTGTTTTACCAAGTTCCCCTATTTTCTCTGTTTCAGTGTGAAGATATGATTGGTCTCCTGCGACCAAATTTCAACCTGAATGTTCCTTTAATGCCTAGCATGAAAAGTTTTTCTCTGGAGTTTTTTTTTTCTCTGCAGTTGACGTAATTATGGTTTCAATTGTTTTGATGAGTTACATAAGGGATACCAAGCAAGTACTGCAACAATTTGATTAATTTGTTTGGTCTAAAGATTGTAGCTGGCTTCCAATGGATGTTGCCTCTCTTTACTACACTATCCCACATAAAGATGGCATAAAGGCTGTGGACTGGTGCTTAAGGCGCTTCAGTAACTATACCGGGGGAACCATTGATTTCCTGCGACAAAGTTTATTTATTTTTTGCTAACTCATAATTATTTTTCGACGGTGATATGTTTTTGCAGTGACAAGGGACATCAATGGGGGTGCATCTTGCACCCTCATATGCTAACCTTTTACATGACATTTTGGGGGAACATTATGTTTATTATGAGACCAAGCCTTACATGTGGCATCTTATGGACGCTGAATTGATTACCTATTATTTGTATGGCAAGGTGAGGCCTCTTTGGTTCACGATTTTGTTACATATTGTAATAATCATTTGTTGAATCTAAAACGTACATGTGACACCAGCCCAGATACTATTTCTTTTCTGGATCTAAGCTTAAAAGCGTAAAATAATGGAGTCAGTTCCAGTACGTATCGCAGATCAGTAGCAGGCAACACAGTCTTACATTATAACAGCTGCACTCACAAAGTACAGTTAAATCTATTCCTGTGGGCCAATTTATCAGGCTTAAGCGAAAAAGTGACCAAAATACGTTTGAAATCGATCACCCACATTGCACACCCAGGATTTACCACAGCACCCAGAACATGCCCTACCACCCACATTCCACTCCCAGAATTTACCCCAGCACCCTAGAACATGCCCCATCACCCACATTGCAAACCCAAGATTTACCCCAGCACCCAAGGACATGCATTTTCACCCCATAGCACACCCAGAACATGCCCCATCACCCACATTGCAGATGCATGGCATGCCCCATCACCCACCTTACACACCAGGACTTACCCCAGCCATCAGCCACCGCTCATTAGTGGCATGCTGCCTCTCTCTCGCTCCCCATGATCCATAGTCTGAGTGCTGGAAGGTCACGTGACCCCTGACGCTCTGATATCAGATAAGTGCATGGGCATTGTGATAGGCAGCATGGAAGGATGTCTGTGCACCACACAGACTCCATGCTGCCTACTCGCCGCGCAGAGGGCTCTATCTTTCGATCTCCCCAGTAAGCGTCTCTGCTATATATGCTGTTCTTTTTTGCCATTTATGTGATGCGCTCCTATGTGTCAGACAGAAAAGCACTGATATGAAGGGACTATCGCCATTTTCATCAGTGAACCAGTGTTTAGAATGTTTGCCTGGACTGGTTTAAAGGCCCATTAGCCTTTTTTCCCAAATCTCAAACAGCTGTTTGCCCCATTACTTGGTGGAGTATCCTGCTTGGTCAGCTATGCACAGCTTTTAAATAATAAATAGAGTTGCCACAAGAGTTCAGCACTAACATTGTTCCTAGTGGATCTTTATTGGACTATGTGACGAAAAATGCTATGGATATTCACAGAACTTGCCACGGACACCCTGCCTGTTCCTGGCTGCCACCCAGCCAATATTTTACCATAAGGCCATTAAAAAATTTAGCTCAAAGCCAATGTTATGTTTATTAAGGTCATAGCATGGGCAAAATATATTTAATAGAGAGCATTGAAAAAGATAGCATAACTAGCAGGACTGGCCTTAAGTGTTCCGGCGCCCTGTGCGGGCTTCCCCCGTGGCGCCCCCCGTCTCTTTCACCCCCCTATGTATGTGTCTCTCTCCCTTTCCAAGTTTGTTCCTTTCCTCTTCCTTGCCATGTCTGTCTCTCTCTCTCTCCCCCCGTCTCTCTCCCTTCCCATGTTTGTTCCTTTCCTCTTCCTTGCCATGTCTGTCTCTCTCTCTCTTCCCCCCGTCCCCTGTTCTGTCTCTCCCCCCCGTCCCCTGTTCTGTCCCACCCTCCCCCTGTTCTGTCCCACCCTCCCCCTGTTCTGTCTCTCTCTCTCCCCCCTCCCCCTGTTTTCTCTCTCTCCCCCAGTTCTGTCTCTCCCCCTGCCCCTGTTCTGTCTCTCTCTCCCCCCTCCCCTGTTCTGTCTCTCCCCCCTCCCCTGTTATTTCTCTCCCCCCCAGTTCTGTCTCTGCCCCCTGCCCCTGTTCTGTCTGTCTCTCTCACCCCTCCCCTGTTCTGTCTCTCCCCCATCCCCTGTTCTGTCTCTCCCCCATCCCCTGTTCTGTCTCTCTCTCCCCCTCCCCTGTTCTGTCTCTCCCCAATTCACTGTTCTGGCTCTCTCTCCCCCCTCCCCCTGTTATCTCTCTCTCCCCCAGTTCTGTCTCTTCCCCCTGCCCCTGTTCTGTCTGTCTCTCTCTCCCCCTCCCCTGTTCTATCTCTCCCACATCCACTGTTCTGTCTCTCTCTCCCCCCTCCCCCTGTTATCTCTCTCTAGCCCTGTTCTGTCTCTCCCCCCCTGCCCCTGTTCTGTCTGTCTGTCTGTCTCCCCCTAACCCCTGTTCTGCCTCTCTCTCTCCCCCCTCCCCTACCTTTGCCTGCAAAGTTGGATCCAGGGAGGGGGCGGAGCTAACCGGCTGAGAGGTGTAGCTCCACCCCCACCCTGTGAAGCAGAGCACAGTCTGCATTACGGGGAGCCATGGGCAGCAAGAGAAGGTGCTGCTCGGCTCCCCATGCTTAATGCAGGCTCCATGCTTAATGCAGGCATGCGGAGCCAAGCAGCACTTTCTCATGGTGCCAGTGGCTCCCCGTAATGCAGACTGTGCTCTGCTTCACAGGGTGGGGGCAGAGCTACAACGCTGAGCCGGTTAGCTCCGCCCCCTCCCCCGATCTAGAAGAGCCTGCCGAGCAGAGGGCTGGTGACGGGGGATCTTTTGATCTCCCCCAGCCAGTGCCTCTACTGGCTTTTTTTTTTTGAACGGGAGGGCGCCCCCTGGGTTGTTGCGCCCTGTGCGCTCGCACAGGTCGCACACCCCTAAGGCCGGCCCTGATAACTAGCTATATACAGCTGGATGTGCAGAAATGCACAAATACTGTGCCTCCCATGAAAACATAAGGAAGAAAGCATCTGGCGTCACAGTGATGTTGAACATGGTGATGCAAAGAGATACGCAGTTGGCAGCCTCCTATTGTGACATTATGCACTGGTCATTTACATGCATTTGTTTAGAAGCTCTATGATTGGTTCCCAAAAGGTAATTAACAAACAGAATCAATTTAACCCCTTCAGGACCAGGGATTTTTGGGCCAGTGACCAGAGCGATTTTTAAATTTGTAATATGTGTTTGTTGAAACGTAATTTTCCTCTCTGTCATTTAACACACCCATACAAGTTACATGTGTTTTTTTAAAGGACAGTTAGAGCTTTCTTTTTTTATCCTATACATAAAAATAATCTATAATTTGGTATTAAAAAATACATTTAAAAGGGGACATTTTTGAGGAAAATTTTTTCCCAATAATAATCTACACAACTAGTACAACACTAACCCACTTATCCCAACAAATTAACTAACTAATAAAAAAAAAAAAAATAGGTTCCCAAACCCCCCAACAAAAACATCAGAAAAAAAAGTAAAGGAAACTGTTATTTTTTCTTTTCTTTTTACAGGATGTTCTTTCTTTCTTTCTTTTTTACTTACAGGTCACTCTATGTGCTTCAATATAAGAAGGTGAAGCACAGAGAGTGAATTAGAGGCAAAGTCAATGTGTGAACACATTGACTTTGCCATCTAATTTGCATGTTATCGCGGCGTTCGAGTGATCACCGCGATCACGTGGTCGGATACCCGACGAGTTAACTCGTCATAAGGTCGCTTATTCTGCACCTCTTATGACGAGTTAACTCGCAATAAGGTCACAAAGGGGTTAATCAATGAATGAATATATTTTTTAAATTTGAATTTCACTATTCATTCATTGTTATGGGGGTTGTTGTTGTTTTTTCTTCATGCTGTAATTGTTGCTTAAACCTGGGAAGAAACAGTGTTAGTAGTGCTTTAGAAAATGCCATGTGGGTGTTAAAATTAAAATCAACCACTAGAGGACACCAAACCTAAGCTAGTTTTTCTTTAAAGTATTAGAACACATGGCCACCATTTTAAGAAATGAGTTTATGGCAATAAGTTGATTTTAAATTGAGTAGAAATTTAGGATTTTGCTAGGTCATGACTTAAAGTCATGATTTATAAATACACGGACGCATTAATCTCCTTCTTTATTTCCCTCACCAGCAATGAAAACAATAGAATGCAAAAGAAAATTTCAACCAATCAGAACGATATAATCATTACAAACCCCCTCCCCTTTTATATAAAACCACAAAACACATAAAACTCCTCCTCTTTCTTTGATGAACAGAAACTGTCCATAACATAAGAAAAATCAATTAAACTTCTCCGAACAAAAGAACTACATACTGGAGCGCTTCATCCACTCCCAAAACTACAAATCCGTTCAATATAAAACCACAGTGTCCAACAAGACCAGTCTTCACACTGAAAGGAAAATGAAATGTAGAGAATTGTTATTTCATATTAGAGAAATTTCAAGTATAAGCCAGACAAACCCACCAAAACCATCAGTAAAATCCCACAATCCCAACATAAACCACATAGGGAAGGGGAACAAAATGTATATGTAAGGGTGGGAATAATATTCTTTTTTGCTGTGTTTGTTTGTATACATTGGATTATATTAAATATCATTTTTTGGATTATCGACCACCGACAGTGCCAGTCTGCCTTCACTTACCTTTTGCCATCAGCAGAGGCACCGGAGGCCGTCACTGGGGACACACCTCTTCACGTCCACCTGTGAGCCCGTAAAACTTTTCTTTTTTGGGAATAATACTCGCCTCTATGTATTTATAAATCATGACTATATGTCATAACCTTGCAAAATCCTAAATTTATAAATACACGGTGGCTATTTCAAGTATAAGCCAGACTTGAATTTGCATATTATGCAAATTTAAAGTTGGTTAAAAACCACAACCACAAAGCCTTCATAATATATTCTAATCTACAGCCTACAACAAAACCTTCAAATTTTGGGCACCCCCCCTACCCACGATGCACACCCACGACATGACCCATAACCCATGTTGCACACCAAGGACATGCCCCATCACCCCATTTACATGCCTCTATCACCCCATTACATTCACATTGCCAATATTATTTGCCCATAATATTCCCCAGCTAATTTGCCCAATAATATGCCAGTATCATTTGCCATTAATATGCCCCAGCCAATTTGCCCAATAATATGCAAGTATTATTTGCCATTAATAAGTCACAGCCAATTTCCCCAATAATATGCCAGTATTTGTTATTTAATATGCCCCTGCCAATTTGCCCAATATTATGCCAGTATAATTTGCCATTAATATTCCCAGTCAATTTGTCCAATAATATGCCAGTGTTATTCTGCCATTTACCGGTAGTATGCCCCAGCCAATTTGCCCAATATTAAGCCAGTATTATTTGCCATTTAATTTGCCCCTGCCAATTTGCCAAATAATATGTTAGTGTTATTTGCCATTAATAAGCCCCAGCCAATTTGCCCAATAATATGCCAGTGTTATTTGCCATTTAATATGCCCCTGCTAATTTACACAATAATATGCCAGTGTTATTTGCCATGTTATATCCCGCAGTGTTATTAGCCATTTAATATGCCCCTGCTAATTTGCCCAATAATATGCCAGTGTTATTTGCCATTTAATGTGCCCCTGCTAATTTGCCCAATTATATGCCAGTGTGATTTGCCATTTAATATGCCCAGCCAATTTGCCCAATTATATGCCAGTGTTATTTGCCATTTAATGTGCCCAGCCAATTTGCCCAATTATATGCCAGTGTTATTTGCCATTTATTAAGCCCCAGCTAATTTGCCCAAATCCCCCCATTTCCACAGCACTTACCTTTCCCTGGTGGCTAGTTAAAAAAAATTCTATTCAGTGCTGGGGGGCGCTGCCGCCCCCCAACATTTGCCGCCCTAGGCATCCGCCTAGGATGCCTCGCGGTAAATACCGCACTGCCGCCAAGACAGAGTTCTGCCTTCATACTCCTTCAGACATGCCATAGGACATAATTTAGCCTCTGATGTAAAAGCTGGATAGAAAACTGATATAATAGACGTTTTAGTAAGTCTGGAAATATCAAAGACAACGCCGTCAGGAACAAAGCAACGGGAACCCACATCCAAAGACCTGACGTTAGGCACTCATTTTCATGAAATTAAACAACATAAGAAAACCAATTTAGCTGACAATTGTTTCAGTGAGAGGTCCACATTACCTTCCAATTTACCAGTAACTGCAACAGCATTTTGACGTTTCACACACCAGGGGAACCAGGGTTGAGATTCCTACCATGGAGTGATCATCACCACCGTTGCCCCAAGGTTCCACACATGCCCTGGCGATTAGACAAAACGTTGGGAACGCATAGTGACAGAACCGTGGCCAAAACTGGAGGAAAGCGTCCAACGCAACTGCTTCCGGATCCAGTCTCCAGCTATAAAAATTGGGAAGTTGTTTGATCAACCACGAGACAAACAGATCCAGATCTAAAGGACCCCAGAGGTTGAGAATGCTCCGTAAAATTGATCGGAGCAGACGCCAGTCGCCTGTATCCCTGAGGTGACGTGAGCTCCAGTCCGTGCCCCCGTTGGTCAGTCCTGGAATGTGGGTAGCCTGGACGGACACATTGCGCTCCAGACAAAAGCACCAAAATCTCCAGCCGAGATAGTTCTGGAGACCTTGTGCCACGAGGTGATTGATATGCCTCACCAGTGACACATTGTCCAAACAGAGCAGCACCGAGCAGTTGGGTAAATCCTGAGACATTGTAACAGATCTACTGTCCAATGTAGGTGAAGTCGCAGTGACTCCACGTCCTGCGACATGATAAGCATGTCGTCCAGGTTAATAATGAGAAGGACACCCTTCCTGTGCAGGAAACCTACTACAGGTTTTAGCAACTTGGTGAAGCACCAAGGAGTGGAGGACAGCCCGAAAGGAAGACAGACAAACTTCCATGTCATGTTGTTCCACCAAAACCAAAGAAATTCTTGATGGGTCACCATGGCCAGAACCATGAGGTACGCGTCTTGGAGGTCCAGCTTGACCATCCAATCGCTCAGATACAGCAGGTCTCTGAAGCAAAAAATGCCCTCCATCTTGAAGTAGTGGTACCTGACAAACCTGTTCAACGGATGTAAACTGATGACTGGGTGGATGCCTTCACATTTCTTGGGGGCCAGAAACAAACGGCCCCTTTGTTTCTCAGGGACTGGACCTCTTCATCTATTAGTCTATCCTGGATTGTGAAAGAAATACCTCTGGGCAGGGACGCCGGCGTGGATAAGGCTATGAAGTCTATACAGAAACCCTTCAGTTTTGACTGAATAGTCTTAGTCTCCCCCCTACCCATAGTTGAAGGAAGAAAAGGTACGATACTCACAATATGCACATCTGTACTGTAGAGACCCTCGAACTCCTCTGGGCTGCCACTTTCTGAAAAAAAAAAGACTGGACCATTGGTCTGACCTCTTAATACATTACATTAACATAGAAGGGAACTACACACTAAGTTAGACAAACTAGAACAGACTGGTACATGAAGTAGAGAACCCTGCTCACAAGCTTACAATATAGAGGGAATGGGGTACATGAGATACATAAGAGATTGAAGAGGTCAGAGGGATTGAAGCTGTAGTAACAGTAGTGTGGATGGGTGGCTCTAGGTGGGATAATCCAAAGATGAATTGTGTGTGTTCCAGCTAGGTGGGATCAGCTAGAGGTAAAGTGACCGGTATTCTAGTGGGTTGGGTAATACGCTTTTTTAAAGAGATGCGTTTTGAGGGAATCTTGACCCCAAGCAAAAACGAGGGCCTCTCTCTGCACTAGTAGATAGAGACCCCCACACTCTGCAGACCCCATTCTGATTGTGAGTAAACCAGTGTACCTATTAAGATACACATCAGACAGTTGAGAGGCATGATGTACAATCAAAATATAATAATGCAGGGCCATGCATCAACAAGCTTAGGGTGGTTAATACATACATATCCCCAACTGTCCCCAATATCCCCTTTTCCAGAACGCAATCCCATTGTTTTCTCTGGTGTCTTGAAGAATTGAAAATGCCTACTGTGCATGCCAGTTTCAGTTAATTCACATGCGTGGTAGCAGGGCCGGCCTTAGGGATGTGCGACCTGTGCGAGCGCACAGGGCGCAACACCCCAGGGGGCGCCCTCCCGTAAAAAAAAATAAAAAATAAAAACGGTAGAGGCACTGGCTGGGAGAGATCTAAAGATCCCCCTCACCAGCCCTCTGCTCGGCAAGCTCTGCTAGATCCCGGGAGGGGGCGGAGCTAACCGGCTGAGCGGTGTAGCTCCGCCCCCACCCTGTGAAGCAGAGCAGCGTCTGCTTCACGGAGAGCCACGGGCAGCATGAGAAAGTGCTGCTCGGCTCCCCATGCCTGCACTAAGCTTGGGGAGCCCGAGCAGCACCTTCTCTTGCTGCCCATGGCTCCCCATAATGCAGACTGTGCTCTGCTTCACAGAGTGGGGGCGGAGCTACACCGCTCAGCCGGTTAGCTCCGCCCCCTTCCTGGATCCAACATTGCAGGCAAAGGTAGGGGAGGGTGGAGAGAGAGGGGCAGAACAGGGGTTAGGGGGGAGACAGACAGACAGAACAGGGGCAGGGGGGGAGAGACTGAACAGGGCTAGAGAGAGATAACAGGGAGAGGGGAGAGGGAGAGACAGAACAGTGGATGGGGGAGAGACAGAACAGGGGAGGGGGGAGAGAGAGACAGACAGAACAGGGGCAGGGGGGAGAGACAGAACTGGGGGAGAGAGAAATAACAAGGGGAGGGGGGGAGAGAGCCAGAACAGTGGATGGGGGAGAGACAGAACAGGGGAGGGGGGAGAGAGAGAGAGACAGAACAGGGGCAGGGGGGAGAGACAGAACTGGGGGAGAGAGAGATAACAAGGGGAGGGGGGGGGGAGAGAGCCAGAACAGTGGATGGGGGAGTGACAGAACAGGGGAGGGGTGACAGAGACAGACTGACAGAACAGGGGCAGGGGGGAGAGACAGAACTGGGGGGGGGGGGGTTGAGAGATAACAGGGGGAGGGGGAGAGACAGAACAGGGGAGGGGTGAGAGAGAGAGAGACAGACAGAACAGGGGCTGGGGGAGAGTGAAAACAGGGGGAGGGGGGGGAGAGAGAGAGACAGAACAGGGGGAGGGTGGGACAGAACAGGGGGGGGGGAGAGAGAGACAGAAATGGCAAGGAAGAGGAAAGGGACAAACATGGGAAGGGAGAGAGACACATACATAGGGGGGTGAATGAGACGGGGGGGCGCCACGGGGGAAGCCCGCACAGGGCGCCAAAACACTTAAGGCCAGCCCTGCGTGGTAGCACTGACCTTCCAAGCTCATTTTTAGTGACAACTATATCGCACATGTGCGGCAGTGGTGTTAGAGTGACAGCGCTACTGAGCATGCACGGTAGTGCTGACACTCGCCTTCCCAAGCTCCACAGCCCCCCCCCCCCAGCCTCCTGATTCGCTGGGGTGAAAGGTTGTGAGGTATGTATATACCATTAAGTGAACATAAGCATTTCTTTGATGCAGTGGGACACTATAGCAGACTAGATTCTTTGCCTGGGTGGCATGAAAAGAAAAAATCTGAAAAGTATTTGCTTGCTTCTCAGTATACAATATTTGTTTCTGTTAAAAAATAGTGTTTTTTTAAACGCCTGAAACCAAAACGTCTTCCTTCCTTCAAGGGTGAACTGAAAGTTAGGCTTTCCAATGAGTCTGCTCTGGTAGCTTCATATAGATCCTTTTTATGCAAATGAAAGCGTGATCTGAAATTGCCACCTGTTAAACCAATTGATGTGGCAGTTAATGGTGGGGAGAGCATTTCTTGAAATGTAAGACTTACTAGATTGTGCAAACAGAACATTATCACTATCTTGAGGTAAATTATCCATTGGTATTTTGATTCTGCAAAGATAAAATAAATTAAAAGTTATAATGTGTCTTTAGATGAAATGTGTTTGTAAAAAGCTTGGTAACACAAAAAATATTTTCAAACAACATTTTAGAGAACATAATATTCCTTTGTAGGAAGTTAGGAACTTATAATTTATATATATATGGCTAATGTGGGTGCCCCGGCACACCCAGAAATGCACCATCATCTACATTGCACACCCAGTACCTACCACAGAGGCAAGGCCAGTGTTCTGACATTTCCTTCGGGAATCCAGATATTCTCAGAGAATATGACACAGGTGGGCACCACACATGCGCGAGAAGCTCGGCAAAGTCTGAACTACAGACTACATCTACATTTCCCATGATACCTGCCTCCTCCAAAGGTATGCAATCTGAGCAAATTGATCAGGGTGTTTAGGGATAGAGTGTGAGGGTTAGGGTAACTCTTATCGCTGTTTTAAACACACACACATAGACCAAAGTGGTTAGGGTTGGATTAAGGGTTGTTATCTATACACCTAACCCTAACCCTCACTGTAAGCCTAACCTCCTGGTCTAATCACCCAGATGTTATACTGTTGGAGGTGGGAGGCATCATGGTAAGTGTAGTTATCAGTATCTCAGCAAATGTTTCAAATAGCTGAATGACTAAAGACCCCATCCGCCCGAGGAGCGCTGTGTAGGGGAGCACGGTACGAGGGGAAACTGTGCACATTCTGGGTTCTGGGGTAGGTACTGAGTGCAAAGTAGGTTCTGGGGAAAGTTCTGGGTACAAATATGGCTGCTGGGGTAAGTCCTTGGTGCAACTATGGGTGCTGGGGTTGGAGTGTTGGAGCGAGTCTTCAGTTCAAATCTGAATGCTTGTTGTTGGGTTAAGCCCTTTGAGTGCAAATTCAGGGGCTGAGGTAAATCCTTTGAGTGCAAATCAGGGTGCTGGGGTAAGTCCTGTAAGTGCAAATCTGGGTGCTGGGGAAAGTCCAGTGAGTGCAAATCTGGGTGCTGGGGTAAGTTCTGAGTGCAAACTGAGTCCTGGGATAAGTCCTGTGAGAGCAAACTAGGGTGCTGGAGCACTGGATAAGTCCTGTGAGTGCAAATTTGGGTGCTGGCTCCTGGGGTAAGTCCTATGAGTGCAAATCTGGGTTATGGGGTACTGGGGTAAGCTCTGTTAGAGCAAATCTGGGTGCTAGGTTGAATCTTGCATGCAAAGTGGGTGCTGGAGTAATTCCTGAGTGTAAATCTGGGTACTGGTATAAGTCCTGTGAGCAGGGCTACCATCAGAAATTGTGAGGCCCCTTACAGACTAAATGGTCTGGGACCCTAGATCCAGGCCCGCCATCAGGGGGTGACGGGATATTTTTTTTTTGGTCACGCCAGAAAAAAAAATCCCTCTGTTTAGCCGGGCCGTGGCTGTGAGGGAAACGTTTTGCGCTACACTCCACCCGCGTGGCTTCAATAAAGTTTAAAAAAAAAAATGCACCAGAGTTTCCCTCCTCTGTGCAGGAGGGAAGACTGCACAGAGGAGACGACCAACAGATGTAGCGGCCAGGAGGTAAGTACTGGGGAAGGGGGCAGTGGGGTGCAAATAACGAGCATAACACTGGCATTGAGTTGCAAAATACTGGCATATTAAATGGCAAAAGAATGGCATATTGAGGGGCAAAATACTGGCATATTGAGTGGCATATTGAGGGGCAAAATACTGGCATATCAAATGGAAAAATAATGACATATTAAATGTCAAAAGAATAGCACATTGAGGGGCAAAATACTGGCATATTCAGGGGTGAAATACTGGCATATGAAATGGCAAAATAATGGCATATTGAGGGGCAAAATACTGGCATATTAAATGGAAAAAGAATGGCATATTGAGGGGCAAAATACTGGCATATTAAATAGCAAAAGAATGGCATACTGAGGGGCAAAATATTGGCAAATTAAATGGCAAAATAATGGCATATTGAGGGGCAAAAGAATGGCATATTAAATGGCAAAACAATGGCATATTGAGGGGCAAAATACTGGAATAGTAAATGGCAAGAGAATGGCATTTTGAGTGGCAAAATACTGGCATATTAAATGGCAAAATACTGGCATATTAAATGGCAAAAGAATGGTATATTGAGGGGCAAAATACTGGCATATTAACTGCTCCCAACCACCCTCCATATTACACTAGACCTGGATAACATGCTTGTGAGGGTAGGTGGGGTGAGTGGGAGATATTGTCGGGGGGGGGGGGGGTAGGGGGCCCAGAAATTCCTGGTGGCGGGCCTGCCTAGATCCTAATTTCATTTCTCTTTTATTGCCCCCACATTCATTGCCATAGCACCACCTTGCACACCCAGGACATGCCCCAGCACCCACATTTGCAGACCCAGAACTAACCCTAACCAGCACCCATTTTGCATCCACAGGACATGTCCCAGCGCCTATAGGACATGTCCCAGAACAGGCCTCAGCACCCACATTGCACACCCAGGACTTACCCCAGCATAAGCCCTTCATCTACATTGCACACCCAAGAAATGCCCCACCACCCACACTGCACACATAGGACATGGCCCATCACCCACATAGCACACCCCCACATAGCACACCCAGGACATGCACTATCATCCACATTGAACACCCAGTACCTACCACAGCACCCCAGGACATGCCCCAACACCCACATTAAACACCCAGGACATGCCATAACAGCCATGTTTCATTTTCTCACTTTCTTCTCTTTCTTTTCTCTCTCTCTTTCTCTCTTCTCTCTCCCTTCTGATTTACCTCTTTTAGGGCCAGAGCAGGACAGTTTAGTGGCAGGATAGGGACAGAATAGGGGTAAACTAGGGTCAGAGCATGGGTGAGTTAGGCTTTTTTTTTTTTTAGTTAGGGAAGAACTGACCAAATTGTTTTCCTTTCCTATCCTTTTTCTCTCCTTTTCTATTCCTCCTTTAGATATATAGGTGCTGGCTTCTGGGGTAAAACCTGTGATGCTGGTGTCCTGCATGCAAATTGGGTGCTGGGGTAAGTCCTGGGTGCAAATCTGAGGTTGGAGGGGGTGGCCGGGAGGCATCCAAATGCAATTTCACCTGTGTAGACAAAAATCCATTACACCTGTTTTACATCACCACACTTTCTGTGCCAAAAACTGCAACTCTGCCAGTGGGTTGGCAGATATTTTTAGCTCAATATTTGGCACTATTCTACATATTCTTTTTAAATGTGATTCACTTGCGCACAGTATTAGGGCAACCTCCTAGTTTGGAACGGGACAGATAGCCTTTTGTCAGGAGTTTGCATAAAACATTGGAGCACGTTGTTGCCAATATTAGATGCAATTTGTATTGCCACATTTAAAAATCCCCCACCCCCCCACATATGCATAGTATATATAAGTGTTCTTTGTCTAATGTATGTGCACTGGCATATAAGGTTTGCATGAGCCATTTATTTGTTGATTTAACAATTCCAAAACACAGGTCAGTGCTGCTGGTGCACCAAGGTCTGGTGGTAGAGAAAATTCTAAAGCATCAGGGAGCAGAACTCTCCATGGCTGTGCATGACGTAATGACACAGTCTGCCAGGATATGGCATCACACGCTAGAACAAGTGAACGAGCTCAACTCTGTAACTGTTGTCCCCGGAATCCTGTGTTCAGTATGGTGATCAGTGTTGCTGTTGTCAGGTTTGAAGTAAAGATATGGTACTATAGAGAGCATAAGTTGAGATAAATGTAGGTATGAGGGGTACACAGGAGGATGTTAGAAAATGATGCGCAGTGGATGCCACATAGGTGAACACAACACAGGGCTCAGCACTACCATGTAGTGTGCTTGTTAATGTGAGAGAAGAAATACTAGGTAATTAAGATAAAGACCACACCATAGAGGAAGGTATTGTGAGTATCCTAGACGCAACATTAATCTCCACACTGCTTTCTCCTCTTTATTCTCACTTTACTCCCCTTATTCTCCCATGAAGCTCAGCCAGCCTAAATGCTGGATGAGCACCATAGGGAATGTAATCCTAAAAAGCTGGAGAGTCAAAAGCAATGATGGTTAGCCTTTGCCACCCCTGCTATTGATGCCTACATTTCCCCTTACATTCAACCAGATGCTGGCTGTTGTTCACAATAGATGGTTAGAAAACAAAAAAAAAGTATTCTGAGTCTCCTGCTTTCTTACCTGTTACGGCACAGATCTGTCCTTTATCCCACCACTTCTGATCCTCTAAACACAGCAGTTACTGCTTTTTATCCCTTAATTAAATTGCCTACATCATTCACTAAGAATGCCACCAAAATGGATATATACATCCACCAGCTGGCCCCCATATAATCAGGCAGATGGATTAGCATGTTGTAACAGGCAACATCCCAGGATAAGATACCAAGACATGGCAGAACCAAAATGTGAGCCTAATTATTCATGTTTAAACTATGCACATCTATTCTTCATACCGTGGCTCAAGATGTTTTACCGACTGGGTAGCATCCCTATATGTGTCATAGTCATACACAGTTTATACTGCCTCTTCACATCACTGTACATAGATGGCATACCAAGACAGACCCAGATCCTGGATTGTGGTCCATTGTGTAGTTTTTAAATCATAAACAAGATTATTACCTATATTCGGAGCGGAGGCATGGTGGCAGAACCCAGAATCTACCAGAGCTGTATTAAGAGCGAAGCAGACAAGGCAAGTGCCTAGGGGGGCACTTACCTTGTCTGTTTGGGGGGCGGCAAAAAACCCCACCCCTTTACAAAAAATCAATTGCCGCCAGACACTATGGCTGGGGAGATCAGATCACCCCTCACCAGCAATCTGCTTACGAGCAGGCACTATGCTGCCTGTCATGCTCACCGCGCCATTTGACTGGTGAGTGCCGACAGGTCACGTGACCCGGTGCTCTGACATCAGACACTCACCAGTCAAACTGAGTGGGGAGCCCAAAAGGCAGCATTGTAGGTTGTCTGGGCAGTGCACAGACACCATGCTGCTTGCCTCTAGTCTAGAACCTTATAACATCTCTGCCTGGGATAAGTCATGAAACAGGGGTGATACAGCATGTAAGTGGGGGCATCTAATGGATTTATGGGGAAATTAATGTGTGGTTTAATGTGTGCACAAAATCAAGATACACCACTGCAAACTACATATGTAAATACTAACGTTCAACACATTTAAGAGCACAATATATGGATTTTTTAAAATGTAAGTTAAAACACTTAATTTTTTTCTAAATGTACATGTTCAAATCACAAAATATCTAAACATCTAGTGATTTTAGCCCTAACCAAATCTATAATATGTAATAAATGACTATGCTGTAGTTAACAAAACTACACAACCATTTTTTTAAATGTATTATTTTGCACTGTGGCTATGAGTCAGAGTTAAACTGGGTCTTAAGCTCTCTGGTGCAGTGTGTACATTATATTTTAGGACTGCTTCTGTTGTGTTTATTAAAGCATTGAGCATATTGTTGTTTCAGTTGTGAGACTGCCACTCCCTCCTTAATATGATAGCAGGAGGAGGATGGGGGTCTGTCTCAAATCTGAGACACCCCCTTCATCCTTTCCTCAATGTTTATATTACTTAAACCCAGAACTCAGGAGTCAACACAAAGCTTTGAGGCTATAGAAGAGGAGGGGGAAGGGGCTAATTGGGAGGCTGCTGGGACATATTCAGGTGTGCTTCCTGTCTCTGTCTTTGAAGTGGTGTCTCTGAGGTCATTAAGTTCACACAGAAGCTACAATAAACTTTGCATATTTCACATTTTTATGTCCCTCAGTAATGCGGTCTCCATAAACACATCCTGCCTCCTTCAACCCCCACCCCAAACACCACCCTATAAGACGTCTTTTACTACGAGATGCCTGGATTTGCCATTGAGATAAAGGCAGAAGTCTTAACACATATGCCAAGGCAAAACATGCCAACTACTACTATTAAAGGGACTGTATCGACTAAACACTGTGGGGATACTGCGAATGTAGAGAATAAAATATTATTAAAAATATTATTAAAAATGATCTATACATGCATACAAAAACCTAAATGTGTTTATAACATCACATGTGGATTGATATGCAAATTACATTGAAAACCAATTCATCTGCTTTTGTATTCCCTACATTCACAGTAAAACAATGTATACATTCACCAACATATTCCTATCACTTTGCCATAGCCAAGCAATACACACATATTTGGTATATGGTAACATAGGTTTAACATTTATACATGCTCATGTAATAACATTTTGGCTTACCCCATCCGTCCTGGCTCTTTGACAATGGCGCCTCTGCCGCTTAAACCACCGGTGATCGAAAGAACTTTGATGCTTGTCCGAGCTCTGGTTACGTAGGGCAGGTAAATCAACTCATCACCACATCAGATTACCTCCAAAAACATATACTTTATTGTGTAATAAAAATTGCATGAAGAGCAGAGGTAGTGCAGGAAAAGAATGAGAAGCCTAAATAATGTACGTTAACTGTATTCTTTCATTAAAAATTCAGTTAAACAGAACTTATTATTTTGCCAATAGTTGTCCTTTAAGGTAAAAAGGCCTACAGCAGGTTAAATGAATTTAACAGGAAATTATTTAGTATACTGTTTCCCAATACATAAAGTACAGTATTCATGCGCAAATCTTGTTGCTTCACACCTTGCTCCTAGTATAGCAGACAGCTAGGGTCATACTTTGGGAAATGATAAGCAGCTCAATCCTTTATCCTTTTCTTTTGCGGTTCTTGCAGTCATCTTACTTAAAGGACAACTGTAGGTAAAAAAGAATTCATGTTTAATTGAAAAATTACATCAAGTGTAGATGCTGTGTACACAGATGCTATAATGAAAGAATACACATAAAGCATCTTATTGAGGCAACTGTCGGCAAAAATGAGTATGTTTAACTGAAAGATTGTAAGTAGAAATGCTTTCATGAAAGAATTGCAAATTAAGTACATTATTAAGCCATCAGATGAAGGAAGATTTGACTGCCCCATTGTAGGCTTCTATTAAAGTACCTCTATTAAAGTACTTCTATTTAAAATGTCTACACTTGATGCAATTTCAGGTAAACATAACTTTTTAATTTATTTTACCGGCGGTTGTCTTTTAATGGGTTAACCTCTAGCCCACGGTATGGGGGGGTCAGCAATTTGTACACCTTACAGAAGATCTGAAGTTAATAGATTTTGGGAGAAGTGTCTAAATATTCATATACATGTTTCAATACGTATTCTTAGCCATTTATTCCACGCTTACCTGTGCTGTAGATAATAAAGGGATGCCTATGCATGTGCCAACACAGTACATGTATGGAGATACACAAAGCATGTGTCTTTTTGAAAATGTATACTTGTTCATTGCAATGAAATCTGAACACCATGAACTCTCTGGCCTGTAACCTATCTTACCAAATATCTAGCAGTCATATAAAACAGTCATGATTACTGCCCAAACCTTTGGAATGTCATGGACACAATCTGACATACAACGCTGTAGATTATATAGATAATTATCCTTTGCTATATTTGAGCATGACATGTTTTCTGCTTGTACATAGCTGAGGAAGGTGGCCTCTGGTTGCGGCTGCCCAAATGTATTATAGGTGATTTTGCAGCAGTTGGGTACTAGGTAAAGATCACATATACCATGGCATGTAAACTTCATTATGCTTTGAAAGTACAAGTGCTATATTGTTTGTTTAAATTATGTTTCCACACTTGTAGCTAATTACAATGTTTAGCATCCTAACCTACTGAACAATTATACTTTACATATACTACATTTTTAATATTTGGTTAATTTTAATGTAGCGTTTAATAAGCATTGATTATTTTTTTTCTTGGCCTGCTGCGACTTTCTGACTATAGCTAGAACTAATACATCTACGAGGTCACCTGTTCCCTGCCCCTATGTATTTGCCATTGTATAAAAGGGTAAAGCCATTCTCCATTAATCCTGGGTTTTCCCAGTAACTAGGGGGACGCAGCCCCTCGTAAAAGTGCATACTTACATAGTTTGCTTACTATCCTTTGAGCTTATTTCAGATGTCAATTAAGGTCAGTCTAGTAGCATCCTTCACTGGTTACGTATAGACTGCATTCTTGTTATTTTCATTTCTATATGTAGCTAGGAATCTACCCTCTCACCACCACAATCTAACCTGTCTGGATATGAGGAGTTTGCAAGGAATAAGTGAGGGGCCTTGAATATGCATTTCCTAGGTGCAATTAATTTCTAATACGGTAATTCTGTAGTGATCAGTATAAAGTAGTGTGACTAGATTGTGCCTTAAAAAAAAGTGTATGTTATGACAAATATACCATTTAGGCTAGTTATAACAATCCTACCTCAAAGTAGAAATAATATCACTTAATTTGTCACATGGTCTAAATAAGGAGTTCCCAAACATTTGACACCACCCTCTCTGTGTTTCAAGCCATAATGGCACTTCATCATCAATAAATTAAAGGGACAGTTCCAATCAAATAATGGCTGTTTTATTTTGTCCGGTTTGTTGCAGATAAGTTATTTTTTTTCCCATGTAATTTTATTTCATAAAATATTTTACACAATTTGGACTGAGAGTGTCTGTTGTGTCATTTATGGACATTAAACGCACGCCTATAGTGACTGTACGGCACTTTTAACTCACGGTGGGTTTTTGGACATAGAAGGCATCAATGGAATTCCTAATTACTTGTTATCAACTGTATTAGGGAATGACTGTAGTCTTCCGCTGCAGTTAGCCTCCTGCTTAATAAATATCACTACAAACAATGTGAGGTAGTGGTGGTGCCCTATCTAAATAGGCTCACACAACCTAAAGGATAACTATATCCTGCAGGGCTGTATTGAAACCACTGCTAAAGTGCACAGTGCGTTATTAATATATATTTTTAGGAGCCCCTAGTTAATGAGTAGGTCACTCTAACCTTAAATTGGGTATTTGAGATTTTACTTCAGAATATACAAGATCTGCCTTAAATTAATGTAACTTCTACCTCTAAAGTAATCTACTTTAATTATAGTTATCTGAATCAGTTTGTCAGTCAGGACACTTTGGACACAGCACATGCTATCCATTTTATGATCATTCAGTGTGAAATGAAAGAGTTAAACCATAAAAGCAATGGGAGAGTAAAGCTGAAATTGGAGACTTTAATAGGTTTTTTAGCCGCCCCCCCCCCCCCTTTGCTTCCCTTGTAACAGACGCATATCCTGTGCCCACACAACCCCTTCCTGCCATCTGATCAAGACACTGCTAATTAAACAGCAAACAACTTGAATTGGGATCCCAAAAGCTGCTCACTCCTCCTCTTTAAACATTGAGAAACAAAAGAAGGATTGACAGGGATGGAGTGCAATTTTAAAAGGGGAGATGTGCAAGATGCTAGGAATCTTAACCCTTTAAGTGCCACAAATTAAGCAAAATGTGGCCGGGGGATCTAGTGGTCTCACTCATGCAAACACAAAGCCATTCTAATTTGATAATGAAAGAGCCTAAATACAGAACGCGCTTGGCAACCCTCCCTCAAGCATGTGTGCGCACTGGCACAATATGCAGGATGTTAGGTTATTTCCTGTAATTGGCGCCGCATTGGTCTCCCATGTGTGTGCCATGGTAAGCAGCAATAACATGCAAACTACCGGGAACATTGGCATTCTACACCTCAAGTCTGATATACCAGCAACTACACTTCCCATGAGGTCTTCCACCTCCAATAGTATGCAATCTATTTAAAATCCACGTACAGTGATAAGACCAGGAGAGTTGAGTGAGGGCAAGGGTTAGGGTTAGCTGTAATCAATGAATTTTGAGTAAGGAAAAGGGGAGGTGGAGGTGTCATTGGATTTGGCTTGTAGCGTTAAATATAGTTACATACAGTGGTGGGATTCAAAAAATTTAGTAACCAGTTCTGACTTTCAAGCATGGTGTTATATATTTTTCTCTAATGTCAAACAAAATAAAATAAAAATTACTTGCTTTTTGCTAAACAGCAAAAGTTTTCTACAATTATGCTGTCCGGTGGTCATGTTTACCTGTCCTCTAACCTTTGCGCATGATGTCACGCTCAGGGTTGAGGAGATAGGGATTATGCAGCGTCATGGAAACTTAGTTTCCCGACACTGTTACGGGTACGGAGGAAGAGGAGTGTTTCGGGGGTGCTGTTACAGCTGCAGGCACGCCAGACCTCCATGTCCAGCAGGCTGCATTGGAGGGGTGGCATTGGCACCAATGCCCAGGGTCTAAAACAGTGTATTAGACCCTGGGCCAGTAGGACCCCTATAACAAGTTGCACCTGGTTTGCTGCTTAATATGCCACTGATAATTAGATGCTTTATATGCCCCCGATAATTAGATGATTTATATGCCCCGATAATGTTCTGCTTAATATGCCCCTGATAATTCGAAACTTAATATGCCCCTGATAATTTGCTCGTTAATTTATCACTATACCCCCCCCCCCTCCTCCCCAGTACTTACCTTTATGATGCTTGTCACCTGTCTTCTCAGCGCTTCCTGAAATAGAGCCGCCAGAAAGGACTTGCCGTAATTTCCGGCGGTGAGTAAAAGCTGGGTCCCGCTCCTGCCCGATCGTGACTGTCTCCATGTGAGACAGTCACACGGGGAGCAGGGGCACACAGGGCAGCTGCCTTGGGCCCCCAGGAATAAATGGGCCCTGGGCAGCTGCCCCATTTGCCCCCACTTTTTTTCCCCCACAGATGTTTTTTTGTAAAGGATCTCCGGCTTGCACAAACCAGCTGAATCCCACCATTGGTTACATAGCTAAGGTTGAAAAAAATATATATGTGATAAATACCTACGTCCATCAAGTTCAACCCTTTTTGCTAGTCCTTGCTTACTGCTGTTGATCCAAAAGTCCACCCCCTTTTTTCTGCTTTTAGTGGGGTGGGGGTGGGATCCTTCTCGACTCCAAATGGGAATCAGATTTCTCCTTGGATCAACAAGCACTAAATAAATATTAATGCCTTTACTAACATAAATAGCCCTCCATGTTCTGGCTCATTTAAAAAAAAAAAAAAAAAGTATCCAGTCCTCTTTGAAAGGAATACTACCACCAAAAAATGAAAAGGGTTTATTTTGTATTGTTGATTTCAGATATGTCTTGTTTTTGTTATGTGACTGTATTCAATAAAATATGTAACCAAACATGTGTGACTGGGTGCCGCCATTTTGTGAAAAACTGTGTTTTTGGGTGCTAACCCCTAGTGACTTTACAGCACAAATTTCTCACTTTGGGGCTGTAGACAAAGAATGCAGTCTATAAGTCTGAATTCTGACCAGAGACTTGCATTGAATGGGAGGGTAACAGGGGCGTTGCTAAGTCTTCCAATGATCTGGGGCTAGAGCCCAGATGAGCTCTGTCACACACACTGCATCTCTCTCTCTCTCTCTAACACACACACAGTCTATTTCTCTCTCACAAGTCTCTCTCTCTTTCTCACACACACACACACACCATCTCTCTCACACAGACACCCCGAGACACGCTCACGCACATACACTTACGCAAACACCCTTACACACATTGAGACACACACATTGAGACACCCATACACACACATTGAGACACATACTTACACACCCAGATAAACACTCACACACACTGAGACACCCAGACACATACTTACGGGGGCGGAGCTTGCACCCGCCACGGTGTTTCTGCATGGCCAGGAGGTGCGGACACCGCAGGAACTTTCCTGTGGGCCACACCTCGAGGAGGAGAGGCTAGGGAGAGAGCTCCTTCACAGCAGCCTCTCCTCCTGATCGGCCCTCACCCCCGCGTGAGCTTAATCCTCCAATTCTGGGACCATGTCCCAGACGGAGGAAAGCTCAGCGGGGGATTTAAAAAAAAAATGTTTTAACAATTATAGCCCTGGAGTCTCGAGGCTAAAGAATACTTTAGCCCCAGAGTCTCCATTCGGGGATATGAAGGGGGGACTCGGGGCTATAGCCCCAGTTATCATCCTGTTTGATCAGGTCAATCTCCTCTCTGTTTTGGAAGGCAGTATAAAAAAAAAAAAAAAGTTGTACACAACCACCTAGTCCTGCCCACTGTAATACACAGGAGCCAGTAAGAGAGCAGGGGAGTATCTTATGATATCATCATGCAGGCTTTGGCAACAGCTGTAAAGTGATGGAAGATTTTGGATGATGTTGCATCATGGGAAATATTCACAAAATGGAGCCAGGAGATACACAATTTAATTTTTCCTTTTATTTGCAATTAATTCAATCATCTAAAAAAAAAAAACAGTGGCATATATGTGTTTGTTTTAAATGACCAGGTTATCTAGTTACATCCTATGTAAAGGGATCTAACTTATTTCCTAGAACCACCTCTTCAGAATTCAATTTCTTCATTGTCCTTACTGTAAAACAATCCCTTCTGGTGTCGTAGACTAAATCTCCTTTCTTCAAGTTTTAACGGGTGACCTCTTGTCCTATTCTGTTAATGAACAGGTCTTTGGGAAGACTTTTTATTGTCCCCTTGTCATATTTATACAACATTATCATATTCCCTCTAAGATGCTGTTTCTCTAGCATAATACTCTGTTATAATACGCATTTCATATAACGATGCTTCATCCCATGTCTGGATGCCTGCTAACAAACACGGGGAAAGAGGCACAAAACAGAGAAGTGCACATGCGCTTAACAGAAGTGTGTACACATTTTAACCCCTTCATGACCGGACTGTTTTCGGAATGTTGCGCCCGAGGCTGTTTTAACACTGCTGAGGTGTTTGCATTTGTCGGTGACTGTACCCAACAAATTATATATTGTTTTTTCATGTTCATATCATTTATTGTATTATGAAAAAATAGTAAAATATGGTTAAAATAAAAAAAACCACAGCTTTCCTGACTTTTCTTTGTAAAATCTTTTACTAGTCTTTAAGCTAATGAAAAAACCTGCTAAATAGATTCTAATATTGGTCCTGAGTTTAGAAATACCCAATGTTTTTTTTGCATGTTATAGGTTAATAAATACAAGTAGCATAAAGCTGTTTCAAAACCATTTAAAAAAAAAAAAAATTGTGACATTGTAACACCGATATCAGTCATGAATCTCTGAATAACCCCCCCATGAACAAATTTATATAAAGTAGACATCCCAGGGCATTCAATTTGTGGTATTTTGACATTTTTCATTCAGTCATTTTCCCACCAATCTTTGACAAGTTTTGGCATAGTAAATTTGTGTGCGTTTTATTTCCACACACTTTGAACTTTAGGTATCAATTTAAAGGGGTTGTTCAATTTTATTGCCAAACAAAACACCAATAGATGTTCAGCAACTTCCCCGGTATAGCGGTACCCCACATGCATACGTTTGCTAGGTTTAAGTGGCAGGTACAGGGATAAATTTAGGATACGGTCATTGCAGTTTAAAACGTGTATTTATTATGTAATGCTTGTGACTACATTTCCTATCATGCTCAGCCAGCCAAAAGCTACCGAAGCATCATAGAAAATGCAGTCTATAGTAGGAAGCACAGATTGTTGCCATCCTTGCGGCTGCATGGATCATATATCCAGCTTCTGGCGGCCCCTATCTACTGCTGGGGGACAATGCAAAGCACTGGCCCCACTAACAGTCTTTAAAAAAAAAAAAAAAAAAGAAAATTCCTAGAGGACCACAGACAGACATAACATGTCATTGGTCCTCTACAGAATAACTTCTTATTTTTACATTTTTTATATTTAACTCTAACCTTAACCCTATGGTTAGGATTAGTACAAACCCCAATTGTACTCTAGGATTAGGGTTTTGTTGAACTCTAACCCAAGAGTTAGGATTAGCACAATAAAATAAAAAAAACTTTTTTTTTTTTTTAAATTAAAAAATCCTTGGGGGTGCTGGTTGTGCTTGGGGCGGACCAGGAGGAGACTGCAACACTATATTTAGTCTCTCCCTGCCCCATGATCGCAGTGGAGCAGGGAAAGACTATAGCTGTCTAAGCAGGGACGTTGTGATTGGCTGTCACAGTGCCCCGATGTTTCCAGGGTGCTTCAATGGACATGGCTAAAGTGTCTCGGTATCAAGACACTCAGCCATGTCATTTGCAGCGCGATCGCAGTATGCCAGCGTGTATACAGTGATTGGATATGCATGACGGTCCTGGACTGTGATTGGTCACCAAGGGAGTTTTTCCCTATGACGGTCCAAGACCGTCATTGGTAATGAAGGGGTTAAATGCAGTCTATTGCACCAGGGTTAAGCATTAAATTCTTAGAGAATCCTCCATGTGGACAACATGGGTTTGGGTTGCCCACCACGGGCAAATACCCAACGTATTTGTAACCAGGGGCGGATTTCATCTTTGACACTCCCTCCACCTCCCAACCCAGCTTCCTGTATTACCCTAAATCCATTTATTTTGTAATTACAGTTACACATTGTGCTGCAGAGCTTGCAGAATCATATAGTGTGCCAGAGACAGTCCCGTATAGCTTCCCAAATTATACAGTGTGCCAGAGACCTAAAAATGATGCCATATAGGCTCCCATCAATCTAGACTTTCTCTCTAAAACTCATCTCCCCCTCAAACAAAAAAAATTGTCTCTCTTCGGTCACTCTACCCCAGCTCCTACACCCCTCCCCCCTACACCTTTTGTGTGTGTTCCCCTCTGGTTTATATATCTTACGGAGCGGTAGATTTGAAAGTGCCTGCCAGTCTCAGACCTGAGTCAGCGCTTCCCCCACAGTGATGACTCACTCACGGTCCGAGTCAACAATATGCACAGAGAGCACGAAGTAGGGCTGACTGAGGTCTGAGACTGGCGAACACACACTATCAGACCTGCAGCTACCTGCGCCTCTCTTTGTAGCTTTATTAGGCGATCGGTATCCCTGCCAAAAGGCACCCAAGCAGACCTCTACAAATAGGAATCTGAGAGCCAGTTGTTAGGGCAGCGCATCAAACCTCCAGCCGTGGACAAATAAAGCATTCCCACAGACACATGTAGGTTCTATACTTGCAGTTCCCAAGGTTTCACCATCTGGGGATTATTTCACAAGAGCTTGAAACCATATTCACACTATTGTACAAGAGGGCACATTTCAGGTGCCACCTACGCTTTTGGGGTATTTAAAATAGATCAGTATGGGAACACATTGCACACAAAATGAAAATCCAATAAGAGATTCCATTCTTCAAAACAAAACAATAAAACACACATTTTAAAAGAATTTCTCTTTAATATTTCAAGCTCAAGAGTTACAACATTTGTTTTTCCTCTTTAAATATTCTGAAGTTTAAATACAATCTGCATAATGTTATAAAATGTAAACTTTCAGGTTTTTAATTTTTTTAATTTTTAATTTTTTTTACATTATACTATTTTTTAAAATCACAAGGCTTTAATACCTGAAGAATCTGAGGAAAAATAAAATAAAAACCTGTGAAATAAGTTTTCCAGCGATGTGAGTGATGATACCCACAGAGTTCTGAGGTAGAGATATGACATACCTGAGTTTAACCCTTTATGCCCAAAGAGCTTACAACAATTTGCTCTACAATGTGCTATAAGCCCTCCTGGTGCACAAAGGGTTCATGTGATTTATCTGCAATTTATTGTTTTTTTTTTTTTTTTTACCACCCTTAAATTCTATAGCCCTGGTGTGTACAGACTAAAGGAGCCTCCCTATGCACACTTTGCCCCCTACCTTCCATTAGACCGGGCATTTAATAAAACAAGGCTACAGCACAAGGAGGTGAAACGGTCATGACTAAATGGAAAGAAAAAAAAAAAAATAAGAAAAACAGAGAAATACAAAATAATTATATTACACAACATTACTAAAATAAATCTAACCAGTCCTCTCCACACCCAAGATACAAACTGAAAGATAGGACTCATAATAGAGAAAGAAGGGAGGAAGAGGTGATCCAATCAAGACAGGTTTGCATTGTCCAACTGGAGTTGGACTATAAAAATGGTAACTGGGTGTTATTTCAAGAGTTCAGAAAAATGTTTAAGGAAGGCATTTAGTGCAGCACATAGATGAGGGAATGGTGTATGAGGGATAAAATCTCAGAGGGACCCAATTGTGAATGTACATGGTTCCTGAGACTTTGGTTGGGGGGAAAGGAAAATGGGAGGACAGCTCAGTGTAAAATATGCACTATTAGAGTCAAGCTTGAAGAAACCAATCACAAATTCAATTGATTTAACAGTTAATGGATCCAGGCCATTAACTATGGAAATTCTAGCACAACATGCATAGCCTTTTGCAGAAAATGCAATTAATGTGCAGACGTTTCGTATCTAAATGTACCCGTTACCAGAGAGTGATGTACCTAATTGCAGAGCAATGAGTACTAATGCAAAACCATGCACTGAGCATCCCTCCAATGCTATTTGAGTATATTAAATAACTCTAGCAAGAACCAAACTAAAGACCATTTTAGAGCTTCAAATATGCACTGAAAGAAGTTTAACTGTGCGTGGAGTTTCCCAGCAGCTAGCGGAAACCATTTTCCACAGCAATGGATACTTTGTTGGTTCGGTATAAATGTAAGTTCAAAAGGGGATCTAATCAGCAGGGACACTCCATTGGTTTCCATGGTGACTGGGCCACCCCTTTAGGCTTTGTTTTTTTGAGTAGGGGGTTGCTATGAGACTAACAAAACAAAAACAAAAAAAAGTATTTGTGCCGGAAAATTGCTTCCCTCAGCTTGCTGAAAAACAGTGCAGGCCATTTTAAACAGCTTTAGTTCAGTCAAGACCTGTACATATATAAGAGTACATGTGAGCAAACGCTCTGTTACATAGTCCATTAGCAGGTGTGGAGATCGGAGTAGGTCTCCAAAGACTTCCTTCCACAGCGCCCTAATACACTAGAATTGATTCGAGCCACCTCTAGAAAACTCACAAATAATGGCAAAAGCAAAATCATGATGCAAAAGCAGCCTAAACAATCTCCCTCCCCTCCAACATGAGAGACAGAGCCAGAAAAAAACATTTTATTCCCCTGAGTTATAATCCAGCCCCTCCCCTAAATCACACAGAGCAATTCATGAATAAACACACACACTGTATATATCTATATTTATATATTTATATATTATAGAGAATATTTCTTTTTAAAATTTTTCTATTTATCCCGTTCCCAGTTTTTGGGAAAAAGCAGCGAGAGGGTGAGAGGAGGAGGGGGGGGATTTGAGTGGACAGGGACAACAAACCCAGAGCCTTACCAAATCACCAGCCCAGTACACACAAACCTTCCTTTTATGTACAAATATTTGGGTGAAGTGGTTGTTGGCCAGACTATCGTGTCCCATGGGGTTAACCCGTTATGTAAGGCCTCTCTGACATCGTATTAGATTAAATTTCACATTTTTGGTGTTTTGCTGCCCATTTGAATTAAGTTTCATAGAGGATAAAAAAAAAAAAAAAGGGGAAACTGCTAATAGTTAAAAAGTTAGGAAATTAATGGCAGAAAGTGAATTAAATATGGGCATGGCAGATTGTTCTCTGCCGCCTGCAGTGCCCAACATGCTCTTCGCATGCACACAGCTGGGGATTCCACATAGAAATGCCTCTATGACCCTAGGTGTCCTGACCCAAGGCAGGCAGCGGAAGTAGAAAGAATCTCTGCACAACTATATGGAGTGCAACATATGCTGCAACACAACCCTGCAGTATTAAAACTTCTTTATGACCAGATCTTAGACAATTGGACGCAGTGTAAAACTCACAGAGCAATTAACTGCATCCCCAGCACTGGCTAGCAAAGGGTAAAAACATTGCATTTGTCATGAATATCCTTCCAAAATGAAACAAGGTGAAAAATCAAATATAGACTGACCCACTTCCCAATATGTTTTCCTTAGATAAAAGATATAACCCGTATAAAGTTTGCAGGTGAGTGAGGCTCATCGGAATGGTGGAGGCTATTGAGGTTCTGATGCGGTCTGAACCCCAAAACTTCAGGCAACCACAGGAATAAAAACATAACATTCAGTGATCTACATTCCCATATGTCCCCTAAAATTACATTCCAAAGTCTGTGACAGGGGGAATTTTTGGACCCACACAGGCACATCCCACCTTGTTGATATTCTGTGCCCCATACAAGTCCAGCGTAAGGGATACGGCAATATTCTCATATATATATATATATATATTTTTTTCCTTAAAAAGTGATATTTTTTTTCCTCCATTGTCATTTAAGAATAAAAAGGCATTTACACAATAAAAGAACCCTCTTACAAAGTCCATAGTTTTTTTATGCAGGTATTAAAATTAAAAAACAAAACAAAAACATGTGGGTAGGTTTCCGGAGCGCAGAGAGGGGTAGAGGAGGGTGGCCATTTTTTTTTTTTTTTTTGGTAGTACTGAACTTACATTATATCATAAAATATAATATACAGACATTTATCATATATTTACAGTGCAAGAAGTGAGGTATATGGTTTTTTTTCATGGAGGGTAAAGGATCATTTATTTCAGATCCTGTACTGGCTCAGCCTGGCCCCCTCTGACCCCTACACTATGTTCCGGGAGCTCCTGACTATGAGGAATAAAAAACCTGAGTGTGAAACACAGAACAATTCCATCCATTTTTGGCGTCAGCTGTGTGAGAATATGGCAGCTCTGTGTCAAGGTGAGGAGCTGTTTGAAGTGGGAGCTGAATGTGCTGGAGGTGGAGCCTGTGATGTGGTGCTGGCTCCTCCCATGCTAGCAGTCCGGCTGGCACTCCCTTTGCCAATTCCGGATGTTGAGGTAGGGGGTTGAGCGAAGAGAACTCCTAAGAAAAATATGGCAAAGTAAGAGGGTTAGAGCAATGACAAAACCATTAACAGAAAATGAAAGACAATAAAAAAGGCACACATCATGCTTTTTCTTGTAAGAAATAAACAGAACATTTTCCATGTCAAATATGGCCCACCGCATGCTTTTTTCTATACAGATTTTTGGGGTGATGTATGAACACTACGCACACGGTGTATGCACCCATGTATAAAGCAAACTCCCAAAAAATTGCGGGAGTCTTCCAGAAATGTACTTGCTGAAACTTACTTCCGGCGTTCATTGCCCCGTCGGAACCAATGTATATGTATGGGTATGTGTGTGTATATGTAACAATATATGTATCATTGTTACCAGTGGTGTATCTTGATTTTGTGCTGCCCTAGGCAGACAAAATCCGGGCACCCCCTACCCAAGCTGCACACCCACGTTACACACCTAAAACATGGCCCATCATTCAGACTCACATCAAGCTCATACTCCCATCACACACACACTCCCATCACACTCAGTCACACACTCCTACTCCCATCACACTCAGTCACACACCCCTACTCCCATCACACACACTCTGACTCCCATCACCCTCAGTCACACACACTGTCTCCCATCACACACACTCTGACTCCCATCACACTCAGTCACACACACTGTCTCCCATCACACTCACTCTGACTCCCATCACACTCACTCTGACTCCCATCACACTCAGTCACACACATGTCTCTCATCACACACACTCTGACTCCCATCACACTCAGTCACACACATGTCTCTCATCACACACACTCCTACTCCCATCACACTCAGTCACACACACTGTCTCCCACCACACTCTGACTCCCAACACACACACACACACACACACACACACACACACACACATCCCATCAGCACTTACCTTTCCCTGGCAGGCAGGCAGCATGGTCCCTCCATGCTGCCTGTTCGGCTTCCCGGCGATTGTGCCGACAGGTCACGTGACCGGGCGCGCGTATGACGTCAGCGCGCCCGTCACGTGACTGTCGGCACACTGCACGAGGAGCCGAACAGGCAGCACGGAGGTTTCTCTGTGCTGCCTGTTCGGCTCCCCAAGCAGTTTTGCAGGCAGAGCGGAGGTGAGAGGGGATCTTCCGATCCCTTCTCACCTCTCTCTCTGCCTGCAAGCGCGGTCTTTTTTTTTTTTTTTGTATTTTTTTTTTTTTTTCAGTGCTGCCGCCCCCCAAAATTTGCCGCCATAGGCATCCGCCTAGGATGCCTCGCGGTAAATACAGCACTGATTGTTACACATAAATGACGATTAAACCTTTTTATACCACTGCCTACACTTTGCAGTGTGGGAGTTTTTATACAGAAGCCATAAAGTTTTTATTTTATGTCCATAGATTTTTTTTTTTTTCTCTTTGTCCAAAAACAATGCCTGCTATTAAAATGCAATATGTGCAGAAAGTCATAACTTACCTGTATACACAATGCCATTAAGCTCCACGGACATGCTAATACTGTTAGTGCCATTGGTAGTGAGGTTTACAGCAGACTCTTGTCTTCCCTCAGCTGCATGGATAGATGGGAAATGATAAGGTTTAAAATATGTACCTTTAATAGAAAAAAAAAAGTAAAAAACAGAAATGATAAAGCAACACTTCCAAAAGATAAACAAAAATGTACACCAATCTGGCTTCCTTGAAATATTTTGACATTTGAAAAACATACTCTATATATAGATGGAGAATAACATGCAAGGAACACAGTAAGATCATACCCTATTCTTAAATAGCTAACCCGATTCTTAAAAAGCTAATCAAAGTCAACATCTCCAAGTAGCACATCCTGTGGAACTGGTGCAGATTAAATTTTATTAACATGATCTCATTTCTACATAATTTCTTGGTAAGCTCTTAACTGAAGAAACACCCTACACTAACTCTTAACAGAACTGCACTTTATTTCTACCTTTCATGTGCCTATGGGTCTCATTTGGCAGTGAAGAAAATTGGCTTTAATATTCAAGAGAAAGCATGTCAAACTTGTGGCCCGTGGGTCAATGTATATCTTTACGTCCCAGCAGTGGCGTCCCAAGGATGGTCGTGGTGCGGACTGCACCAGGTGACAAACCCAGCAGGGTTGACACCCAGGCTGGCATCCTATTTGCCACCCATAGCACCGCTGAACTTTATTTAAAAGCTTTTTTTCCCCGGCATTCTGCCACCAGATGACAGTAAGTCATATCAGGTAGCTGTATTTCCCTCCTCCGTGCAGGAGGGAAGACTGTGCAGAAGAGAACGGACAGTGACAGGAAGCAGCCAGGAGAGGGGATGGAACTCTTCATCGCGGCTGCTTCCGCGTAGCCGCTTCACCGCCTCTACACAGCAAGACAGATCATCGCTGGAGATTTCATCGCGGGACATTTCATCGCTAAAGGTAAGTATTTTAGCTATTTTACTTTGGTTAGAATTAGGGTTTAGGGGGTTAATTTTAGTACTAGGGCTCGGGGGTTAGTATTAGGGTTTAGGGGGTTAATTTTAGTATTAGGGCTCGGGGTTTAGTATTAGGGGGTTCATTTTTGTATTGGGGTTAATTTTAGTGTTAGTATTGGGGTTTAGTGTTTGGTGTTAGTATTGGGGTTTGGGAATCATTTATTAGGGGGGGTTATTTTCTTTTTACTTGTACATTTGTAAGAGCTGACAGTTCAGCGCTGAACTGTCAGCTCTTACATAGCCACGGCCGTTATTCTTCATTGCTGACAGTTCAGCGTTCTAACTGCCACGCTGAACTGTCAGCGATGAAGATGCGGCACGGAAGTGTCCTAGACCCGCCATGAGATGAGTATTGGGGAAGGAGGATTGCATAATAATGGGAATACTGGTTGTGGCATATTTATGAGCAAACTAAAGTGGCATAGGGTCATAGTTTTGAAAGTAATCACTGCGAACAAGATTTCCCCCCAAAATAGGAAAGATAGTAGCAGAGGAGAGATGCCAAGCGTCGGGAAGAAAACATAACTATCGTAGTTCTGGTTCTTTTTTCATATTGTACTTATCTAAATAAACTTATGTTTCTATAAAAATTGAAGTTTGTTTTTTTGATATAAAGATATAATGGCAGCATGATTGCATGATACGCATAAAAATTGTAAAAATCTCACAATGCACTTTGGACTTACTGCATTACACTTTGCATTACAGTCGATTTTAAAGATACACTACCGCCAAAAAATCAAAAACGGTTTTATTTGCTAGTGTCTGTAGTGTTGATTTTAGATGTGTGCTATGTTTTTCTAATGTTTATTTAATAAAAGATTTAGCTTTAAACGAGTCATTGTGTGCATCCATTTTGTGTAATTTACGGACCTAGAGGCATTATGTGTCGGAATTCTGACAAACATACTTGTATGTATGTGGGAGGGTGATATAACAGTTACATCACTGGGGCCAGGACAAAGCAAGTTTTATGAATTTTCTAGGCACCATTTTGGTGAAGGAGCTAGAGGATTTCAATCTGCTCTCCAATCCAGTGCCCCCTGTTACCCACTGCTCCTCTCCTGTGCCCCTTGTACCACAGCTACTCTCATGTGCTTGTAGCCACTCTAATAGTGGGTGGTCAGTGTCTGGCATAAGAAGGGCTTTCTTTAGATACCATAATATAAATATTAATATAAAAAAAAAAAACATATGAAAAGATTTCAATATTTTACACATCTACAAAAGCTAATAAAAACCTGATAGATTCTAATATTTGTCCTGAGTTTAGAAATATCCAATATTTAATATAATTGATGCTGTTCTTTTGGACCCCATCCCTAACCAAAACCCTAAATGAACTTTAACACTAAATCCTTTTTTTTTTTTTTTTTTTTTACTGTTACCGTATTTGCTCGAATATAAGACAAGGTTTTTTTCAGAGCAAATGCTTTGAAAAATACCCCTCGTCTTACATTCGAGGTCGTCTTATAATCTGACCTCAAATTGAGGTCAGACTATAAGACAGGGATCCAGGTCACCAGCAGAGCTGCAGGGGACCTGGATCCCCCTCTCTAACAGCAGGGGATGTCTGCGCAACGAGCGCAGACTCCCCTGCTGCCGCCCGGCACGATCGCCGGGACTTCTGTGACGAAGCCGGAAGTACCCGGCTTCTTCATAGAAGCCCCGGCGGTCGTGCCGGGCTGCAGCAGGGGAGTCTGCGCTCGTTGCGCAGACATCCTCTGCTGCCCCGCTAGACACCAGGGAGAATCGGGCAGCTGGGGGATGTCTGCACGATACGTGCACACATCCTCCATGCTGCCCGACACGGCAGTCTATTATGACGGACCTGCTGTCCCTCATAATAGACTGCCGTGTCGGGCAGCATGGAGGATGTCTGCACGTATCGTGCAGACATCCCCCGGCTGCCCCCACTAGCCACCAGATAACGAAACCAGGTGAGGGGGAGGACACAGACAGACAAGGGGAGGGGGGGGGGGGAGAGAAAAGGGGAGGGGGGGTAGAGAGACAAAGGGAGGGGGAGGACACAGACAGACAAGGGGAGGACACAGACAGACAAGGGGAGGGGGGGGGGGGGGAGAGAGACAAAGGGAGGGGGGAGGACACACAGACAAGGGGATGGAGGGGGACAGAGAGAAAAGGGGAGGGGGGGGGATAGATAGAGACAAGGGGAAGGGGGAAGAGAGAGAAGTTTTGGGGGGAGAGAGAGAGACAACGCTGGGGGGGGAAAAGAGACAGCTGGGGAGAGAGGCCGCATTGGCACATAAAAGGAAATAAAAACAAGAAATGCATTTGTATAGTATAAAGTTTTATTAAATATTAAAAAGCAATTTACATATATACAAGTTAAACTTTTTTCCTATAGGGTAGTCCTTTAATCAGGATTTTAGTTTTTTTCCTAAAGGAATGTACAAATTTGGGGGGGGGGTCGTCTTATAATCGAGCAAATACGGTATTTAGCAGACTGCCTCTAGAGATGGGGGGGGGGGGGGGGGATTTGGTGTCAGCATAGGCAGTTACTGTTGATTGCTGCCTATGCATTTTTACTGCAGGAAATAACAGTGACATATATTGTCCGTGATGTAACTGGTACATCCACTGCAGTGAGGGAGTTTAAAAAAAAATAATATTTTGTTTAAATGCATTGCCATTTGTGCACAGTGCAAAGCACTGCACATGAGCGGCAGTCATGCAGGAACAAGCACAAATTTGACAACTGCAAAAACAGGATTGTCCTCTCAAATCTGGGACTGTTGGCAGCTATGAAATTGTCAGCAGAATGCCTGAAGTCAAATCTTTTACAGGTACGCTTTAAGAATTATATCTTGTTTATTTGTTCTTGTTATGGGTAAGAAAAAAAAAATGGAGTGAAACTTGCTTATAGAAGTAATGCCAGACAGATTAAACAGCCAATATAAAATACAGTATAAAGGTATAATTTATCTTTGGGATATTAGTCACTGGAATGCCAAAAAAGGTTCTCAAAAATAATTTCCTTGAAGGACCACAAATTTTAGAATGTGACTAAAGAAAATGTTACATCTTTAAGAAATTGGAAATGTGAGCTGTGTAATGTATAAGGCATGTGACACCGGCATCAACCAGCTAAGGATGAGAATCCATCAGGGGATGAGGGATTGCTAAATAAAGCTCAACCGAAGAGAAAAACCTGGGGAGATGCAGAGGCCAAAGGAATAGCAGGTTTAGAGAACTTGCAAAGAGAAAGAGAATAGAGATATGTAGAAAAATGTTGTCTGTGTCTAGCTAAATTGTAGTTTGCTGAAGGAGAGTGGAACAAGCAAGTAATTTTTGATATTTTACTCTAAACGATAATCTGAGTATCTATGTATATGTGTGTATATATATATATATATATATATATATATATATATATATATATATATATATATATATATTTGTGGTCGGTTAATTAGTGACTGTGAAATACCATATGGTAGGTTAAAGTCGGTGAGGTGTGCCAGAACAGACATAGGGGGTAGGCCTGTAAAAAAGAGGGCCCCCCTGAAGGTATTGTGTGAATATGAGAAGGTGCGGTGAACAGCATACGTCACGGCAGAGGTAAGGAGGGGGGAGTAGCGTTTTATAGGAACGCTAACTCCTCCCACAAATACAGGCCTACGGCATTACACATGTCAAAACTTAATCAGTTTTTCTACATACACCAAAAACACTATCTTGCAAAATGAGTATTCTTACCCGTTCAGATTATTTGTTGAGATTTTTCAGTTACATTAAGAAATGCAGGCAGTTATATGGTTTTTCCAAGAGTGAAACTTGCAAGATGGCAATCATTTTATATGTGCATGAATCTTTTAACATTGTTGCTTACTTATGTCGCATCCTAGCCCTCTGATCAGACGTGTTATACCTTCATAGTTTTGACTTAAGGCAAGTGAAAAAATGGCTAGATCTTTAGTGCGTGTAGCAATCATAAGACTACAGAAGGTCCACAGGGTAATACAATATAATAAGTGCATTAAACAAAGTTAGTGTGAATTATGCAAGGGTGGCTACATCCAAATACTCCATTACCTGTAATTGCAATTTTTAAGGAAATGCAGATCACTACACCGTATATGATGTTGGTGGGCTAGGAAGAGTTCATCTTGCAAGTAAATGTTTAAAAGGGACTTGCCAGGCAGCAAAATACTTTAATATGCATTTGAGTTGCTAGAATCTATTTTTGTGTCTCTTTAATTGCATCCAACAAGTCAGTAACGGTTGTTCACATTTTATGCTACAGAGACTGAAGCTCTGCCTGAAAAATGCAGCTTGAATGGGCTGATTAACAAACCCCAAACTGTATTAATACTCAGTAAATTCAGCTATTATACATTTCAACACTTATCTAAGGGACTTCAGCCCTGGGGGTATGATTCCTAGTAGTAAATGGCCCTAGACAGCACTGAAATATACCACTGAATGATGCCATTGTCTGTAATTCATCTGCTGACTGCTCTGAGTAAGATGTCCCTCGATCACGTGAGGCGTCAGGTCACTGGTAACATTACATGCTATTATGCAAAAATGCCCACCCTGGTTAAGCATGCACAATAAAAACAAAAACAAAAAAAACAATAAAACCACTTCTAAATAAAGGACTCTTCCCTGCACATGAAAGTGAGACAGGCCATACTCTGTCTCTGTTTGTGCACATTACCTTGGCTGTTGATGCGAATATTCATGGGAAGTTGCGCAGTCATTGCCAGCAGGTTGTGCTGGATGGTCCGTTGCATTAATCTCTGCTGCTCCTCTGTTCCTAAAGCCATCTTCTTGTCTGGGGGCTCACCGGATTCCAACTTTTCTCGGAGTTGTTCAAGTGCGGCTGCCTGTGCCGCTACTTGCGCTGCCACCATGGAGTGTCCAGCCATGCTGACTGGGATCCGATGGGGACCAGCCAGGGACATTGGGGAATCCTCTTCTAAAATTCAAGAAGGGTTAAGAGCAATCGTTTTAGAAAAATGCCAGAGCACACAGACACCAATAAACACACCTACACACTGGGACTGACAAGCCTGGGAGCATAAAAGCCCTACTGCTGGCTCCTAAATTGTTTTGAATGTTTTACATCAAACTCTGTGGAAGTTCAATTTCCCTGGTTCCGAAAAATAACTAGGTGGACAGCTTACAAATGATGCATTTCAGTGGTCAGTAAAGCCCTTTTAAACTTAATGCACAGCCTTTCAGAGATCTCACACAAAACACTGCCAGATCAGTGAATAACCCCAGTAACCGAGAAAGACCGAAGAGCAGTGAGTTTGCAAGAAAAAAAAAAAACACACACAAAAAAGAAAAACTATTTGTACTTCACTACAACAAATTCATACAAAATGAGTTATGAGTTATACAACTTTATTTAAACTGGTTTATTTAAACCAAAGGGCCGCACCTTGCTTTCATACGGGCTGCATTTGGTCTATGGACCACATGTTGTATGCCTCGGATATAGCTGCTTAGAAATAAAGCACTTTTCTCCAGTCTGCTTGTGGGAATGGTCTATCAGCCTGGCACCTTGACATCAAAGGCTTATCCGACCAATAATCTTGTAGACTAAAAGGTGTGTGGGGGGGGGGGGGGGGGGGGGGGCTGTCCACTGGCATCAGACCATGCCCCTCTGAAGTTCCCTATTGCTATTTTTTTTCTACACATAACCAATGATCTCTTCTAAAACAGAACATCAACATTTAAAAATGGCCGGTTATTTTAGACTACCCCCTTCCACATGGTTCACCTTTTTCATATTTTTTGCTGATTCACAGCACTCACCTTTCTTTATCTTGTGAGCGAGGGGGCTCCCGTTTGTTGCAGCTCCGGCAAGTGCCATGGCGGATACTTGCATCTTTGGTGAGGATAGCATATTTGGGGCTCCGCTGGGTGAGTAAGTGAACAGGGAACCTCCAAAGCTCTGTCTGCGACCTTCTCGGCGGTTACTGTCAATGGCAGCTTGCAACTCATTAGGATTACTAAGGCCTCGCTTCTCACATTCATAGGGATACAAATACTTCATGTATCTGTGAAAATAAGAGTCACATACATGGTAAAGTTAAAGGAGTGGTACATATTGTAAGGACAGAGGTTAAAGCGTCTGTCCTTTCACTAGTTCTATGGCTAGAACGACCTACAACAGCACCAGTCAAGTAACGTTACACAGGGGAATGCGTGAACTCATCAGTTTGTACTCACTGTGTTCTCAGAGTGAAGGCTGCGCTGGTGATTGAGGTTGGCAAATTCAAGCCTTTTGTGATCTCCCGCCACAGCTTCTTGTTGATAACTTCGACCAATCCTCCCTTCTCTGTAACTAGGACATACAACATGTACAGGTCCAGGACCTGCTTTGCCATAATAGGGATTCTATTCACAGGGGTCCCTAGGAGAGAAACAAACAGGTGATGTGGAGGGGGTGGAAGATTTGAGGATTTTTTTTTTTTTTTTTTACTGTGCACAAGACTCCTGGTGCTCTGCATGGTAAAGGTTGTTTACAGAATGAACCAACGCAAATATGTGGACATATCTGAAATGCATTACATTTATAAACACTGCAGCTGTTGCTCAGCCAGATAGATCATATACAATAACAAGTACATTTACACAGGCCCCATTTTAACAAAGCTGTAACGTCTGGTTAGATCCGGTATATGTTTTCAGAAGAATACACAGCAAGCAACAGAGAACAAAGATTTAAAAGTGTATAGGATACCCCAACACAAACAATATTTTTTAAATCTTTCCCTTCACAATTATGGTTTCTACATAGCCAACAGTGTTTTATACTTTATTTATTTTTTTAATAAAAAGGTTGACTTAAAGGTCTATCACCTAAACATTATTTTTTACTGTACATGTAGAGAACAAAAATTACTGTAAATGACCTACACATTGTGTTAGCAAAACTGCAAGCAAACGCCTCACGTTAGGAGAAAAATGTGTGTTAATGTTTCTGTGGTATCTCCTGCTTATGACATCACCGGTGGCTTCATATGCAAATGACACACTGCCCATTGAAAATCAGTTATTTTGCATATCAAGCTATAGGTGATGTCAAACAGGACACACCGCAGACATTTAAAAACACAATTTTTTCCTAATATAGGCATTTGCTTACGATGTTAACCCCTTTGAACCCGGAAGTTCAGGTACGCATGGATGCTGAAAATGTAGCAGACGCTAAATTTGAGCTGCTCAAAAAGTGGCCTCATCGAACAGTGGGTACTCCGCTGCAAGTCCCTGCAGTGAGATCTGTACACCACTGTTAAATGCAAGACGTTCAGTGCTGTCCTTCTAGTCTTTAGGGATTAAAAAGTTGGACAGCATAGAACATCCTGCAAGATGGAAGGGGTTAATAACACAATGTGTAGATCATTTTCAATCATTTTGTATTCTCTAGATTCACAGTATAAGCTAGGTTTAGGGGATACAGTGCCTTTAATAATAATAGTGTTTAACCAGGTATAATACACATTCTGATATTCTCTGGTTTTCAAGAATGTTTTTTTTACGTTACTTTTTCCCAATTTCCATTGGATGTGCCCATAAACCCATTTAATCTACCTCAGAAGGATCAACCCTGCCAGGAATTGAACCTGTGCTACAGATGTGCTCTCACCTGCTTCCCTACTGATTTCTAAAAGCTATAACTGTACTGTATTTCTAACACAATAGATTACCTGGATAATTTCTAGGAAAAAAACAAGCCTTAGAGCTTAATATAATATACAGAAACAAATAACTGTATTATCTTGCGTACAAATGAAATTGCACAATGCAAAGAATTTATTTAGAACAGGTTTGCCCAAGCAGTATTTTTTTTTTTTTTAACTGGCTGGTGTAATTTATAATCCAAAAGTTGCATGACTAGAAGTCCTGCTTCTTGTTATTGGCTATAAAAGCACAATGGAGTCCCTTTCAGGGATATTACCAGCTGCTTTACAAAAAATATCAAGTGTCAGATAATTACAAAATAAAATATTTAGAAAGGCACAGTACTGTTAATGTAGTAAATGGAATTCTGAAAGGAAAGGTGTATACCCCCATTGTCCTGCTAACAGCATTGGAGGTGTTAACCGCCCCTCCCTTCCAGTAGCCCAGCATATTCCTCTAATTGCTCTGTTGATAAGGGCAAGCCCCCCTGGGGCAAAGGGCGGTGGGGGTCTGGAATGTTGCATTCCCAGGCGGGTAAGGCCAGTTACAGCAGACTCTACCCCCAGCTGGAATTCCTGCAACCCCCTTCCTACAAAAAAGAAAACAAAAAAAAAAAAAAAAAACACACTCACCTCTCTTCTGCATGAAACTAAACAAGTCATCTAGAAACTCCTTCCGTTTGGGATCCGCATCCAATTCATAAAGCTAAACAAGGAAAGAAAAGAAAATGGTTAATTGAGAATCTCATTATACAGAGTAGCCAGAGAGATTGTGCTGAAAGTTATATCTACGGAACATACAAATGGGGCTTGGGACGTGTAGCAACAGATATAAAAAAGAAATAAATATCAAGGTACCAAACAGCAAAAATTGCAGGATAACCACCCACTAATATGGCCCCACACTAAGCATTGTCCAATTAGTTTACAAATGTTTGTTTTATTTTATTTTTTCCCACAGCACTTAGGAGCAGGAAGGAAAGAAAATATTCAATATTATCATCTCTATTACCTTTATAAAAAAATTAAGTGTGATATTGAATGTAATAAGCAGAGGCATAGATGGAAAAACAGGTTTTAGATTTAATTTCAGCTATTGGTATTGTTTATCCAGCCACCAGCCTGGGACAACATATTTAATTTTTCCCGCTGGTTCATATAAACTACTGGATACATAATAACCAAAGAATAACCTTTAAGTTTAGTACGAACTGTACTGTATTTCAAAACACATTTAGGAAACAGAAAAAATAAAAATAAAATACATCCGATTATTATAAATTAACCTGGAAGCATTTCATAAGGGTTACTTTATAGTATAATGTGATGACATCACAGACTGACATCACTCTAAGAGGGGTTAATAATGTATTCGCCGTCATTTCCACAGGAAAGAGAATGTGCAGTCACAGAAATGCTAACAAGTGAAGCAGACTTTGAACAAACCATCTCCGAAAGAAAGATTTAACCAAAGAAAGCTCCCCTCACCATGGAGAAAGCAGCAACATGACATACAGAAGTAGAAAACCCTGATCGCGTGTGGTTTCCTAGAACTGGCATGCTGCCACTCTACTGGCTCAGTGCTGCCAATATTACTGTTTACTCGCTCACTTGCGAAGATTGCCAAAGGAGATTTGAGATTGTGTGTTTAACACCTATGTGTGTATAATTTTACTAATCTGCCCCATGCTGTTCACTTCAAATTACTTTTGAAGTCTCAAAATAAAGATGGTGGGTGCATAACGGATATCATTTATAGCCATATCTAATTTGTGGTGTACATGGGATCCTGATTATCTGCACTATCAATGAAGACTCCCTCACCTAATTTATAATTGCTTCATACAGGGTTTTTTTTTTTTTTACGACAAATTGCCGGGGGAGGGTGAACAGAGTTAAATTTAAGCTTACATCACATGTAGACTATTTAAATATAAATGCTTTAATGAAATGATACAAATAATGGGCCTTATTGACCCCTCTCTGCTTGTATAGCACTAACAGGGGGCAGACATTTTTGGTCAGGTGGGTCAGATCTTCCTTCATCTGAAACAAGATTCTAAACATGTCTGCCCCCTGATGAAGCTATACATACAGAATTCTCAATAAAGGTGGTTTATTTATAATATTTGATTGAAGCATTTCTATTTAAAATGGTCTACACTTGATGCAATCTTTCAATTAAACAGAACCTCTCTTTATGCGGGCCATTGTCCTTTATTAAAAGCAACTTGTCGGGAGGAGAAGGGAGCCAATCACAGAAGAAAAAAAGAAAAAAAAAACAAAAAAAAAAAAAACGACAGCTCACAAAACTATAGACTTCTAATCTTCTGAATACTTATGTGGTCAATGTTTTACCATATGCTTTAATCTGCACACTTCTGTGAGCAAATACAAGAGCTTTAAAAAGCTAAGGGAATTAAACTAATGCACCTGAACTATTCTTTGTTTTTGTATTATACAAACACCTTAGCTGGTATGGAAGAAAATATATTTTCACCCTGCTCCCCCCACTCATAAATGTGCATACAGGTATAACTTTATGGGTCTACAGATGGCTATCCTGACAGAGACAGTTGAGACTTCCAGTAGTACTATTCAATAACAGACCCCAGCCACCTGACTATGACTGTCATAATGTAAGGTGCTTAGCAACTCTAAGGACTGTGCTTGTGCCTGCCCCTACTGTAAAGTAAATATAAATAAATGATGAGAACTGCTCTACCACCACTTCCCTGTATTAATTATTTAACAATCTGCTGCAGAATCAGACAAACCGGGTTGGTTAAGGGGGGGGGGGGGGGTTGAGGAAGGAAAAAAAAATGTATGTGGGAGTAGAGAGGCAGACATCCATATTCGATAAACATATGGAATATGAATTCTTCTCATTTTGTTAGCTACAAACCCAAGGGTTATAGTTACAATAGAAACCATCATTGTACTCCCAAATTTTGTTAAATTATACTAGATTAGGGCTTCACATATATAATCTAGTTTTTAGAGCCAGCAAAAAAACAAAGACAAAAAACAACTCTTGCAGCTAATCACACATGCACATACACACAGACAATTGCGTGTGCACACACACACACACACACACAAACACCTGTTTTTTTTGTACACAGATCATCCTCAAGCTCCTGGTGAGCAGTGGGATGTCACGTGACATGACACATGAGGGGGCGGAGCAGGAAGTCTGTTTAGCGCAAATCCTGCTCCCTTGTGCTCAGAAAGATTTTTTTTTTAAAAACTGTTCCCAGAGTGAGTGGCGCCATGTGGGGATGAGCCTACCCAGGGGCCAGGTCTAATTTCCTAATCGTCTTGGCGACCGGGATTTGTAGAGCCCTGTACCAGGTGTTCATTTATGGTATTGTATAAGTAAGGGTTTTTGAGCCGCAGTGCTCATTATTATGCATGAAACCAAATTAACGGTCTCAGACTGCCATTTTACCCTATATTATGCTGCCTGTCTCCCAATTTCATTGCATGTTCTCTCTGTGAGAGTTACCCCTTCTCCCTGTTTCTGTATCCTTTCCTTAAGTAGCTCTAACTCTGTGTCCCCAAATGCTCCACATCCCCGCATTTATGATGTTGACCATGCAGTCAGGTGTCAATCGCGCAACAGGTTCCCAATCACCGATAGTAACATTGCCTATGACAGAATTTATCATATAAATTTCTTTATGACTACTTATGGCAAAAAATGAATGAAACCCCAGCCAAGCTCAATTCCAACCTGCAAGAGACAAATACACGTGCTGCTTTGCTATATAACTTAAAGGACAACTATTGGCAAGTTTAGGCATTTTAAATAGAAATGCTCTAGCACCTCATTGTGCCCAGAGGGCAGACATCTTGGGTCAGATATTCATGCATCTGACCCAAGATTCTAAACATGCCTGCTCCATGATAGAGCTATACGATCAAAGAGGGCTCAGTAAGGTAATTTATTTGTATTTTTTCATTAAAGCATTTCTATTCAAAATGCCTACATTTGATGCAAAATGTTAAATTACACACAACTGAAGACATTTCTTGTGACGTTTGTCCTTAAATAACATGTTGAAACTCTTTAGGCCATGCTATTGCCTCCATAGACCTAAGACCGGCAAACCAATTCTTTTTAATCAAGCTGCGGATAAATTATCAACCAAGTGTCATTCCTAGCCATATGCTGCTCCAAATATATCCTCCAACTATTAAAAAGCCTTTTTGCAGTTTACTTTTAGTGGTTGAACTACCTACTCCCTAAAATGTAAACTCAAATAGAGCTACGTTTGGGAAATTAAATGGTTCTTTCAGTACTCCGAGGTGGTGAAAAATTAAAATAAAATACAGATTTAAAAACAAACAAACATCCTGCAGATTTGCCATTATATTTTACTTGTGAGCATTTCAGAAAGCTCCAGACATACATACTGCTCTACATATACTTTGCTTTCTATACACAGACTCTCTTTCTGCCACATATTACAACATAAATTCCCCTCCCTCATTCTACCCATTTGCCCGAACAGACTCTCCCCGTCCCTGTATAGACTGGTCCAGCAAGTTCAGTTACCAAGAAACCATTATTGTTTTATATAAACTGGCTTGTGCATGGTGACTTAACATGGCAATTATGCGTTTATTCTTGACAATCGTGTGCACGCAGGCTAAACAAAAAGTTAAGTCCATGTGTTGCCATTTTCTTCCCAAAAAAATACCAGCCATGCACTAACTCCATAGACTTACCGACCAGGTGGCAACCCTACGTGTAGCCCATAATGCCAAAATGTTCTTGTACCACAAAATTGTATGCATAGGTAATTAAAAGGTCGCATTTTTTAATCTAATATGTGCAACGTTCCATAACTAGAATGGATGAATGCACTGCATGCATTTTAAAAAAGAGATCACGAAACTAGAGCGGCCTTTCGACTTCAACGTATTAAGCAAAATGCCGAAATATGGGACAGGTGGTTACTATATTCAGTTCCATATCTTGACTGTCAACTATTCCCTAGTCCTGACTAACTGCTCCAGGGGTGGTACCCTTAGTGACATTGCTGTGTTTCAAAGGATAATGATCATAACAATAAAAAAATAAAAAAAGGGTGAAAGCTTAGATATAGATCAAGATATTGTATATACATTGTGATATGTTAATATATGTCTTGGATTTATGTTTTCTAGATCCATCCCCACCCCCAACCCCTCCCTGCCCTTCTGTATCTACCCCCCTTGTACCAGGACGCATATATCTCATGACCACATTAAGAGTTCCCATTTCCTACCCCATCCCTTTATTGGTGCCCCCATATCCCTTTTATGTATTGATGTAATGTTTGCTATGTTTTTCTGCTGAATAAAGATTTTAAAATCTTAAAAATAAAAATAAAAAAAAAAAGGAGATCACAAAACAGAATTTGTTAAAGTATCAACTTTTTTTTTAAACCCTTGGTTTCTCAGAAGCAGGGGGTTAAAAAAAAAAAAAAGCAGTGTTGCTTTTCAGACTTGCATGCCGGTTTACTATTCACTCTGACAGCACGCACACAGCCAATCAAAGATCTGGGGTTTGATGACTGCAGGGGTTTCTCTAGGCTGGTGCAGACCATGACCCTCGTTTTAATATGGGATGAGCAGAGGGGGACCTGAAGCTGCCAACCAGAATTGTCTGCTTGCTTCGCAAGGAAACATGGCAGCTGCCGGTCAAAAGATAAGCTGGCATGTCCCATTAAGAGTACATATCAGTTTATCGTCTTCCTATGGACATTCATAAAATTTTGTGTCAAGTTAAACAGTTATTAATTAAATGTGTGTAATTATTGCACTTCCTGGACTACCAAGTTGTCCTACCCATACTGAAGTGCTCATTCTATACATTGCTTAATCTTTTCAGCCACATATGTGAAATACATGGACATGGTTCACCCTGGCAACACATACATACAGGGTTAAAACACACACACAAGAAACTGTAAAACTGGAAGGAAACTGAGGTTTTTTGAATTCGGCCAAACCACATTAGTTCCATTGAATGCATCTGTTAGTTAAAAAGGGAAGCATTAATTGAGAAAATACACAAAAAATATCTATAGCATTGATCTCTAGAATCGCATTCAAAACCTCAAATGAGATGCATACAATGCATATATGCTCAGTCAGGGACAGCCCTGAGGCACCTCTCCCACAGGCGGTGGTAAGGTATAGTCATCGGATAATAAATGCAATGCTTGCTTTTATTTCCTTCCTCACGTGACCCCCGATGCTGACTGTCACATACGTGCATGGCATGTGAGAGGGCTGGGGAGGGCAGATCTTGCCCCTCCCCCCGCACAGGAGGCGCCTTCTGCGGTGTTGCACCCTCTGCACTCTAACAGGTCGCACACCCCAAAAGCCAGCCCTGAGAACAGCATGAACATAAAATTGGAGAAATAACCAATTTTAAAAATAAAAATAAAAAAAGGTTAATCCAACAGAGGTAGAGGCCTACTGTGGTTATATGTAAAGCACATTTGAGGAACATCCTCTTAGTTTAAGAACTTTTAACTAAAATGTCCATTTGTTCATGTAGTCTACTTGCTATTTCGATTATAGTTTTAATGTGGTTTTTGCCCACCAGAATTTTATCTCAAGTAATCGGTAGCCTATCCCAAAGGCAACGATACATAGCATTAGTAAACATGTAAGCTAGAAGAGTTCTCATACAAAAAGAAAAAAAAATATTTCTGTATTATAAATGTAACAAAGTATTTACAGTGCACAATTTTAAGTTATTCAAAAATCACAGTTTAAGGGGGCATCCATTTAACTCTTGTGTCTTCTATGGAAGAAATGGGGGGGGGGGGGGGGTTAGGGGGAAAAAAAAGTTAATTGTCTATTGTCGTTTTTGTAAACCAGACATCTTTAGAGATACACGTGGGTCTATTCTCAGTTGCCTCTAGGCTGAGGAAGAGCTGACCAATAGTCTGGAATGAGCTGCAACAGTCTACGGGCACAGCAGGTGCTCATTGCTCTCGTCTTTTTCTGGTCTGTTGGGTGCACTAGCAGCCTGCCTGATTCCCAAGGAAGTATGGCGTCTGCCCGTCAGAGGATGAGCTGGCATGTATCATTAAAAGCATATACCAGTTTACCCTCATGCAAATGCTACTAAATGTTTAGTGTTTTATTAAGCAGGGTTTCTTCCTCATTTCTATTGTGGCTGAACCAAGAAAGCAATTTTACTGGTAGGCATGAAAAAGAAACAATGGTTAGACAATTAGTCTTACTAATAGGATAATATCAAAAAATATTTTTAAAAGTGTACTGGTTCAATCAATAATTCAAGAAATATTTACCTCTAGAAGGTCTATAAAAAATATATAGCATTATTAATACCATGAACCATTTAGGCTCCTTTCATGGTAAAGCAAATCCCTTGAATTATCTGTATCAATTTTAAAAAAAACCTGTTATTGCTTTATTCAATTTGGCAAATTTCTTGCACGTTTGCTACTTCCTAGGCATAGTGCCAAGCGGGATTATGGGAAATTAACTAGGGATTACAAGCCGTTAAGTGTTTTTCGGCTCACAATTCGTTTGCAAGGAAGAAGACAAGAAGGGCAATATTTAAAAGAATAAAATCAAAAATAAAATCTAATTTTTGCCACACAACTTCTATATAGAATCCAGAGAGAAAAATGAGAAACCGTTTCACCATTTAGAAAACAAATGGTGTCAAATATGGTGGCAGGGAGGACGAGAAGACACAAATATCATAAATTCAACCAAAATATTACAAATGTATAAACATACAGTGCCCTCCACGAACAATGGTATGAGCAAAGAAAGATTTTTTTGGGGGAAGATAAACCTGTGGTTTGTGAATTTTTTGAAAAGTACAAAAAGGTTAAACAAAGAAAGTTCACAGCCTTCCTTGCTCATTTCTACCAAGGGTGCCAATATTAGTGGGGGAAGGGGGATGGACTGTATATAGAGATACAGAAGTAGAAACTCAGACTTTCTCTTTTAATGCATTTGAAATATAGCTAGGTTATGTATAAATAGCAATTCTGGGTACTAATCACCCTGCAAACCAATGGAAAGTCAAATTAGATTATTTTAGAATAGCTGTTTATCCATACATGCCTCTATATATAAGCGGGACAGTTGTGAACTGGGCTCAGCATCCTGAATAAATACTGCAGTAGCACTGACACGCCATGTTCCCTGACATTCAGGGTTACCAGGGGGATATGTTCAGAGGTATGTACAGGTCACATGAGCCAGCAAAAAAAAGTAACTGAATATTGCCTATGAAAAGGAAGCAAATTTATTTTTATGCTATATTTCAACCTTCCTTCCACACAACATACAAACATCAAATGTGTCGGCAGATGAGAACCATTTGGCCCATCTGACCAATTATCTAAATAATTTTATTAGTCTCAGTTCCCTCTCTTATAACTAGGATAGCCTTGTGCCTATCCCCACGCATGCTTAAACTCCTTCACGGCGTTTACCTCTACCACTTCCACTGGAAGGCTGTGCCACTACCCTCTCAGTAAAGTATTACTTCCTGATATTACTTTTAAATCTTTGCCCCTCTAATTCAACACTACGTCATCTAGAACACCTTACAACACTGGGAAATATAAGACATGCAGTGACACTGCTTTCCCTCATGATTTTTCCCAAGTTATAATACATGTTATAGGATACATCAAATGAGCAGTCCAACAGGAGTAATAATAATTTTTAAGTGACAGACCTTCTAAAGTTTTACGGTCACTACCATATTTGCTTGAATCACTTTTTTTTTTTTTTTTTTTGCAAATGCACCTCCAGACTTGCCAACCTGCCCCCAGCACTCTCCCTATAATGTCTAGTGGTGCAGCCGGAGGATGTCCGAGTGCTGCTCGGTGTACACAGACATCCTCAGACGCTGCCTGACACTTCTGATGGGACTTTTGAGGTGGAGCGCTAGAAGGTCATGTAACCTTGGTATTCCGTAATAAGAGCCCAGGCGGATGTCTGTGCACAGCGCACAGACACATACCTGCTGCCTGCAAGGAGGATTCAGGTCCCCTGCAGCTATCCGGAGCAATCTTCCTCTTATAGACAGACCTCATATAACTATAATAGAAAGAATCGGCGCTGATGAAATATCTGGGTGTCTCAGCTTCCACACACTGCCATGTTAAGTAATCCCAATAAAAAGTGAGTTTAGGGTGAGCAAAGAGTGAATACAGAAAACGACATGTGTACACAGTACAAAAAAATACTTTATAAATAGGGCTGTATTGATCCTTTCAATCCGATCCAATATTCACAAATGACATGTAAAAAACAAAAACAAAACCCCACAAAGCAGAAAAACACAGCATATCTGTATAAGAAAAAAAGGGAAGAAACACACACACATGCTTTCTCTCAATATCCCACAACTTTTTGAGCATAAAATGCTCATGTATAAATATTGATGGGGGAGGGTTAAACATACATGGATATCCCAAAAATTGTAAGACAATTTTTTCAGAGAATGTGCTCGGACAAAAAAAACTTGTTTTATATTTGAGCAAATATGGTAATAATCCCTCACCTTTGAGTTTCCTGCCTTCAGTAAGGCTTTATTGTCTTTAAACGGGACTCATCTAAACATTCTTTTTACTGTGTAGATATTTTACACATTGCGTTTATTCTGTGCAAAATTGACGCCAATGCAGAGCTTAAATAAAACATGTGTTTTTAAGTGCGTCTGTGGTGCCTCCTGTTTAACACATAACCTTGTGGTTTGATTGGCAAATGAACTACGGTCACTGGATAGCTTCAAGGATCCAGTGCCCAGTTAGGGAAAAAGCACATTATTGGACATTTTAAAATGCAGCATCATTTTTTTTTTTTTTTAAATGTTTAAAAATATTAAGGAAAATCTTGATTAATTAATTATACAGTGATTGGTTTGTGGGTATACAAACTAAAAACACCGCAATTTTTGAAAGGAACTTGAATTCGATATGTACTCAATATCATTGTGTAGCACAGCACGCAAGATTGAGCAGGAGGTGCAATGTGTATAACCAAGGCATGAATATCAAGGGACATGTGACATTAATCTAAATTCCAGAGATCAGAGTCACTCAGCTGGAGGGGGGAGTGTCATAGTGGAAAGTATTCAGCCCAAAATATAAGACATGAATAAAGAGTCTAGGAGCCATGCAGAGGCCCATGATTGGTCACAAAAATAGACACACGCTTAGATACCCTACATCCTAGAATACCACAATTCAGATGTTGGTATGCGTGACAACAGAAATAACCAAGTCTCTATTTGCTATCATGGGATGTTATTCTCTGAAGGTCATTTACAAAAAAACCCCAAAAAACCTCACATGCAGAACAAAAACCTTTAGCCCGCCTCCTCAAAAAGCCCACACAACTCTGGACCTGAAGAGATTTTATATGGAGATTATACTGAAATCCATTTTCCAGTCACCTTTGATTTACCTTCTCTAAAACCTACTACATCCCAGCTGCTTCCAGTTCCCATTGTTACAAAAATCCTTTGTTGTAAAGTGGCAGATGCAGCTATGTCTAGGGAAGGAGAGGAGATGGGCTGCTTGAGGTAGATGAAAGTGAACAAACCTTCATTACATTTTCCCAACAACTTTGAGCAATAGTTTAGGAAGGATTGAAGAGCTCTGCGTCCAATTCTTATGTAGCAAATACGGTGTTAAATCCAGCTACACGGATATTCTAAACCAAAACACAGCATCAACAAGTGTGGAACACTTAGAGGTAATTTAAATCTTTTTCCAAAAGCTAAAACACACACACGTATAGATTATTAATACAGAGTGCAAAAACAAATCTTGAAGATTAAAATGTATTTACGACATCACTTCAAATCCAAACGTTTAAAAACAAAATTCTTTTTATCACACATTTACCTACAATTCTGCTAACACAAAAAATAAACCATTTTTATTCTCAAAACAAAAACAGTCTGGTCAAAGTATATATATATATCAGCCATAACAAATTGCAGGGAGGGGAGTAGAAAAGGTTTTAGGTTTAATAAAATCCTAACAAACAAAAGAGAACATGCACAGTAAGGAAAAGTGGAACACAAGTCATTATTTGCTTAACATCTTGAATTCCAAGATGGCCACACACAGGGTGACCAGATTGTGGCTTTAAAAAAAAAGACACCCAATACGGTTACAAAATTAGCCAAACGAACACAATATTAATTTTTCTCTTTCAGAAATCATGATGTTAACAAGTAGAATATTGATAGCCGTTAACTATCCTCTAGATTGTAAGCTTACGAGCAGGGTTCTCTACCTCATGTACCAGTCTGTACTAGTTTGTCTAAATTTGTATGTAGTTCCTTTCTTTGCTCTGTACCAAGCGCTTCGAGAATTGGTGGCGCTGTACAAATAAATGTTAATGTAACTATAAAAACCATTTATGATAAGTTGTATCTACTATAAGACTGCTTCAGTCAACATGTTTTGCACTTCTCAGAACCAACAGTTGTGTTTGATTTTGGATCCAGGTATAAAAGTCCACACAATAAAGATCACAATGTGTTTTCACAATCAAAACTTAACTAAACTAAGTGAAATACAATTTTGTTCATCGTTCCAGTATATGTTCCTAAGACTAAATATACGGTCTACACTTACATTGCTATCAGGAAGGCACAACAGAAACTCCATCAAGATTAAAAAATATAAAATAGGCACATTAATGAGAAAGAACAATCGTAAGCTCCATACCGTTTAGGAAACCGACTCTCCAATATGGCGCACCACGTTGTGGCCAAAAGCTATGAAAATGGTCACACACCGTTGAGCTGTTGTAGTTGCTAGACTACTGGCTATTTCTAAACTCAGGACAAATATCAGAAACTACTGAGCTGGGGGTCTTTTTACAGTTTGCAGATATGTATCAAAGACTTTTTCAGGTAAAATCAAGACGCAAAAAAAAAAAATTAGATTTTTTTAAATCATATTTTAGGATTTCTCTTTATAGTAAATTATATAATGATGAAAATAATGGTATTGTATGAATGTCCTTTTGTGCTGAAAGCAGAATATGTGTGGGTACAGTAAAATGAGAGGAAAACACAAACAGCAAAAATGTAAAAACAGCCACAATGACTAAGGGGTTAAAAAGCAATGTGTTTGTTTGTTAAAGTTCTTAATGGGAACATCGCCTAAATAGAATTTCTAGTTATACATTGTATAGTGTGCAAAAATCAGAAGTTCAAACAAGAGATAAATTGTTCCTGTATTTGTGTCATATTCTATTTATTACACTACCTTGTGATCATTCACGTAGTGTTACAAGATAAGTTAGCACATGCCAGATATAAAATATGTATTTGTATCTATGTATTTGCTTGTAATCCCCCCCCCCCCCAGCATTACACAAAACAGGAATTGTATAATCAATCAGTTTCTCTTTAGCTGGATCCCCCCCCCCCCTAAATTAACAGTGTTCCACCAAGCACATTATAGTAAAAAAAACAAAAAAAAACAAAACCACATTAAACATAAGGCCTTACAGAATGCAGTCAACCGAAATGGAGGATTAATACTAGAAAACGCATCTGGGTAACTGTATAATTAGCAGGTGTACTTTGATGAGCAGTGGGGGAGGGGTGAAGAAGGATGTGATCAGGCATATGTACATGTTTATGTGCGGCAGGATTAAGGAACAGCATAAATGCAGGCTGTTCAAATTAGAATGGATAGGTTTAATACGCCCATTAGTGAAGACGGAAGGAGGTATAGAACTCTAGGTATTAAAACTCTTACTTAACCCTTGGCTTACAGTACAGCAATACTGCATTGAGCCCACAAAACAAACATACAATTAGAGATTAATGCCAGCAATGGAAATGGAATCTAGAAGAAACCAGTCCTCACTAATATTGGCAGGTCTGATTATTTATTGGGAAAATGGACACACTTGCTCTCAAGCAAATCAGTTCTTGCAATGTAACCCTTGCAGCACAACTCTCCGAGACATGCAATACCACCACAATGGCAATGGCCTATTAGGACTTATTATGCATTAGATTTGAAAAACTGCCAAAAAGGATTCATTACGCAGCACAAATAATGCAAATCGTCAACATTTACATCTACAGGTAACCAGAGCTATATAAATGACACAAGGATGGCAGCTGCTAAACTATTTCCAGCCTTGTACATCATCCTACCAAAGAACATTACTCCGTACTGCCTAATGCAATATTTCTTCAGTACTCTAGAGACACGGAATAGTGTGTTCAGACAAATTTGATGGTGTGCAGGCAAGTGGTAGATACATAGAACCCAATCCTGAAGTAGATCTGAATGCAGTCAATTTGGATTACACAATGATCCAAAAGAGTTGCTAACATTGCAACAACCAGTTTTTGACTTCAGTTTATTTGTTTGTAGGATTTTGAGAGGGATTTGTAAAATTGGAACAGTTGCCAGAACATTCCATAGGTGTCCGTGGTTATTTCACCTCCTTCAGGACTTTGCCCTTTTAAATAACCCCCCCCCTCCCCCCTTTGCTAACACACAGTACTACACCCAGGTTAAGACTGGGCTCATTTATTTATGAGGCAGACAGATGACACACTGGGATAATGTAATGAAATTGTGATCTTAGGAAATGGAGCAGGGACAACGCTGAGATACTTCTCTTTCAGCATCAACCATCTATGGAATTTAGAAATACGCTAAGGCGGAAACACATCCTCACCGAAAAACATATAGTAATAAGCCAATGCGCACTGGAAAATTAAATTATGAAGAAGTCAGCAAATTGACATACTTGCACCTGTGTGTGAGTTCACAATTGACAGGCAGATGAATAATACATAAATCTATAAATCTAGGTACAAGATGTCTCTCACTCACTCTTCTAAAACACACTCGCAGTAAAACAAAAAACAAAAACAAGCAAAACCAGGCCAATCACATTGCGGTTTCATTAAATCATAAAAAGTTAAAAGGTTACAGAGTGATCTACACTTACCAGTTACAGCAATGCAATATAAAAACATTTTAAATACAAGAAATAAATTCTACATTTTTATTTAGAAAAATAAAAAAAAGTAAAATTTCTTCAGAAAAAGGATGATTAGTAAGTAATAGAACTTGGTTATTTTACATCTTCAGGCTGTTTCTCCCAGGAAAAGATCAGGGGTGTCATACTGTAGCCTTCCAGCTTTTGGAGAACTACATCTTCTGTTCTTCCCTGGCACCCTCTTGCACAAAGTATTTTAACAACTTTGGAGGTCAGTTTGACACCCCTTCTTTAGGCCATGGTGCTGACACTGATCTGCCGAACAACAATGGATCATTTTACCAATACAATGAAACACCTACATCTCTACAGTTCTGCAAAAGTTCTGGCAAAATTAACTCTTGCAGCTTTCAGTTTTCCTCGGTCTAAAATGAAGTTTTCCTGTAACATGCCAGTATTGAATCGGGTATCTCCGTATTTCCACCCCCTAGAAGTCAGTGTAAGTGGCAGACACTTGGCTTTCTCACTTAACTCCCAACTAGGTCCCATCCTATAGAACATGCTAACAGGCTCCCACTTCTTTTGTCTCAGGGATAGGCCCAGAAGAGTGTACCTGGCTCACTGCACCTAGAGGGACACCAGTCATACCACATTGCCTATGATAGGCAGAAACGTCCATATGTGGTTGTGATGTAACACCTGTAGAGGAGGTTTACCATCTATGTCTGGTCAGCCGTTCTGGTGGGATTAATTTGATATGTTAATGGTTAATGTCCCTCCCGAGCAGGTACCATCCTATAGCAGGACTTGACAAATGTAATTTAGTTTTAGGAGCCAGCTAAAAAATTTAGGAGCCAGACAACGGCACATCACAATATCATAAACGCACGGAGACAGTCGCATACACCCACCTCACATACACAGCCAGTTCCATTCACACACACACCCCACATACAGCCAGTTCCATTCACACACACACCCCACATACAGCCAGTTCCATTCACACACACACCCCACATACAGCCAGTTCCATTCACACACACACCCCACATACAGCCAGTTCCATGCACACATACATCCACAGCCAGTTCCATGCACACATACATCCACAGCCAGTTCCATGCACACATACATCCACAGCCAGTTCCATGCACACATACATCCACAGCCAGTTCCATGCACACATACATCCACAGCCAGTTCCATGCACACATACATCCACAGCCAGTTCCATGCACACATACATCCACAGCCAGTTCCATGCACACATACATCCACAGCCAGTTACATTCACTCATACATACACACAGACCAAAGAACAAAAATGTATTTCTTAGGGTGTCCTCCCTCCCTGCTGCTTACCTCATGGCAGGGGAGGGGGACATTTATGCTGGAGCCCGATCTTCTTTTGGTTCCTGCTAATTGCCGTGTTGTCACGTGACAATCAGCACTACAGCGTGTTGCGCGAGGGGGCGGAGCTTACAGTCTGTGTGATCCGCACAGACTTTCTCCCCTCGCGCTGAAAGTAAAACGGATGGCAGCCGGCAAGGGCATTCTGTGACAAACAGCACCCGGGCGCCAGGTCTGATTTCCTGGTCGCCATGCGCCCGGGGTTTGTCGAGCCCTGTCCTATAGGATAGACTATTTGAATGCTGTCTATGCTTGGTGAGATGTGATTCCCACTTCTTTTGTTCTATTGTACTTGCAATGCTTCTTGCTGCACCCAGCTTATAGATGACAAACAAAATGTAAACAAACTAGACTGATCCAGCAGGTCAGAAACTTCCAGATACCTTATTGTAACAGACTGCACATTTGGTGATTAGCAAGTAAGTACTAACACTGATATCCAACAATCCTTAGTGTCTCATAATTTTCTCTGGGCAATAGGCGGGGGGGGGGGGGGGGGGTGGTGTTGGTGAGCATTGCATGAGCTATTTTGTTTTTACACAGTAACCGTTTATGAGTAGGGTGTGATTCAATTCCAAGATGCCTAAATACACTGAAAGCAGATATCAGGGCCTTATTTATTTATTTTTAAATCTAGGAGGCAATAATATCTACCCTATTATTGGTTAGGGGATAAAACCTACAAACATTCATGCATGCCAGGCAAGGAAAGTGCTTATTTGTCCATGATAGTCTATGAGGCACAGTAGGCCTTCTTTAATTAATTTAAAATGTTAGCCTTTACCGCTTCCAGCAAAATGGATTTTTCCATTTATCACTTCATCGTAATGATGCGGACAGTATGGGCACACCGTTTGTATACATTAAATCATGTATATAATATATAAAGCACTTTGGGTATGAGAGGTTAACTGGAAGCAAAGTGGTGTTTATCATGCATGCCATTAGTCCTGTGTGGTATTGCTGCTCCACTGGGAATACGCCATTTTTACAGCTCTTCTGACCTCACCATGTAAAAGGTCACATCCTCTTCCACGTGCTCTTTGTTAGAAGGGGCACAAGACCAGAACTTATGCCCCTTCCCCCTTCCGGACGTCACAAATTTGTCATGCCTCTTAATGTCCCTTTCATACCATAGTTAAGACAACACACTGACCAGCAGAAAGCTTTGACATTATTTGAATATATAAAAGCAGACCTGTTCCACCACTCACTAGGATATTGCACACACTTATGAGAGAGATGATATAGATTATAGATTTAGATTATAAGATATAATATAAACAAAGGAGAAAAAAAATGCAGATAGTAAATATTTATGATCCCTTATTATGCGGACTACTGGACTTGTTCTTTGGTCTCAGCAAGGAAAAACATATAGATATATGAAGTAAGTCGTAGTCCCCCATATTGCCAATACGCAATCCTTCACATATGAATGTGTTGGGCAATGGCGTGAATAGAAGCCAACCACGTATCACATCAATGATACCAGCATTGCAATAGACCTGCACTGTCCAAGTACTATCTTTGTCCACACAGCATTTGTAAGTACAGTGGTCACAGGGGTTACCTAGTCAACAATGCAAAATATTACAAAATAAACCCTTTTCATTTTTTGGTGGGAGTATCCCTTTTAGAGAAAAAAGTGTGTCTGTGGTGTCTCCAGTTGTAATGTAGGCACATATGTATATGTAACCATATAATGCATAGATAACTTATCTTTTTTTATTCTATACATAACATTTTACTAAATTATATTGTAGACCAAAAAAAAAGGCTACATTTTTGCAGTGAAGCTGCTGTGAATTATAAATTTCCATGATGTGCAGCCTACCAGTTGCTGGCTGAGCACTATAGGAAATGTAGTAGTCAACTGTTGTAGTGCCAACAATTAGTCCAAATAATTATAGACTTTAAAAGCCAAGCAGACCAATTAAGGCGGCTACTTTTCATAAAATAAAATATAGAATCTAGGAGTAAAGGTTGCACCATGACTAAGATGCATTTCCGTCTCTGTATTAGCCACCTGTATGCTAAACTGATACTTCTACAAAACTGCAGAATTTGTTGGAACTAAGAAAGTGCCAACATTATTGTAACAGTAATAGACTTTTTCCTACATGATACCTTGGTTTATGTACTTTTAGTGGCCAGGGAGGAAGATTGGGTGCCATGGCTGCTATGGTATCTGCGTTATTTTCATATTTTTGATAGGAAGATCCACACAATATAATAACATGTCTTGTAGGTCCACGTTCACAAGCCACATGTTTGTAAGGGCAGCTGATAACAGGGGTGGGCCAGTGGATGTGGATCAATGAGTGCATGTTGTTTATCCTCTGTTGTCCCATTCCCCCCCCCCCCCCCCCCCCCACCCACCCACCCACCACACATCTGCTGCCAGACATAGGAGGATAGAAGAAGGCATGAAAGACCATTCTCTGTAACTATTAAATACATGACAGGGAGCAATCGGAGTATTAAGAAATGGGTCACATGTAAATTATACAAAATGGATCAATTCTAAGAGACAGCTGCACTCAACACATTACTATGTGCAAATCTCACGCTTTATAAAGCAAAGTACAAAAGTCAATGTCTAAGCACTGGAGACAAAGAGGTGGATCCCAGGAGGAGACATGAATACGATTCAAATATGCTATACAGCAAGACTGTAAATTAAATGCATCACTGAAAGGAGGAGGGGTATGGAGACTAAAATGTATATACAGCAGGCGGGTCCTCAGAACCCACAGAGGAAGTGAGGTTTATGGCCTGACTTGGGACTGCCGCACGCGATCTGGTATTATGACATTCAAATGAACTAAAAACAACCTAAAAATATTCTGCAAAGCAGGAAACTAGCAAAACAAGGAGATAGCAAGTGAGAGCTGCTGGGTTCATAGTTATAACATGCAGCATGTGTAGGCAACATCCAGAAAAGTAGAATCAATAGGGACTTTGCCAACAATAATCCCAGAGATGTAATGCACCTGACCAAATCTACTATAAATTGCAAGGATCAATACATTGTTGTGAACAATGTGATCACTGTTGATCAATACACCACTTCCGTATTGATTTATACACCAACCCAGCATTGTACAACACCATTTTACATCTTTCCACTTAAAGTTATAACCGTTACACCTGGTATATACACAAGGCGCTTGATAAGTCATGATCCAAGATTTTATAAAGGTTCTGAAAAGGAAATGTGACATTTCTGTGTTTTAGCACGGATTTACAGAATCAGAATTTAGTCTATGCTTTGACTGGACACACATTTTTTTAAAACGACTTGCTCCAGATTTCAGTCAAATATTTAGGAAATCAATTCACACTGTTACCAAGTAACCGATGTTACCTACAGCACAGTATTCAATATATTTATATTAACTGGAGCCATACCTGAAACAACCCTTTCTTATGCTAGCAGTATGAGCAATGCATGGCACTGAGGAGGTTAAACCACCACCCTGCAATATATTACACCACTCAGTAGACTGATGCAACTCTCTGTGAAAGCTGTATGCAAAACTGTAAGCAGCTTGCACCATGTTACCTCTGTGCTTTCTGAGATCTCTTCACTGCTGGCAATGTGCCAAGCAATGTATTTATTTGACGACTGAGCCATTACTGTGGGGGATCCATCAACCAGAGCAAGATTTATACCTCATGAATGTCAAAGTCCAGGATCTTAAGCTGCCCCACAACAATAGTTAATAATTAACAGTGTTGTGTTATTTTTTGAGAGAGAGGAGATTTTTCTTTTTTACTGTGAAAACCCACAGAATGGGGAACATTTGGTTGTGGCACTGCCAGTAAACCAGGAAGCCATGCTGGTTTCTAACTTTAATTTTTATTTTTTATTTTTACACAGAACACTATTCCCCTGTCTCCTACAAAAGAACTTGACTGGCTCCTGAATTTTTCTGTCTGGCTCCTAAATAGGGTCGCCACCTTTACTTCAAACAAAATGTAAAAAAAAAATACCAGCCATGCTAGTGCTTACATAGACTTAACATTGGCATGAAGCCAATTTTTTTTAACCGGCTTGCCGGTAAAGGAGCAGCCAGGTGGTAACCCTACTCCTAAATTATAAATATTTGTCAACCCAATAATACATAAACATTTCTGGACACAGACTTAAGATGGCGGCTGCCGTGTAGGGACAGGTGGATCTGCTCTGGGATAGAAGTCTACTAGACAATGAGCACATACACAAGTGAAAGCAGAGGCATTTGTATGCACCATAGGGCTTTGGGAACACTGTTTGAGACCCTTGGTAGCAGCACTTTGCAAAATATAGCCCAAAACACTAACAGTGGGAAGTTTAAATTGATCTTGCTGGACTAAGAGAAACCTAAAATGAATGCCTATTCAAGTATTCTTAAAGAGCAGTGAAAAGATCTAATTGGGCTTTACATGGAGGTGAGATACCAAAAAGCAAGGAAACATGTCTTTAGTGAGTTTAAAAGGCAGAATAAACAACAAAACATATAAACCATAACAGCTTAAACACAGAAAAACAACTAAATTGCCATCACACAAAGAGCTGAAAAAAATAAAAAAATACTGTCCCTTTCATTTTACAAAAGTAATGAGACAGCATTAGGTAAAGATAAGGCAAATAAACGCATAGAGGGAGCAGAGTCATTTCTAGTGAGTCAGTTTTATAGAACATGGCTCAGGCCCAAACCAAAGACGGGAAATAGTCTTACCAGACTGACAGGCAGAATGCCAAACCATAATTCCTGGAGAGAACAAAACAAATATATACAATGCTGTGATACTGGAGGAAGAGGCATTGCAAAAAAAAAAAAGTATATTTTTTACTCCTGACATCACAGTCAAAAATGACCAAGACATTCCATTATTAGATTGGACAGCCCTTACTAAATCCTTTTATTGTTTTAACAGCTCGTTATTATAAATAGGTTTCTAAACTTATAACGGTTTGTACAGCCCCTCTACATTTTAGACTTCTTTGACAGCTCCATAATCAAAACAGATTAACAGGTTTTATCTGGATTTGTGCTATCCTCCCTTCCCACTTCTCGCACATGTCGAGTGTCACTACTCCCCCACAGGTCTCTATTACACAAAATCTCAGACAGGGAGTGGGACAGGTTCACAGTGCAGAGATACTCCCTAAACACAGACACTAAAAGATCCTGCAGGGACAGAAAAATAACCTCTCCAGGCAGACGAGAGGGTGTGTGCACCTGTAACTGCCAAGATGTAGTGTACGCACAAAACTATGCAAAGTATATTCGTTGTCGACTGCTTCCAGTTCCATATGGATTTATGGAAAGGACTTGAAACTTCAGTTATATTTTGGGTTCAGACTTTTCTAGTTAAGCAATACAAGTAATGTTTACTACTTTAACCATTTTCGTATGGATTTTCAACTTTACATAGAGTAAAACAATTAGTGCACGCTTAAACACTCCGTACTGCTATATATCACACAAACAGTAACTGCATCTGCAGAATGAGTCTATAATTGAAAGGTCTTGTTGGGCGCCATCCCCGTATGCAAGGTTTGTAATACATTATCTAAAATCTACTGACTGTGCAAAGTGTTCCCGGTTCCTTGTGACATTTGTTTCCACCCTCCTATCACAACAAGGCTCTAAACCACTTTTGTACCTTATACAATAAAATCGCAATGTGCCCATTTCACCCTTTAATGGCAGATTCCCATCTTTCACTTTCATGGCAGGTTGCCTTTAAACTAGGTTTGTGACCTGGGTGGTGTTTCACCGGCTGACTCATAAATTGGCCTCAGGCCAAGGCTATGGGGCAGTAACAAGGCCGGTATTTATTTCCTGAAGAAAAGGTGGCAACCCTACTTGAATCCCAGCCATACATTTTAAAGTTCCCAATATTAAAGCATTGCACAAACATCAATGTTTTAACATTTATCTTCCCCAACATTTCACCTCACAAGTAGGTCTTCCTAATCCATGGACCCCAACCATAGACCAGTGCTTGACAAAAAAATTTGTACACTATAGGACAGATCAATTCAGGAGCCAGTCTGATTATTTTTAGGAACCAAGGATATGGAACTTCAATAGAGGTCTATGTAAAGCATATTTTTTAAAAACAATAATCAGCCAGCGGTAGGGATTTTAGGAGCCATGGTGCCCTGGCTCCTGGGGTTTTCCTAGCATAGACCCCCAAGTACCTCAACCTCAGGGTCAAAAAAGCAAAAAGTTCTAAGACATTGTCAGCTTCACTCAAAGAAGCAGAAAGGGCACTTGTACGTCCATGTCTTGCTTTGGTAATCTTACCATATCAACATGCTTCATTAAATCAATATAAAAAATGTTCATCATACATTCCCCTGCCACTCATACAACTTAAGCCCCTACAACTTGGTGGCTTCTTTCCAGGTAACCCACTCCCCAAATCACTCATATTGTCCTAGGCTGTACAAACCTCTCCATGCAATGTCACTCAACATTCCCAGTGTCTCAACATGTGCACATACACCTTTCAACCCAGTCTGATTATGCTGTTACACAAACTAAGTATGCTGTATTTAAAACACTCCAAACACCACTCTCTGTGCCCACTACTCACTCAGGCACACCCAATCCCCTCCCCCAGTACAGGAAGTAAGACAGGGGAAAAAAAAGCTCATACAAAACATTGAGAATCATTATCAAGGGAGGAGAGGGGAAGACTAGGATATAAACAAGGATCTTGTCACGCAATACCTGCTGCTAGGTAGAAATGCACTTAGAAAGGTGACCACATACTATGAAACATTAAACAGAGGACACAACAAAATCAAAAGAGCAAAAGAACCACACACAGCAGCCTTAAACTGAAGGTAAAACCATAAGGCAACTAAACAATCTCAACAGTGATAAACATTTTTCAAACACGTCAATGAGACTGGATTGGGTTCCAAAGCAGTATTTACTTTTTCTAGGACAGTGCTACTGAACCTGGGGACCATTAGCACTTCAATAAGTAACATATTACTTTTCAAAGCCAGTGTAGTTCAAACAAAAAGCCTACTATGCACAGGTCAAATAATTTGGGCTCTGCATAAAATTATCCTCTCTGATTATCTAAAACTGGGCCCCTTCACAAAAAACAAACAAAACACACACACACACACACTAACATCCCATTCAGTCAATCATTACTCTCAATTGTATATTAAGAGGTCTGAATAATAATTAGCTGGAATCCTAAAAACAGATCTGAAGCGCTTACAAATGCTCATTATGAATGCATATTTTTCTGAGGATTGTAATATAGGTAATTAGAGTGCACAGAAACACATTTGTCAAACACACATTCATACCAAGCCTATCATCCATCTGGACTACATCTGCTTCCCCTCCCAGGCTTCCAGTTCCCTCATACCACAACATCTCACATGTACTTACTAAAAATCCAACAACAAAGACCAGTTTTACTACTGCCCAGGGGGACGTGGACATTTAGAGGAAAACACACATTACCGAATATAAGACAGGAGCAGAATGAGTGGGGCGGGTAAATGGGGGGTTGGGACACATCAAGAATGAAGAATGAAGGGGGAGGTGGGAAGAGGAATTCAAGTATGAAAAGTGATAAACATGTCTATTTTGAAGGAGGGAGGTAGAGGGGTAAAGCAGAAGAAAAGTATACAATTCCGGCATGTACTTGTGTCCAGCCACGTCTCTTTAAACAGCTCTGTTTCTACATTTTCTTTCTTGTAAAAAACTTGTCGTCGCTTTCAATTATTTGCATAAATACCTCTCAATAACCAATGTGCTTCCATGGAAAACAGTATTCAGTCTTGCTTACCACAAGTTGCACGAAGAAAGTACCCAGTAATGATCAAATCAGTACAGTTTATAACCTAGGACAACAGAGTCTGGGTTATAGTAAATGGGTAATCACCTGTTTGAACTGCTCCTCATAAGTCCAGTCCCCATGGTCCTGCAGTTGAGGGTGCGACGTCTGTGGGAGACTGGTGCGCTCTGCTGCCCCAGTTGGGCGTTGAGTCGGATAGCTTTGTTGGGCATGGAGTTTTGAAGGCAGTGCTGAATTCTTGCCTGGTCTGCCTGGCTCCCCTGCACCTCCATCTTCCATATCCTCATAATCGTCCTCCTCTCCTTCCTCTTCCTCAAAATCATCTTCATCCCATTTCCCCTTCCTGAAAAATAAAGGGGGGCGCCAAAAAAAACTGTTAGCGTTTACACTGTTATTTAATGCATCACTAAATTCCATGACTATAATATTCTGCCAAATCCCATTAATGTAAGGAATAAAGTTAATAACATGGTGCCAATACAAGCTTTGATACAGAAAACACAGTAACTAGCGCCACTGCACCATAAAGTTCACAATATTTTTTTCTGTTCACTAAATAAAACCAGAAAAAACCTCATGTCATTCCCAATCATTCATCGGTCACAGAATAAGAAGCAGGAAGATGCTAGTTAAGAAGGGTATTTAGTAAGCTGATAAAAATGGCCTTTGTCAAATCATGCAAAGTGCATCCGCGAGAAATGCCAGCACATTCCAGTAACTTGGCACAGATAGTGTGAATTGAAACCCTGCCACTTCAAACTACTCCTTATCTGCCTGAGGTTTCTAACCGCCTGTGACTGACTGCCAACATTTACCGATTGGCTGCCAATTTCTGCAGGTCATACAAAGTGTAGTCTAGAATGTGAAATTTGCCCCACAGAAATTGAAATGGTCCCACGAAAACAATACTGGACCAATAAATGCATATTAAAGAAGATATCTTACAAATAATTGATCCCCACAGCATTACATCTGCTGCTCCGTGCAAGAGGACCATCCCCGCCATCAGCCAATAAGAGGACTTGATAGTGCCCATTTTTATGCTCACTTGTGCCACCACACAATTTTCCCAACTGAATCATGTCTGAACATTTCCTCTTGCAATGAGAGGGGGCTACAGTTGGAAACTTTGAAAGAGATCCACAGCATGGTCATAGCATACATTTAGTTTGGTGCTTGGAGTGTCCATTTATCACATGCAAACGTTTCAGTCAGTAAATGTTATTTGGGATGACTACTTTGAAAAGCATTTTAGCTGTATGAAGAAGTAAATCTCGAATGCCTGATACAAACAGGACATGCTCTTTTTAAGCATTAAAACCCAACATATTATGGTGGGGTGGGGTGATGGGAAAAACATTCCACTTCAAAATCCGTGTAAAAAAAAAAAAAAAAAAAAATCATTGTTAGTCTTATTTGCAGATGTCTAACCAGAAACCCTTGCAGTGGTGCATTTCTTTAGCAATCCGGCATGTATACATTTTTGTTTAATAATGCCTTTCCTGCCCCCTCAATTTTTAAGTGGAGGGGTTTTCCCCATAACCTTTATCTCCACCAGAACATATGTTGTGTGCGTTTCTCGTAATACTCCATACCTCAAGCAAAAAGCCAGTAACCAACCTCACTATGAGGTGTACAATTAAGGATGAAACAGCTGTCCACGAGTGGTTCTCAAGCTCTGCACTTCTGCCATGGGTTATGTTTAAAGGCACAGCAGGCATTTGCTTCCAAGGGGTCCATGTATAAAGTGGATAAAGAGGCCACAAGGTGATCATTATTAACCTTATTTACATATGCCTACCCAGAATCCCTTGCAGCAGCAATAGCTCAAGTTTAGGATTTCTATGGGAAAAGCAAGTTTTCTGGAAAGAACAGATATTCAGGAGCAGTCCCTTATATGAATATGCTCATTGGTTATGCAACTATTCCAGCTGCATTTATGAGACTATTTCCTGATTTGCCTTAAAGTAATTAAGCCCCCTGCAGGTTAAACAGGTTGTTCCATACTTCTTTGGAGAGCCCTAACAGGATTATATTCTGTACAAAAAAAAAAAAAAAGGCAATCTAAAACATTTAATCCCTAATAGTGCTACTTTCTTCAGATTAAGAGAGACATTTAAAATACCAGGTGGCACACCAAGGAGTTATGATAGAAAACTGCCCTGCAGATATAATAAACCAAGTAAGTTTTCGGCTTACAGAACCTGTCAAAATATCCACCTGTACAAGGGTCACAAACTGCTGGCAGAGCAACCCTGACCCTAAAAAGGGAACAGGTCAATATCACGAGCGTTGTATACTTAGTAAAGTGATGCTTAACATCAGAAGCAAAACAAGCCCAATTCTCAACCTCAGAATGTATAACTTCCCTCACCACAAAAGGTTAGACTTACAGTTCCTCCTCCTCGGATGCCATGTCCTGATACTGCTCACTTTCTCCATCCCGCTCTCTCTCATCCTCCTCCGAAGCCATGCTTTCCCCATCTTCCTCTTCTTCATCAGAAACAGCTGGGCTTGGCTGTTGGCTGAGTCCAGCAGCAGCTGCCCTCATGGCTGCCAGAGCAGCTGCTTGTGCCCGCTGGATTTTCAAAGACTCTGGCTCAGTCTCATCTGTGCCATTACCAGGATAATTCACAGCAGGAGATGCATGTGTGCCCACTGAGTCCTGTTGAAGCTGCCTGGCTTCTAACTCCTGCTGCAACCGAGCGCGCTGCTGGCGCTGAAGCGTCTCCATCACTGCCTGCAGCTTCATGGCGCGATGGGGCAGGCGAGGACCACGCAGTGCTTCCTCCACCTTCTGAGGGGTTTCAGACTCACTTGAAGATATGTATGTGGTTCAAGGTTATGGGAAAGTCACAAAGCAGCAGAGCATTCAGTGTGCTTGGCTTTGGGGCCAAAACACAGCATATTCTTTTAACTTTTTCTAAGATGCACAAATGCACAGCCCCTCCAGCCTATGAGGGGGTACACCATACAGCAGCTCCACTCAGAGACCCTGTGTGAAGGGAAAAATAAAGCAAAGAGGTGAAACAGGAGAAAACTTTAGAAACCACAACATAGCTCACAAACACACTCACCAAGCACATAATTAAAATCATAAAATTTTTTTACTTTTGTAATGTAATGTACCTTGTTATACAGAGTTTGGTTCTAGGGGGAAATGTCTCATGTAAGCAACTTCCAGAAAGGCCTCATGGTTTGCGTCTGACACGCAGTGTAAGACACAGGATTATCTCAATACACCACACAAGAAAAAAATAAAAATAAAAAAAAAGAATATATATATATATATATATATATATATATATATATATAATCCTGTCATATACAGCTTGTAAGCTAGCTGGCGCCATATAAATAAATGTTAATGTAATGTAAGCTCACAATTCTAATTTGCCATGATAGATAGATAATATAATATAATAGATATATATATATATATATATATATATTATATATATATACATACACACACACACACACAAAATCATGGCAACCCTAAAATTACACAAATAAGAATTGTGAGCTTACAAGCTGTATATGCCAAAACCTAACTGCATCCTTGTCATCTTGTGGCATTCCTAGGCAATATTGCAGAAAATACATTTTCTGTTTAAGTTTCATGAACATACAAGGTTCAGTCACACTGATTTTCAAAACTTAAGGCTTTAAAAAAAAAGAAAATATGATATGCGCACAGACACAATATTTATATACATATATACATACACGCCTGACTTTTCTTGAACTTTTAAAAAATGTCTATTTTCTACTTAAAGTTACAAATTCTTTAAAACAAGGAGGGTTCTGAATAAATCCCTCCCTTTCATCCTGTTGGGAGTGTACTCCTACTATAGGAGAAAAGGCAGCAATCATTGTGAACAGCACAAATGGTAATACAGCATTAACCCTTTCATGCAAATTGATCTGGGTTAAACAACATTTTTTAGAATGACTAACTTTGCTAAAATACTAGCCTGAGACATGTGTTGTAAGGTCCTGTGGTATAAAATTAGTTAAATAGAATTATGCTAAGCACATATTACCATATCAACAGGCAGAAATAAACTACAACACAAGACATATCCTAAAGTATAAGTCACCGTCCACCAGAATCTATGAACCCCAGAAATTCTAGTTAACAATAATAACCATCTCCTAGAAACTCCTATCCTCCACTGACCAGCAAAGATGATCCAGGCGTTGGGTGTGTGAGGAGAGGAACACACACACACACACTGGGTGTGCAAAGATTAAACAAATACAGCAACTGGAGGCTGGGTGGGAGGCCTGGGGGGGGGGGGGGGTAATTAATGTAGGGAGGGGCTGTACCACCCCTCCTCCCCCATGGACATTAGCTCTTAATTATCTAAGCAGATAGGCTGGATTAACCAACTGTGTGCCAACATGACACCGCAAAGCAAAAGAAAACCACCCAAAAACATTGCACCCCTGAAATAAAGTGTCAGCACAGCTGCTCACCCCACAACATGGCTCTTACAAGAACATCAAACCACTTGTACACTACAATTCAAGAGTCTCAGAGAAACAGAGTAATAGAGCAACAGCAGCAAATGAATAACAAACATACAGCATCAATTTACAAAACATTCAACATATTAAACTAGGTCCCTTTCCTAACTGCACGATTTACAAAGATGACTTACTATATTATCGCCAGTTCCGACTTTGAAGTAGATACCTCAAAACATTCCATAACTGAGAAAAACAAACACAGGAATCAAGCCCTAAAGCAATAGTTGTATCGTCAAGAAAACATTAAAAACAAAAATCTACTATACTACTTCTTTCTAAACTATTCAGTTGTAAAAAACAGTGATGTTTTGCTGCTAGGGACAAAAATGGGTGGTCTTTTAATGGGTTAATACAGCAGCTGTGCCACCCCCTTCAGCTCATGTAAAACTCCAGGGGAGGGGGGATGAAATACATTCAGGAGGCGAACAGACACTCCCCAAAGTGTGTCTGTACACAGGGTCAGTGCTCCATGGCAGCACACAAAGGGAGGTTTGTGTGAGACATGAAGTACTGTGCTAGTCATGATAGGCACCAGTTATGCCAGACACCTTTAAACTGACAATATAATGTCCTTGGAGAGCTCTCCTTCTCAAAACAACATGCTGTATTTAAAAAGCAAACTACTTGACTTTGGCTTCTATCTTTTAAAGTAGTTAGATGAATGGGGGGGTATTTACATTATTTAGCAGACCAGTCCAGGAACAGCGAATTTTAAGCAAACTGCATAAAATACCCACTTCCCTTTTTGTAAATTATGCCATTTCTTGGTTTAAGTAATTCAAGCTCATGCATACAGAAAATAGCTAAATTAATGATTTCCAAATACTACTATTTATTTTATTTGTGTACATCAAAACCTACACTAGACACCACATTTGTCATTCAGTACAACCTGATGCAATGTATGAACAAACTAATTTAGTGCATTCTGAAACTTATGCTACTGCACAGTATGAATGGGGAGCCCACACCAAAAATACCGTACTTTATCTAGGGATGATGCGTCCTACAGTGCACCAATGATTTGTCTACAAACTTTAATTATATCTCCTTTATAACAATCCTGAAAGAAAATAAACGTTTGTTTAATTGAAAGATCGCATCAAGTGTAGACATTTTAAATATAAATATTTTAATTGAGCCCTTTCTGGATCATGCTATATCGAACAAAGAGGACTCAATAAGGTACTTTGTATTTTTTTCATTAAAGAATTTCTTTTTAAAAGGTCTACACTTAACGCAATTTTTCAATTAAACAGAAGTTCATTTCCGGACTACAATTCTTTAAAGAATACTAATCCACACATTCTGCTAGCCACCCTGACTGGTCTTATATAGGGCACCGCAACCGCATGGCACATAGTATACTTTGCTGATGCTGCTCTACTATCACTATCATAAAGTGAGATCATAGTTGGCTGTTACTTCATTATTGCAAGTACACAAGAAAAATACTGATAATACTCCACTACAACCAGATGCTATAAACAGTTGATGTTGTGTTAATAATTTAGTGTGACTGATATACAGTATACAGCACAATACTCTGCTGCTATATTGTTATCCAATTGTAGATTAGATGTGGCCCGCAGACATGCCTGCCTAAAACCCCCAGAAAACATAAGCTCTGATGTTACATCATTAAATTTAACAACAAAATGTTCCTAGAAAGTATACAGCCCATGCACTCATTTATAAACACACCAGGTAGTAATCATTTATGCATTTTAACAATGCTAACCTGATTGTCATGAATAACATACATTAGGTATAATACAATTCTGGGCACATAATGAGATTATCTGCGGATTTCAGGCTGGCATTCAAGGCCCTTAAAGTTTACTGTATCAACTTGTTATCATCAAATTAAGACCTGTAATACCCTGAACCCACTAGAACTAGTGCAACTGCTGGCATTTTATACAGAAATGAAACTATTTTTTATACTAGTATGGTGACAGCCCTGCCAAGGTAATAGGAGAACATATTATCCAGGGCTTGAATTATGCATGTGCCATGGCTCTCTCTCCCCATAAATTGTCCTGGGAACACACTGCTACAGGAGTAATGAGAGTTATCACCCCCTCCTCCAGTACTACTACTCTCAGCTCCTCTATGCAAACACACCTGCTGTTCACCGTCACAAAACCCACCACGGCAACACTGAGTCGTTTTATCTTGTCCCAAATAGTGACCAAGGCCTAACCCACCCCTCCTGCCCCCAAATTAGCTATGCAGGCACATATTGCGCTAATTGTGCTCGTCCACCATGCCTCGCTGTCACTTCTAAACAATCCAAAGACCACTGCCCCACCACATTTACACCCCGTCTTCCCCAACATGTACCCCAAAATAACCTTGTTAATGTGGCTCCTTGATATTCACCACTCTTACCCCCACTCTCTCCGCTGCTTTTTTTTTTTCTCAGAGGAGAAACTTGGGATCTGAACGAAAGGGCGGGGCGAGGTAAGAGGAGATACCCGATTGGACACAATCCAGGGAAGGTCAGCAAATTACCAATCTCACTGTTCGTGAGAGAAACTATAAATGAACCGACCTCACTCCGCATAAGGGAGTGACTGCAAAGTACCGAACGCGTGATCCAGTAAGGGACAATCTGCAAACTGCCACTGCGAATTTTACAACATGAGACAAGTGCACGCTACCAATGATCTTGTTACATAAGGGATGGCCTGCAAGGATATGTTTGTAAATTAACAACTTTATTAATAAAGAGACAGTCAGTAACATACAGGTAATGACGACATCTACAGGGCAGGGCTCTTTATTTTTTAATAATCCCTTTAACCGTCATCATTACATAATTTATAGCATGTTAATAAAATGATGCTGGTAAGACTGCTAGAGGCAGTACTCTAAGTAGTCTCAACCATTTATAGGCACGTAACGCTGGTAACATTTTGTTTTGGTTAAGAATGTGTAAGAGGTTGAACACATCTCTGTTTTATTGAGGGATTATTAGAAAATAAATAATAAAATGTAGGCCAGGCTCTATGTTCAATTATAACATTTTAGTGAGCAATGTATGTAAATAATCTCAAACAGTGGCTCTCCAGAAATCGTATTTGGCAACACAGCAAGGGTGCCAACTATACTAAACATTGACACTATCCTACAATGTACAGGTGTGTTTACACAAAATAAACATAATTATATATTTGTAATATATATCGGCTTGACAAAACCCAGACGCAAGCTCTAATTTACTGGTCGCCATGGATCCCTGTTGCCCTGGATTTGTGTGCTGAGAACAGCAAGCACACAAACCCCAGGAAATACACAAGATCATTACACTAGAATACATTAGATCCGAAAGACGACGCTACGTTGAATTCGGCAACAGAGTCACTCACTCTGCCAATTTGTATACTTTTCGTGCTTGTTGAATTGGCAACAGAGTGAGTGACTCTGTTACCGAATTCAACGCAGCGTCGTCTTTCGGATGTATTTCTGGGGTGAGGACACATGAAAAAATTAGAGGTAGGTCTTATTTTTGGGGGAGGGCTTATATTAGCGGTACGTCAAAAATTAGAGGTAGGTCTTACCTTTCAAGGAAACAAGGTAGTCTCCTGACACTCAGCTGGACCACAGGTAAAGATGGTCTGAGCTGTGTGAGAGGCAAAAAGCAGAAAATTACCCTTCCCTACGATGAGGTAAGGCAGTAAGGAGGAAGGACGCTAGGGGGACCACATTTTATAATTTCCAGGACATATTTTATGTTATATAAATTATTAGAAAGCTTTGGGAACTATTTAGATTTACCATAGAATAATATATGGATAATATACATACAGGGTTGCCACCTTTTTCTAAAAAAAAAAAACAACAGTGGGTGGAGCTACAAAAGGGTGGGGCAACAACACACACAGAGGCTCTCACACACAGTTTCTGTCTCTCTCACACACACACAGAAACAGTCTCCTACACACACATACAATCTCTCACACACAGAAACAGTCTCTCTCACACACACACATAGTGTCTCACACACATACACTATATCTCTTACACACACAGAAACAGTCTCTCTCTCACACACCCAACACAGTAATAATCTCTCGCACACACACACACTGATAATCTCTCTTACACACACAGTGACAGTTTCTCTCACACACACAGTGATAGTCTCTCTCACACACACAGTCACAGTCTCTCTCACACACTCACACAGTAACAGTCTCTCACACACAGTGACAGTCTCTCTCACTCACACAGTCTCTCTCTCTCACACACACACACACACACACACACACACACACACACACACACTGTTTCTCTCTTAAACACACAGTATCTCTCTCACACACATACACACAGTGATGGTCTCTCTCCATGGCAGGTGCAAAGATTTTTGCCACCCTAGGTGAGAGACAGTCTCTCTCACACAAAGTCTCTTTCTCACACACACACACACACCCAGTGACCCATTGACAGTCTCTCTCACACACACAGTGATAGTCTATCTCACACAAATACACAGAGAAACTCTCACACACAGACACACATAGTCTCTCCCTCTCACACACACACACACACACACATAGTCTCTCTCACACACACATAGTCTTAGACACAGTGGTAGCCTCTCTCACACACATTGACAGTCTCTCTCATACATACAGTGACAGTCTCACACACACACAGAGTGATAGTCTCTCTCACACACAGTGACAGACTCACACACACACAGTGACAGTACCTCACACACACAGTGACAGTCTATCTCACACACAGAGTGACAGTCTCAGTCTCACACACTGACAGTACCTCACACACACACAGTGACAGTACTTCACACACACAGTGACGGGCTATCTCACACACACACTCACAGTGACAGTCTCTCCCACACACACAGTGACAGTCTATCACACACAAATACACAGAGACAGTCTCTCACAAACAGAGACAGTCTTTCTCACACACACACAGTCTCTCTCACACACACACAATCTCTCTCACACACAGTTAGTCTCTCACTCACACAGACCATCTCTCTCACACACACTGTGTCTCGCATACAGACATGGTGATAGTCTCTCAAACGCACAGTGCAAGTCTCTCAAATGCACAGTGAAAGTCTCTCACACACAGTGACAGTATCTCACACACATTGACAGTCTTTCTCACACACACACAGTGATAGTCTCTCAAACACACAGTGAAAGTCTCACACACACAGTGACAGTCTTTCTCTCTTAAACACACAGTATCTCTCTCACACATATACACACAGTGACAGTCTCTCTCACACACACAGTGATAGTCTCTCTCCACGACCGGTGCAAGGATATTTGCCACCCTAGGTGAGAGACAGTCTCTCTCACACAAAGTCTCTTTCTCACACACAAAGTCTCTCTCTCACACACACATACACACAATATCTCTTACACACATACACAGTCTCTCACACATACATACCCAGTGACAGTCTCTCTCACAAAAAACAAAGACTCTCACACATAGACACACATAATCTCACACCCACATCGTCTCTCTCTCTCTCACACACACATAGTCTCTCACACACACAGTGGCAGTCTCTCTCTCACAAACACACAGTGACAGTCTCTCACACACACAGTGACAGTCTCACACACAGTGACAGTCTCTCTCTCACACACACACACAGTGACAGTACCTCACACACAGTGATAGTATCTCACACACACACAGTGACAGTCTATCTCACACAAATACACAGAGACAGTCTCTCATAAACGGAGACAGTCTTTCTCACACACACACAGTCTCTCTTACACACAGTCTCTCACTCACACAGACCATCTCTCTCTCACACACAGTGTCTCTCTCTCTCTCATACACACAGTGATAGTCTCTCACAGTGACAGTATCTTTCACACACTGATAGTCTTGCACACACACACACAGTAATAGTCTCTCAAACACACAGTGAAAGTCTCACACACACAGTTACAGTCTCACACACACAATCTCTCACACACAGACAGGCTTTCTCTTTTAAACACAGAGTATCTCTCTCACACATATACACACAGTGATAGTCTCTCTCACACATACAGTGATAGTCTCTCTCCACGACCGGTGCAAGGATATTTGCCACCCTAGGTGAGAGACAGTCTCTCTCACACAAAGTCTCTTTCTCACACACAGACACACACACAGTCTCTCCTCTCTCACACACACACAATATCTCTCACACACATACACACACAGTCTCTCTCTCACACATACACACCCAGTGACAGTCTCTCTCACACACACAGTGACAGTCTATCTCACACAAACACTCACACACAGACACACATAATCTCACACACATCATCTCTCTCACACACACACATAGTCTCTCACATACACAGTGGTAGTCTCTCTCTCACAAACACACAGTGATAGTCTCTCTCCACGACCGGTGCAAGGATATTTGCCACCCTAGGTGAGAGACAGTCTCTCTCACACAAAGTCTCTTTCTCACACTCAGACACACACAAAGTCTCTCTCTCACACACACATACACACAATATCTCTTACACACATACACAGTCTCTCACACATACATACCCAGTGACAGTCTCTCTCACAAAAAACAAAGACTCTCACACCCAGACACACATAATCTCACACCCACATCATCTCTCACACACACACACACACACACACACACACACACACACACACATTGGTAGTCTCTCTCTCACAAACACACAGGGACAGTCTCTCACACACACAGTGCCAGTCTCACACACACACACAGTGACAGTCTCACACACAGTGACAGTCTCACACACAGTGACAGTCTCTCTCTCACACACACACACAGTGACAGTACCTCACACACAGTGATAGTATCTCACACACACACAGTGACAGTCTATCTCACACAAATACACAGAGACAGTCTCTCATAAACAGAGACAGTCTTTCTCACACACACACAGTCTCTCTTTCACACAGTTAGTCTCTCAATCACACAGACCATCTCTCTCTCACACACGGTGTCTCTCTCTCTCTCATACACACAGTGATAGTCTCTCAAACGCACAGTGAAAGTCTCTCAAACGTACGGTGAAAGTCTCTCACAGTGACAGTATCTTTCACACACTGATAGTCTTGCTCACACACACACAGTAATAGTCTCTCAAACACACAGTGAAAGTCTCACACACACAGTGACAGTCTCACAGACACAATCTCTCACACACAGACAGGCTTTCTCTTTTAAACACAGAGTATCTCTCTCACACATATACACACAGAGACAGTCTCTCTCACACATACAGTGATAGTCTCTCTCCACGACCGGTGCAAGGATATTTGCCACCCTAGGTGAGAGACAGTCTCTCTCACACAAAGTCTCTTTCTCACACACAAAGTCTCTCTCTCACACACACATACACACAATATCTCTTACACACATACACAGTCTCTCACACATACATACCCAGTGACAGTCTCTCTCACAAAAAACAAAGACTCTCACACATAGACACACATAATCTCACACCCACATCGTCTCTCTCTCTCTCACACACACATAGTCTCTCACACACACAGTGGCAGTCTCTCTCTCACAAACACACAGTGACAGTCTCTCACACACACAGTGACAGTCTCACACACAGTGACAGTCTCTCTCTCACACACACACACAGTGACAGTACCTCACACACAGTGATAGTATCTCACACACACACAGTGACAGTCTATCTCACACAAATACACAGAGACAGTCTCTCATAAACGGAGACAGTCTTTCTCACACACACACAGTCTCTCTTACACACAGTCTCTCACTCACACAGACCATCTCTCTCTCACACACAGTGTCTCTCTCTCTCTCATACACACAGTGATAGTCTCTCACAGTGACAGTATCTTTCACACACTGATAGTCTTGCACACACACACACAGTAATAGTCTCTCAAACACACAGTGAAAGTCTCACACACACAGTTACAGTCTCACACACACAATCTCTCACACACAGACAGGCTTTCTCTTTTAAACACAGAGTATCTCTCTCACACATATACACACAGTGATAGTCTCTCTCACACATACAGTGATAGTCTCTCTCCACGACCGGTGCAAGGATATTTGCCACCCTAGGTGAGAGACAGTCTCTCTCACACAAAGTCTCTTTCTCACACACAGACACACACACAGTCTCTCCTCTCTCACACACACACAATATCTCTCACACACATACACACACAGTCTCTCTCTCACACATACACACCCAGTGACAGTCTCTCTCACACACACAGTGACAGTCTATCTCACACAAACACTCACACACAGACACACATAATCTCACACACATCATCTCTCTCACACACACACATAGTCTCTCACATACACAGTGGTAGTCTCTCTCTCACAAACACACAGTGATAGTCTCTCTCCACGACCGGTGCAAGGATATTTGCCACCCTAGGTGAGAGACAGTCTCTCTCACACAAAGTCTCTTTCTCACACTCAGACACACACAAAGTCTCTCTCTCACACACACATACACACAATATCTCTTACACACATACACAGTCTCTCACACATACATACCCAGTGACAGTCTCTCTCACAAAAAACAAAGACTCTCACACCCAGACACACATAATCTCACACCCACATCATCTCTCACACACACACACACACACACACACACACACACACACACACACATTGGTAGTCTCTCTCTCACAAACACACAGGGACAGTCTCTCACACACACAGTGCCAGTCTCACACACACACACAGTGACAGTCTCACACACAGTGACAGTCTCACACACAGTGACAGTCTCTCTCTCACACACACACACAGTGACAGTACCTCACACACAGTGATAGTATCTCACACACACACAGTGACAGTCTATCTCACACAAATACACAGAGACAGTCTCTCATAAACAGAGACAGTCTTTCTCACACACACACAGTCTCTCTTTCACACAGTTAGTCTCTCAATCACACAGACCATCTCTCTCTCACACACGGTGTCTCTCTCTCTCTCATACACACAGTGATAGTCTCTCAAACGCACAGTGAAAGTCTCTCAAACGTACGGTGAAAGTCTCTCACAGTGACAGTATCTTTCACACACTGATAGTCTTGCTCACACACACACAGTAATAGTCTCTCAAACACACAGTGAAAGTCTCACACACACAGTGACAGTCTCACAGACACAATCTCTCACACACAGACAGGCTTTCTCTTTTAAACACAGAGTATCTCTCTCACACATATACACACAGAGACAGTCTCTCTCACACATACAGTGATAGTCTCTCTCCACGACCGGTGCAAGGATATTTGCCATCCTAGGTGAGAGACAGTCTCTCTCACACAAAGTCTCTTTCTCACACACAGACACACACACAGTCTCTCTCTCTCACACACACACACAATATCTCTCACACACATACACACAGTCTCTCTCACACACATACACACCCAGTGACAGTCTCTCTCACACACACAGTGACAGTCTATCTCACACAAACACTCTCACACACAGACACACATAATCTCACACACATCATCTCTCTCACACACACACACATAGTCTCTCACATACACAGTGGTAGTCTCTCTCTCACAAACACACAGTGACAGTCTCTCTCACACACACAGTGACATGCTCTCTCTCACACACACTGATAGTTTTTCTTTCACACAGACACACATAAAGTCTCTCACACACATACAGCCTCTCACACACATACACACACAGTATCTCTCACACACATGCCCATTAATATGCCATAGCCAATTTGTAGATTAATATGCCAGTGTTATTTTTCCCATTAAAATACCAGTGTTATTTTTCCCATTAATATGCCTGCATTATTTTTGCCCATTAAAATGCCAGTATTTTTTTCCCCATTTATATGCCATTGTTCTTTTTCCCATTAATGTGCCAGTGTTATCTTGCCCATTAAAATGCCAGTGTTATTTTGCCCATTAAAATGCTCCGTCTGGAACTGGAGAGGATATACACCAACTTCGGCTCACATTCAGATAAGTGGTTTTTGCCCTTGCTGCCTTGTTTTCCCCCTTCAGGACTTTGCAATATATGATACAGGTGGAGAGAGGGGTATACCTAAATTAATCACCACTAACCACTCCTGCAGAGCATTTATTAACAACGCTCACTTGTTACATGTAGACTCTAAGAATCTTTGGCAAAACGGAGGAAATAGGGCCACGAGATAAAACTGGAGAAAGTGTCAAACTAGGATCAGAAGAGATTACCTGCAAGTAATATTTGGCTGGAGTCAAATTTTACTTAAGGATTGGGGGAATGAGCAGGCATGATACTGGTGCATCGAGACACACTATAGAGGACTAAAATAGTGTATCAGTGATAATCTCTCCCTATTTGGAATTGTGACTTAAGACCTGATATTATTAAACTCCATCAGCTACTAACTACAAATAATCCATTAGCTGAGGTTAATTCCTTTTGTACCATATTGCTGTCTTGCTAAAAGAAAATAGGCTTCAGGGGTGAATCTCCTTAAGCCACCCAGCACACCGACGGCGGCTGCCATTACACTGCGGGGGGCCCTATAGAGAATTATATACATACATATATTAAACATAAATCTGCCTCCTAATACCGTATTTGCTCGATTATAAGACGACCCTGATTATAAGACGACCCCCCAAACTTTGGATATTCCTTTAGGAAAAAAACTAAAAGCCTGAATATAAGACTACCCTATAGGAAAAAAGTTAAACTTGTATATATTCACATGTAAATTGCTTTTTTAATAAAACATTATGTAAAAAAAATGCATTTCTTGTGTTTATTTCTTTTTATGTGCCAATGCTGCCTCTCTCTTTCCCTTGCCCCCAGCTTTGTCTCACTCCCCACTCCCCCCTCACCTGTCTCTTCCCCCACATGTTTCTCTCTGCCCCCCTTCCTCTGTCTCTCCCCCCCTTCCTGCTCTGTCCCCCCTGTCTCTCTGCCCCCCTCCCTCACTCCCTCCCCCTGTCTCTCTGCCCAACACCCTCCCTCCCCCTGTCTCTCTGCCCAACACCCCCTTACCTGTACCTCAATCCCTGGTGGCTAGTGGGGGCAGCCGGGGGATGTCTGCACGATACTTGCAGACATCCTCCATGCTGCCCGACACGGCAGTCTATTATGACGGACAGCTGTCCGTCATAATAGTCTGCCATGTCGGACAGCATGGAGGATGTCTGCACGTATCGTGCAGACAACCCCCAGCTGCCCGATTTACCCTGGTGGCTAGTGGGGCAGCAGAGGAAGTCTGCGCGATGAGCGCAGACCTCCCCTGCTGCCGCCTGGCACGCTCGCCGGGACTTCTGTGACGAAAGCGGAAGTAACCGGCTTCTTCACAGAAGCCCCGGCGGTCGTGCCGGGCGGAAGCAGGGGAGTCTGCGCTCGTTGCGCAGACATCCCCTTCTGCTAGAGAGGGGGATCCAGGTCCCCTGCAGCTCTCGATTATAAGAGCATTTGATCTGAAAAAAACCTCGTCTTATAATCGAGCAAATACGGTAAATCTCAATCGGGCTCAAACTGTACTTGCCCGAAGTTTTACTTCTATATTTCAGCAGGATAACGGATTTAAATATGGCTGCTAGAAGAGGGGCAGAGGTCAAAAATGTATCGAAAAGGGAAAAAAAATATCTCAAGGTGGACAAGAGACTATCCTTTTTCTCGCCTCATACAGGGATGGCAGAACCAGATAAATCAGATTTGGAACCCCCAGAGGATACATCTCAGGTACATACGGAAACATTGGTACCACTGGACCTACAGAAGACTATCCAACAACAGCTGGTTAATGCCTTAGACCTCCAGTTTGAGAAAATTAAGCAAGAAATAAAAACAAATATTACAGATCTAAAATCAGTTATTGGGACCTTGGGAGCTAGACTCAAAGTTACCGAAGATAAAATTGACTCCCTAGAATCCCAATTCCTGCTCGGGAAAGATGACAATATCCAAACTAAAAACAAATTGGAAAGCCTTGAGATGAAAATTGCTGATCTTGAAGATCGCTCGTGCAGAGACAACCTGAGATTTAGGGGAATACCTGAATCCATTGCCCAAGCAGATCTTGAAGCATTTTTGCTGGAGTTTTTTAAGAGGGTAAATATTGAGCAAGAGATGTCCTACTAAAATATACATCATATATCAAGGAAACAGCTTTGAAGGCGTCACGTGATCTTGTCTGGCAACAGCCATACGAGAAGATGAAGATTTTCCCTTATTTGTCATACTTTACCAGGTTTAACAGACGGAAATCTGCCCCTATGACGTCCATCCTAAGGGATAATGACATCAGATATAAATGGGGCACGCCCGTCAGAATTTCCTTCCTATATGACTCCAAATTCTGTGTTTTTGATATGCCTGGGAAACTGAATACCTGGCTGGAATCTAATATTATAAAACTTAGGAGTAAAAATTAGAAGCACTGCCCTAATATCAGACCCTGTCTAGTCCCCTGGTCACCTATGCGAAATATGGGACATATAACCTATGCTAAATTGTTTATACACCCAGCGGGTGTGGTATTATTGTGAAATGTTAATTTGTGCATAGACATAACTTCTGCGGGGTGAAGAATGGGGAGGGAGGGGGTAGTTTGGAAGGGTAGCAAAGGACGGGATAAAATGGGGAGGGAGGTGGAAGATTGGAAGGGAGGGACGGGATAAAAATGACACCTAATTGGATGGAGATTTTCCTTCAGGGAGAGGGGGGGGGGGGAGAGGGATATGGAAGAAGTGTTTTTTTTTTTTGGAATGAATTAATTATATATTAGTTGTCTGGAAATTAGGGTTCTATGGCAAATTTTCTAAACTAAATAATAATTATGACACTGGAAGGATTATAGTGTGATTTACAGACACTGGGTGTTAAATGAGGGAAAACTCAGAAGGGGGGGAAAAAGAGAAATAATTTTTTTTTTTTTTTTTTTTAGAATGATGAACTAATTATACATTAAGCTGTTTGGAATTTAGAGATATATTAAATTTCTCAAATTATATAATAATTTTGACACTGGAAGGATTTTATTATGATATATTGACACTGGGTTGTTAAACGAGGGCCAACTGAAAAGGGGAACTTTTTTTTTCTTCTTTTCTCTCCCTCTGCTGTTCAGGGGACTCACTGAACTGAGTACACATTAATTTATTAAGTTAACCTCTTTGACACTAAATCTTAATTAGTGCACTTGTAGGGTTAGATGTAGTCACACAGACACTGTAAGTATAGCATTAAGTGGAGGGGGTAAAAGGGGAAAGACGGGAGTATATGAAGAGAGGAAGGAAGGTTTTTTTTTTCTTTTTTTTCTTTCCCCTTTTCTCTCCCTCCCTGCCTCTCTTCTCTATTATTACTTATGTGACACACTGAATAGATTGTATGTTGGGTAGTAAAGTGTAATCAGGCACTAAACTCCAAAATGTAAATATTTGGGTTTCACTATATTGAAATGTAAACTCCGTGTTTTATTGTCTTAGGGACTATGTTATGTTCCTTATATATATATATATTTTTTTTTTCTTCTCTTTCTTCCCTTTTCTCTTCTCTTCCTCTTCTTGCTTCTCCTCGTACCTTATGCGACCCTCTTTTCTTCTCCTGTAGGAATAAAGTGGTATTGAAGGGAGAAGAGGTGAGGGGGCAGGGGGAGTGGGGGGGGGGGGGGGGGAGGAACAGAGGAGAAAGTTAATAAGAAAGTCTGGGAGGAATTGAATGGAAACCAATTTGTGGGAACCTGCCGGAGAGACTCCGTCCTATCTTCACTCCACATGTGGAGAGGGGGCGACTGCCGGCAAAATACACCGGCTCGACATCCACAATCAGAATTGTGGAAACTTACGCACATGTTAGGGATTAACAAAAGTGCGTTCTTAGGGCCCTCTGATTGGGACAGAGGCTCTTATGTGAATGTTAATGTTGTCTTGTGTGTGTTGTAATCTCGTCGGCGGGGAGGGGGTGAGGGGTATGGGGCATGGGGAAAAAAAGAAACCTAATGGTTAGAATCGCCACATTGAATGTCCGCGGTATGAACTCTCCTCAAAAGAGGTCTATTCTTTTCAATTTCCTTTATAAAGAACGTATTAAGATCTGTTGCCTCCAGGAGACACATTGGAACCTTAAAGATGGAGAGAATATTAAATCACAGAAATATCCAACAATCCTATCGGCATCTCTACCAACAAAAAAGAAACGGGGAGTAGCAGTAATGTTCTCGAGTGAGCTCACTTTAAATTTGAAACACACAGAGTTTGACCCAGAGGGCAGATATATAATCGTGGTCGGGGAAGTCGACCATAAATTAATAACTTTGGTTAATCTATATGCACAAAACGAGGCCCCGATTCGGTTTATTAAGAAACTGTTTGGTAGAATAGAGAAAGTGAGGCAGGGCTCCCTCATGATTTTGGGGGACTTCAACTGTCTCTTAGACCCAATTATGGATAAAAAGACAATAGGAGGTAGACTAAGAGATAGAAGAATAATACCACTGTAGGATAGTATAGATGTAAAGGGAGAAGCACGGGGAGGGACAGCTCAGAGGGGGAGATAGGGAAGAGGGAGGGGACAGGGTGGAAGGGATTGGGGGGGGACACCTTTTAAAGAGGAAACATGAAGACAGAGGAACAAATAAGGGGGAACCTAATAAACAAACACTTAGAATCACTGTATCACAGGGCTCTCCCCCACAGCACGATATTATTGCTTTTTCGGTGCCAAAGGGAAGAAAAATGAAAGGGAAATGTAAATTTTATTTTTTTTTTACTTTTTTCTCTCTCTTCTCTTTATCACCTCCGCCTCCCATATCGGAGATTTGGGAGAGTATAGACGAGAGAGAGGGATTCAAAGGAGAACATTGTTTTTCCCTGTCCCCGGGGGAAGAACGCACTCAGCGGGCTTAGCTTCAACCTAGAATTGGAGCTTGAAATGAGCCATAGTAACATGGTAATTAAATCCCCACTACCCGAAATGTCGTCAGTAGTGGAGATTATAATGGGCTTCCCCATTAAAATTTGTTATATGGTGTATGTCTATGTTGTTATTGATGCGATGCGTGGGGCCGGGAACAAGGGGGGGGCTGACCAAGAATATAGTTAGAGTTATATCAATTAACACCCAGGGATTGAATATTCCAGTCAAAAGATCAGTAGTATTTAGCGAGTTTAGGAAAATAAAAGCCCAAATTGTTCTCCTACAAGAGACGCATTGGCGAAAAGAGGACAGCAAAAAATGGATTCCGAATAATTATGGCACAATTATCTCATCAGCTCTTATAAATAAAAAAAAAAGAGGAGTAGCAGTATTGATTTCGGAAGACTTAGACTTCCAGGTAGAATACCAGGAGGTAGATGAGGAAGGTAGATTTATTATCTTAGTTTGTCAGATTCTAGGAGAACTATTTACAATTATTAATGTTTATGCTCCGAACACAGCAACAGTAAATTTCATTCAAAAATTAATAACAAAAATCACTAAGATAAAAAAAGGTAAATTAATCATGGGAGGAGATTTCAATTGTTTAATGGATAGTAATATGGACAGATTATCCGTAAAGAAAACTCCCCCAGACAAAAAAGCAAAAAGCAGAGCTAATAGGTTCACAAAAATTATACATAATGCTGAGCTACTAGACGTATGGCACACATTCCATCCACAAGAAAGAGAATTTTCTTGTTATTCCAAATCCCATGCAGTATATTCAAGAATTGATTTCTTTTTTGGGAATCATCAATTAATGAAAGGAGTGGAAAAAGTCTCAATAAGAGAGGTGACATGGTCTGACCACAGTGCCCTAGTTATGGACTTAAAGGATAGCGAACCAAAAGGCTCCCGTTCAACCTGGAAATTAAATGATCTTTTATTAAAAGAACCTAAAGATATAGAAGAAGTCAACAAAATGACCGACCTCTTTTTTAAAGAAAATGCTAATAATGAAATCTCAGAACCCATAGTTTGGTGCGCCTATAAAGCAACTTTAAGAGGCCACTTTATTAAGAGTGGATCAATAAAAAGGAAAAAAAGGGGCACTTGCTTGACAGACCTATACATGGAGCTATATGGGAAATCTAGAGATAACAAGGAAAATCCCTCTGAACAAAAAATCCAAGAGATAGGAACAATAAAACAACAAATAAATAGACTTCTTCAAGAACAAGCCATAAGAAATTTAGAGACTATGAAATCAAAGTGGTATTATCAGGGAAACAGAGCAGAAAAAATGCTATCTAATAAAGTCAAGGGAAAAAGAGCGAAACAAGTGGTACATAGGATTATAACAGAAGAAGGCGAACAGCGTCTACCAACAAAAATAGCAAAAGCCTTTAATGATTACTATCATCAGCTATATAATATTCCAACAAAAGTCAAAAATTTAGACGCATACTTTAACAACAGAGTAGTTAAAAAAATATCATCAGAACATCTCACAGAGCTATGTAAACCTTTCTCACCAAAAGAAATTAGCACAGCCATAAATAGTCTAAGTGAAAAAAAAAACTTCAGGCTCGGATGGCTACTCAAATCTATTTTATCAAACATTCAGCGAGATCCTAACACCCCATATTACAACAGCTTTCAATGAAATGGTGAGGGAAAGATCGATCCCTAGTGAAATGTTACGGGCCAATATTATCCCAGTTCTAAAAATTGGTAAATCTCCAGACTTGGTATCAATTTATAGGCCTATATCCTTACTGAATGTAGACATAAAACTGTATGCTAGTGTACTACTCAAAAAGACTACAACCAATTCTGCACTCAATTATACATTGGGACCAAGTTGGATTCATTAAGGGTAGGTCGATGGCAAACTGTGTGAGAAGAGTATTAAATGTGTTAGAAATGATGCACGGCTCGGGAACTCCATGCCTCGCTCTGTCGGTGGACGCAGAGAAAGCCTTCGACAGGGTGAGGTGGACTTTCTTGAGCCGCGCACTGGAGGCCTACGGCATGACGGGCTGGATTTTGGATGCCATAATGGCACTATATCTGTCCCCGACGGCCAGATCAATAGGCAAAGGGTTAGACGCAGACTGGTTTTCCATCTCTAATGGAACCCGCCAAGGATGCCCTCTATCCCCCCTGCTTTATGTGATATCAATAGAGTTTTTAGCGGAAGATATAAGACAAAATCACAAAATAAAAGGGTTCCAAATCGGTCAGACGGAACTCAAAGTAATTCTCTACGCAGATGATATTCTAATCCTGTTGGAGAATCCAGCCTCCTCCCTGAATGAAGTTAGTAAAGTAATAGAAATTTATAGTAGATTCTCTAATTATAAACTAAACACAAATAAATCAATGATCCTAGTAAAGAATATGCCTGAAAAAGAAAAAAAACATATCAGGGAAAACTATAATTTTGAATGGGTAAAAAGACACTGTACTTACCTGGGAATTAATATCCCAAAAAACCCTAATAAGATATGGGAATATAACATCCTGCCCTTCATTCAACAAACTAACAAACAGCTAAGAGATCTTGCTAACTCAGAGATATCGTGGTTAGGACGCATCAACGTACTTAGAGCCTACATTCTGCCGAAGCTCAACTTCCTCATGCGTATGATACCTATAAGAATTCCGAAACCATGGTTAATGATGATCCAGGCGGCCTTTTCAAAGTTTATATGGCGAAATAAAAAACCCAGGATGAATAGAGAGGTATTAAAACTAAAATATAAAGAAGGAGGGCTGGGTGCCCCTGATATCCTGGAATCACATGAAGCAGCAATGTTTCTACATTTAATAAACTCTATCAGAGAAAGAGAAGAAAGGGAGATTTGGGAAGAAATAGAATCCCACAGATTAGGTGTCAAAAACCTAAGACAACTGATTTGGACATTAGGTCTGGACAAGAAACAAATACATGGTCAAGAAAATTCTCATATACTGTAAAGTATAAAGTCCACATGGGAAATCATGAGCAAGAAACTAGGAATCAAAGATAAGCTACTGGAAAATCTCCCATTAGAAACAGTCGCTTATAATATAGAAAATATCAATTATGATGCCTGGGTAAAGAAAGGCCTAACCAAAATTAATGACATAATGGAACAAGGGATCTTAAAACCCTTTCTAGATCTCCAAGAAAAATATGGCCTAACAAACAAAGACATCTACACCTATATAAGAACTTGCAACTTCCTGTCAAAAGAAAACGTAGCAAAAAATACAAAAACAAGCACATTGCTAATTCAAATCCTAGAAACGGCAACAGAGAAAAATCTCTTAACAAAATGTCTACAACTCTTGAAAGAGACGAGAAATGATCTTAGACCCGTGGGCCTGGGGAAATGGGAAATAGACTTAAATATAAAAATAGATCAAATCAAGTGGCAAAAATCATTCTCTAGGGTTAACTCTGCCATACATTGTCTCAACCTGTCTGAAACACATTATAAAATAATGCACAGATGGCACTACGTGCCTAGTAGACTAGCGAAATTCTACCCAAACTGTTCATCAGAATGTTGGAGATTTGGCAGACCAAATGCAGATTACATCCATATCTGGTGGTCGTGTATGGGAGTCCGGGCACTGTGGGCAGAACTAGCCACACGTATTAAAAAGCTGACAAGGAGAAATTTAGAACAATCCCCGAAAACCTTTCTTTTACACCTGGACTGGCCACATATGTCCACTTCAGAGTCTGACTTGATTAATCATATTCTGATGAGTATGAAATTGTCCCTGGCCCGCCGATGGAAAACCGTAAACATCCCCTCTTGGCAGGAAATAAAAAACCAAACTATACACCAAATTAAGATGGAACAGGGAATTCTTAGACAAGACTCCTATAACAACCTAAAAATCAACCTCTGGGAAGCCTGGATAGATAATCTGATAACGATAGTTACATAACCAGTAGAACAAGCTCTCTCCCCCCAACCCCGGATTCCCTGCCCCCCGCCATCAGCATCTTTGTATATATGTGTATCTGTCTAGTATAATGATTAGGGGACACTCATGAAGATTTATTAAATAAACTAAGGAGGGAGGAAGAGGGAAAAGTGGAGGAGAGGCAGCCCACAGGCTTGATGGAAATTGGGTATATCCCCACTTTTTTATCGTTATGAACTAATTCCCCTAATGTGAGGCTTCTTTCTCCCCCGGTATGTTTTCTCTTCTTTTTTTTTTTCTCCTCTCCCCCCCCCTTATGTCCTATCATACTTAATGTATTTTGTACAGCTAATGTATTTTTGTATATTTATAATAAAAAAAATAAAAAAAAAAGAGATAGAAGGGTTAGTTCTCAGGCCCGCAGATTGCAGGATCTTCTGGATAAAGCAACACTATATGACATTTGGCGAATCACCCACCCAACGGAACGCGATTATACGTGTTTCTCAAGGTCATACCTGGCATACTCCCGGATTGATTTAATCCTGGGGGATGCAGGTATGGTCTCACAAGTAAACAATATCGGGATACAGGAGATTACATGGTCCGACCACAATGCAGTAGTTATGGACCTTAAGCACATTTATATTAAACCGAGAGCAGACTGGCGCTTGAATCCCAATTTACTGAAATCCATAGAGAATATAGACTATATAACCACAATGACAAAATACTACTTCCAAGAGAATAGGTCTACGGAGATATCTCCTTCTACAATATGGTGAGCCTATAAGACGGTCATGCGCGGATATCTTATTAAACTGGGCTCACATGCAAAAAAAAAAACGACCGGAACTTTATCAGAACTGTATATACAGCTGTACCAACAATCAAAATTAAATAAGACTCAGGTGACATCCAAAAGATCCAAACTGATTGCCGAGATAGAAGCCAAAATCAATTTAAAACTTATTGACAGAGCAAATGGAATGGTTAGAAAGCTTAAATCACAATGGTACTACAGAGGGAATAGGGCAGATAAACTGTTGATAAACAACTTTTCATAGGCTGATTAAGTGCCGAATGGCACGAAACGCGTAAGGCAGATCTTCTGCTTCCCCACGATTGATGTTACCATATTCATCCTGTTTGTTACATTGGAATTATTTTCTCATTATTAAATTCACCTTTTTTACCTTATTGGACTGGTGAGTGCCTATGTCTATCCGCTTGTTTATCTTCTGTTATTCGCTGCTATCACAGCACGGACGGAGCACCACACAGCCTAAGGTATTATTGGAGAACTTTTCTAAATATCCTCAGGTGGAGCCGGCAACTCCCTAACGGGAACCCTTTTCCTTTACCACAGATAAACTGTTGACAAATATATAAAAAAATAGATATGCAAAAAATAGGATTCCTAGGATTGACTACAGGAATGAGATATGCATGTCACCACAGAAGATTGGGGAAGCTTTTAATGATTTTTACTCTACCCTATATAATCTGCCTACGCAAACATCTAAGGCCAAGATAGCAGACTACTTTAGAGAAAGACAATTCCCTAAGCCATCAGTTGATAGGACTAGGGAACTTAATAGACCTTTTACTAACGAAGAGGTAACGACAGCAATCTTGCGTCAGAATAAGGGCAAGGCACCGGCCCGGACGGGTTTGATGCCCTATTCTATAGACTCCTAAGTGACGAGCTGGCCCCACAATTAAAAGAGGTCTTTAATGATGTGATGAATACAGGTACCCTACCAGAGGATTTCCTACGGGGCAATATTGTCCCAATACTTAAAGGGGGGGAAAAAGCAAACCAGATTACAAGCTATAGGCCTATCTCATTGTTGAATATAGATGCAAAGATTTATGCTACTATTTTGGCGGACAGAATGAGATTAATCATAAAGGATCTAGTACATCCAAATCAGGTAGGATTTATTCCTAGGAGGACAGCGGCAGGTCATATTAGATCCCTAGCAAATACCTTTTAGTATGCAACGGACTCACAGATCCCCCAGCTGGCCCTGTCTTTAGATGCCGAGAAGGCCTTCGACAGGGTCAGCTGGGATTTCATGAGGGGTGTTCTAGAGGCTTTTGGGATATCGGAGAATTTCCAGAGGGCCATAATGGCAATTTATTCGGCCCCTACGGGCAGAGTGATGGGGTCAGGGCTTGACTCCTCTTGGTTCCATCTGGCAAATGGAACCCGGCAGGGGTGCCCCCTATCCCCCCTTCTTTATATTTTGACTCTGGAGCCCTAGGCGAGAGATATCCGAAACTGTCAAGATATTAGAGGCCCCACGGGAATGTCTGCTCAAAAAATAAAACTATATGCAGACGATATCATTTTAACGTTGGAGGACCCTATTCTATCCGTTGACCGTCTAATGTCAATACTAACAGAATATAGCCAGGTATCAAATTATAAATTGAACATAGCCAAGACCGTAGCGATGCCATTGAATATGTCACCTGAGCAGATACTGAGCATAGACAAGAAATACGGTTTCTCCTGGAATAATCAGGTAATACCCTACTTGGGAATAAATATATCTCCGAACATAAAAAATTGGATGCAAATCAATGTTCTCCCCATGATGAGGGAAATGAATAGAAGCTTAGTGATATGGAAGCCATTATATATTTCAGGGTGGGGAAGAATAAATGCCATAAAGGCCTATATTCTCCCTAAATTTCTATACAAGATTCCAGGGGCATGGGCACAAATGATACAGTCTTCCTTCTCCTGTTTTATATGGAATGGTAAGAAGTCAAGGCTAGGCCTGCGGACTCTAGCCAATACACCTAAGAAGGGAGGACTGGGGGTCCCGATCGTAGCGGAATACGCAAAGGCGGCTCTATTAGCCCAGGCTATAGCAACTCAAAAAGAAAACAAGCTCTCCGAAGATTGGTATATATGGGAACTTGAGAAAGCTAGGGTCCCGAATCTGAAAGTGCTGTTCTGGAAAATTAATAAAGCTTCATATAGGCTAGATAATAAAGATAGTTGTCCGGCCTTAAATCAGATATTGGATAACTGGAATTATGTTAGGGATATGTTGGGTCTGAGAGACAGATTGATCCATCTTTATTAAACTATTTGATGGAAAACATAGATCTACGGAACTGGGTCACCAGTGGAATCACCTGGATCGAAGACCTGATAAAAAAAAAATAACTTAAAAACTTTCCCCTCTCTCCAGGAACAATATGATCTTCCACCCCAAGACTTATTTAAATATATTCGGGTTAAGGGCTTTCTGACGAAATATCAAAATTTTGCAGACCCCAATAAATTAGGATCAGTACATTTATTAAATAAGCTAATTAGTCAACCAGATTATAAAAAACTCATAACAAAATCCCTAGAAATACTTAAAATGGCAAAAAGCAGTGGGACCACTATGGTCAGTACAAAATGGCAAAAAGACCTTCAGATCCAAATTGATGGAAAACAAATTAATATGCCAGTATTATGTTTCACATTAATATGCCAGTGTTATTTTGTCCATTAATATGCCAGTGTTATTTTTCCCATAAGTATGCCATTTTTATTTTACCCATTATTATGGGTAATACAGTGTTATCTTTCCCAGTAATATGCCAGCATTATTTTTCCCATTAAAATGCCAGTGTTATTTTGCCTATGAATATTCCACTGTTTTTTTTACCCATTACAATGCCAGCATTATTTTGCCTATTACTATGCCAGCGTTATTTTGCACATTAATATGCCAGTATTTTTTAGCCCAATAATGTGCCAGAGCCAGCTTACCAATTAATATGTCAGTATTATGTTTCCCATTTATATGGCAGTGTTATTTTGTCCATTAATATGCCAGTGTTATTTTTCCCACTGAAATGCCAGTTTTATTTTTCCCATTAAGCCAGTGTTATTTTGCCCATTAATATGCCACTGTTATTTTACCCATTAATTTGCCACAGCCATCTTGCCAGTGTTATTTTTCCATTAATATGCCAGTTTTATTTTTCTCATTAATATGCCACAGCCAGCTTGCCAGTTAATATGCCAGTATTAGTCTGCCCATCAAATGCCACCCACCTCCCCCTTATCCAGTACTCACTCCCTGGCTACTCCATGTCCCCAGCCATGCAGTTTTTTCAAACTTTTTTTTCTTTAAAAAAATTTCAACAGTCCGAAAACCAGCCGATGGGCGGCCCAAAAAAAAAAAAAAAGAAGTGCAACAGCGATATGCTGTCCACACTCCCTTTGGAATGTCACTGGGTTACACTGAGCTTTAATGTGAAGGAAGGAAAGAGCCAATCAGAAGAGGCTTCTGAACTCTCAGCCAATCAAGAGAGCTGAGACCTCCTTCCCTCAGTGCTCCAGTATAAGGTGACCATGATTAAAAGGCACCCATCCAAACAAAAGAAAGTGAGTCTTAATATCACTCTTTGAGCAGGGATAGGCAAAGTGTCCATGGCAAGGTTTGTGAAAGTCCATGGAGAACATTTTTCACCACAGACCACCATGAGCAATGTTGGTGCCTTCCCCTGCCCATGAGGTACACTTAACAGTGTCATATCTTGCCTAAAATTACTTGTTTTTACCTTGTTTTTTAAACATAATCAGTACAAAGCAAAAGGCATATAATATATAAATATATATTATATATCATTTTTTCCAGTTATAAAAAACTTTGTTTTTATACTGGTAAAAGATAATGACACCAATCTATAAATTATATATCCAATTATCCCTCGCAATTCACACATACAAACATTCTCTCTATGCTCTGGGTTCTGGGGGCTTCCATCAAGCCTACCCGGATGGGAAAAATAAGTTTATTCTGTCAAATAGATGTCTTACGCATAAGGGCAATGGAGAGCACAACCCTAAACCAGCATATTTAATACAATATGCTTTTGATTTGGAAATTTATACACAATACATAGAAATATCAGCGTACAAACGAAAAAATGCTAATCGCTCTTAAATCAACTTTAAAAACACCTATCCTATGTGAAAAAATTGGGGATTTAGTCACACTATCTGGCCATATTATGCATATGCCACCATGTTGTTGAAAATTCTGCAATATTGTTGGATCCTACATGGGACCCAATATACAGAGCTCCTGTGGGTGGGGTGCTACACCCAAAAACTTGGTCAGCCTTAGAATAGGTGGATAAAACAGAGTATCTGTAAAAAAGGACTTAGGGGACACTTAACTGGACGTCTCCTCAAAGACATATGAGGGAAAAAGGGGCAAGAGAAATATATAGCAGAAGACTGTAAAGGATATAAAAATGAATAACACATTTACTGGATACACTCACAAATGTAATGTTCACTAAGAACTAGCTCACTGCAAGAAGAAAATTAGAACATTATGGTAAAGCTGGGTACTAGTTACCAGCACAACAGTCTATTTTCTGTTAAAGTGCTGGATGCTGCATAGAAAGTGCTTAGAAATGTAAATAGACAGCGCTATATCATAATAAAACACAAGGAATGAGATACACACTGAATGTGTAAAAATATAAAGACAAATAGCAAGTAATGAATACCATGTATATGGACTAAAAGGATATGCAAAAAAAGAGACAGACAAGCGGTAAATGTACAAATCAATACACACCTAATAGAAGTCTGCCCGAGAGCATGCTGGACTCACAAAAAACGAGAAATTCGGGATTTGATCCCAGAAGGGAAAGACTGGCCAGGTCTTTCAATTAAGGGACTCCAAAGTAGAAGGGACGCGTTTCGGATGCTTCTTCAGCCTGTAAACGTTTGGCGTCCAGCATGTGAAAGCATAGAAAGTGCTGGTGATACAACGTATTGTGCAATCTCACTCTCACAACTCTTTCAGCTCCAGATAAAGTGCAGGTGGCTAGGGACCCTGAAAGGTGCAAGCTAACCACTCCATAAATCAATGAATAAAATCAATTAAAATCTAGGTGCTGTCCATGCTCAACTCTCTGTGTCGGGGTTCTGACTTCTTCAGGGCATTCACACAAAACACATTTTAAACAGTCTTATACACGTGCCAAATCTAAATATCTAAATATTCCCCATTTTCCAAAAACCATCCTGTCCTTTATTTGCACATCTTTGTGAAGATTAATGAAGAAAGCAACATTAACTTCAATCTCAAGAGATTTTCCTCCAGTCTTTTTCATCAACGACCTGTATAAACGCCAGGTACTTTCACATAGTGTCCTCATCTTCCATTATGACAGATACTTCATAATGGCAATAGATTGTGTCTGGCTTATTTGGTAATCACAATCCACACTTCAATGGCTGAGACAGCCTGGCTCAGCTATTGCAGGTAAGACAGCCCATTTTCTGGTAGTTTCAGACTTGCCTCTATTTGCATAGGGTGAGGGGGGTGTGATTGACAGGTCAGTGACTATTGTCAATGTCCTGTTGCTTTAAGAACGCCTATGGGCGGTCCCGGCTTTCCTGGATGCCTTCACTCGTGAAGCATCTAGGAAAGCTGAAAATAGTGAAAATGATGACAAAAAGGCAGAGATTGCGCTATTTTAATGTACAGGCATTGTTGTGAAAGGGTTAAAATTGTTATTTTACAGATATTTTATAAATGTAATATTGGTAAATTTAGGGAGGACTTTGACTTCTATGAGAGAATTTTGTCTATTTCCATAATAGCCAAGGTCCAAACAAAATGCTCCCTAGGTAAGCCAAAGTCCTTCTCATAGAAGTCTATGGGGAGGACTGAGGCCACCATTTTGGCAACCAAATACCTGAATAGCCAATGTGGCCGATTTGTGCACACTTTGGTGGTCTCTGAGTATCTCGTATTTGAGGGTTGCTCAGATTAATAAAGTAATTGGGCCTGAAACCTGAGTTGACCCTTTAGCTTCTAAGAGCTGCTTTTCAAAGAGTATATTTAAGAGATATTCTGGAGATACTCTGGAGTTAGTCTGAGGTATACAAGAGGTGAGAAAAACTAAAAGATCTTTTTGATTTAAATTCTTAAAATGGCAGATTTGGTTTACTGTGATAATTGTTCTGCATTTGTTTCACATTCCATTTTTTGGACGTTTGGAGGCTGTCTAATCTGTAGACAGTTCTCAAGATTGCAGCAGGAGATTGCATTTTTAAAGTCCGAGATTTGTAATTTATCTGTAAAACAAACTCGGGCTGAGACTGTTGCGAAGTCACTGCCACAGAGGCCATTGCCGCAGAGGCTTCCTAGGAATGGCAGGTGGATTACTGTTGGATCTGGTAGGCTTAGAGTTGTTGATAAAAGGCATGTCCCGCAGTCTGTGGCTGTCCAGAACTCATTTTCAGCACTTGCAGAGTGCAGTGGTGTTGTGGAGGCAGGCTCAGACGCAGAGTTTGAGGAACCACTCTCCTATGTGGCTAAGGTGTGCAAGGAGAAGGTGAGGCCTGATAGAAAGCAGTTGTTGTTGGGCGATTCTATCATAAGAGGTGCGGAGTTGGACAGTATTGGCTTAGTGAGATGTCTTCCTGGAGCTACTGCTCGCAGAGACAGGAGGCGTATTTCTAATATTGTTAAGCAAGCAAATCAGGAAGGAGAATTGGATGTACTGGTTCATCTAGGGACAAATGATTTGGCTTGCAATGAGGTTTCAGAGGTGAAGGAAGCTTTTCGTGTTCTTGCCAATGATATACGGCAGGTTGTGTCCACACTGTCCTTTTCTGAAGTTATGCCTGTGCATAACATTCACAATGATAGACGGATGCGTATTAGGAACTTCAACTTGTGGCTTGGAGAATGGTGTCGGGAGCAAGGATTTGGCTTTGTTTCTCATGGAAGTTCACTATGGGATAGAAAGGAACTGTACAAAAAAGATGGTTTGCATCTTTCTCAAAAGGGAACGAATGTTCTCAATGAGCAGTTCAGAGGTTTTGCTAGGAGGTTTTTAAACTAAAAGAGGGGGGCAAAATGGCGATAAAACATCAATCCAATTGCCCCCCAAAAAAGGTACAGAAGTTACCTGTAGTCAGTGTGCTGAAAAATGTTAAGCTTAGGGTCATGACTACAAATGCTCGCAGTTTAGGGAATAAGATCCATGAACTTGTGGCAATATTGGCAACTGAGAATGTAGATTTAGTGGCTGTTACTGAGACATGGTATAATGAAAAACATGACTGGGACATTTCAATACCAGGGTACTCTTTATATAGAAAAGACAGAGAAGGTAAAAAAGGGGGAGGGGTGGCCCTGTATGTGAGGGATAGCTTAAAATGTAACGTAATACAAGTTAGTGAGGCGAACATAGAGTCAGTTTGGGTTACATTAGAATTTGGTAATCATCGGGTAGGTGTGATTTATAGGCCCCCTGGACAAATAGAGGAGTTAGATAATCTACTAGTTGAGGAAATAGCTAAAATGACAATGAAGGGAGAAGTGATCATCATGGGTGACTTTAATCTTCCTGATGTGAACTGGAAATACAAAACAGCTACTTGCGCCAGGAGTACGCATATCCTAAACTCCCTACTGGGATTATCTCTAAAACAAGTAGTGGAGGAGCCAACTCGAAAGCAGGCCATACTAGACTTAGTGTTCACAAATGGAGATTTACATAGTAACATAGTAACATAGTAATTTAGGTTGAAAAAAGACACAAGTCCATCAAGTTCAACCCTTCTACCTATCATTACAGCTTTTGATCCAAAAGAAGGCAAAAAACCCCTAAGGAAGCTATTTCGAATTTTGCCTCCTGGGGGAAAAAATTCCTTCTTGACTCCAAGAGGCAATCAGATTTCTCCTTGGATCAATAAGCTCTTTTATTAATGCTTATTCTATTATTAATAGCCCTGTATGTTCTGCTTTCCTAAAAAAACATCCAAACCATTTTTAAATGCATCTATTGTGGTTGCTAGCACTACCTCTCTTGGTAGTGAGTTCCATAACTTTATTGTCCTAACCGTAAAGAATCCCTTCCTTTGCTGTCTATGAAATCTTTGCTCTTCCAGTCTGAGGGGGTGACCTCTTGTTCTTTGTACCTTTCTGTTAATGAACAGGTCACTGGAGAGCTCTTTATATTGGCCCTGCAAATATTTATATAATGTTATCATATCCCCTCTGAGACGCCTTTTTTCTAACGTATATAAATTCAATTTTTTAAGTCTCTCTTCATAACTAAGATCCTCCAAACCCCTTATTAATTTTGTAGCTCTCCTTTGCACTTTTTCTAGTTCCTTAATATCCTTTTTAAGGACTGGTGCCCAGAACTGTACTGCATATTCAAGGTGAGGTCTTACCATTGATTTGTAAAGAGGCAAGATGATATCCTCCTCCCGTGAATCTATACCTCGTTTTATACATGCCAATATCTTATTGGCCCTTGCAGCTGCTGACTGGCATTGGGCACTGTTGCCAAGTTTGTTGTCTATAATTATTCCTAAATCCTTTTCATTAGTAGTTTTTCCCAGGGAAAAACCATTTAACGTATATGTTGCTTTGTTATTATTTTTCCCATAATGCATAACTTTACATTTGTCTATATTGAACCTCATTTGCCACTTTACTGCCCAGTCCCCCACTCTGTCCAAATCTTCCTGTAAAGAAAAAACATCAAGATTAGTCTTTATTGCCTTACCTAATTTAGTGTCGTCCGCAAACACGGAGACATGGCTCTCAGCACAATGTGGCAGATCATTAATAAACAAATTAAAAAGAAGAGGGCCCAAAACAGACCCCTGAGGTACTCCGCTTAATACCCTTGTCCAATTTGAGAATTTTCCATTTACAACAACCCTTTGTGTTCTATCTTTTAGCCAATTTTCAATCCACATACACACATTTTCCCCCAAACCTATTTCTCTCAATTTGTAGAGTAACCTTTTGTGTGGAACTGTATCAAATGCTTTCGCAAAATCCAAATAGATCACATCAACTGCCACACCTAGATCTATATTTTTACTGACTTCTTCATAGAATGTTATTAAGTTTGTTTGACAAGACCTGTCTTTCACAAAACCATGTTGACTTTTACTAATTATATTCTGGTTCAAGATGTATTCTTGAGTGTATACCTTTAGCAATCCTTCAAATAGTTTCCCCACTACAGATGTCAAGCTCACTGGCCTATAATTACCTGACAGAGATTTTGATCCCTTTTTAAATATTGGAATGACATGATTTGTTATCAGATATTACTGTAGGTGAAAGTTTAGGATCTAGTGATCACCAGACAGTGTGGTTTAATATAAGAACAGTGACGCAGTCACACCACACAAAAACAAAAGTTTTAGATTTTAGAAAAACAGACTTTTCTAAAATTAGATTAGATGTGAAGGAGTCATTATCAGACTGGAGCAATTTAAATGGAGTCCAGGAGAAATGGGATTATCTAAAAGTTGCACTACTGAAGGCAACAGAAAATTGCATAAGGCTTGTCAGTAAGAGCAAAAAATTGAAGAAACCACTGTGGTACTCTGCAGAGGTGGCTAAAATAGTAAAAAATAAAAAGCTAGCATTTAGTAATTATAAAAATACTCAGAGTGAGGAAGATAGAAAGATCTATAAGAGTAGGCAGAAAGAGGCAAAGCAAGCTATAAGAGCTTCCAAAGCACACACAGAAGAGACTATAGCCCAGTCAGTGAAAAAGGGGGATAAAACATTTTTTAGATACATAAATGAGAAAAGGAAAGTAAAACAAGGATTAGTTAGATTAAAAACAAAAGAAGGATGCTATGTAGAAGAGGATAAAGGCTTAGCAGACTGCCTTAATGAATATTTTTGTTCAGTTTTTACAAATGAAAATGAGGGTAAGGGACCTCATTTAGGGAAAAAGACTAATGAGTCTTTTGATGCATGTAAGTTTACAGAGGAAGAGGTTTTACTTCAGCTGTCTAAAGTAAAGACAAATAAGTCGATGGGACCTGATGGGATACATCCAAAGTTATTAAAAGAACTTAGTGGTGTACTAGCAAAACCGTTAACAGATTTATTTAACCAATCATTGTTAACGGGAGTAGTTCCAGAAGATTGGAAATTAGCTAATGTTGTGCCCATTCACAAGAAAGGTAGTAAGGAGGAGGCGGGCAACTATAGACCAGTAAGTCTTACTTCAGTAGTGGGGAAAATAATGGAAACCTTGTTAAAGAATAGGATTGTTGAACATCTAAAGTCGCTTGGATTTCAAGATCAGAGACAGCATGGGTTTACTTCAGGGAGATCATGCCAAACTAATCTTATTGATTTTTTTGATTGGGTAACTAAAATAATAGATCAGGGTGGTGCAGTAGACATTGCTTACCTAGATTTCAGTAAGGCTTTTGACACTGTCGCACATAGAAGGCTTATCAATAAACTGAAATCTTTGAGTTTGGATTTCAATATTGTTGAATGGATTAGACAATGGCTGAGTGACAGGCAACAGAGGGTTGTAGTCAATGGGGTATATTCGATGCAAGGTCTTGTTACTAGTGGGGTACCTCAGGGATCTGTTCTTGGACCCATTCTCTTTAATATTTTTATTAGCGATATTGCAGAAGGTCTTGTTGGTAAAGTATGTATTTTTGCTGATGATACAAAGATTTGCAGCAGGGTTGATATTCATGGAGGGATAAGCCAAATGGCAAATGATTTAGCTAAACTAGAAAAATGGTCAGAGCAGTGGCAACTGGCATTTAATGTGGACAAGTGCAAGATTATGCACCTTGGGCGTAAAAACCCAAAAGCAGAATATAGACTATTTGGTACAGTCCTAACCTCAACATCTGAGGAAAGGGATTTAGGAGTAATAATTTCAGAGGACTTGAAGGTAGGTAGGCAATGCAATAGAGCAGCAGGAAATGCTAGCAGAATGCTTGGTTGCATAGGGAGAGGTATTAGCAGTAGGAAGAGGGAAGTGCTCATGCCATTGTACAGAGCACTGGTGAGACCTCACTTGGAGTATTGTACGCAGTACTGGAGACCGTATCTCCAGAAGGATATTGATACTTTGGAGAGAGTTCAGAGAAGGGCTACTAAACTGGTTCATGGGTTGAAGGATAAAACTTACCAGGAAAGGTTAAAGCATCTTAACATGTATAGCTTGGAGGAAAGACGTAACAGGGGGGATATGATAGAAACATTTAAATACATAAAGGGAATCAACACAGTAAAGGAAGAGAGTATATTTAAAAGAAGAAAAACTACCACAACTAGAGGACATAGTCTTAAATTAGAGGGGCAACGATTTAAAAGTAATATCAGGAAGTATTACTTTACTGAGAGGGTAGTGGATGTATGGAATAGCCTGCCAGCAGAAGTGGTAGAGGTAAACACAGTCAAGGATTTTAAGCATGCGTGGGATAGACACAAGGCTATCCTAGCTATAAGACCGGGAACAGGGGACTAATAAAAGTACTCAAAAAAAAAAAAAATTGGGCAGACTAGATGGACCGAATGGTTCTTATCTGCCGACACATTCTATGTTTCTATGTTTCTATGTTTCTAGAGTCTGTACATATTGCGACTTGTATGTGACAGTCACCCAACAGAATGTTTATTATGTATCAACAAAGTATTTTTTTTTTTTTTTACTGTGTTAGATTTTGCTAAGAAAACTATTTTCCCATCACCAGGCTTCCAATAAAAGTGGTTCTCTAATCTGAATTTCGTTAAACAAAAACCTTTATTTGCTAATAGTTTAAGGGTTCAACCCTTGGTCTTCTCTTTCGAAAAAAAACTCTTATGTTGTTCCACAATCCTCCCCAGCATCCAACAGCATTCTCCTCATCATAGTGTTCGACTTCTGTGTCTGCGCAGTTCGACTTGGGAGAATGCACCGCATCAATTTCTTGGATTTCCTCTTCTCCACTCATCTTTAAAAAAAATTAGCTGATAAGAAAGTCACTAGTAATATCTGCTTCAGACACCTCAACATATGCAAGTGAAGGAAATGTGTTAGTTGGTGCTTTATATAGAGTACATATTACATTATGAGGTCAAGTGGGCGTGGCCCATATTATATTTTGAGGTCAAATGGGTTTAGCCCATATTAGATTATTAGGTCAAGTGGGTGTGGCCCATATTACATTATTAGGTCAAATGGGTGTGGCCAATATTACCTTATGAGGTCCACTGGGTGTGGCCCATATAACCTTATCAGGTAAAATGGATGTGTCCTATCTGAAAGCGTATGGCATACTAGTTTGGGCGTGGCCCACCCATGTCTGTGGAACTAATTGGAAGATTAAAAGCAAAACATATCTTCTTACTACTAAGCCAGAATTATTAAATGATTAAAACCAGCCAGTGCAAAGAGTATAATAGTGTACATGCACACAGATTACACTGGTGTAATTAGAAGTGTAAAAGGCCGTCCGAGTCGATGAAGTCAGTTTATAGAGCAACCAGGGGGCATTTGATCCCCTACACTACTTGCCGACCCTCCTGTGTAGTGGAGGGGTTTAATCTACTAACAATCTATACATTTTCAGAATTGCAGCTAATGCATAAATCAGGGAGAAAAAAGTCTCTTTATATGCAAATGACCTGGGAAAGGTTTAATTTGCATATAAAATGACGGTTGATGTCATAAACCAGAGACACCGCAGACACAAATAAGACAAAATTTTCTCCTAATTTCCGCATTTACTTGTAGTTTTGCTACAATTCTCTATTTTATTCTCTATATGAACCGTAAAAATCACTGATTAGTTGGCAGAGTCCCTTTAATATGGCGCATACTAAATGTTTAACCATCTTTGATATAGTGGACAGGATTAGGTTTGGAGGCAGTGGACAGTTCTCTGCATTAATCCCTCCCTTCTTACCTGTTCTGCTGGGGAAACAGATCTTGGAGCGGATTTGTCCGGAGGGGTCTGTTTCCCAATAAAGTTGATATTGGTGAAGTCACAACCATTCTCACATGTTGGTTCTTCTTCCACAAACACGCTCCATGCAGTAATTCTTCTGACGTCTGGAGACTCTGTCAGGCAAAGGTCATCCATCTTCTCGATGGTCCTTTGAACAGGGCTCAAATAGTTTTTGTCTCGCGCAGTCTCTCCGTGGGCATAGGTATGCTCTCTGGTGCTCAAGGGCAGTGGAAAAAACGGGTGTTTCATAGCTGCTTAAGGAGTTATTCTCTCGTGGGAATCCCAAGTCACCATACGCTTGATGAGTTGCACCATTTTCTTGCGATCATAGTACTTGTCTATGACATCTGCGTCTGCGCAGTCCAAATCGGGATAGTGAACCAATTCAGTTTGGTCCAAGGATTTCAGCATGTACTCCCTCGTCTCTGACGGTTTGACTTTAGACTGCATTTGGAACTCGTCCACTGTCTTGAGTTCCTATTTTGTCCCTCCCGGCGATTCTGCTTTCATTTAAAAAAATAATGGGTCTTACTGGCTGCATTGAGGAGATAGCTGCTGGGCAAACCTTGGGTCTCGCAGATGTAATGAATCTGGTCGTACTGGCTGCTCCCCGGGTAGAGAGGACAACCAAGATGGAGCTTGGCAATGATGCAGCCAAGAGACCACATGTCTACTTTCTCGCAAAAGGGCAATCCCAGAAGGATCTCGGGTGCCCTGTAGAACCGAGAATGAATGTATGGCTCTTTCATGTTCCGCACCTCGCTAAAAATAATGGAACAGCCAAAATCAATCACCTTGACCCTGAATGGGTACCTTTTCTGGTCCACTAGCATGATGTTTTCGGGCTTCAAGTCTGTATGCATGATGAAGAGCTCTTTGAGCTTGGACAAGGCCTTCAAGACCTGAGCGGTGATGGTCCGAATATGTCTCACCGGAAGAGGCGCAAACCTAATTTCCTTCTGGTACTCAAAGAGATTTTTATGCAGGAGCTCGAAGACCAGGTAGCACTTGGACTCATCGTAAAAATGCTCGTAGAACTGTATGAAGTGGAACTTGTCCGCATTCACCTGCCAGAGCTTCAGTAGCTTGATCTCGTTTTCGGTGATGTAACTTCTGGTCATGTCATTGTGGAGTATTTTAATGGCCACCAGCTCACCGGATCCTCTCTTCCTACCTTTCACAACTTCTCCGAAAGTCCCTCTGCCCAGAACCTTGATGACCTTGTAGCAGTCCGTTGGAGATTGCAGTTGGGCCATGTGGGAATCCAGGCTGAACCCTAACGGATAGGAAGGCACACAGGAGTGTCTCCTACAAACAACTGACCACTCCGACTGTGTCAGCCATCTGCAGCATCTTCAGAATCCCACCGTGTCACAATGGCCAGGATTCCGAGGTTACTTGGCAGCCAAGGCTGTGTTTAACAAACAAGGACAGGAAACCGGGCAAGCAATGAGAGCCAAGACCTGGGCGAACTTAAAGGTCCCTGACCCCAGCATCGAGATTTAGCAAGTGCAATTAAAGGGGGAAAGTTGTAAAAAAAATTTGATCTCGTGTCTTGTATTTGGAGTATACAGTAATTTAATGGTTTAACCAGGTATATAGGGGAATAGGTTTAAAAATAATATTAGGAGAGCATTTTGGATGCATGGAATAGTCTTCCAGCAGAAGTGGTAGAGGTTAATACAGTGAAGGAGGTTAAGCATGCATGGGATAGGTGTAAGGCTATCCTAGATATAAGATAAGGTCAGAGACTAATGAAAGTATTACTTTACTGAGAGGTTAGTGGATGCATGGAATAGTCTTCCAGTAGAAGTGGTAGAGGTTAATACAGTGAAGGAGTTTAAGCATGCATGGGATAGGTATAAGGCTATCCTAGATATAAGATAAGGCCAGGAGCTAATGAAAGTATTACATTACTGAGAGGGTAGTGGATATATTTTTAGGTACTAATTGAGCAACAAATGGTTCTTATCTGCTGGCAGGGCCGGCCGAAGACATTTTCCTCCCTGGAGTGAAAAACTAAATGCTACCCCCCCCCCCCCACCCCCCAAAATAAAAGCCAACAGTCGTTATAATTTGAACTAAAATGATACTGAGCAGGAAGTGATAATTTAATGCAAGAGCACTTTTTTTTATCAAAATGATATGGTGCGAGTACTGGCGCAATGATTAAACCGTGTACCCTCAATGTTTGAGCATTTAAACCTAATGTACAATATTTGAGTCATGTTATAGGTCAGTGGTCACATATGTTTTGGGGAATTGCACAGCCTATTTTTTATAATAATGTTTGTTTTACTATTTCTTTTTTTTTTAAATAAGATTTTATTTGAGTCATATTGTGCGCAAGACAGTAAATACAGTTCAAATAAGACCGGTCGGATAAAACAAAACATGAAAGTCATCTTGAAAAAAACAGTTGACATAAAAGACTCCGTTAGTATTTTTAGGTCAAATACGTGGCTATGAAATAGGAGAATATGAAAGCATAGACTATCCACAAGATAAAATACAGGGTAATTGTATTTCTGCATATATCTAGATCTTGATGGGTAGGCTAGTTCCTCCAGTTTAAAGAAAAACAGCTAGGATGGCTATATCCTAAAGCCTATAGGGAAAGCAAGTATAGTAATCAAGAAAGAAAATGAAACTAAAGGAGGAGTTGGGGAACAGCGAGATCGGAATTAGACAAAGTTTGAAAAGAACGAGAGGGGGAAAGAATATCCGTCCAGAATTGAGCTTGTGGTATCACATTTTGGTGGCCCCAGGATCCAGAGCAAAGAAAGCGCCTGGGGGGGGGGGGGGGGGGGGGGTGACAAAGTATGACTGACTTAATTGAAACAAAACCGCAGAATCTAGTGGAACATAAACATCAAGGACAATAAAAAATAAAATAAAAAATAAAAATCAGTCCAATAGTTATTGTTGAGAAAAAACATAGCAAGAGACTGGCTAGGAGCGAGCGCCATTAAGCTCATTGCCTGTAGGTTTTGTAGATGGCTCCAGGGTGTCTCAGGATATAACCCAGAGACAATAGGACAATGGGCTAAAGACTGAGACATCCTAGCAAGAGGGAGAGTAGCAGTAGTTCAAATAAGGGAGGAGATCCTAGTTGGGGTCAGGAAAGGTTATCAATAACGGAATAGTAGGAGGAGTAGGGTAATCAGGCAGGGCTATTTCAGCTGTAATTTGTGGAGTTGAATCAGTCTAATACTTCTCTTTTGTTTCCCACTTTCCCATTCCGAGGCAAGCACATAGGTGGGCGACCGTAAGCGCCAAGAAGTCATCACTTCAAAATTAAAGTGAAAGCTTGCTTGTCCCGCAGCTGGATCCAGGGACGTGTCTGACTGGCAATTCATGGAGTCAAGAAGGAATTTTTCACCCACTTTAGAGCAGGTTGGCCAAGCTTCTAAAGGGGTTTTTTCGCCTTCTTCTGGATCTTTGCTAGCATTTAATTGGATGTGGAGTGGTGGAGTAGGGGGGTCCCATCTTGCGGTGATGCAGCACTCACTACTTCTGGGGATAGCAAAAATACCATACAGGTTGTGATGGGCGCGATTTGGGTACTGACGGTGTGGTCGGGCCCATGCAGTGGAAGCGTAGCCAGACGGTTGGTTGTGGATATAAAGGCGGGAACCGATTGTGTGGTCGGGCACGGTTATGGCTACTGCAGAACGCAAAAACATGTTGGGCGGTGATGGGCCCATGCCTGTGTCCTGTGGAGTGATGTACCCAGGCAGCTGCGTAGTGGCACTTGAGTTGGGGGGCTCATGGGCCTCCAGGAAAGGCACAATTTTCCCCTCATGTGAAGAGCTGCTTACAACATAATGTCTATTTTTGAATTTTGTAAAAACTTTAGATGCACTTTAGATGTCACTTCAGAGGACTCTACAGTTGTAGATCCCCCTGTGGACCATACTGATTCCATGGAACAATTATGTTCTGAATTGGAGAAACTTCTGACCAAAGAGATCAAATATAAATGTGAGATAGGTATCATAGAGGGATATCTCAAAGAGAAAATTACCCCTAGAGGCCTACATCTATTAAAACGCCCAACAAGTCATAGTGATGATCCAACTTTCCTTCTTTTCTGGGACAAAGTCCTGGAGGAGTGTACTAATAAACGTATGGAACTAATTATACGGTTTAGACGTGACGACCTCTCTAAGATTGATCATGACTTGAGAGACCTAGAGGGCAAAATAACACCTTTACTGCTCAATACTGGGTACGATAATTCTATTAATAAGATTACTACCAATCTTGAAATATTAGAAAGAGAGATTATGGTGGTTAAAAAGAGGAAACTCATGAGAGATCAATTGAACTATAAAAATTATCAGGTTCGATATTTCTCCAACAAATCAGTAGAACTTGGTAACACATTGACGGTACAGCAGAATGCCTTTAAATATGATAATACCCCTGCTTTATTATATCCCAAAAGCAGGCAATTTTCAATGAGGCAAATGATACCCAGGAAAACCAATACTCTTCAGGTTATCAAAGCCAACAGCAATTTCGCAAAAATAACCTTCAACAAAATTCAGATTATAACCCCCAGCAGAATTTTGACCATTATAAGCCTTATCAGTCAAAAAGGTCTATACCCAAATATAGGCAAAATGAGGGCCATAGGTCAGAATGGCAATCGGCCAAAAGGACATTTAATAAGAATCAGATGCTACAGAACAACCCAAACCTTATTCCCCTTAAAAATTATTTTGAAAATCTTACGCATTACTCTGAGGACAAGAACTCACCCTCTTTTTTAGGTGAAGGCCGGAACCCATACAGGAAATGTAGATGGGAACAAAACTCCATAGCCTCACCTTACAATCTGAATCAAGATGAGATCAGGGTCCTAATAGAGGCCTTAAATTTGCCCCTACTAAAGGTCTTAATAAATTTGAGACATACATTGGTCTTCAAAAATGTATTCGCAATATTTGTTTAAAAAAATTATTTGCAAAAAATCCTATATCTATCAATTCGAATAATCAAGATGATCCTTATACACACACTTCCTTGAACGATAAATCAACATTCTTTCCAAGGCATATGAAGTCTGATGAGATTAAAACATTTGAAAAGATGGTCACATATGAAATCAAAAAGATAAAAAACCTTAATAAATTCCAGTACAATTTATCAAATACAGAATTATAGGCATTAAAATCTTTGCAGACTAATGTAGATTTGATCATCAAACCTGCAGATAAGGGAGGGGGTATAGTCCTGCTTAATAAAATCCAATATTGCACTGATATAGTCAGACAGCTTAATGATATGGAGACGTATATGTTACTCAGCACCAATCCCACAAATCAGATAAAAATGAAACTTAATAAATTCCTAGATAGAGGACTCCTGTCTAATATCCTTACTAAAAAGGAACATCAATATCTTAATCCCACATGTCCTAAAGTACCTGTGTTTTATGTTTTACCTAAAATACACAAACACCTTACTAACCCCCCCCCCGGGTAGACCGATAGTCTCAGAGGTGGGGGCCCTTTTGTCACGTTTATCTGAATACATTGATATTCTTCTTCAACCATATGTTATACGTACGAGGTCATACCTTAAAGACTCTATTAATATAATTAAAGAACTGGAGGACTTTGAGTGGCAGGAAGGTTATTTATTAGTTACGTGTGACGTAAGCTCCCTGTATACCATCATAGAGCATCCAAAAGGCTGTGAAGCAGTTCGGTTCTTTTTGGAAAAGGCAGCAATTATGCCAGAGTCCCAAATTAATTTAATTCTCGAGGGTATGCTCCTCATACTGGAGAATAATTTCTTTTGGTATGAGGACAAGTATTGCCTACAGCTTAAAGGCAAAGCCATGGGCACCATATTGCCCCCAGTTATGCGAACCTCTTTATGGCATTTTGGGAGGAATCCATTGTATTTGGCGCGCATGACTGGGTAGCAAACCTGGGGCTAAACAAACGGTACATTGACGATATGTTTTTTGTCTGGAAGGGCAATAGAGCATCCCTTCAATCTTTTTCAGAATTTTTAAACTCCAATAAATGGGGTATTAACTTGACAGCAGAATACAACAATATAAGTATAAATTTTCTTGATTTAGAAATATTCCCAGTTGGGAATTTAGTTAAGACTCGTACATTTTTAAAAAAAAAGTAGACACTAATAGCTACATAGAATCTGATAGTTGTAATTTCCTCCCGTGGCTTCTGAATGTTCCAAAAAGCCAACTATGCAGACTTAGGAGGAACTGCAGCGATACTAGTGATTTCTATATACAGGCAGAACTTATCAAGGAGCGTTTTGTGGAAAAAAAGTATGACGCTGCTCCTATCAGTAAGGCAATTCAAGATGTGGGGTCTTTAGATAGACAGTTACTTTTAAATAAAAACAAATCGAATAATACCAATTCATCTCATATAGATATCCCATTTATATTTAAATTTAGTGGAAATAATAAATGTATGAAAAAGATTCTTAACAAATATTGTCCCATCCTTTTACAGGACCCTGGTCTCCACTCTCTTTTAGGTCTTCAACCACGTATTATTTATAAAGGGGTCCCGAACATTAAAAGTCACCTCAGTCACAGTTTTCTTAATACTAATAAGACAAGAACGCATGGGAATAACGCCTTTGGCGACCCAGAGGGTTTCTATAGATGTAGAGTATGCCAGGCATGTAGGGAAACCAATAAGACACAAGATAGAACTATATGGATTTTTAAAAACCCCCATAATAATAAAAAGATCTACAAGCTTAGAGAGGTGATCACTTGTGAATCCAGTGGGGTCATTTACATGCTATGGTGCCCCTGTGGGCTCCATTATGTGGGAAGGACTACAAGACCTTTAAAAATTCGGATAGGTGAGCATATAAGAAATATAGGAAAAGGTTACGATAAACATACAGTGTCTCACCATTTTTCTACCACTCATAACAAAGACGCTGCTTATTTAAAGTTCATGGCGATAGAAAAACCAAAAATACACTGGCGTGGGGGTGATAAAATTACCACTTTGGGACGTACAGACAGTGGTGTATCTTGATTTTGTGCTGCCCTAGGCAGACAAAATCCGGGCACCCCCCTACCCAAGCTGCACACCCACGTTACACACCTAAGACATGCCCCATCATTCAGACTCACATCAAGCTCACACTCCCATCACACTCAGTCACACACTCCTACTCCCATCACACTCAGTCACACACTCCTACTCCCATCACGCACACTCTGACTCCCATCACACTCAGTCACACACACTGTCTCCCATCACGCACACTCTGACTCACATCACACTCAGTCACACACACTGTCTCCCATCACACACACTCTGACTCCCATCACACCCAGACACACACACTGTCTCCTATCACACACACTCTGACTCCCATCACACTCAGTCACACACACTGTTTCCCATCACACACACACTGACTCCCATCACACTCAGTCACACACACTGTCTCCCATCACACACACTCTGACTCCCATCACACTCAGTCACACACACACACACACACACACACACTCTGACTCCCATCAGCTCTTACCTTTCCCTGGCAGGCAGGCAGCATGGTCCCTCCATGCTGCCTGTTCGGCTTCCCGGCGATTGTGCCGACAGGTCACGTGACCGGGCGCGCGTATGACGTCAGCGCGCCCGTCACGTGACTGTCGGCACTTCCGTGTCGGCACACTGCACGGGGAGCCGAACAGGCAGCACGGAGGTTTCTCTGTGCTGCCTGTTCGGCTCCCCGTGCAGCCTGGCAGGCAGAGCGATGGTGAGGGGGGATATTCCGATCCCCTGTCACCTCCATCTCTGCCTGCAAGCGCGGTGGGGTTTTTTTTTTTTTTTTTAAAGGGCCGGATTTTTTTTTCTTTTTAATTTTTGTAAATTTTTTTTTTTCCAGTGCTGGGGGGCGCTGCCGCCCCACAAAATTTGCCGCCATAGGCATCCGCCTAGGATGCCTCGCGGTAAATACAGCACTGCGTACAGAGATGAAGTGGATTTTTGAGTTAGATACTCTGGTCCCAAATGGTTTGAATGCAGACTTTGAGCTTTGCCATTTCCTTTAAGGGCATTCTGCTTGTATCCCTATACTGCATTTTCATGCTATGGTGCCCCTGTGGGCTCCATTATGTGGGAAGGACTACAAGACCTTTAAAAATTCGGATAGGTGAGCATATAAGAAATATAGGAAAAGGTTACGATAAACATACAGTGTCTCACCATTTTTCTACCACTCATAACAAAGACCCTGCTTATTTAAAGTTCATGGCGATAGAAAAACCAAAAATACACTGGCGTGGGGTGATAAAATTACCACTTTGGGACGTACAGAGATGAAGTGGATTTTTGAGTTAGATACTCTGGTCCCAAATGGTTTGAATGCAGACTTTGAGCTTTGCCATTTCCTTTAAGAGCATTCTGCTTGTATCCCTATACTGCATTTTCAGGGGTATATATCTTTTTTTAAAGAAGGGGGGTGTATATCCCTTTAAAATCTAGCTTAATATTATATTTATATATCAGTGAATATGAATTGCATTTTACTTGTATGGGCTGGACTATAATGCAATATCTACAATAACAGGTCTGATATGTGCTGTTATATTTTTTTACATTTTATTATATTATTTTTTATTTGTCAACAACATACTTTATGGATTATATCTGTAGAATGAATATTAATATTGTTTTTATGCTATTGGACCCTCAAATACTGATACGTTTTTTCCCCTTTTTTATTTTCTTTTCTTATCCCCCTGTATAACGGAGACGCTATTTTACATATATGCCAGTATTTAGCCACTAAATACATGCATGTATTTAGCCACTAAATAATATGCCAGTATTTAACCACTAAAAACATGCCACAGTATCACTTTGGCCACAGCCAATTTGCCCATTATGCCATGATTAGCATGCCCATTAATATGCCACAGCTAGATATTTACCATTCATTTGCAAGTTTTATTTTGCCATTCATTTGCCAATATTATTTTACAATTTATTTGCCAGTTTGATTTTGCCCTTCAATTGCTAGTATTATATTGCCATTCATTTGCCAGTATTATTTTACCATTCATTTGCCAGTTTGATTTTTCCCTTCATTTGCCAGTATTATTTTGCAAATTATATGCTAGTGTTATAGTGCCCTTCATATGCCAGTGTTATTTTTCCCTTCATTTGCCAGTATTATTTTGCCCATCATTTGCCAGTATTATATTAGCATTCATTTGCCATTGATTTGCCAGTATTATTTGCCAGTGTTATTTTGCCGTTCATTTGTCAGTATTATTTTACCCTTCATTTGCCAGTGCTATTTTGCCCTTCATCTGCCAGTGTTATTTTGCCCCTCATTTGCCAGTGTTATTTTACCATTAATTTGCCAGTGTTATTTTACCCTTAATTTGCCAGTATTATTTTGCCATTCATTTGCCAGCATTATTTGCTCGTTAATATGCCTGTTAAAAATCAGCACCTGTATTTTCTGCTTATTTTTGAGAGAGAGACTTGCGGCTCCTGAAGCACTGAAGATATTACTGTATAATCATTTTCACATATTAGTATAACAGTTTTTAACTAGAGTTGATTGGACACCTGGATGTTCGGGTTCGAGAGGTTCGACCGAACTTCGAAAAAATGTGCGGGTCCGTGCTCGAACTTGACCCCGAACACGAACCCCATTGAAGTCAATGGGGACACGGACTTTTGGCCACTAAAATGCCTCTAAAAAAGTCGTGGAAAGGGCTAGAGGGCTGCAAAAGGAATTAAAATGTGGGTAAGAGTAGGAAAAGTGCCCTGCAAGCAAATGTTGATAGGGAAATAACTTAAAATAACATAAAATACATACAAATTAAAAATACAGCTGAGCCATAAAATTGAGCATTAGATGGAATCTTTGATTTTAGCTTTGGAAGAACATACATCTAAATCTAAAGCATGGCTGCCAGGATGATCAACAGAATTATCCATTTGAGAGAGGGTTGGAGTGCAGGGTATTCTCTTTCAGTTTATACTAAGTGACCCATAGGTTGAGGAGGCGGTGACCGTGGCGGTGTAGGTGGAAGCGGCTCTGGAGGAGGTAGCCAACACTGTTTTTTTGTTTTGTTTTTTTAAATTGAGGAAGCCCCCAAAATATTGGGACATATAACAACAGAAAACAAAGAATAAGTGCACTTGAGTATAACAATGACTGGGTGAGGCCGATATAAATGTCTATTCTGCACAAGGTACAGAGAAGTCTGGTGGGATCCATGCCTGGTTCATCTTAATAAACGTGAGCTTGTCCACGTTGGCTATGGACAGGTGGCTGCGCTTGTCTGTGATAACGCCCCCTGCCGTGCTAAACACACGTTCAGACAATACACTGGCTGCAGGCCAGCACCTCCAAGGCATAAAGGGCAAGCTCAGGCCATGTGCTCAATTTGGAGACCCAGAAGTTGAATGGGACAGACCGATCAGTCAGTACTGTTCCACCAAGTTGCTGAAATGCTGCCTCCTGCTAAGATGTTGCATATCAGATGGTGTTGCTGCTTGTTGTGGCGTGCTGACAAAGCTTTTCCACATTTCGGCCATGCTAACCCTGCTTTCTGAGGTGCTGGTGGTGCCCCAGCTGCATTGGCGACCTCTTCCTCTGCCTTCGCCTTGTGCTTCCATTGAGCCCCCGGTGTCATTTTGGAATGCCCTCAGCAGAGCGTCTACCAGCGTGCGCTTGTAGTCGCACATCTTACGATCACGCTCCAGTGATGGAATTAAGGACAGCATGTTGTCCTTGTAACGGGGATCCAGCAGGGTGGCCACCCAGAAATCAGCACAAGTTAGAATGTGGGCAACTCGGCAGTCGTTGCGCAGGCACCGAAGCATGTAGTCGCTCATGTGTGCCAAGCTACCCAGAGGCAAGGACAAGCTGTTCTCTGTGGGAGGTGTATAATCTGTGTCCTCTGTATCCCCCCAGCCATGCTCCAGTGATACCCACGAGCTGCGTTGGGTGCCACCCTGCTGTGAACATGGTTCCTCCTCCTCATCCTCCTCCAAAACTGTGCCCTGGCTTGACAGTTGTGTACCTGGCCTATGCTGGTGCAGGAACCCACCCTCCAAGCCACTTGTGAATGACTGGCCTGATAACCGTGGAAATGACCCCTCTTCTTCCAGCTCCTCTTCCTCCTGTGCCACATCCTCTTCCATCATCGCCCTAAGCATTTTTTCAAGGAGACATACAAGTGGGATGGTAAGGTTGAGAACGGTGTCATTGGCACTGGCCATGTTGGTGGAGTACTCAAAACAGTGCAAAATGGCGCACAGGTCTCGCATGGAGGCCCACTTATTGGTGGTGAAGTGGTGCTGTTCCGCAGAGCCACTGACCCGTGTGTGCTGCAGCTGAAACTCCAATATCGCCTGCTGCTGCTCACACAATCTCTCCAGCATGTGCAAGGTGGAGTTCCACTTTGTGGGCATGTCGCATATGAGGCGGTGAGCGGGAAGGCCTAAGTTACGCTGCAGCGCAGACAGGCGAGCAGCAGCAGGGTGAGAACGCCTAAAGTGTGCACAGACGGGCCACACTTTCTGTAGCAGCTCTGATATATCTGTGTAGTTTTTCAGGAATTTCTGCACCACCAAATTCAGCACATGTGCCAGGCAAGGGATGTGCGTCAAACCGGCTAGGACCAGAGCTGCTACCAGATTTCGCCCATTATCGCACACCACCAGGCCGGGCTTGAGGCTCAGTGGCAACAACCACTCATTGATCTGTTGTTCCATGCCCGTCCACAGCTCCTGCGCTCTGTGGGGTTTTCCCCCCAAACATATGAGTTTTAAAAGAGCCTGCTGTCATTTCCCCCTGGCTGTGCTGAAGTTGGTGGTGAAGGTGTTATGCTGACCGGATGAGGAGGTGGTAGAGGAGGTGGTAGATGATAAGGAAGAAGCTGAGTAGGAGGAGGAGGCAACAGGAGGCAAAGAGAAATGCCCTGCAATCCTCTGTGGCGGAAGGACATGCGCCAAACTGCTATCTGCCTCAGGCCCAGCCGAAACTACATTTGCCCAGTGTGCAGTTAGGGAGATATAGCGTCCCTGCCCGTGCTTACTGGTCCACGTATCTGTGGTTATGTGGACCTTGCCACAGATGGCGTTGCGCAGTGCAAACCTGATTTTGTCCGCCAATTGCCAATTGCTTGTGCAGGGAAGGGATGGCTCGCTGGGAAAAGTAGTGGCGGCTGGGAACTCCACCAACACCAGCAGCACCACGACCAGGGCCACGTCCCTTATTTGACGCTCTCCTCATTCTTTGCGGTCACCCAACAAAGTAACAGATGGTTTATGTCAGGCGACAATGTAACCGCCAATAGTCAAGAATTTTTATTTGTATTTTTGTTTATTTTACTGCAAGAAATGCACCGCAAGACGCAAATGTACTATTTAGCACCCAAAACAATTAGAATTTTTCAAAGTGCGCTGTAAGCACAGTATTTAACTGTTCTGTTTGACTCTCAAATATGAAGTGCACCGCAAGACGCAAATGTACTATTTACCACCCAAAACAATTAGAATTTTTCAAAGTGCGCTTTAAGCACAGTATTGGACTGTTCTATTTGACTCTCAGATACGGAGTACACCGCAAGACGCAAATGTACTATTTAGCACCCAAAACAATTAGAATTTTTCAAAGTGCGCTGTAAGCACAGTATTGGACTGTTCTATTTGACTCTCAGATATGGAGTACACCGCAAGACGCAAATGTACTATTTAGCACCCAAAACAATTAGAATTTTTCAAAGTGCGCTGTAAGCACAGTATTGGACTGTTCTATTTGACTCTCAGTTACGGAGTACACCGCAAGACGCAAATGTACTATTTACCACCCAAAACAAATGGAATTTTTCAAAGTGCGCTGTAAGCACAGTATTTGACGGTTCTATTTGACTCTCAGATATGAAGTGCAGGGCGCAAATGTAATTTAACACCAACAAATTGCAGTATTTAAAAATGCCTAGATGTTGCCTACTGAGCTAACAGAACAGGATTAAAGTCATGTGCCTGGCACACATGCAGTTGCAAGTGGACTGCACTCTCTGTGGTACTGGGCTCAGGGCAGGGTACAAATATGTAGTATAGCACCCACTAAAATAATCATTGTAATTTGAATAATCGCTGTTGTTTGAATAATTGCTGTAGTTTGCAGATTCAACACCAGAATTGTTTTTAATATGTACCTCACAGCTGCAGCATCCTCTCCCTACACTAAGAAGAGCTCATGTGATGTGCGTGTATGTGACTCCAGCTTATATATAGAGGCTGGGTCACATGCTGCACTGGCCAATCACAGCCATGCCATTAGTAGGCATGGCTGTGATGGCTTCTAAGGGCAAACGAGTCAAACGCTTGTTGATTGGCTGCCCTGCAGCCTTTCAACATGCGCCATTATATCATCGAACCTCGAACTCCAACACGGACATATAGTGCGGTTCGGGTTCACTCAACACTATTTTTAACGCATCAGTTATTCCATTTAACAGAGATCATTGAGTAACGTTTGCATGTTATTTTAATGCACGTTTGGTTTATCTATCTATGTTGTGTATGGTTATCTATCTATGTGAGGAAAAGGCAGTCCCTCCAGAACTAAATCCCCCCTAATGCTCTTTCAGCTAAGTGGCTGGTAAAGTAGTAGGGGAGGGATGAAAGTTGCCTACCCCTGATCTATGTTTAGGTTTATCTTATCTATAGCCCGATATACATGGGTTATATAATATATATATATACATAAGTGATTACTCATTTTAATATAGCTCTGCAGTTTCCATATTCTATATTGATCAGCCTTAAAATGATCATTTGCTTAACCTAGCCTGTCAAGCAACAAAGAGTATTTTTTTTAAATGCGCTTTTTCTTAGTATATGTACTACCGGTACTTTAATTCCACTGGTTTCAGAAGAGTAGAAATAACACTCTGTGCAATGAAGGAGTGGAAAATGCATAGCTCATTAAAGATGAAAGCATGTATCCAGACTACCCATAACACTCTCTTACAGTCCGTACTATAGAGCTGCCCTATATAACTGGTCATATGGGAATATTTGGCACTTGCATGAAAATTTTAGTATATATCGAGAAAGCTGCTTAACCCTATGTACTCCAGAAGCATAGATATTTTATTCTCAATTATCGGGCTGCCCGATTTGAGCATGTCACAAACCTTCAGGACAAAATATTGTACTTAATACATCCCTAAATTTGATTGTGAAAATATGGTCACAGAGCACATGCATATATATCATGTAAAAACAAGAACAATGGAAATATGGTGAGGCCTTCTCTTGTATCATGCCTCAGGTTATCCATAAAACTAAAGCAGTTCCTGCTTTGCAGCATATCTTAATAAGAAAAGTAGTATATTGTTTTGATAAACCTGTTCTGTCACTAGCTAAAAGCCTCATGCTCTGAACTTCATTCTTCTGAATAGAAGAACTTATATGTTTTGAGTTGCCGGTGAATCTGCTACGGTTTTGCAGGTTTGCCGCACCTGTTCCTATAAAGGTGAATACTTATCATGTAGCCTGACCCAGTAATGAAGGGATATTTAAACCCTCATTTGAGGTCCAAACCTCACATGAGATAGAGCCTTGTGAGTCTAAGCCTGCTTTGATTGCGAACTGGAATATCCCGATTGTTGCGTTTCTTGACCCGTGCCTGTTGAATTCTGAAAGCACCCTATCATGACCAGACTTGACTCTGACCCCTGCATGCCTGACCATGCCTGCCCTGAACCCATCTCAACCTCCTCTTTTTGTCTCACTCCTCTGGTACTCTGGCTTGGACCTCCAGTCTCTGTGTATTTTTCATGATTATTCCAGTTCTCCACTATCCCACCAGCTGTGGACTTTGGCTGTCTCCTCAAGTGATTCCAATTGCCTCCAGATTCTTGCGCTTGTCTTCATCCCAACTCAGATTTCATAGTAGGTCTGCTATCTTCCAGTTCAGCTTCTGACTCCAGTTGCCCACTATTTGAGTAAAAAATACGTTTTTGTTCTGTATCCTGGTTAGGTGGTATGGCACTCTCTTGGATCAAGTTGTACCCATCTGAGTGCTCCTATTCAGTGCCACTAACTGGAGCTATATCATCACCTGTTCCGCTCTCTGATCAGTCCCTGGCCCGCTATTGTTTTCCCTGTACACCACCTCTCTGGGAGATTATTTAGCACTGTCTGCTTATTTTTCAATTTGTTTCTTCAGCTCTGGGAGAACTCATCTGCTCTTTTGGTTTCCAATACCACCTAAATGTGGATGATATGCATCTACCTCTCCTCCCCTGACCTCACTCCCTTTGTCGTGTCACGTGTAGTTGATTGTCTCTCGGCCATCTCCACTTGGATGTGTGATCTCTACCTTAAACTTAATCTTTCCAAAACGGAGTTGATGATCTTCCTTTCCTCAAACTCCGTCCCTATAACTAGCTTCACAGTGTCCGTTGCAAATGTTAATCATACCAGCTGCCCATGTCCGATGTCTTGGGGTCACTTTTGACTCTGCTCTCTCCTATGTTTCCCATTTTCACTTTTTAGCCAGATCCTGCCATCTGCACTTAAGGAACATCGCACCTGTTCCTCAGAGCAGAGGCTGCCAAAATCCTAGTGCTGTCAGTGTTCAACACTGACCTTCTGACTCATGCATTTAAAAGTCATTATTTATGTGCTTATATTCCTCCTGCCTCCTCTAAAGGCCTCCCTACCTTACTTTGCTTGTATTCCTTCCCCTCTGTTTGGTGTCAGGTGGGCTTGTTACCTTTTGCTCACACCCAGGTTAAATAGCTGCAGTTGATTGCAAACAGTGCTTTTGCATTGAAGTTGGATGCCTGGCTTCTGAGAGCTGCCGCTTCTGTTCCTGATCCTCTGCTTAAAGCACATTTGAATTGTGACCCTGTCCAGGAACTGAGAATCTGAACCAATCTGGGCTCAACCAGCTCAATGGATGATTTTCAGCATATCCTGAGACCTTCTGTCTACATCAAGATTTCTTCAGCTAAGTTGTTCCCTTAAAGCTACCCTTCTCATTTCTCACCCTCACTAGCGTGTTCCTTACTGCTTAACTACCCTTGTCATTTCTCACCCTCACTAGGGTGTTCCCTTTGCCTATTCTGCAGTTCTTTGCTAAATTCCCTTTTGTTTCTCCTTCAGTCTTTATTCCAATACCTAGCTCTTTGTTTCCCTATCTTTTCTCCCTCTGCACAATATATAACATGCAACCAGACACCTCCACTATCCCTACGCTAAAACTCCTACCTGACCTGGTAAAGGCCCTGACAAGTGCACTTGCTTGTGATCTCTCGCCTTGACTACTATAACACCTTCCTCACTGGACTAACTCTGGCTAGTCTTTAGCCCCTGCAATCTATCCAAAACACAGCTACCAGACTCATCTTTCTCACTTGTCGTTCCGATTCGGTGGCTACTTTCCCTCCAGAACGACACACTGGGAACATACCAATCGTTTCTCCTCACTTATGGAAATAAATTCACCCAAGAGAAAAAGACTGGGAGAAAACTAGTGTGTAAAAGTGAAGCTAGAGAAATTGCAACTGTGGATCTAGCCCAGTTGAGAACTAAAGGCATATTTAATTTATCTTCCCACACTTTGACTCAGTCTATTTGTTTTTTCAAATCTCATCTAGTGCCAACCATGCACAAAACTGTTACTACAACTACGTTCCCTCTGACCTCTTCACTCCATTATGTGCTTCATGTATCCCTTTACCTCTAGATTGTAAGCTTGTGAGCAGAGCTCTCTACCATTCTACCATATGTACCAGTCTGTTCTAGTTTGTCTAACTTAGAATGTAGTTCTATGCTCTGTACCTAGCGCTACGTAAATTTGTTGGTGCTATATAAGTAAATGTTTATGTAATGTAATGTATCCTGCCAGTTCTGCATTCGGCATTGATCCTACCTGTCTTCTGGCTTTTACTCTTTAAGTGAAGCCAGACTCCATTTGTATCCAAGACTCAACCACAGCGTACATATTTGGTAAGTGTGAACACCAACTGTCACACTTACTAGCAGCTTTGTAGTAGACCCTCTCAGGTATTCTGCAGTTGGGTCTTCCTATTTGTGACATAAAAGTGAAGATTTGAGAGATATTCTACCATAACATACCTTTTTAGAGATTTGCATAAGATTTTTTTCTGAACAAAGAAATTTTCATCTGGAATAGACTGAAATTATATGCAGTAACCACTTGTTGCTAGAGAACTGAACCCCTTCTTCCCCCACTAGCGCGTCTAGACCCTTAAGAAGGAAAGCAGATGAGCTGCTCTGAGTGTATGGACACATTCAGAATTGTTTGGAATGGAAGGAAGAAACTCCTTCCAAGATTAGGATCTAGTGAATTATTTACCAGCTCTATACTGCCTGGAGTCTCAAAAGAGATTGATGATATGGGAAGATCTCTTATCAGAACAGCCTCCTGCAAATGTCTGAAGGTCTTTCTTCCTGAGGCAGAAGAATCGTTTGCCTTCCATGGCATGCTTTATGATGTTATCATGATTCTTCCTGAAGCACTTTTTACCCTCGAAGGGAAGATAATTGGGTTTTAGAAGGAAGGTCTATCAGCGATAAGGCTCATTTACCAGCAACTGAGAATGCCATCGATCTTGCAGTTACTCGAACTAGATCAATAGGATCTCCTGAAACAAATTAAGCTGATACTTACATCTCTGAAAGAGATTCAATGATCATGGACCAACTGACCCCAGACACTAGAGCATCATGCAGGTTGCTGATCCAAATCTTTAATGCTCTGTAAACAGATATAATGGTCATAGCAAGATGAGAACTTATTCCTGAGATCATAAATGATTTAGAAAAATGTGCTCTTCTTCATTTGATCAAGGAATGTTGCAGCTGATTTTCTTGCCAGACATACATCCGCTGCAACAGTTTTAGATTCAGAAGTCTTGAATGTAACCATTCTTCCTTAATAAAATCCTGGACTGCTTCATGCAAAGAAAAATATTATTCTGTGTGATGGTGTTGTATCTGGAGGATAGAACATACCACATCACAGCTGATTTATGGATCAATTGTCCTTTGAATGAGGGATATACAGGATCTCACAGTCCTCTAAAATGTCCTGAATTTCGGGACCTGCACGAAGAAAATCTGGATCAGTTATGATATTTTCTGGATCAGCCCCCCCCCCCCAGGTTTCTTTAAGGCCTGTAAAATCTCATCCACAGTATAAGAAACTGTTTTTTAAATCTAAGCCAGAGGATTGACTGGTAAAGTAGCGGGAGGAGCAAAAGCCTGTTAATGAAAGTTTCACATCTATTAGACTTATCTTTTCTCTTAGACAAAAATATTAAAAATATTAAATGTAAATTATAAACAAATGATTAAAAATGTAAACATATTTAACAGTTATAAATGTACACAAGTATTATACAGGTTTCTATTGCAATAATATTGTTAATGTCATGCAATATTAGGCATTCAAAACAGTTATCTAACCAATTTGATAATTTTGAGCTATGCCTCGCAATATTCTATTGGTGTTCTATTGCCATACTCTGATACAATCTTAGAGATACGGTCATCTGCTTTGAGATTTTCAGCAACTTCAATGGTGGATTGTGGCCTGAAATGAGCTGGTCATAATAGAGGTCTCTGCCCTTCTGCACCTTTCTGAGGCCATCAATGAATTTCCAAATGGTTGGATGACACATTCCCAATTCAGCTCGGAGTCGACGATGTGCAGCTTCAGAATGATTGTTTGTATAATCTTCGACACTTACTGTTCTGTCGAACAGATTCCACATATATGGTGGAAACAAAGGAGATCGTCTCCCATTTCCTCTCCTTTGTGGGCGACCGGTGTAATTGTCCTCAAACCAATTTAGCAGAGGATGAAGGTCTCCAGGAAGATGTTCAGCATAATCACCTAGGTCTTGGACAGGCACAAATGCCAAGGCAACAACCATTTTGGCCATGAGGGCATACTCCAGATTAGTATCTGTTTCATGAATGGCACCTATCCTGTTTATCCGGCAGAAGGACGTATAGCACTGGATAAACGCCCCCATACTTCTTTGCCAGTACCACATATACCTGAGCAAAGAGTTTTGGGGCTATAGCAAATGTACCATCCACGTACCAGATGTCAGACGTTTGCAGAATGTCCAGCCAGCTTTGTCTCCCAAATAAAATAAATCATGCTGCCAACCAACGCAGGCAGACACCTATGGCTGATTTATGTATTTATTATTTTATAGTACATGGACAACATTTTTGTTTGTTGAAACAAAAGCGTTGGTTGGCAGCATGGTGCTGAGAGGGTTAACACAACTAAACCCTCTCATTGACCATACTGCCTGTGTTGGTAAACACAGACCTGTGTTGGCAGCATGACGATGAGAGCATGGTTAAGTTCACCATGCTGCCAACCCAAGCATGGTTAATGAGAGGGTTAACTCATTAACCATGCTCCCTGCATTAAATTAACCATGACTGCATTGGCAGCATGGTGCTGAGAGGGTTAACTCAACTTAACCCTCTCATTAATCATGCTGCCTGCGTTAAATTAACCATGCTTGTGTTGGCATCATGGTGATGAGAGGGTTAAGTGGAGTTAACCCTCTCATTAACCATGCTGCCTGCATTAAATAACCATGATTGTTTTGACAGCATGGTGGTGAGAGCATGGTTAAGTTCACCATACTGCCAACCCAAGCATGGTTAATGAGAGGGTTAACTTAACCATGCATGTGTTGGCAGCATAGCTATTTGGCTATTAAAAGTGTAAAATAAATATATCGTACCTTTTCTACCACAGCAGTTCACAATGCTTTCACGATGTCCCGATAGCGTTGCACTGTCCACTTTTGAACTTTGGCGATTTTTTATCCAATAAGGAGATTGATTTTGACATAACAAATGTGATCACTACGCATCTCCTCATGCAGCCCACGGAGACGCCTAGGTGCAGGAGGGCCTGCAAAAAAAGTGATCACTACGCATCTCCTCATGCAGCCCACGGAGACGCCTAGGTGCAGGAGGGCCTTGACAGCTTGTGCATTAGCAAGGCTGCATCTATTGGTGATTCAGTGTAAGGGGAGGAGTTGGGGGTGGGGAGCAAAGGGCTTATAAGTCAGTGCACTGTGGAAAAAGAAGCAGATTAATTTTGAATCCTACCAGAATTTTGGATCTCTTCTGTTCTGTCTCCCTGCTTCCACCCTTCTTCTTTTTCAGGATGGATTCGTCGCTGGAGAGGCTCCTGGCAGGGATCTGTGATGCTGCAAGGAGGAAGGGATCCGGATGGGCGATGGAGCAGCTTGGACATCTGGTTCCTGGAGAGGTTTCTACTGCAAGACCGGTGAGGAGGACCCGCCCGCCGCAGAGGCTCAGCCCGGGATCACCTGCGCGTGGAAGACAGACAGCTGAAGAGAGGACATCGCGAGGAGCGCCACGTGGTCGGCCTGGTGATCGGGAGAAGGCCTCCGGAAGCGCTGCAGGAGTGACAGGCCGCCGGAAAGGCAAGGTGTCCAGCGGGATAGCAGAGGCCGCAGGGGACCAAGCCCCAGGCCAGAAGAGGATTGGAGCTGCCGTCGAGGAGATCGGGGGATTGAGGCCTAGCGGAAAGAGCGGGGAGGAGGAGCATCGGAGGCCGTCGGGCCCAAGCCAGGTGACAAGGGAGCGGGTCCAGGGACTAGCAGGCCACGTGGAGGGATGGGAAGCCCCTCCAGCTAGCGCTACAGACAGCAGGGAACGGAGCAGCCCCTCAGCCATGTGGAGAGCAGGTGACGGGACCCGGTGTGGGGATGCAGCAGGCCACGTGGAGGGACAGGGAGGATGCCAGGCAGTGGGGGAAGATCAGCAGGGATCGATGCAGGCCCAGACCAGAGGACATCACGGGAGACAGGAGGTGATGCAGGCCCCAAGCACATGTGGTGGAAATGGTGATCGGGGGAGGAGCACGAGGCCCAGGGGATGCTGCAGGGATACCAGGCAAAGGGATCTGCAGGCAGGCCCAGGAGGATGCAAGCGGATGGTCACTGGAATTGAAACTGCACAGGATCAGAAGGGGAAAGGAGAACTGACAGCAGGAAGGATGTTTAAAAATGTGTCATGGGTGTTACAGGAGTGCAGGAGATCCGTGGAGACGGGCCGGGCCTCAGGGGACCAAGCCCCGGGCAGAAGATCGGAAGGAGGCTTGTCCGATGCAGGATGGAGCAGTGATGGAGCAGAGGCTGCAGAGGCCTACCAAGAGGCCAGGAAGGAAGTAGAAAAAGGGCCTACCGTGCAGGCCGGCGAGGAAGAGGAACCCATACCGGGGGGCCTTACGGGAGCAAGGAGAGCTGCGGCACGTCCAGGTCGAGATCGTGGGCAGCTGGCCCTAGGAACAAAGAGGCCCAGGATGTCCGGAATGGAGACACAAAGGCGAGTACCTAGAGACATTCCCACAACCCCAGTTAGACGGAGGGTTTCCCCCGGGGATGGGGCCACCGGGGAGGGGGGAGGGATTTCGCCCAGATTCAGGTCCCGGGACAGGAGTGGTAGGAGAGGAGGGGATAGGCACAGGTCCCCTAGGGGTAGGGTCCGTTATTCCCATAGGGCCAGTCCGGGGAAGGGTAGTCGGCGTCACGCCCGAGGTAGCAGAAAGTCTGGTAGTGGTAGTAGTGCGGATAGGGCCAGGTCCCCGCCCAGATCTGGCAGGGGTCCTGGCACCGGCCATTCCCGTAGCGGTCATTTCCCTCGCTCTCGTAGTCCTTCAGTGTCAGGTTCTTCGTCCAGGGAGCGTAGAAGGGGTTCCAGGGCCCATCACACATATCGTGCCAAGCACCGCAGGGCTCGTTCCCGTTCGGGGGGCAGGTATGATCATTATAAGGCTTCTACAGGGCAGAGGGTCGAGGGTTCCCCTCAACAGGTTAGACATAGGGACAGGGTAGTAAGTACACCGACGGCACTCCCCAAATCTGTGTCCCATTCCAGGCGATCCGACGACGGTGATGGGAGATCTGCTACCCAAGGAACGAGCGGGACGACAGCCGGTGGAGCGGTTCCCGAAAAGGACATTTCTGGGAGTTCTGATCCGAAGTCAGGAACGGCTGGAGGAACTACCGGTGAGAGTTTTAATCCTTTACACACGACACACCAGGGCCACGATGGGGCCACAGGGGATGGAAGTCTAATGGCTGGGTTGCAGGCCTTTTTAAACTCCTGGGCAGGGGGCCAGAAAAAGGCGGAACCGCCGTCGGCGGCAACAGCATGGGTGGCATCTAGTACAGGAGCTGAAGGGGGCGACACGGGGGATGCAACAGGAACAGTGGCAGATGAAGGGACAGGAAAGGAAGGAGTGGACGAATTGAGGGAAGGGGTACCAGATGCGGCGGTATACAACTCTTACCTGTCATATTCCGGCCCGTTGGGGGCGCATTTGAAGATAGAAACAAGGGAAAAGATTTGGAAAGGGGAATACTTGGAACTGTTCTCTTTACTCCCCCTGGAAGAGTCCGTGGACTTGAAGGAGGATGTAAAGAAGGAAGACAGGGCGAGAAAGGAGGAGGAAGAGAGGAAAAAACGTTACAGTAAGCTTCCTAAAACCTTTGGGAACTGGTTGAGAGCTTTCTGTATTTTGGGCAGCGTAGTAGGCCAGAAGGCACCTGAGAAATGTTCAGCTTTGTTTTCCTATCTGGATGGGATCTGGGATGCGTACAGAGTGTACGGGGGACTGGCGTGGTGGCGTTACGATGAGCAGTTTCGTCAACGCCTCGCCGCCAATCCGACAATGAGATGGGACCAAATGGATATCACACTCTGGCTGAAGTTAATGCTGGCCCAGAAATCGTCCCCCTTTCAAGGGGGGGCCGGCGCGGGAACAGCAAGTTCTTCGCCGGCCACGGGGAAAAAAGGTTGCTGCTGGCTGTTTAACGACAGTCAGTGCAAATGGGGCAGTTCGTGCCGTTTCAAGCACGAATGCACCGGATGTGGAGGCAACCACAGCTACGCAAAATGCTTTAAGAAAGGGAAGTCAGGGGGAACAGCCGGTGCTATGGGATCAAAAGGGGAGCTCACCAGTGAACAAAAGCGCGATGCTGCCGTGTCTAAAGCTTTACGGTAAGCGGGAGGACGCATCGTTTTTAGAGGAAGGGTTCGGCAACGGGTTTCGTATTCCTTTCGTGGCTAAGGGTTCGGTAGTTTTTAGACGAAATCTGAAGTCGGTACAGTCCTTTCCGGAGGTGGTGAAGGAAAAACTGGGAAAGGAGGTCAGTCTGGGGAGGATGGCGGGCCCCTATTCAGACCCGCCACTGCCTAATTTGAGTGTCTCTCCCTTGGGTGTTGTTCCCAAGAAGGAGGCGGGTAAATTTCGGCTGATTCATCACCTGTCATACCCAAAAGGTGCATCTGTTAATGATGATATAGACCGTGAACTATGTTCGGTGTCCTATACATCATTTGATAGAGCAGTTGACGTAGTCAGGGCAGCGGGCCCTGGGGCATTACTGGCCAAAGTGGACATAGAAGCAGCATTTCGTCTATTACCGGTACATCCTGATTGTCACCACCTGTTAGGATGCTGGTTCCAGGATAAGTTCTTTGTGGACTTGTGCTTACCCATGGGTTGCTCTATATCGTGTGCCTATTTCGAAAAGTTCAGCACTTTTCTGGAATGGGTGGTTAGGCAAGAAGCAGGGGTTAGGTCTTTGGTCCACTACCTGGACGATTTCCTGTGTGTAGGGCCGGCGACGTCATCAGATTGTGTTCACTTACTGAATACCATGCAGTTAGTAGCTAAATCATTCGGGGTCCCACTAGCCACGGAAAAAACTGAGGGACCAACGACCCGACTCAGTTTCCTGGGCTTGGAAATAGACACAGTACAAGGGGTTTGCAGGTTACCAATAGAAAAAGTGGTGGTCATGAGACGGGTGTTAGCTGAGGTTATGCAAGCCAAGAAGGTCACCCTTCAACAGCTTCAATCGGTTATCGGGAGGCTCAATTTTGCATGTAGGATTATCCCGGCGGGTAGGGTATTCCTGCGATCACTGTCCAGAGCCACGGTAGGGATACGGGAAAGTCATCATTTCCTGCGGGTGTCAAGGGCTATGAAGGCAGATTTAGTGGTCTGGAGTGTTTTCCTGGAAAAATTCAACGGCCGGGTCTTCTTTCAAAAGCCGGCGGTCTCGGCACCTGACCTGGAGCTGTACACTGATGCTTCAGGGAGTGTAGGTTTTGGGGCATATTACGGGGGAAAATGGAGCGCTGCTGAATGGCCAGAGGCTTGGAAAGCATCGCCGCTGATGCGCAACTTAGCCTTTCTGGAGCTATTCCCGTTGGTAGTAGCGCTAGCGCTATGGGGTTGGTCGATGAAAGATAGGAGGGTAATATTCTACTCGGATAACCTGGCAGTAGTCTATTCAGTCAATAAGATTTCGGCATCCTGCCCTGCGGTGGTTAAGCTCTTGAGATACTTTGTATTACTGTGCATGGAGCTCAACATATCGTTTAGAGCTAAGCATGTTCCGGGTTATCAGAACGTCATCGCGGACTCTCTTTCTCGCCTACAGTGGGACAGGTTCAGGCAGGTGGCTCCGGGGGCAGAGGCCGTGGGTCACCCATGCCCGGAGTTAGTGTGGAGACTCGGGACCGAGTGTTGCAGGGATGGGTGAAATCCTCGTTGGCTCCCTCCACGTGGACGGCTTACAATCGGGTATGGCGGGAGTGGGACGAGCTTGCAAAGTGGGCAGGGGGTGATTTGTCGGAAGCAAATCGCCTGGATATACTGTTTTGGTTTATGTTTCGGTTGGCTTCACAAAAAGCTTCCCCGGCCCAGTTGAACGCTAAGTTGGCCGCACTGGCTTTTATGTTTAAACTAAGAGGGTATGCGGATATCACAAAGCACTTTGTGATTCGGCAAGCAATGAAAGGCATGAAACGGGGCCAGTCGGTTCTGGACCACCGCCGCCCAGTATCCATGGGGACGTTGTGATGTGGTCAGGGTGCTGGGGGATATTTGCACCTCCGAATTTGAAACAGTGCTGTTCAGGGCGGCCTTTTCACTAGCGTTTTTCGGGGCTTTCAGGATTTCTGAATTGGTTAGTAGCTCACGACAGGGCGTGGGGGGCCTTAGGTTGTGTGACGTTTCCTGTACTGAGGACCAGGTTATAGTATTATTACGCTCGTCCAAAACTGACCAGTTAGGTCGGGGAGCAAGGGTGGTGTTATACGGGATGGCAGGCAGTGTGGCTTGCCCGGTGACAAGTGTACGGAAATATTTGGCAGTCAGACCTAAAGGGGGGGTTCCTCTCCTGGTACACAGGAGCGGGATGTCACTTTCCAAGTTTCAATTTCTGAAGGTTTTCCGGTTGGCATTGGTCAGGTTAGGTCTGCCTGAAAAAGAGTTCGGCGCTCACTCATTCAGGATAGGGGCGGCCACGGAGGCTGCACGTTTAGGTCTGGGGGATGAAGTGGTGAAACGCATAGGGAGATGGGAATCTAATCGGTTCAGGACCTATGTAAGGCCTCACAGGATGTTGTGAAAAGGGATAGTGATGGTTAAAATGCATTAGTCCCTTCTTCCCACCTTTTCCACTACTTGTTGTTTTAGGGTCCGGCTACGTGGTGTGGATCATTGGCCACTCCTACGTTTTCTGGGATAGACGGAGGGCCGCAGTTAGGCCATCGGGCCTACGGCTGGGCTTTCCTGCCGAATTGCTTCAGGTGAAGTGGTTCGGGGCCCGGGGTATGCGTTGGGCGGGAGTCTTGCCCATGTTGCTGCGCTTCATTGACCGGGGAGAACGGCCTAATATTGTAGTAATCCATGCCGGGGGGAACGATCTGGGGCTGGTGCCGCAGAGGGAATTGGTTAAAATAATGCAAAATGACGTTACCCGCATTCTAGCATTGGTACCCGGGGTTAAAATTATTTGGTCGGAAATGGTGCCAAGAGACCAATGGCGGTATGCACGGGATTTCAGGTCAATGGAGCGCAGCAGGGGAAAGATTAACAAACTGATGTCTATCTTTGTGCGTAAACAAAAAGGGGTGGTGGTCAGACACCGCAATCTGGAAGGGGATCGTACAGGCTTGGTAGCCAAAGACGGGGTACACTTGTCCGACCTAGGTTGGGATGTGTTTTTATTGGGTATTCAAGAAGGGGTAGAAAAGTCGTTGTTTCTGCTGGGTGGGGTAGCCCTTCTGTAGTAAGGAATCACGCAGAAGGGCCTTGGCGGTTACTTGCTCCTTAGGGGGGTCTATGGCTGGAATATTGGGAGTCAGCCATAGTTCGAATGGAGATGAGAGAGGTCCGGAGCACAAGCTGGGGGCTCCTGGCCTGATGGTGGGCTGGGCAGATGGTCTGCCCGGCAGTGGATTCGATGGACTTGGGACCCCTGGGGAGCAAGTTGGTTCAGGACATGTTTACTGGGTTATGTTAACTATGTTAATAAAGTTATGGTTAATTATGTTAATTATGTGGTTCATGTCATTAATGACATATGTGTGAACATGTGGGTTTGTCATTGCCTAATTTTATATTTATACTGTATTTATTGTAATGTTTATTCTAAGGTTGGAGGCAATGACATATGTTATAATAATAAAATGGCTGTGGCCTTTTCTACCCACTACATCTGTGCCATGTGTTTATATTTTATGGTAAGATTCAGCCTGGTAGTCTAGGCTACAACTGTCAAGGGCTGGTAAGTACAGCTCAGTGATCTAATCTTTAAACAGGGAACAGTGGTGAATTGACAAGTGCATCAGACATTAAAAGGTGACTTGAAAACATATGCAAGCTTGCAAATACATAGTCAAATCAGCTAGGCCTGATTACTGTGTATGTCAATTCAACAAGGCTTCCTGTTTGAGGAATGGGCCCCTAAATTGGAAAGTTAAAAAAAAGTACAAACCTAAATAAACAAAAAAACACCAGATTAAATAGAATAAGTGTATATTTTAATAATAATCAAAATAAATTAACAAAAATAATCTAATCAAACAAATCATATATAATACAAATTAAAATCAAACAAATTAAAAAAAAAAAACATAACCACAAACAACAACAAACTATTTAAATACAATTTATATGAATTATTAACCCCTTGGCGAAACAGGACGGACTAGGTCCGTCCTGTGTGCCGAGGCGTTAGTGACACAGGAAGGACCTAGTCCGTCCTGTGTCAAAACGAGCACTGAAAGCGGAGTTTTTCCGCTTTCAGTGCTCAAGCCGCATTGTAACGATGCTTCCGTGTGGAAGCATCGTACAATGCTAAAAAAAATGCCCGTCGCCATTTCGATCGCTCCGGAGAGTGATCGAAATGCCGGTTTTAAAGGCACAGCGCCTTTAAAACGACGGGCAATAAAAAACGAGCATAGGAAGCAAATTTTTCGCTTCCTATGCTCAGTAAGTGTTCCTGATTGCCTCGCAAGTCGAGGCAATCAGGAACACAAAAAAGTACCTGCTTCCTGTGCTCTCTGGCTGTCACACGATTGCCTCTTCACAGAGGCAATCAGTGACTGCCAGGCACACTGACTGGTCAGATCAATATTAACCCTATATTGATCTGACCAGTTATGATCTGCCTCCCTCTCCTCACATTTTTTTTAGTGAGGGAGAGAAACAGATCAAAGTTCTAAAAGTAAGTAAAAGTTAAAAAAAAAACAATAAATACACAACACACAAATAATAAAACAATAAAAAAAATGTATTAAAGCAATTCCCTGCGTTTAACCCCTTCCCTGCCACTGATCTTGCATAAGCAGTGATCGTGCACATCAGCGCATTTATTTTTGCTGTTTGTGCATTTTTTAGGGGTTAATTTTTTTTGTACTGTAATTTATTACAGTACTAAAAAGGCTCTTCTAAGAGTTATTAACCCCTTCTTTGCCGTCGATTACTGCTTACGCAATGATATTGACGCCAAAGCAATTTTTATTTGTCTGCATATTTTTTTTTTATTTTTTTTTTTTACACATACCCACTAGGGGATTACATGTAAAGTAAAAATATTTGAGATTTTTTTTTTAAGCTGCCTGAGCGCATAGCGATCAGTAACAGCGAATTAGTGGCAAAGGCGGTTTGGTGATTTCTCAATTAAGCTCACCATTCGCCCTGGTCAGATCAAAATTGGTCGGATCAATATTCACAAATATTGATCTGCCTCCCTCTCCTCACTTACATTTTTGTGACGGAAAGAGACAGATCAGTATTAGTGATATAAAATAACATTTTATAAAATTGTCAGGTTTTATGAAAGTCTTTCACTGTGTATTAACCCCTTCCCTGCCATTCATCACTGTGTAAGCAGTAATCTTGCACAGCAACAGTATGTTTTGCTGTCTGCACTGTTTTATGGATTAATTTCTTTGTACTGTAATGTATTACAGTACTAGATAGGCTCTTCTAAGAGCTATTAACCCCTTCTTTGCTCGAGATCACTGCTTACGCACTGATTCTGAGGCCGCGGACTCAGGGTTTCGATTTTGACCCTATTCAGCTTTCTGATACATCATCTAGCGATGTATCGGTGGCTGCTGAGCCCTTGCCACAAGTAGTGATGGGGGTCTACCGATAAAAAAATATATGGTTTGGTGGGGGTAACTTACATTGGCTGGCTTCAAAGATATATCCCATAAAGGACACGGACGCAGGTTGACTACATGTCAAAATTCCAAGTTGGAATTTTGAGATGCGCATCTCACAAATGTTGCCTTCTAGCCAAAAACAAACCAACAAACCTATGCATGGGTGCTATCCCTGTACTCGGGAGATGTTGCTGAACACATATTGGGTTGTTGTTTGGCAGTGACATATACCAGAATCTGTGAATTCATGCCTGAAGTACAATGCATGTGGAAAAAAAATTCCCAAAAAAGTACTACCACAAACTTTTACAAAGGCTGGTGGTAGAATTAGTACCTATACAGTATTAAAATACCACCATTTGAAATACCTTAGGATGTCTATTTTCCAAAAATATATGGTTTGATGGGGTAAAATTCATTGGACGGCTTCAAAATTGTTCCAAATGGAACATGGGCGCAGGCTGACTACATGTCAAAATTCCAGGTTGGAATTGCGCACCCCCTAAATGTGGAATTTTAGACCCAATACAAACCAACAAACCTATGCATGGGGGGTATCCCTGTACTCAGGAGATGTTGCTGAACACATATTAAGGTGTTGTTTGGCACTGACACATAATAGGATCTATGAATTCATGCCCGATGTACAATGAATGTGAAAAACAAATTACTATCCATAACATTGACATAGGCTGGTGGTAGAATTAGTGCATGAAAAGTGTTAAAATACTACCATTTGAAATACCCTAGGGTGTCTAGTTTTCAAAAATATATGGTTTTGTGGGATAGAATACACTTTTTGGCTTCAAAAATGTCCCAAATGGGACATGGGCGCAGGTTTTCTGCACGTCAGAATTCCAAGTTGGAAAACCAAAAAGCGCACCTCTCAAATGTGGCCTTTTAACCCCCAAATAACCTAACCAACCTATACATGGGGGGTATCCCTGTACTCAGGAGATGTTGCTGAACACATATTGAGGTGTTGTTTGGCACTGACATATAACAGGATCTGTGAATTCATGCCCAAAGTACTATGTATGTGAAAAAAATTACTACCCAAAACATTGACATAGGCTGGTAGTATAATTAGTGCATGGAAAGTGTTAAAATACTACCATTTGAAATACCCTAGGGTGTCTAGTTTAAAAAAATATATGGTTTTGTGGGGTAGAATACACTTTCTGGCTTCAAAAATGTCCCAAATGGGACATGGGCACAAGTTTTCTGCATGTCAGAATTCCAAGTTGGAAAACCAAAATGCGCACCCCCTAAATGTGGCCTTTTAGCCCCAAAACAAACCTATGCATGGGTGGTATCCCTGTACTCAGGAGATGTTGCTGAACACATATTGAGGTGTTATTTGGAAATACCCCTTCACATTTTAAGGTAATGTTTACCTAAATTGCAATATATGTGAAAAATTTAAAAAAAAGTTTTTTTGCTGCAAACTTTGGCATAGATTGGTGGTAAAATGGCTACATGAAATGTGTCAAAATACCCCAAGTTAAATGCCCTGAGTTATCTAGTTTTCAAAAATATGTACATGTTGGGGGTCATTCATGGATTTAGTACAGAAATCAGTGTTACAATGTCACTATCGCTAATTTTGAAAGAAAGGATTTTAAAATAGCTTTGCACCACTTATAGTTCTGGCCCTGTAACATGAATAAAAAAGCACAAAAACATAAAAACATGGGCTATTTCTGAACTCAGGACATATATTAGAAACTTTTTAGCAGTGTTTTTTTGTTTTCTCTTGTACATGAGTATACGATTTTTCAAATAAAAGTCATAAAAAAATAATTTTTTCAATTTTTTGGCCATATTTTATTATTTTTTTTACATCAAATTATATGCTATTATCAAAATAATGGTATCAAAAGAAAGCCCTTCTTATAACGATAAAAACGATATATAGTTTGTGCGGGTACACTAAATGAGACAGAAATAAATTACAGCAAAACACAAACACCTCAGAAATGTTAAAACAGCCCATGTCACCAAGCGTCGGACAAGCCAAAAAAGTCATGTCACTAAGGGGTTAATGTAAAAAAAAATATTTTCATTGTATTTGTTTTCTTTTATAATTTTTTTCTTTTCTTTAATTAATTTAGGCTCTAAATAACTGTGGTGAGGGCAGCTAAGGAGATTGCAATTATGGTGTGCAGGTCAGGGGTGATATGCATGGAGGACTGGAGCAGGTAACATGTGGAGCTGGGTGACCACATTGGAAGGGGCTGCATTAGCATTTGGACCGGGGTCTTCAGACATTAGCAGTTAGGGGACAGGAGGGATAAGCGGGTTCACCTATGAGAAGCATTGTCGAATACTTGGTAGAGGGGAAAGTGATGAACTTTACCGTTATGGCATACACAGTAGCCAATAGGTCACGGAGATGAAGAATCAGACTTATGGCTAGGCAACCATTTTCATTTGGAGCCAGATTTATCGGAGTTGGGCTGTGGAGAAGGAGGAAGTGGAGGACGTGCAAGGGGAACAGCTTGCAACTGCAACCAAAGCAGGGCATTATGCCCTTCCATTTCAGCCAATTGTCGTTTCAGTAGGGAAAGCCTTCATTGTTCCAAAATAAATCATTGGTTACTCTGTTCCTCATTAATCGAATAACAGCTGAGGCACCGCTTCATCATCCCCAACATGCAGTAATCATATGTCCATCTGTCTTTTCCTCTCTCCCATGTCCTTCTGTCGCTCTCCTCTCCCTTCCCATGTCCGCCTGTCTCTCTCCTCTCCCTTCCCATGTCCATCTGTCTCTCTTCCTTCCTATGTCCGTCTTTGTATCCTCCTTCTTCCCATGTCTGTCTCTCTCCTATAGCTTCCCATGTCTGGATGTCTCACCTCTCCCTTCCCATGTCTGTCTGTCTCTCCTCTCCCTTCCCATGTCTGTCTGTCTCTCTTCCTTCCCCTGCGCCAGGAGTACGCATATCCTAAACTCCCTACTGGGATTATCTCTAAAACAAGTAGTGGAGGTGCCAACTCGAAAGCAGGCCATACTAGATTTAGTGTTCACAAATGGAGATTTGTTATCAGATATTACTGTAGGTGAAAGTTTAGGAGCTAGTGATCACCAGACAGTGTGGTTTAATATAAGAACAGTGACGCAGTCACACCACACAAAAACAAAAGTTTTAGATTTTAGAAAAACAGACTTTTCTAAAATTAGATTAGGTGTAAAGGAGTCATTATCAGACTGGAGCAATTTAAATGGAGTCCAGGAGAAATGGGATTATCTAAAAGTTGCACTACTGAAGGCAACAGAAAATTGCATAAGGCTTGTCAGTAAGAGCAAAAAATTGAAGAAACCACTGTGGTACTCTGCAGAGGTGGCTAAAATAGTAAAAAATAAAAAGCTAGCATTTAGTAATTATAAAAATACTCAGAGTGAGGAAGATAGAAAGATCTATAAGAGTAGGCAGAAAGAGGCAAAGCAAGCTATAAGAGCTTCCAAATCACACACAGAAGAGACTATAGCCTAGTCAGTGAAAAGGGGGGATAAAACATTTTTTAGATACATAAATGAGAAAAGGAAAGTAAAACAAGGATTAGTTAGATTAAAAACAAAAGAATGATGCTATGTAGAAGAGGATAAAGGCTTAGCAGACTGCCTTAATGAATATTTTTGTTCAGTTTTTACAAATGAAAATGAGGGTAAGGGACCTCATTTAGGGAAAAAGACTAATGAGTCTTTTGATGCATGTAAGTTTACAGAGGAAGAGGTTTTAATTCAGCTGTCTAAAGTAAAGACAAATAAGTCGATGGGACCTGATGGGATACATCCAAAGTTATTAAAATAACTTAGTGGTGTACTAGCAAAACCGTTAACAGATTTATTTAACCAATCATTGTTAACAGGAGTAGTCCCAGACGATTGGAAATTAGCTAATGTTGTGCCCATTCACAAGAAAGGTAGTAGGGAGGAGGCGGGCAACTATAGACCATTAAGTCTTACTTCAGTAGTGGGGAAAATAATGGAAACCTTGTTAAAGAATAGGATTGTTGAACATCTAAAGTCGCTTGGATTTCAAGATCAGAGACAGCATGGGTTTACTTCAGGGAGATCATGCCAAACTAATCTTATTGATTTTTTTGATTGGGTGACTAAAATAATAGATCAGGGTGGTGCAGTAGACATTGCTTACCTAGATTTCGGTAAGGCTTTTGACACTGTCGCACATAGAAGGCTTATCAATAAACTGAAATCTTTGAGTTTGGATTTCAATATTGTTGAATGGATTAGACAATGGCTGAGTGACAGGCAACAGAGGGTTGTAGTCAATGGGGTATATTCGATGCAAGGTCTTGTTACAAGTGGGGTACCTCAGGTATCTGTACTTGGACCCATTCTCTTTAATATTTTTATTAGCGATATTTCAGAAGGTCTTGTTGGCAAAGTATGTCTGTTTGCTGATGATACAAAGATTTGTAGCAGGGTTGATATTCATGGAGGGATAAGCCAAATGGCAAATGATTTAGCTAAACTATAAAAATGGTCAGAGCAGTGGCAACTGACATTTAATGTGGACAAGTGCAAGATTATGCACCTTGGGCGTAAAAACCCAAAAGCAGAATATAGACTATTTGGTACAGTCCTAACCTCAACATCTGAGGAAAGGGATTTAGGAGTAATAATTTCAGAGGACTTGAAGGTAGGTAGGCAATGCAATAGAGCAGCAGGAAATGCAAGCAGAATGCTTGGTTGCATAGGGAGAGGTATTAGCAGTAGGAAGAGGGAAGTGCTCATCCCATTGTACAGAGCACTGGTGAGACCTCACTTGGAGTATTGTATGCAGTACTGGAGACCGTATCTCCAGAAGGATATTTATACATTGGAGAGAGTTCAGAGAAGGGCTACTAAACTGGTTCATGGGTTGAAGGATAAAACTTACCAGGAAAGGTTAAAGCATCTTAACATGTATCGCTTGGAGGAAAGACGTAACAGGGAGGATATGATACAAACATTTAAATACATAAAGGGAATCAACACAGTAAAGGAAGAGAGTATATTTAAAACAAGAAAAACTACCACAACTAGAGGACATAGTCTTAAATTAGAGGGGCAACGATTTAAAACTAATATCAGGAAGTATTACTTTACCGAGAGGGTAGTGGATGTATGGAATAGCCTTCCAGCAGAAGTGGTAGAGGTAAACACAGTCAAGGATTTTAAGCATGCGTGGGATAGACACAAGGCTATCCTAGCTATAAGACCCGGAACGGGGGACTAATAAAAGTATTAAAAAAAAAAAAAAATTGGGCAGACTAGATGGACCTTGGAATGGTTCTTATCTGCCGACACATTCTATATTTCTATTTCTGTCACTCTCTTCTCCCTTCCCACATCTGTCTGTCTATATTCCTTCCCATGTCTGTATTTCTCTTTTCCTTCCCATGGCTCACTCTATTCTCTTTCCCATGTCGGTCTTTCTCCTTCCCATGTATTTTTCTCCTATTCTTTCCCATGTCTGTCTCTCTCCTCTACTTCCTATGACTGTCTCTTTGTCCCTCTACCCATTTATGTTTCTCCTCATTTTCCCCATAGCTGTCTCTATTCTTCCTCTACTCTGTCTGTATTATCTTCTCTCTCCCTGTCTGTGTTCTCTCCTCTCTCCCTGTCTGTGTTCTCTCCCCCATCAGTGTTCTCTCTTCTCCTCCCTTCAGTGTTCTCTCATCTCCTCCCTTCAGTGTACTCTCTTCTCCTCCGACAGTGTTCTCTCTTCTCCTCCATCAGTGTTTTCTCTTCTTTCTCCCCTCGTGTTCTCTCCTCTCTCCCTCGTGTTCTCTCCCCTGTTCTCTCCTCTCCTCCCTGTTCTTTTCCTCTTCCCCGTTATCTTCTATTCCCCCCACACTTTCTCCTCTCCCAACTCCCCTTGTTCTCTCCTCCCCCTTCCCTGTGTTCTCTCCTCCCCCCCCTCCCCTCGTGTTCTCTCCTCTCTATCACTCCCCTCATGTTCTCTCTTCTACCCCCCTCCTCCATTAGTGTTACCTGATGCTGTGCGGATCACTGACTGGGAGGTGCAGACGGCATTGGCTCTATGCATGTTAAACATACTTAGAGGTGCTGCCTCATGATCCCCTCAGACAATAAATAGATAATACATAAAAAATTAAAACATGAACATTCACAAACAGTACACATCAATTTATATACGTCAATCCCAACATCCAACAAGGTATCTTTAAGAAATCTAGTATACATAAGAAATCTAGTATACAATAATTATTGAAACTGGCCTATTCTTACCACACAGTATAATAAAAATATATTATGCCTGATGAATTTCCTTAACCCCTTAGTGACAAGACATTTTTACCTTGACTTTCCCTTGGTGACAATGGCTGTTTTGACATTTCTGGGGTGTTTGTGTTTAGCTATCATTTTCTTCTCTCTCACATACTATACCCACACAAATTATATGTTGTTTTTATCGTCATAAGAACGTCAATATGGCTCCCATGAGCGTGGGGCGATAGTGGGTGCTCCAGATAGACAATTCTGGTGCTGGCTATCGCCTCGATATCGCGAAAACGGATTGATTCACCGCAGGACGTGCCAGGCAAGTCCATTGTCGGGAACAGAGTTCCCGTCAGGGCATGCCTGACACGTCCATTGTCGCGAAGGGATTAAATGACATAAACATAACAATACATTTAACACATGCAACACCCTGTGGAGCTCAATCATACCCTCAACTGAGAAATTGCACCAGTCCCAGAGCACGTTATACCAGTGTAGATAGTGTAATCCCATTATGTAGCCACTCTTGCCAGACTAAATATAATAAATTAGTTTTCGGCGTAGAAGTAACCTCTTTTTATTTTTCTTACTTATGTCTCACTTATTACAATCTCAATTCACATGTCTTCCTGCTGCAGCCATCTCCTGGCAGTTAGGTAAGTACTGGTAAAGGGGGAGGAGAGATTTTTAATTAATGAGCAAATGAAGGGCAAAATCAAAGTGGCAAATGAATGGTAAAATAATTGTCAGGCCCACTGTAGCACCCGCCTTCCTACCCACTGCCTTACCCATTCTGTTGCCCGTCAGCGGCTCTCTCTAGCTGCAGGGGTTCACCGCCGGTCGCGCGCTTCTCCTGTCCCCTCAGTCGAATCCTCCTTTAGAGGCGGTGCATGTGTCTCTCCTTCCTCGCACATGCACATTTCCGAGAGTAGAAATAAAGTACAAACACTGCCATGGCAATGCACATCTAGACTCCGCCCACGCATAGTTAACAAAGCCCCTCCCCCTAACACTACTTAATCTCTGGGCTCCCTCTCAGCATTGCTCAGAGTTACTGTTGCCTCCAGTGAGTTCACAGCCTCCAAGCTCTACTTTGTTTGTTTCCTGGTTTTGATCCTGCTTGTTCCCATTTACCCTGCATTCCGGCACCCCTGACCCTGGCTTGGCTTGTTTGACTACGATTCCCTCCGGTATTCCTGACCACGGCCTGTCTCCTCCTACTATGTTACCCTCCGGTACCCCTGACCTTGGCTTGTCTCCTCCTACTACGCTATTTTCTGGTATTCTTGACTACAGCTTGTCTCCTCCCATGACGCTATTTTCTATGAAAGACTTCATTGAACATCCTTGGAGTTCCAGCACGATCACCTGTGCTTGCGGTCACTTTGTGAGGAGTTCTGTTCACACTTTCAGTTCCCCTCCTTTGTGCTGCTCCAGCAAGTGTGGTCCCATAGCTACTGGGCTCCAACACCTGTGAGTAAACCTCCCTGACAATAATACTGGCAAATGATGAGCAAAATAACACTGGCAAATGAATGGCAAAATAACACTGGCAAATGAATGGTAATATAATACTGGCAAATGATGGGCAAAATAATGCTGGCAAATGAATGGCAAAATATGACTGGCAAATGAAGGGCAAAATAACACTGGCATATGAAGGGCAAAATTACACTGGCAAATGAAGGGCAAAATAATACTGGCAAATTATTTTGCCCATCATTTGCCAGTAATATTATATTTGGGGTCCACCTCAAGCTTTTGAAAAGGCTGAACATCTTTTAATGTTTTTTTTGTGGTCAGAAAAGTAATATTACCGTATTTGCTCAAATATAAGACAAGGTTTTTTTCAGAGCAAATGCTCTGAAAAAGACCCCTCATCTTATATTCGAGGTTGTCTCATAGTCTGACCTCAAATCGACCCGGATCCCTCTCGCTAACAGCCGTTGGATGTCTGCGCAATGCATGCAGACATCCTCCGCTTCCGCCCCCCACAACCGCTGGGACTTCTATGATGAAGCTGGGTCCTTCCGGCTTCATCATAAAAGTCCCGGCGGAAGTGCCGGGCAGCAGCGGAGGACGTCTGCGCGTTTCATAAAGACATCCTCCAGTTGTACAGACATCCTCCAGCTGCCTTTACTGAGAGGGTAGTGGATGCATGGGATAGCTATCCAGCAGAAGTGGTAAAGGTTAATAGAGTAAATGAGTTTGAACATGCATGGGATAGGTATAAGGCTATCCTAGATATAAGAAAAGGCCAGGCACTAATGAAAGTATTACTTTACTGATAGGGTAGTGGATACATGGAATGGCCTTCCAGCAGAAGTGGTAGGTTCATACTAATGTATGTTTATGGCGTGGACACAGCTCTCTGACTGAAGCACATCTGCATCAGGTCTTACTATATTTCATGTAAAAGAGATAAATTGCACTTGCCTAATGTAGATGTTGTATACCAAAGATGCATGGTGATATTGGTGGGAACTTGGTGATATAATCTACACTGTGACAAGAAGGTGGAGTTACATTATGCTAATTATGTGCAGCGGGCGGAGTTTTGACAGTGGGCGTGGTCAATTTTAAAGTACGTAATTGAAAGCTGCAAAGTGTCCCTGGATTTATTTTTATATTTTGGCAACTATGAGTCTTGGTTATAATAATCCCCAGACTGATTAATCCCTTTTCGTGTTTTACTAATATCACCTATGTCTGGGGTGTGTATAACATATAACTATTGTGCCTGTTTAGCACCAGGTTGAGCTAGGCTGACCTAACATTGATATTTATTTTTCACCTCATGATTTTTTTTACGTGTGTATTATACACTATATCTAATAAAGTTTTTTTGTTTTAAAATCAATTATGTATAATACTGATGTTGATTTCTAACAACAACTAAAACAGGTTGGCAGGACAGCGGGTTAGCCTACTAAAATCATCCAGCCGTGGCACATCATGGGATTTTACATAGTTACATGGTAGTTTAGGTTGAAAAAAGACTTGCGTCCATCAAGTTCAACACTTTTCCTATCCCAGGTTTACCGCTGTTGATCCAAAAGAAGGCAAATAAAACCCCCTTTAGCAATTTCAAATTCTGCGTTCAGTGGGGAAATAAAATCCTTCTTGATTCCAAATGGCAATCAGATTCCTCCTTGGATCAACAAGCACTAAATTAATATTGTAACGGTCCGTCTACCCGACGTAGTAGACCCTCTGTCCGTTTGTGTGAAATCACCTCCTTAGCCCCGATTAAAGCTCAGCATTCACCCAGCAAGTCTTTCCTGGATCCTTGCTCTTTGTACCCAAATAGCAGACAGGAGACTACTAGCAGTTAGGTACAGCAAGAAGAACAACTCCTTTATTTGTGCAACAGCACAGACTTATATACACATAAACATGACATCACAACATTAGTAATTCAGATAAAAATGACCATGAGTAAACCTAATTACAATACACACAGTAAGACACATATTCAACACAATATAATCAGTTTAACAGAAGGACATACAATGGGGAAATCCTGCCTTACACCTTTCAGGATACAAAGGTATCAGATACATACACTGTACACTGAGTGCACTCAATTAAAGTAACTTGCTAAGTGACATCACTGTACAACAGGACACTGAATTACCTACATGAAGACATTGGGAAAGGTGACATAATTACAGGGGTTTACAAGATAGGATACAATCTTAACCTGGGGAAAAAACATTGAATGGGACAAAGGCTTGAATCCTAGAGTACACAGCTTGACTCACATCCTGAATGAGCCTGTATTTGAAGTCCAGTTGATAACAGGGCTCCACTGGCGCCCTCAAAGTGTGTCCCCTCAAACTAATATATTTACAGACAGGGTCCATAGTCCACAGGGAGTCTTCTGGCTGCCAAGCCCCTCCAAGAACCACCGTCACAGTGGATCTTCAAATCCATTTCATGACAAATATTAATGCCTATACTAACATGCATAACCCTCTATGCTCTGGTTCATTAAAAAATGAACTAGGCCGCGCTTAAAGGCATTTAAGGTATTTTCTAGAACCACTTTTCAGGCAGTGAATTTCATATCTTAATTGTCCTTACTGTAAAAAACCCTTCCGCTGTTGTAGACTAAATCTCCTTTCTTCAAGTCTTAATGGGTGATCTCTTGTTAATGAACAGGTCTTTAGAAAGCCCTTTGTATGGGCCCTGTACATATTTATATAACATTATCATATCCCCTCTAAGCCACCATTTCTCTAACGTGTACAGATTTAACTTTTCCAGCCTTCTTCATCACTAAAACTTTCCATTCCGCTTATTCGTTTTGTAGCCCTCCTCTGCACCTTATCTAGTTCCATAATGTCTTTTTTTTAAAAAACACCCAGAATTGAACCGCATATTCAAGGTGAGGTCCTACCATGGACCTACAAAGAGGCAGAATAATATCTTCCTCCCGTGAGTCAATACCCCTTTTAAAACACCCCGATATCTTATTGGCCTTTGCAGCTACCAGCTGACACTGCACACTACTTTCCCCAAGGAAACACCATTTAAATAATTTTTATTGTGCCCAAAATTCATAATTATTGGGTACATTGGCATTTAGAAACATAGAAACATAGAATGTGTCGGCAGATAAGAACCATTCGGTCCATCTAGTCCACCCAACTACAATTTGACATTTATCTGCCTAATTACCCAATTTGTCAAAATCCTTTTATACATCTATTACTCTACTTACTTTTGTGTCATCGACAAACACTGAGAAATGGCTTCCTATGCCCTCTGGAGATCATTAATAAATAAACTAAAATGAAGAGGGCCTAGGACAGAACCCTGAGGTACTCCACTTATTACATCTGTCTAATTTGAGAACTCCCCATTTACCACCACCCTTTGCATTCTGTCTTTCAACCAATTGCCAATCCACAAACAAACCTCTAGCCCTAAGCCTATTTTAGTCCATTAGTCCATTAGTCCAGTAACCTTTTATGTGGTACTGTATCAAATGCCTTAGCAAAGTCTAAATATATCACATCCACTGCAGCACCCATATCTATATTTTTACTTCTCATAGAATGTAATTAAGTTAGTATGACAAGACGTTAGTGTCCTGATCACCTTAAACACTTCAGTGTCCGAGAAAGAGAAATCTATCTGTCTAACCTAGTCCTCCAAAAGCTTCATTAGTTTACATTCTGTTAAATATTTCCTAATCTACTCCCTATCCTGACCCTGCTAGGGATTTTTATCCAATTTAGAATAGAATTCTCAAAACACTTTCCCCACTGCTTCTGGACTAAGTTGTTGCTAATCTCTTTCCACAATTTTAAATACTCTTGACTTCAAGTTATGTTTTTTGAGCTGGTTTGTAAGCATTTTATCTGCTCCATTCCCAACGTAATAACATTTTTGCTTCATCTTCATTAAGTTCTTATTTGCCTTCATAATTAACTGATCTTCAAATTCTTTATTAAGACAAGTCATTTCAGTGATAGTAGCCGCGTCAGGAGAACTTCCATAACTTGTCTTGTCTTCAGATACATATCAGACAGCTTTTTTCTCATATAATTTTTGTTCTTGGACCGGTGACCTCTGGCCAGGGCCAATTCTGGCCGGGTGCACGGGTGTACCTAACAGCACCTCACCTCAAGGTGCGGCCCGCGGGTGAGTGCCAAGGGGAAAGCACAGCGCGATAGGGGCTAGCTCCACCCCATCACGCTATGTAACTTCCAGATATTCAGAGAGCCGGATGTCATCTGCCATCCGGCACTCTGAAGTAGCTATCAGACAGTATTCTACCTCTGCATGGATGAGAGGCAGAACACTGCCTGAAACGTCCTCCTCCCTGCAAGTAAAGGTAAATGTGCAGGGAGGGAGACAAGCAGCATACTTTTTTTTTTCCGGTAAAAATAAATAAAATGTAAGTGTATGACTATTGGAGTCTGGGGGCGTTTTTGTCAGCCCCCAGATCCTGGGGGGGGCTAACTAATTTATTTTTATTTTAAATGTGGAGGCAAACTGCCAACCCAAAAAATACATTTTTGGTAGATCATTTAGCCAACTGGGGATAATACAATGCACACAAACAAGAAGGAGTCTATTCTCTAAACGGTAAACTGTAATTGCTAAAGTTGGAAAACCAGTTAAGTAGGATCATTTTTCCAATTTGATAACTTTAACTTACATTTTGCAGGTCAGTTGTCATTCCACCAGAATCCACCCCTTCTTTCTCAAATACAATTGGCAGCTTTGAGTGCAGGACTCTGCATCGGGGATAGAGCTATCCCCAGACTGTTAGACAGGCATGTGCTCTCTTGTGTACGAGCTTCATTTCAAAATCTGTGCTACTTGTCTCTTGACCCATTAAAATTCTCAGTCGCTACAACATGGTATACTATGTACCTTCCTCCATGATATATATGCTAAAAAGGTGTGGAGGATAAGCTTATGGAATGGATCTAAAATCGAAATATATTTAAAATACATTACCTTGTATAGTTTTATTTGTGTATGTTTAATGTGTAGTATTCCATAAATAGATGCTTGAAAGTAAGCATATGATAGGTTTCAATAACCATTTTATATGGCAGACATTTGATAGTATTCCTCCTTGTTTGTTCCCTTTCACAATAATAAGGTTTCAGAAATGAATAAAAGGACCATTGTGCTACACTCGTAGACCCCTTGATCACGTCTGAACCTTATGTATCATCTCTTTCTATTGGAGGATACAAGACCCTATGAATTTAATGAAATATAATCTACTGTTAGCTGCAGCAGTGTTAAGCTGCTCTATTATTTTGTGAACAGAAGGCGTGGCAGATGCTCTATCCAAGTAAAATACAGTCTTCTGTCTTTTGTTAAGGAGGGAGACCACTCTTAAAGTGCATAGTATTTTGTCTGCTAATTGCATCTGCAATCAATCATGCCCCTCAAAGGGTAAAAAAGCATCACATCTGTATTACGCCAGTCACATTTGTTAGTTCTAATAATATAATAAGGGGATTAACCAGCTTATTGTAAATATTTTTATATTTATACTTCTAAGTCAAGGAGGGACTTTCCTCATTTTGTTCATGTTGTGAAAAGAACAGGTTGTTCTTCATTTCATTTTGTTATTGACATAATGGTTTTTATGCTGGCTGGGTGGGAGTGAAAGATCCGGGTCTGGGGAGTTGCGTGTGATTTAATGCATTACAGGAAAGCTAAACATTTGGAAATGGTGTTATAGATCCTTACCATCTCTAGATGGTAGAGTATGGCAAACAAGCCTGTGATCATATATGTTTACATTGTCAGTGCATAACTGACATCAAGTGCAGAGATTCATACACAGATCCACACTGATATATTGTCCCCAGGATAACTGTACTGTCAGGTTACCTAGACACCTGAGGAAGCCTAAGGAGGGGCGAAATGCATAGTGACGGAGTCTGGAAGAACACGCAACCGCCACTGCAAGTTCCACAGGATCCCTGCATTGAATTTTAAATACAAGCGCTTTAGTGACAACTCGCGAGAGAAGTCAACATATGTTAATGTACGCATTATTTTAGTTGGTTTTATCTGTATTAAAAAGGTTTTATACTATCCATGTTCCTCCTCTGTTGTTTGCTGTATGGTGGAGCCAGAGGCATCACTAGGGTTGGTGTCACCCAGTGCGGTAACTCATGGTGTCACCCCCCTGCATTTCATCCAATACCATGCCAAACAGATTCCTTAGTAATGCCAGTCAGATTTCCCATTAAATATGCCACATACAGGAGCCCCACAAATTATGTCACACACAGGAGCCCATTAACTATGCCACACACAGGAGCCCCATAACTATGCCACACACAGGAGCCCCATAACTATCACACACAAGAGCCCCATGAATTATGCCACACCAGAACCCCATTATTTATGCCTCACCTTGGAGCCCAATTAATTATGCCACACATGGGGCTCAATATTCAACTGAATTTTGCCATTCAATATTCCAGCATTTAACCCCTCAATAGGCCAGAATTTTGCCATTCAATATTCCAACATTTAACCCCTCAATTTGCCAGAATTTTGCCATTCAATATGCCAGTATTATATCGCCACTCAATATGCCAGTATTTTGCCATTCAATATGCCAGTATTTAACCCCTAAATATGCTAGAATTTTTCCATTTAATATTCTAGCATTTAACCCCTCAATATGCCAGAATTTTGCCATTCAATATTCCAGCATTTAACCCCTCAATATGCCAGTATTTAACCCCTCAATATGCCAGTATTATTTTGCCATTCAGTATGCCAGTATTTAAACCCTAAATATGCCAGAATTTTGCCATTCAATATGCCAGTAGTATTTTGTCACTCCATATGCCAGTATTTAACGCCTCAATATGCTAGCATTTAGCCACTCAGTATGCCATCATTTTGCCACTCAGTATGCCATCATTTTGCCACTCAGTATGCCATCATTTTGCCACTCAATATGCAAGTATTTGCTCGTTTTATACCACCCTCTTCCCCCTTCCCCAGTACTTACCTTACTCGTTGCTCTGTCTCCAGGACTTCTCCTCCGTGCAGTCTTCCCTCCTGCACGGAGGAGGGAAACACAGCCACGTTACGTCATATCCGGTCGCATTGAATTATTTATTTACATTTTTTTTTTTTCAGGCGTTTTTTTCCGGCAGCCAAAACCAGCCGATGTGGCTGCCATAAAAAAAAAAAAAGTTCAGCAGAAGTTCACCCCCCACTGGTGGTGTCACCTGGTGCGGTCCGCACCCCCCTCGGGACGCCACTGGGTGGAGCTGTACCCATAAGATACACTTATCTGAAATACACGCTAATAGTGATCAGAAGATTTTCTGCTCCATTATGAGTAAGTGTAATTGCTAGGGGTTACTGTGGGGCCATTTGTGTTTAAAGTGTACACCAGGGCTTGACAAATTTAATTTGATTCTAGGAGCCAGCAAAAAATGTTAGGAGCCAGACAATCACGCAAACATACACGCAATTCATAAACACACACACCAACCCACTTCACATATACACCACACACACACCCCACTTCACATATACACACACACACACCACACTTCACATATACACACACACACACACCACACTTCACATATACACACACACATTTCACATATACACACACACACACACACCAACCCACTTCACATATACACCCCCCCACTTCACATATACACACCCCCACTTCACATATACACCCCCCCTTCACATATACACCTCACATATACACCCCCCCACTTCACATATACACCTCACACATACACATATACACCTCACACATATACACCCCCCACTTCACATATACACCTCACATATACACCCCCCCACTTCACATATACACTCCCCACTTCACATATACACCTCACATATATACACCTCACACATATACACATCACACACATATACACCTCACAAATACACACATCACACATATACACCTCACACATACAAAAGTTGATTCCCCCCCCCCCCCCCCGTCTTAAGTTGTGAGTGCTGGGTGTCGTCACTTGACAACCCAGCACTCATCCGAAATAGCAAGGAAGAACGGCTGCAGCACGAATGTTCCTTCCCTGCTGCCTTACCTCATTGCAGGGCTGGGGAACATTCGTGCTGAAGCTGATCTTCCTTGCTCTTTCGGATGAGTGCTGGGTTGTCACGTGACAACAACCAGTACTCACGCGTTGCGCGAGGGGGCGGAGCTTACTGTCTGTGCGATCCGCACAGACTTCTCCCCCTCGCGCTGCAAAAATCCAACACACGTACGGCAGCAGCAAGGGGGTCATGTAGGAAACGGCACCCGGGCGCCAGGCTTAATTTCCAGGTCGCCATGGCGACCTGGCGCCCGGGGTTTGTCGAGCCCTGGTGTACACTATGCATATCATTTTTCGGATAACAAAAGAAGCATATCTTCTTTTTTGGGATAACAATCACGAGGAAGAGTGCCTCCTAACCTTTGGATGTTGGTTGAGCTGCTATTTATCACATTTTGTATATTGGGCTGAGAGCGCCTGAAGGCTTTTTCTCTTTTCCTTCAAGTCACCCAATTGCAGACTCAAACTTACATTTGTTCTTCATGCACTGTCCATTGTTTTCAACAATCCCAAATTTGGTGCCATGGCCAATTTGTCCTGCCATTACTGCTGCATATGATATGAGCTCCAGACACCTGGCACCAGGATCTGGCAGGCTGGAGATCATTCTCAAGAGCTGGAGATCAATCTTAGGCAGTTAGGCAGTTGTGCCTAACTGAACCAGAATGCATTGATATATAAGGCCATGTAAGGCGTCCTCCTGCGCAAATAGTTCACAGAGCCCTGAGGGCGCGTGGGATCACTGACACCTCTACTTGCTCCCTCTACCATCTCTTTCTCATTATTTTACATCTTATTAACAATACAGTTACACCTAGCTTATTTACTGTGTGTTATTTATGTGTTTATTATGTGAGAAATGCACGTATTTGTACAGTATTATAATTTACACTTCTCTTGTAGTTTGAAGTTGAAAATAAATTCACAGAGATCTCTTAATTCAGTGACTTCCAAGAAGGAAGATTTGCAAAGCTAGGCATGGCTGTTTCTATAGCAACAGCAAAACCTTTTTACTCTTCATTTGCAGTTAGGAGATAGGAAGTGTTGAGGTATAAACTGGCAAGACAGTTCTGTTTCTTTTTCTTTACTTTAAATGACACAATAACATATTGTCTGCCCCTTTAGGCCAAAACAGAAAAATGGAGATAAAATGCTCCTGTGCTTCAGGTTGAGAAAACTTGATATAAATACTGCACATGAGCATCCTCTACTGGATATACACATACGGGGCCTAACTAAAGTACTAATTTATACTAGGAAAGACAGCTTACGATTCCCTCTGCAATTTTGGCTCCAATTTTAAGTCAATGGAAACAATAGCAGTACAGGTATTTTTCTGAAGAAAAGGTGAAAATCATAAATACCCTAGGGAATTCCTCTCATTCCTGACCTCACTACGTTGGCAAACCTCACAGCATGGCTTTAAACTTTGAGATCATACCTCAGTCCCATCAGCTACTGCTAGTACAGTGTCAACTGGTTAACACCAACTTTGGGCATGTCTATATACATTATAGAATAATGAGAGTTAGAGGTTTCCCCTAGGTCAGGGACTTCCAACATGTGACCCGCGGGACATCGAGGTGCACCTCTCACCTTCTGTGTGATGCACCTCCAAACGCACGTGTGCAAGCAGCGTCGGGGAACTAAGTTCCCTGACAAAACACTGCATGTCATGAAGGGGACATAATCCCTCCTCTACCCTGCGTGTGACGTCATCCGCACAGGTCAGAGGGATGGAAGATTTAAAAAAAAAAAAAGGAACCACTACTGGTCTTCTGGAGTAGCAGCCCATCAGGCGCCCACATCCCGGGGGGGGGGGGGGGGGGGGGGGGGTAACGGGAAAGAAAATAGAAAGAAAAAAGAACTCTGTTTATGTAAGTGTAAGTGACTGTGTGTGTGTGACTCTGTGTGTGTGTCTCTGTATACATGATCCTGATGTCCAGCGACAATCTGCAACAGCCTTGAGTCCTCATCTTCAGCCCAGGGAAAGGAGCCACCCAGAAAAAAAAAGAATTCACATTTTACTTAACAAATTTGCACCAGCAAAAAAATGAAAATACATGGTCCCTTTCCTAAGCATTAGTCCTCAGCAGGGGATGGATGCAGAATGAAATCCCTGCTTGTAGAGATTTCCCAATGTATAGTATGGGGGCTGGGAGCCATTTGGTTGGTTTCTAGCCCCCATTATTGTTGGGGTGGACATGGCTGATAACCCTGGCCCAAATGTATTATAAAGAGGCTGGGAGCAATTTACCCAGCTCCCAGTCCTGTTTTTGATAGGGTCAGGACTACTTTCTCTGGTTCCCCAATGTATAATATGGGGCCCGGGAGCCATTTGGCCCATTTATTGTTATCAGCCCTTCTCCCCATAATTTTACTCGGGGCAAAATACATTTTTTTTATATATTGGGCAGTCAGCTGGCACAGGTGGTAGTTTATATTTCTTTTTAGATCTATGGATCTTTACTGACAAAAATCAGAGGATCAATATTGATCCTTACAGAAAATCCACAGTGAGCTACAGACTCCTAGCATGGCACTATCACCACGCACATCCCTATAGGAAAGTAGTTGAGGACAAAACATTCAGAAAAAATGAGACGAGCTATGCATAATGTTTAAATCAAGAGAGTACCTCTCCAAATGGATAACATTGGCCTAGCAAAGGCCAAGAACAGTACGCTTCCCTCACAGCCGCGGACCAGCTAAACAGAGCAGAGCACAGGGAGACAGAGCAGCATGGAGCTAAGTACTGGGGTAGGGTGAAAATAATGAGAAAAACGCTGGCATATTGAGTGGCAAAATACTGGCATATTAAATGGCAAAAGAATGCCAGTCTGAGGAGCAAAATACTGACATATTAAATGGCAAAATAATGGCATATTGAGGGGCAAAATACAGGCATATTAAATGGCATATTGAGGGGCTAAATACTAGCATATTGAGTGGAAAAAGAATGGCATATTATATGGCAAAAGAATGGCATACTGAGTAGCAAAATACTGGCATATTGAGTGGCTAAATACTGGCATACTGAGTGACAGAATACTGGCATACTGAGTGCCAAATACTGGAATATTGAGTGGCTAAACACTGGCATGTTGAGAGGAAAAAGAATGGCATACTTAGGGGCAAAATACTGGAATATTAAATGGCAAAATAATAGCATATTGAGGGGAAAATACTGGCATATTAAATGGCAAAAGAATGGCATACTGAGGGGCAAAATACTGACATATTAAATGGCAAAAGAATGGCATACTGAGGGGCAAAATACTGGCATATTGAATGGAAAAATACTGGCATATTGAGGGGCAAAAGAATGGCATATTAAATGGCAAAAGAATGGCATATTGAATGGATAAATACTGGCATACTGAGTGGCAGAATACTGACTTATTGAGTGGCAAAATATTACTGGCATATTGAGTTGCAAAATATTACTGGTATCTTGACCAACTGCTCCCAACCACCCTTCATATTACACTAGACCACGATAACATGCTCGTGAGGGTAGGGGGGCAAGTGGGAAATATTGTCAGCAGAGGGGCAGGGGAGTGGGTGGCCCAGAAAATGTGTTCAGTGAGGGGCCCTGAAATTCCTGGTGGCAGCCCTAAATATATATATATATATATATATATATATATATATATATATATATATATATATATATATATATATATATATATATATATATATATATAGTATATATTGGTATAATAGTAGGGATTTTTAGTTCTTGAACATTTCCATCCTTCAGTATCATTTACAAACATCTAACTGTAAATGGGACGAGAAAGGGAGGGATTTTACCATTTTCCCCAGGCTGATCTTATGTATTAATGCTTTGTGTAGTCGTATGGTGATCAACATTGTGTTCTGCGATGTGATATAACCACGCCGAGCAGTAGCTTAACAGCGATTTTAATTACATGTTTTAACAAAAAAATCATTCATATCATTAGATGTTTGTTAGATCCGGATAGATCCCCTGTTTTTATGGTGAAATGATGTGACAGACCCTTTAGTACCTCCATCAAGCTCTGCTTCCTTAGCTAAAATCAATCAGACAGAACCAGCGATAAGTACACAAACAATATTTATTGTGCTAATATACACACATAAATGAATCAAACATAAATTAACATACAATAGCCCAGAAACTAAAATACAGTTCCCCACTAAGTCCTCTCCTTAAACAGAACTGACAAACAATAGACACATGTGTCTATTGTTTACAGCCCTTGGCACCTAACTCTGGCACCAAAATGAGCACTTCAGTGCTCTACTGGTATTACTATGATGCTTCCATGTGGATGCATCATGCAATACTAAAAAAACGTCCAAAGCATTTTGATTGCTCCGGAGAGCGATTGAAATGTTGTTTTTAAAGGCGCATTGCATTTAAAATGATCGGCAGTTAAAAAGAGCATAGGAAGATAATTGAATTGCTTCCTATGGCTCTGTAAGTGGTGCTGATCTGCCTTGCAAGTCGTGTGACCAAGATGGTGCTGCCCTTCTAAGGGCAAGAGCGCAGGAAGTACAAAGGTTCTTCTAAGAGCTATTAACCTCTTCCTTGCTGGAGATCACTGCTTACGCAATGATATTGATGCGAAAGCAATTTTTATTGGTTTGCATTTTTTTTAACACCCGCTAGTGGGTTACGTGTAAAGTAAAAATATATATATATTTTTGAAGATGTCTGAGCGCATGTGTAGTGATCAGTATCAGCGAATTAGTGGCAAAAGCGGTTTGGTGATTGCTCAGATGAGCATCACCATTCACCTGGTAAATATTGATCTGACCAATTTGGATCTGCCTCCCTCTCCTTAGTTACATTTTTGTGAGGGAAAGAGACAGATCAGTATTAGTGTTAAAATAACATTTTATAAAATTGTCAGGTTTTATGAAAGCCATTCCCTGTGTATTAACCTCTTCCCTGCCATTGATCACTGCAAAAGCAGTAATCTTGCACAGCAACACTATTTTTTGCTGTCTGCACTTTTTTATGGATTAATTTATTTGTACTGTAATATATTACAGTACAACATAGGCTCTTCTAAGAGCTATTAAATAACCCCTTCTTTGCCGTAGATCACTGCTTAGGCACTGGTTCTGAGGCCACTGACTCAGGGTTTGATTCTGACCATGGTCAGATTTCTGACTGAGCTGCTGAGCACTTGCCACAAGGAGTCGTGGGTGTCTACTTTCAAAAAATTAATGGTTTGGTGGAGGTAAATTACATTGGCTGGCTTCAAAGATATATCCCAAATAGGACATGGACGCAGGTTGACTACATATCAAAATTCCAAGTTGGAATACTGAGATGTGCACCTCACAAATGTTGCCTTTTACCCCCCAAACAAACCTATACATGGATGGTATCGCTGTATTCGGCAGATGTTGCTGAACAAATAGTGGGGTGTTGTTTGACAGTGACATATACTAAAATATATGAATTCATACCTGAAGTACAATGTATATGGAAACAAAACTCCAAAAATGTACTACCACAAAATCTGACAAAGGATTGTGGTAGAATTAGTACATATACCGTATTAAAATACCACCATTTAAAATACCTTAGGATGTCTAGTTTCAAAAAATATATGGTTTGATGGGGTAAAATACATTGGACGGCTTCAAAAATGTTCCAAATGGAACATGGGCGCAGGATGACTACATGTCAAAATTCCAAGTTGGAAATGTGCACATTCCAAATGTTGCCTTGTAGCCCCCAAACAAACCAACAAACCTATGCATGGGTATCTGTACTCAGGAGGTGTTGCTGACCACATATTGAGGCAGTGACACATAACAGGCCCTGTGAAATCATGCCTGAAGTAGAATGTGTGCGAAAAAAAAATGACATCCCAAAATATTGACATAGGCTGGTGGTAGAATTAGTACATGGAATGTGTTAAAATACCACAATGTTAAATACCCTAGGATGTCTAGTTTTCAAAAATATATGGTTTTGTGGGTTAAAATACACTTTCTGGATTCAAAAATGTCCCAAATGGTACATGGGCGCAGGTTTTCTGCATGTCAAAATTCCAAGTTGGAAAACCAAAAAGTGCACCCATCAAATGTGGCCTTTACCCCCAAATAACCTAACCAACCTATGCATGGGTGGTATACCTGTACTCAGGAAATGTTTACCTGAATTGCAATCTGTGTGAAAAATCACAATATTTTTTTTTGCTGCAAACTTTGGCAGTGGTTGGTGGTAAAATGGCTACGTGAAAAGAGTGAAAGAGTGTCAAATGTGGAGATACCTGAAAAAAAAGACAGACACAAATAAGTACTTTAAAGGAACACTAAACGTTATTTATTTAATTTTTGCTTCTAATATAGAAGCCCAAGTGAAATGTTCGTTGTTCCTATTGTGAGGAAACACTGGCGTGTACTTGATAATACATGCCAGTTTACCCTCTGACTGACAGCTGCCATGCTTTCAATGGAAGCAGGCAGCCATCTGATCGGCGACTGGCTCTCTCTGCTAGCGAGGAGATCTCCCCTCGTTTCTGCATGGGAGCAGCAGGGGGGACCTTAACTAGAAACCCTAACATTCAGCAGTGGGAGCAGAGTGAGCCAGTAGAAAACCCTCGTGTATCTATTAAAATACATGGCTGGGGCGTGTCTTGGTGTGTGGGCAAGATGGTCGCACACTGAGCTTGCTCCGACTCGCACCACGCCAGAAAGACACACAAACTAGCACCTAAGCTTCCACAAAAGCTACTAAATGTCCACTCCTTGACAGGAACACACTAAGGGGCTGAAGAAGCAGAAAAAACAAAAAAATACACAGGGACAGGGCTTGCAAACCCTACTAAAACCGCCCTACATGAGAGAGAAGAGGACCTTGGCAACCAATCTTGTAGAAATAATCTCTGTGTCAGAGATGTGCCAGAGTCGATCAGAGATCTCTCACAATTTTTTTGCAGAATTCTTACAGTTTATCCTACCGGAGTTGCCACATGACAAATTGGCCATGGACAGAGTCAACAAGGCCCTATGACCTAAACCAGGGCTGGATGAAAGACCCAGGGACGTTATCCTCTGCATGCATTATTATTCAACCAAAGAGGCGATAACCTCTGAATAGCCAGAGAAGGAGTACCAGAGGTTAACAGTATTAAGCCTCAAATCTTTGCGGATCTTTCACCACTCACCCTACAAAAACAAAGATCGCTAAAACCAGTGGTATCAGTGCTAATTGCCCACCAAATCCGATACAGATGGGGATTCCCCTTTAAACTATTGGGCCACAAAAATGGAGTGGCCTATTCAATTTTGGACCCCGAATATGGACCAGACCAACTTGCAAAATTAGGAATCTCGGACAAGACTCCCACGAGCCCACCTCGCCTAAGACGCTCACCAACACCGCAGAAGCAGAGGCCTGAATGGTCAGTGCTCCCACCGAGAGCTCAACACCATCGGGAAGACGCAGCAACCTGAAATATAACTTAGGATATCCTGAGAGACACTGTCTCCAAAGGACTAGCAGCTCCAGCTTTCTTCCTCTCTCAACCACTTGTCTCCCCCCGCCCAACTGTATGATTAATACCATGGCCTTCTTCCTCATGAGATCCCAGAAGGACAGTTTCCTTGGTGTGGATTATCTCCTCCAACCTTCAAGTCATACAGAACATCAACGGGATTCACATTGACAGTCCAGATGGCAAAAGACTACAAGATGCAGTGTGACATGACATTTATGATTTCAATTTGTTTATTGGTATTGGGGACTAGATTTGCCCCCAGCTACACCAATTTTTTTTTTGGGTAGCTGGGAGGAGGACACAATCTTTTGTCGGAATCAAGGGAACAAAATATTAAGAAATTTAGAATAGACAGGGTTAAAGGTATCCAAATAGATGGGAAGTATAAGTCTGCTAAAAAGTTTGAAATGGGCTTTATTATAACATTCTCAGATAAAACCAATACCATCAAAAAGATATTAGATAAACATTGGCATATCATCCAGACAGACCCAATATTAAATAAAATTCTTCCACAAAAGAGTACGGTCATCTGCAGGAAAAATGCTAACTTGAAAACACTATTGGCTCCATCTGATTTGACAAACAAATTCAAACAATTTCAAAATCCAGTCCGTCCCCAATGTGGGTCTTTTTTGGGAACTAATAAGGGGTGGTACCGATGTGGCCGTTGTGGCCACTGTAATGTTTGTGCCAAAAAGAAGGATAGCTTTATTTGTTTTGTTACAGGCCTTAAATATGATATCCGAAGATATGTATCTTGTATGTCCAAATTTGTAGTCTACATGCTGGAGTGCCAATATGGCCTCCAATATGTGGGCCAAACAAGCAGATTTTTCAAAAAAAGACTGTACGTGCATAGATATAATATCAAAACAGTTACATACTATATCTAAACATTTTAAAGAAGCTCATAATAAAAACAATACCCTATTGAAAGCTTGGGTCATTGAACAGATCATTATGGGACCCAGGAAGGGAGACCGTCTCTTAACCCTGAAAAAAAGAAAAGCCATCTTGGTACTTACACTGAATACCTTAGTTCCAGGAGGTTTAAACGATAAATTTGATATCACACCATATCTGGAATAGACAATAACTCCTGTCCCTTTAAATCAATGTCCCTCTAGAGATTCATCATCGTTGCAGTCAATCTAATTTATTTTATTTTATTTCAAATCATTTTTTAATCTCTCGGTATTTTTGGGGTAATTTTCTTTTTGCCTCTTTTCTAGTATGGGAGCCGTTTGTCTATTGTACAATTATTTTTTGCTATATATGTATGTATATACAAGACTGTCAATTTCGATCTTTTATTTTTCCATTGCCTATTTTGTGTACTGGACTTGTACAAACTTGTGTAGATATCTGTATATATATATATATATATATATATTTTCTCTGACAGTGTATCGTCATAATATATGTCTGTTTTCTGTCTGCTGCTTTATGCTCATTGATATAAATGTTATTCATATACAATATTTTTCAGATAAAACCAATACCATCAAAAAGATATTAGATAAACATTGGCATATCATCCAGACAGACCCAATATTAAATAAAATTCTTCCACAAAAGAGTACGGTCATCTGCAGGAAAAATGCTAACTTGAAAACACTATTGGCTCCATCTGATTTGACAAACAAATTCAAACAATTTCAAAATCCAGTCCGTCCCCAATGTGGGTCTTTTTTGGGAACTAATAAGGGGTGGTACCGATGTGGCCACTGTAATGTTTGTGCCAAAAAGAAGGATAGCTTTATTTGTTTTGTTACAGGCCTTAAATATGATATCCGAAGATATGTATCTTGTATGTCCAAATTTGTAGTCTACATGCTGGAGTGCCAATATGGCCTCCAATATGTGGGCCAAACAAGCAGATTTTTCAAAAAAAGACTGTACGTGCATAGATATAATATCAAAACAGTTACATACTATATCTAAACATTTTAAAGAAGCTCATAATAAAAACAATACCCTATTGAAAGCTTGGGTCATTGAACAGATCATTATGGGACCCAGGAAGGGAGACCGTCTCTTAACCCTGAAAAAAAGAAAAACCTTCTGGGTACTTACACTGAATACCTTAGTTCCAGGAGGTTTAAACGATAAATTTGATATCACACCATATCTGGAATAGACAATAACTCCTGTCCCTTTAAATCAATGTCCCTCTAGAGATTCTTCATCGTTGCAGTCAATCTAATTTATTTTATTTTATTTCAAATCATTTTTTAATCTCTCGGTATTTTTGGGGTAATTTTCTTTTTGCCTCTTTTCTAGTATGGGAGCCGTTTGTCTATTGTACAATTATTTTTTGCTATATATGTATGTATATACAAGACTGTCAATTTCGATCTTTTATTTTTCCATTGCCTATTTTGTGTACTGGACTTGTACAAACTTGTGTAGATATCTGTATATATATATATATATATATATATATATATTTTCTCTGACAGTGTATTGTCATAATATATGTCTGTTTTCTGTCTGCTGCTTTATGCTCATTGATATAAATGTTATTCATATACAATATTTTTCTTTACATTGCAAATGTGTCTTCCACCTCTTTTATGTAACATCAGGATTTATATATTGTATTCCTTGAATTTATCCTTATTTTTATAATGAGTCTGTTATGCATAAAATATCCAACAGATACCATGTAAATATCTTTCCTGTATAGTCTCTGTATCTGTTCCCATTCATATTTGATGCTTATGCCCCAATATTTTCCACACAATTATTGGCTAATTTGCTATATATAAAATGTTAAACAGTTACATCGTTGCCATTAATTTAGTCGCAATTCCTCCCCTGCTATGACGGCTATGCAGGGTAGGAATGCGTTATCATGGCAACAATGTTCAGTTTCTCTTTGCTCATGTGGTTCTGTCCCTCTGCACCTTCCTTTCTCTTCACTCATCTCTATGATTTCGTTTTTTCGTGCCTGTCTATCTCCTACTCTGTCTCTATGGCTTTTACTTCTTGCTTTTCTATGATCCACTTTTTTTGTGCCCATTTATCCCCCACTTTGTCTCTATGGTTTCTACTTCCCGCCTTCCAATCGGAACCCATTTGCTTTGTTCTTGTTGCACTTGCAACCATGCCAACGACCTGTTTTTTTTCAGAAACACCTCCCACTAGAGACATTTCCGTATTACATGTGTTGACACTGATGATACACCAATCGGTCTTTCGTGGACATTAGCCTTCCTATATAAGTTGTTCCTTTTCCCACTGGGTTTATTGCACTACCGTCTACCAGCTGAGGAAGAAGTCTAAACGCGTCCTGTGGGGTGTAGTCGTTTTTAGTGCAAACAATACCCAATTGTTCTAAGTACCTGGCCAGGTGAATAAACCCAGTGGGTAAGGGATTTTGTGTATTTTATGTGTGTTTTATTTATTTATATACTTATATTTCCCTTGTAATAAATGTATATTTTATATATATTTGTCTCTGGAGTTTATATCATTATATATATTTAGCGCTGTCTCACTTTATAACTAATTGTTTATTGGTATATCAGTCCCATGTCAGTCATTACCCCCCAGTGTTTAACTTTAGCTGACCGACAACCCCATGACCTGTGATCTTATTTGTTTTTCTTATTTCAAATACCTAGATTTCAGTTCTAGGCCATAACTCCCACCCCACAGTTATTCACTCTGTCAGAGTTCTGTACAATTGTTACTAATCTCATTGGTATATGAGATGGCTCTATCCAAATCCTATTTAAGTAGAGCGACTATTGCCAGTATTAAACAGCTCTACCTTCCCTCTCTCACAAGGCCCAGTAACAAAGGTTCACCCACGGTTCTACCTGGGTCAGATTTACCCCTAAGATAGCTCCATATAGCAGAGTCCCACCGAGACAAGGTCAGTACATTTCCATCTGACTGGCCCGACCCAGGAAGTAGGTGTGAAACTGTAAAAGGGAATCAATTTGTTTATTTGTATATAGTCCCATGTCAGTTATTACCCCCAGTGTTTAACTTCAGTTGACTGACAACCCTGTAACCTGTAATCTTATCTGTTCTTTTTATTTCAAATATTTAGATTTGAGCTGTAGGCCGTAAGTCCCACACCACGGTTATTCACTCTGTCAGAGCCCTGTTCAACTGTTACTAATATGATATGTATATTATATTGAATCCTTGCGTACAAGTAAGCACCACTCTATCCAAGTAGAGCGACTATTGTCAGTATTAAAATGACCCCCTCCTTACCCCTCTCACAAGGTCCAGTAACAAGGCTCACCCATGGTTTTACCTAGGTCAGATATATCCCTGAGATAGCTCCCTATAGCAGAGTCCCACCGAGATCTGGTCAGTACGCTGCCATCTGACTGACCCGACCTGGGGTGCCACTGTTCAAGTGTACAATTGAATATTACTCAGTGTTTGAAGTTTAGTTTAAAAGTTCATACCTGGCGTGGACAACGACCACCATGTTTGCCCCACTCTTCCCCCTCCGAGGTTTACCCCCTAGACCCCGTGAAGAGGTACTATATGGCTCCACAATTTTGGTGGTCCATGGGATACCCACATTATCGAGAGGAAACAGGTACTGCTCTCCCAAAAATGTACCTTTGTGTCAGCCCCCATGTAGGATGGTGCTCTCATCTAATTGTTTCTTGTGGCCCAAACAGATCTCCCTGGGCTCACATGCTCTCCCTCCCTCTTCCTAAATGACACTTAAGATCTTATCCCTTAATGTTAAGGATTTAAACTCCCCTATCACATGACGCAAAGGGGTTAGATTCCTCATAAAGTCAGAAGCAGACATTGCAATGCTCCAAGAAACACATTTTAAAACAAACGCCTCAAAATATTGCAGGGTTCCCCAATCACAGTAGCCAATATTTATGCACCGAGCTATGCAGAGTTTAAATTTTATGAAAAGATTACACAATTACTTGAACAACTTAAACAAACCAACCAGATAGTGGGAGGTGATTTCAATGCCATAACAGATCCCTACTTAGACCTGTCTATTTCTTGGACAGCTCCTAGGCCCCGCCCTAACACCCTAAGAGTCTGAAAGCTTTTTTATCTAACCTAGGACTTTTAGATACTTGGAGGATCCACCATCCCCCTGACCGAGATTTCATTTTTTATTCCAACCCTCACAACAGTTACGTTTGTATTGATTACCTTTTTGTCAGCCATACTCTTATCTCGCAGTCGCTATCTTCAAAGATTTATTAAATAACATGTTCGGACCACGCACCAATAGATTTAGTCCTACAGGATCTCTCCCCTAGGCCCCATCAGCCCACCTGGAGTCCCTGTTAATGCACCCAGAAATAGTCTCATACTTGCAAACAGAATTAGATAACTACTTTAAGGAGAACTCTACACCTGACATTGCGCCCTCTACTACCTGGCAGGCCCACAAAGTGGTCATTCGCGGTATGTTAATCAGTAAAGCCACCTATTTAAAAAACGAGAGAAATGAAGGCAGAGACCCTACACAGGTGCAAAATTATAGGCCCATCTCATTACTTAATTCTAATCTCAAGAGCTACTCTAAACTTTTAGCTAACTGCTTATCAACCTTCCTGCCACTCCTGGTCCCCCTGTTCAAGTTGGATTTGTTCCGCATCAAGGTGCCGCAGATAACATCAGAAGAATCCTAAATCTACTGGAAGTCACTCGATTAACCACAACACCATCTATGCTGTTGGCCCAAATGTTTACATTAAGTATATAATGTGAACTATATCCCCCTTATAGCACAACTGAAGAAAGACCTTAGAAGATGGCAAAGATATCACATCTCTTGTTTGGGTAGAGTATATTCTACAAAAATGAACAGACTACCTAAAGTGTTATATCTATTTCGGCCCCTACCCATGCCAGTAATTTCATATGTAATGGCAAGAGACACAGGCTTCCGAAATCACTCCTTTATAGACAGAGATGGGAGGGAGGTCTATCGTTCCTAATCTGGAGGCTTATTACCGGGCTGCTAGATTTGCACAGTTGATCGAATGGCAGTCCAAACTGGGGAAGACTAGGTGGGTCGATATAGAAAAACTAAATTCCCCAGAATATCGTTGGGCTTCCTCCCATGGCTGTCGCTCACATTACCAACCCTACATGCTCTACCACTTATAATCCAATATACATATAAAATGTGTAAACAATTGTGTTGACAAACAAATGTGTCGGAGATGGGCTTCTCCAAACTCACTACTCACCCCAGTACTCTATAATCCAGAATTCTGCACTCAAACGGTCAGTACTCTGCCAACAATATTACCTACACCCCCCACGGGAAATATGGCCCACAACAACTGATTAATTGCTAAACTTCTTCCCCTGGAACCCCCCCTCTCCTCTGACCCCCCTTTCCCACTATTAAATGTTAGTCTCCCCCTCCACACAATAACGAGAAATATGTACCACTATCCTATATCGTAACATCACATCTATATACAGTGGAAATGTACCAGTTTAAGACAGTTCACTCAACTAGCAAATATAATTGTTACATGTTTCTTTAGTCATGTACGTTGTTTCCAAACCCAAAATCCCTATATTCTTTATCTTTACGTCCATTATTCTGATGTGTACCATAGAAACATAGAATGTGTCGGCAGATAAGAACCAATCGGTCCATCTAGTCTGCCCAATTTTTTTTTTGAGTACTTTTATTAGTCCCCCGTTCCCTGTCTAATAGCTAGGATAGCCTTGTGTCTATCCCACGCATGCTTAAAATCCTTGACTGTGTTTACCTCTACCACTTCTGCTGGCAGGCTATTCCATACATCCACTACCCTCTCAGTAAAGTAATACTTCCTGATATTACTTTTAAATCGTTGCCCCTCTAATTTAAGACTATGTCCTCTAGTTGTGGTAGTTTTTCTTCTTTTAAATATACTCTCTTCCTTTACTGTGTTGATTCCCTTTATGTATTTAAATGTTTCTATCATATCCCCCCTGTTACGTCTTTCCTCCAAGCTATACATGTTAAGATGCTTTAACCTTTCCTGGTAAGTGTTATGCTTCAACCCATGAACCAGTTTAGTAGCCCTTCTCTGAACTCTCTCCAAAGTATCAATATCCTTCTGGAGATACGGTCTCCAGTACTGCATACAATACTCCAAGTGAGGTCTCACCAGTGCTCTGTACAATGGCATGAGCACTTCCCTCTTCCTACTGCTAATACCTCTCCCTATGCAACCAAGCATTCTGCTAGCATTTCCTGCTGCTCTATTGCATTGCCTACCTACCTTCAAGTCCTCTGAAATTATTACTCCTAAATCCCTTTCCTCAGATGTTGAGGTTAGGACTGTACCAAATAGTTTATATTCTGCTTTTGGGTTTTTACACCTAAGGTGCATAATCTTGCACTTGTCCACATTAAATGTCAGTTGCCACTGCTCTGACCATTTTTCTAGTTGAGCTAAATCATTTGCCATTTGGCTTATCCCTCCATGAATATCAACCCTGCTGCAAATCTTTGTATCATCAGCAAAAAGACATACTTTGCCAACAAGACCTTCTGCAATATCGCTAATAAAAATATTAAAGAGAATGGGTCCAAGAACAGATCCCTGAGGTACCCCACTAGTAACAAGACCTTGCATCGAATATACCCCATTGACTACAACCAGTGCTGTATTTACCGCGAGGCATCCTAGGCGGATGCCTATGGCGGCAAATTTTGGGGGGCGGCAGCGCCCCCCAGCACTGGGAAAAAAAAAAAATAAAAAAAAAAAAAAATCTGGCCCTTTAAAAAAAAAAAAACCCCACCGCGCTTGCAGGCAGAGACGGAGGTGAGAGGGGATCGCAAGATCCCCCCTCACCATCGCTCTGCCTGCCAGGCTGCACGGGGAGCCGAACAGGCAGCACAGAGAAACCTCCGTGCTGCCTGTTCGGCTCCCCGTGCAGTGTGCCGGCACGGAAGTGCCGACAGGTCACGTGACGGGCGCGCTGACGTCATACGCACGCCCGGTCACGTGACCTGTCGGCACAATCGCCGAGAAGCCGAACAGGCAGCATGGAGGGACCATGCTGCCAGGGAAAGGTAAGTGCTGATGGGATATATGTGTGTGTGTGTGTGTGACTGAGTGTGATGGGAGTCAGAGTGTGTGTGATGGGAGACAGTGTGTGTGACTGAGTGTGATGGGAGACAGTGTGTGTGACTGAGTGTGATGGGAGTCAGAGTGTGTGTGATGGGAAACAGTGTGTGTGACTGAGCGTGATGGGAGACTGTGTGTGTGACTGAGCGTGATGGGAGACTGTGTGTGTGACTGAGTGTGATGGGAGACTGTGTGTGTGACTGAGTGTGATGGGAGTCAGAGTGTGTGTGATGGGAGACAGTGTGTGTGACCTGTGTGTGATGGGAGACAGTGTGTGTGACTGAGTGTGATGGGAGACAGTGTGTGTGACTGAGTGTGATGGGAGTCAGAGTGTGTGTGATGGGAGACAGTGTGTGTGACTGAGTGTGATGGGAGACAGTGTGTGTGACTGAGTGTGATGGGAGACAGTGTGTGTGACTGAGTGTGATGGGAGTCAGAGTGTGTGTGATGGGAGACAGTGTGTGTGACTGAGTGTGATGGGAGTAGGAGTGTGTGACTGAGTGTGATGGGAGTGTAAGCTTGATGTGAGTCTGAATGATGGGGCATGTCTTAGGTGTGTAACGTGGGTGTGCAGCTTGGGTAGGGGGGTGCCCGGATTTTGTCTGCCTAGGGCAGCACAAAATCAAGATACACCACTGACTACAACCCTCTGTTGCCTGTCACTCAGCCATTGTCTAATCCATTCAACAATATTGAAATCCAAACTCAAAGATTTCAGTTTATTGATAAGCCTTCTATGTGTGACAGTGTCAAAAGCCTTACTGAAATCTAGGTAAGCAATGTCTACTGCACCACCCTGATCTATTATTTTTGTTACCCAATCAAAAAAATCAATAAGATTAGTTTGGCATGATCTCCCTGAAGTAAACCCATGCTGTCTCTGATCTTGAAATCCAAGCGACTTTAGATGTTCAACAATCCTATTCTTTAACAAGGTTTCCATTATTTTTCCCACTACTGAAGTAAGACTTACTGGCTTATAGTTGCCCGCCTCCTCCCTACTACCTTTCTTGTGAATGGGCACAACATTAGCTAATTTCCAATCTTCTGGAACTACTCCCGTTAACAATGATTGGTTAAATAAATCTGTTAACGGTTTTGCTAGTACACCACTAAGTTCTTTTAATAACTTTGGATGTATCCCATCAGGTCCCATCGACTTATTTGTCTTTACTTTAGACAGCTGAAGTAAAACCTCTTCCTCTGTAAACTTACATGCATCAAAAGACTCATTACTCTTTTTCCCTAAATGAGGTCCCTTACCCTCATTTTCATTTGTAAAAACTGAACAAAAATATTCATTAAGGCAGTCTGCTAAGCCTTTATCCTCTTCTACATAGCATCCTTATTTTGTTTTTAATCTAACTAATCCTTGTTTTACTTTCCTTTTCTCATTTATGTATCTAAAAAATGTTTTACCTTTTATTGATATGTCTGAAACAAAAATGTCTGGACATACTCGTAATGAAACTTAATAAAAATGTTAATACAAAATAAAAAATACACATTTAGTCAACCCCACACTCTCGGGACATGTTTTTTTTTTAAACCTTGCTTCCTTCAATAATGTACAATTATTTTTAGGGCTTGTAATTTGTTAGATAGACAAGATAAAACTGCATTTGTTAGTTTTAGCAATTTTGTTGAAAAAAGCTAGCGGAGCTGAGGAGAGATACAGGTTGTTTAAACCCTATTAAATAAATAGTAAACCATGGAGGGATTGCCTGTCCAATGTGTGAGAAAATAAAATTTAACTTTTAATGGAAAAATGTATTAAAAAAAAGCACACAAAATGTGATAACCACTTGCAAATATAGAGTAAGCACCACTTTAACCAAGCTAAAAAAAAAAAACATGGGTTAAAACATTTATAAAATTATGTTAGTAGTATTTACAGAGACTGTATACACATGACATTTTGCTGATTGGTCCCTAGATGGCAGTACACACCAATAAAAAAAAACATCCATATGCCTGTCAATGATTGATCATGGAGATACAATTTAACTGCTTCAAGAGACTGTAAAATTATAGATTAAATAACCTGCTATCAGATAGATAGCTGTATTAGCAAATTGCTTATGTCTGTTGCGCTGTCCAAATCTGGTAACTGGGAGAGGGTACGGGCAAAATACAAAAGCCCAGATAACGGTTCTGAGTTCCTTTTACTAGGAGGCTTTTATCTGTGAAGAAAGTATTAGGATGCCTTTTATATTGGATGTAGGTGTTTTGTCTAAGCTTGTACTATCTACTTCACTTTGTATCTCATCAGTGTTATTTCGCTTAAAGTAAGGGGACTGGCTGGAACAGATATTTCCAGAGCAGGTTTTTATTCCCTGGCTGGAACATAATGGCATTATTTGGCGCCTCATAACAGCGAACTGTGTATATATCGGACAGAATGGACAGGAACAGGGTGGATTGTGTTGTGGTACAATAGGTGAACAATTTTTCTAAGATTGCTGTGGCGCTACAATAATGGTGTACATAATACCGACTGACACAACATTATTGGTATCTGAATGACACAATATTACTGGGCTCTGACTGACACAATATTACTGGTATCTGAATGGCACAATATTAAAAAAAAAAAAAGCAAAATAATTTGCTGATGTGTACAAAACCAGGTAAAAAATGCCATAAACAAAGTGATATACATCTAGAAGTGACATAAACTATGAGTGGTAATTGTACTAATTAAAAACATAAAGAAAAATAACCATAAAATTATGCATAAGATGCATAGAAACTTTATTAATAAAAATAAAAGTAAATATAATTCTTACACAGAGAAAAAAACCTTCTGATCATAGGTTATATTATTATGAACAGTGTGTGAAAATGAAATAGTGATTACCTATGGTATACTTCGTTACAAGAGGAAGAAAAGCTCACATGCATTCAAGTTCACTTAAGTAGAAAGAGTGAAAGTGATATTCTACGGAAGCCTACTTGGCTCAAAATACCTGCCAAGTCTATCTTGACTTGCTCTGAGGAGAAGGGAGAGAACGAGCGCTGTTGGAATCTCCTTCTAAATGCATTAAACGTTAAAAAATTACTAAGGTCACGCGTCCAATCTAATGCTAGAATTCAACAATGTCATTAGTATTATTAGAAAACATTTACCAGTTTTGTCTGCAGATAAGGGCTACAAGAAATGTCTATCTTTGGGCGAGATTTTCAGCTCAGAATTCAGAAACGTTGAAAGACATATTAACACCAGGCCACTATGCTCACAAATCTGATAATTGTCAGTTTAATATTCTTTTCGGTGTCGGGCATTGAAAAATTACTAGAGGTTGATTTTTTTTGCAGTAGACGATACCAGGAATTGAAAAGGCAGAAAACAACATCTCATTTCTTTTAGTGATTCAAGATGCAACTAACATATGACTTAAATTGCATGATATTAAATATTTACATATCAGTTATCTAGAAATTCTAGAGTTATACAAATTTGTGCTCACTAATTTACTGTTAGAGGCATCAATTTTGAGTGACATGTAGTAATATTATACGCATATGCATATTATTGCTAGTATAACTGTTTAATATTGTTCATCATGTATTATTTAAATTTGTGGTAGTGCGTGAACATCTAATGTATGTATCTTTTGAATGACATACAAAACGTATGTGCTTTATTCTTTTGTATCTTTATTGCTAGTATAATTATGTTTCATATTGTCTATTATGTATTACCGGTATCATTTTGTGGTAGTGCTTGGACAGCTAGTGCATCACAGATTTAGATATTTAGTTTTTATTTAACAACACAAATTGTTCATTTTTTGTTGGTTGGGTTATTTTGCTGGTACCTGCTTTTTGATGGATCATTGCATTAAAAGCACTTAATCCTGCTTTATTTTTCTGCCTGAATTTCATATCCTCTGTTTTTTTGCATTCACACAGGTTGGTTAACCCAGAATAGAGGAGATCTGCCAGGTGCTGGCAATTGTCCTGCTTTCCTTTAGAGGAATCCGAATAGTTTGTTGAGAAGCGTGGAATCCCTTGCATTAAATTATTCTTTAACTTCAGAGGTTCCTTGATAGATCTAATAAAGAAAACACTTCAACTAGCCTTATATCTAATAAACTCCATCATCCTTTTTCTGAAAGTTTGATTTAGGGGGCTTTTTTTGTTCATAAAAAGATAATAAACAGTAAATGTATAAGCTTGGCAAATCATGCCATTGACAGTAAATGCATAACCTTGGTATGTCATGTCAATGTGAAGTAAATGAATAAACCTTGTATATCCAAAAAAAATGAGTAGTAAATGCATGAACTTTGGATAACATGCCATTGAGCCATCTGTGCCTCCAAACAGCCTGCCACCTGTACCCAATTTTCATGTATGTCTCTAGCGTCTCACTGCCATCTCTGCCATATCTTCCCCTCAACCTCTCAGTGCCATCTTCCAGATTCACAGTGTAATATTCTTTCAGTGCCATTTTTCAACCTCTTAGTAGCATCTCTGCCCTAGTGTTTCAGTGCCCTCATTGCTGCCAGCCTCTCAATGCCATCTTTCAACCTCTTAGTACCACCTCTGCCCTAGTTGTTCAGTGCCCTCACTGCTGCAAGCCTCTCACTGCCATCAACCGTGCCACCTTACCTCTCCTTGCCATTTGTCACTTTGTCCCCAGCCTCTGTATTACATCTCAGCATCTGACCTGCACACACTGTGAGATGCATGCAAAAGGGAGCCAGGCACCAACTATGAGTTCCTTGGTGCTCCAAATCACCTCATAGGCAACACAGGGTGCAGAGGGGAGTAAATATGTACAACAGAAGCACAGTTTTTCCTTAACTAACTTGCCATCTCAGCTATTAATACTGTTTACTGAAAGAACCCTGAAGTGTTCCTGCATTAACCTTTCTATTCAGAAGTTGGCAATGCAACATTCTTCTTTTGCAGCTGTCTCCAACTATTTTCAAAAATGAGTGTTACTTATGTACTAATATATCTGGCCTTATCAAATTGCTCTATAAACTCATTCACTCGAGGCATAGGGTAGACATCAAACTTAGAAATATCATTTAACTTACGAAAATCATTAGAGAATTTTTACACAACCTTCTTTTCCCATGTGGCTTGGGCACCAACACAATTTGGGTTGTTCCACTACTTTGTGATTCTTCAATCACCCCTAACTCAAGAATATTTTTACCTCTGCACTAACTGCTTCTCTTCTACCCTTGGGTATTCTGTAATGCTCCTGATTCTCTTTGGGGTTCTATTACCCCCACATCATAGTGTTCCATTACACTATGGTGTGGGGGTATGCTCTTGTACCCATGTTTCCTTTGCAACATCTGGAATGCCTCGAATACCGATGGGCTTTAAGTTTGTCATACTCATGTTTTTAGATGTTTAATTCTTGTTCTTGATTTTAGATATGAAAGGGATACCCTGGTCTGTGAGCACCTTTTGTTGGTATAACCATCCTTCTGAACATCATCATACTCTTGTATACTTTTCACTTCCACCACTCTCAAATGCATTGTATCATTAACATAGTCCTATGCGGAACCCTCGTTCCTACGTTACACTGTATGGGCTCTTCACCCTCTGGACACTGACTTGCTAAATATCCTGGCTCATGGCATTTGAAATATCTGATTTGTTCCTTAGTCTGGTCTTGTAACCATGATGGGACTTTTTGGTACCTTCTACCACCATAGTCATATTGTCTTAGGCTGGGTACAGGGTTTTGTCCAGTTATCTGGTTGTTAGGCATCTGGACTGGCAGAGGATCAAAATTGTGTGGCTTCTTTGCAGTCAAATTCCTCTCAAGCAAACATATCATTGCTTCTGGGTCCTTTAGGATCCCCTTGGCTGATCCATTTTTGCAATCCTGCAGTTACCTGAGGAAGCATTCCATGACAAACATCTCCACAATTTTGGTAGCAGGGTTGATCTCATGTTTCAGCCATTTCTGAGCAAGCCTTAGAAACCCATAAATCTGGGCTTGTGTAGGTTTACTCATGTCATAAGTTCAGTTGTGAAACCTTTGGGCTCTAATGGCGGGTGTAATGCCTATGTGGCTTAGGCTTTCTGTGTTAAGTAGCATATAGTCCTGGGCCTGGTCGTAAGGCGAATCTTCATAGGCCTTCTGGAATTCTCCAATTAGGCATGGAGCCAGTAGCCCCACCCGTTGGTCTGATGGTGTCAGGGCCTTTACCAGGTCAGGTAGGAGTTTAAGTGCAGGGATAGTGGAGGTGTCTGGTTGCATGTTAAATATAGTGCAAAGGGAGAACAGATAAAGAAACAGAGCTAGGTATTGGAATAAAGACTGAAGGAGAGACAAGAGGGAATTTAGCAAAGAACTGCAGAATAGGAAAAGGGTATGAGTAGGAACTGCAGAAATAACAAAGAGCTATAGTAGGGACTGTAGACAAAGCAAAGGTAGGGGTGAGGCCTTAGAAGAGTGACTAAGCAGGTACACCCTGGAGAGGGTGACTAAGCAGGTACACCCTGGAGAGGGTGACTAAGCAGGTACACCCTGGAGAGGGTGACTAAACAGGAACACCCTGGAGAGGGTGACTATGCAGGAACACCCTGGAGAGGGTGACTAAGCAGGAACACCCTGGAGAGGGTGACTAAGCAGGAACACCCTGGAGAGGGTGACTAAGCAGGAACACCCTAGAGAGGGTGAGAAATGAGAAGGGTAGCTTAAAGGGAATAACTTAGCTGAAGAGATCTTGGTGTACTCAGAGGGTCTCAGGAGATGCTGAAAATCATATACTGAGATGGTTGAGCCACTCAGGGTCAGATTCCCAGTTCCTGGACAAGGTCACAATACAAATAGGCTTTAAGGAGAGTATCAGGAACAGAAGCAGCAGCTCTCAGAAATCAGGCACCAGTTCAATGCAAAAGCACTGTTTGCCAGAAACTGCAGCTATTTAACCTGGGTGTGAGCAAAAGGTAACAAGCCCACCTGACACCAAACAGATGGGAAGGAATACAAGCAAAATAAGGTAGGGAGGCCTTTAGAGGAGGCAGGAGGAATATAAGCACATAAATAATGACTTTTAAATGCACGAGTCAAAAGGTCAGTGTTGAACCCTGACAGATGGACAACTTTTTTTGGGCAGTGACCCTCTAGAAAGTGGTGAGCTATGTCTCCACATAATCTGTGTCTTATGCAGGAGGTCAGTCGCTCAGATACGGGGTCCCCTGTCCCCAGATAAGCTCCTTGCAGATGATGGTATCATTCTTTGCAAGACATTAGTAAGGACAGCTCTGTCCTACAGCCGACCGTCCCTCAGGTTCTATGTGCTATTGCCTGCATTCTCCACCATATTATGATCCTGCATCCGCACAGTTGGCACAGTCTTGTGTAATCACTGAAATATAAATCACAAAGGAAACTTCTACAACAAATTTTAGCACATTGGAGCTCTTACTAACATGGAATTCCCTTACTATCAGGGTTTAAGCTAAATAAAACACAGGTTTCACCAAACTTAGAGAATGTCAGCGTTTTCTGCACTCCAGCGTTTTCTGCGCTCTTCTATCCTTTTTTTAGGCAGGTCTGATCGTCCTGCCTATGTATTGGAGCACACATGGGCATTCCACTACATATATCACATTTTTAGTGTGACAGGTTAGGAATTCTTTAATTTCGAACTTTCTAGCAGTTGTAGTAGCCATAAAGGAGACTTTTGGATTGGCTTCATGATTTGCTACATTGCAGCCTAAACACATTTTGCAAGGATAGAAACCTTGTTTTTGGACCAGGAAATGTGTTGGCTCTTTTTTTATTTTTGGGTTTTGTTGTATAATTTTTAGTAAGTTTTGTTTTATAATTGGGAGCTCCTCTGAAAATAATTTTTGGTTTTACAGGTAATAGTGGGCCTAAATATTATCTTTTTAAATTAAATTCCAATGTTTTCTAATGATCTTTCTAATTTTTCCTGCTTTTTGGTTATAGTTTAAAATTATCGGTAAAAATAGATCAGTTTGATGTTTAGGTTGTTGTTTATTTTGATATTTTAGAAGATCTTGTCTGGGTCTATTAAGTATCTGTTGTATATGATCATACAGAACATCCTCTTTATTGCTTTTCTCAAAAAATGTACATATTTATGAGTGAAGGTGTGATATAATTATATATTTTAATGAGCGATTTGAATCAACTCAGTGTGTTTATAAGAAACCTTATTAGATTCTTCCAATCTAAGATCCAAATAATCTCACAGTCTGTGTCTTCAGCCCCCCTTTCTCCTCTTGTTTGTATATAGACATAGCTGTGTATACATACAATGGGATGTGGCTAGGTTCATAAACCTTCCCCTAACAATGCCCACCTTATCTGTCCCTGAATTAGGAATGTGGAAGACTTTCTTTTATCCTCAAGACACAGAATAAGATGTGAACATACAGAAGGATGTCCAAAAACTGACACAAAACTGAGGCTAATGGCATCCATCTTGTTATCTTTGGCTTCTGCTTTATTCATGTACCAGTCTCGAGATTACTGTTCAATACCTCTGACAATATATATATATATATATATATATATATATATATATATATATATATATACACCTATAAAACTAAAAAATATAATAATGAATTAAAAAATGCATAATATAAATATAAGAAAAATGTTTGCATATATGAATCTATTTGATATGTACAATACATAATAAAATATGCTAATTAAAAAATAAACATACAACAACAATCTATGTTGTAGTATGTTAGTTAGTGGGAATTTAATCCACAGTAGATCAAATATTGTTTTTAATATATAATTATTATCGTATGGACACAAAGTGAACCTTGAGTGAGAAAATGTATTTTTATAAGGCCACAAAAATAGACAAAAAAAGCATATACAGAAAACAAAATAAGAGAATACTCTCCCTTAATGGACCACCTCTCCTAGGACTTTTCCTGTCCCAAAAGGCACACGTCGATGGAAAAGAGAGGGACCCTATTCAACTTCAATAGCTAGAAACAGTCTTATATTAGACATAGGTAAAATGTGTAAGACAAAAGGAAAAAGGAACATAACGTGACTCCGTCTTATGAAAATACAAAACATACTTTATTCAATACACTTACGTACGATAAGTCACTGAGGTAAAACTAAGGGGCAAATGACTGAAGGAATCAGGGATACTCAGAAGTCTATCTCCAAGAATGTGGAGCAACATATCTAGGCGCACATGGCATGAAATTAACCCAATGATGGTGTTCTAGGAGATAATGTTCAGACTGCAGTTGTAAGTATAAAAACAATCATTAATATCTAATACAAGCAGCAAATACTGGAAATCCTTGAAGATTAAAACCCCTTAAAAGCAAAAAGTAGATAGCAGCTATAGTCTGTAGGGCAGTGATGGTGAACCTTTTTGGACCAGTGTGCCTAATTTTCTGCATGCAGCAATTTTCCTGACCTCAAAGTGCCAACAGCACTTCATATTATGTTCAGTAATGCAGCCCACGGAGACGCCTAGGTGCAGGAGGGCCTAGCTTGTGCTGTAGCAAGGCTGTAACTATTGGTGGTAAGGTTTAAAGGGTGGGGTTGGGGGTGGGGAACAGAATGTATATAGGTCTGTACTTGTTCCTTCCAGAATTTTGCAATCCCTCCCTAACTTAGGATTAGTAGTTGCATATTTGTTATTTAGGTTCTCTGCCGCTTGTCTTCAGATGCAGCGCTGCATGGGATTGGATTGTTGGAACATACGTTGTCACAGCCGGGCGGTAACTTGCTCCGTAGGGTCAAACTGGATAACAAGAGATGTTTTGAGCCAAGATGGGGGCTCTTAGCCTAACGGTGGGATGGGCAGAAGGTGCTGCCTTGCAGCGGGTTTCAGTGGATATTGGACCCCTGGGGAGCAAGTTGGTTCAGGAAATAGTTCCTATGTTATTATGTTAACTATGTTAATAAAGTTATGGTTAATTATGTTAATTGTGTGCAGGCCTGGACTGGCCATCGGGCACACCGGGCAAATGCCCGGTGAGCCGCGGTGGCCATGGGCCGAGGCCGGCAGGGGAGGTCCCAGAATCTCCCCTGCCGGTCTATGCAGGGCCGGCACTATCTGAGGAGCGCCGGCCCCGCTGTTTGACATGAAGGGCCAGTGAGGACATCAAAGATCTCCCTCACCGGCCCACATGCCTTCAAATACGGCCGCCGGCGGGGAGAGAGGGAGGGAGAATGGAGAGAGGACCCGGCGGAGCTCTAACTTGCAGCTCCACCGGGTTCCTCTCGCGAGATCCGGAGCATTGCCATGGCAACGACCGGATCTCGCGAGAGTGAACTCTAGCCGGCAGGCTAGAGTTCACTCACCACGAGGGAACATTGCCACCGCCAGTCGCAGGTACCAGCGTGCCGGTCCCCCCCCTCCCAGGCTAAAGGTAAGAAAGGAGTGATGGGTGTGAGAGTGCTGTGTGTGATGGGTGTGAGAGTGCTGTATAAATGTTAGAATGGATTGTGTGTGTGTGTGTGTAGGGGGGGGGGGTAGGTAAATAAACAAATAAAATAACAGGCATTATGTCCCCATAATGCCTGTTATTTTATTTTTTTATTTACCCCCCCCCTTCACACACACACAATCCATTCTAACATTTATACAGCACTCTCACACCCATCACACACATCACTCACACACCCATCACACACAGCACTCTCACACCCAGCACTCTCACACACACAGCACTCTCACCCATCACACACAGCACTCTCACACCCAGCACCCTCACACACACAGCACCCTCACACACAGCACTCTCACACACAGCACTCTCACACCCAGCACTCTCACCCATCACACACAGCATTCTCACACAGAGCACTCTCACACACACAGCACTCTCACACCCAGCACTCACACCCATCACACACAGCATTCTCACACACACAGCACTCTCACACACAGCACTCTCACACCCAGCACTCTCACACCCAGCACTCTCACCCATCACACACAGCATTCTCACACCCATCACACACAGCATTCTCACACCCATCACACACAGCATTCTCACACACACAGCACTCTCACACACAGCACTCTCACACCCAGCACTCTCACCCATCACACACAGCATTCTCACACAGAGCACTCTCACACACACAGCACTCTCACACACACAGCACTCTCACACACACAGCACTCTCACACCCATCACACACAGCATTCTCACACAGAGCACTCTCACACCCATCACACACAGCATTCTCACACCCATCACACACAGCATTCACAGCATTCTCACACCCATCACACACAGCACTCTCACACACATCATACACAGCACTCACACACATCACTCTCACACACCATCACTCTCCCACACCGCCCCCCTCACACACCGCCCCCTCTCACACACCGCCCCCTCTCACACACCGCCCCCCTCATCACACCGCCCCCTCACACACACATACTGCACCCCTCACATACACACAGAACCCCCCAACACACTGCACAACAGACATACACAATACTTACATATATATATATATACACACAGCACCCCTCACACAGATACTGCACCCCTAAACACATTACATTCCAGACACACACTAGATCCCTTACCCAACTCTGGATCATCTACACACATACACACACTAGATCCCTATATACACTCTGAAACCGTTATAAACACACACTCACTAGATCTCCTATACACATTCTGGGTCCTTCAAACACACACTAGACTCATATATATATATATGTATATATACACACACTAGATTCCTTGTAAGCAAACACATACTACACCCCTAAACACACACTACATCTATATATATATTCACACACACACACACTATAGCCTGTATGCACACACTTGCTATATCCCCTATACACACATTCTCTACAGCCCCTAGCCACATATGCATCACATTACACCACAAACACAACACAACTAAAACCGAACCTTATTACACAATACCACACCACAATCAGCTTACTCTACACACACGCAATCCCACAAGCAGGCTCCAAACACATGCTCAATACTCTTTCCTGGCATTTTTGTCTCTTGGTATCCATTTATAGAGACACCAGAGACAAGTTGCAAGGAAACACAGTGCAAGCATGTTATTACATTTGCTTGCACTGTGCAGAACACATACAGGGCTTTTTTCTCATGCTAGAGCTCTTCAGCAGAGCTCTGCGCATGGTCTGCCCTGGAAGAGCATTGAACCAATATGCTCACTTTGAGAGGGAGCGTGTTTGTCATTGGTGATGACAAAACACACCTCCGCTGCCCCGCCCCCTTCTTAGTGGGCCGCTGTGATCAAAAAATGCCCGGGCCGAATTTTTCTCCCAGTCCGGCCCTGATTGTGTGATACGTGTCAATTATGACATATATGCTAATATGTGGGTTTTGTCATTGCCTATTACTGTAAACTTACCTTTGAATTTTATGTTATGATGTGTTATGTTTAAGGTTGGAGGCAATGACGTTTATAATGAATAAAATGGATGTGGCCTTTTCTACCCACTACACCTGAGCCATGTGGTTTCTGTTTATGGTAAGATACAGCCTGGTATTCAAGGCTACAACTGTCAAGGACACCTCACACACACAGTACATGAATCGCCACATACATACTCTCACACACACAGCACAATTATACACACATACACACAGCACAAGTATACACACACAGCACAAGTATACACACTGACACACATTACGCACACACACAGCACAAGTATACACACATCACAAGTAAACATACATCACACATCCACACAGCACAAATATACACACTAACACACATCCACACAACACAAGTATACACACTAACACACATCCACACAACACAAGTATACACACTAACACACATCCACACAACACAAGCATACACACTAACACACATCAACCATTCTAAATCCGAAACCATGTACCATAAAGAGGCCAGAACTCCTCCTCTAATGCCACCAAACCAGCTACAATGGGCACTCTCCTCCATCCAATATTTGGGCATCTTCTTTCCAAAATCGACACACAAATTGTATAATATTAATATCCCCCCCATTATCACTAAAATAGAGGAGGAACTCACTTCTTGGCAGCTGTTACTTCTTTCTTATATAGACAGAGTATTGCTGATCAAGATGATCAGCTTCCCTCGCTTATTGTACCTGTTACAATAACTCATTTTAATCAAAATAAAGGACATTAAACTTCTCAATTAGATTTTCACCAATTTCATATGGTCTAACAAAAAGCCCAGAATTAGTCTGGACAAACTGCAACAGTGAACATCCAATGGAGGTCTCAACCTCCCACATATTAGGGACTCCAATTGGGCAGCCCTATTATGCCACGCAATTGACTGGATTACTGAAGGACACCGATATACCAATCCACATCTAGACCATGAACTACCCCCACATATCAGCCTACTGGCTTTATTGCACACACCGATAGGCCTGCTCCCTAATGCCGTAGAATCCAACCCAGTATTATTTGGACCCATTAGAGAGTGGCAGTTGACACGATCCAAACTTAAATACAATTTCATTCAAGCAATCCAAGATTCCAGGACCATTTTTGCATTTAGATAGACAGAAAATGTTATAATTTTTCCTTAAACTTAAATTCCCTGTATTGATGCCAACAGAATCGACCTATATTCAAGTACATAGCTTTGTCACAACACATATCTCCAAATTTTCCCCTCAGGACTGGGGTAATATGAGTCACATCCCCACTCCTCGGTTGCTTTCCTCTAACTATAGAGAGGATGTGGTCCTGCCCTCTCCTTTAACCACTTCATGGCAATTGACGTGCATGGCAACTCTGTTCCCGACAATGGATGTGCCTGGCACGTCCTGGGGTAAAACGAGCATTTTTTGCAATTGACAATCGCAAAAAGCGTTCTAACGGTGCTGGTTTATTGCCTCGATGTCGGCTCACGGAGCAATCGTGGGCGCCACATTGGTGGAGCAACATGCTCTGTCAATATGGCTATTCCCTCTTGTGGTCAGAGCCTCAGAAGTGAAAAAATTTCCTGGAGGCAGTCAGCAATATTGCAATGTAAATAAAAAAAGGGTCAAAGTTAGAAAAAGTTGCTTTTTTTTTAATTTTTCATCATATTTTATGTTTTTTTTGTAGTAAATTATAAGATATCATGAACATAATGGTATCGAATGAAAGCCCTTCTTATGACGATAAAAACAACATACAATTTGTGTGGGTACATTATGTGAGAAAAAAGAAAATTACAGCTAAACACAAACACCCCATAAATGTAAAAACAGCCATTGTCACCAAGGGAAAGTCAAGGTAAAAATGTCTTGTTACTAAGGGGTTAAACAGGGAGCTGCATAATGTTTCTATGTTGTCTCCATAGCAACACAACAACAGTCACCAGCATGATCCTCTCCAGGTGAGATGAATTACTGTGCTGCAGTATAAATAACCACTCCTCCTCTCACTCCTTCCTTGGTTAACCCCTTAGTGACAAGACATTTTTACCTTGACTTTCCCTTGGTGACAATGGCTGTTTTGACATTTCTGGGGTGTTTGTGTTTAGCTGTAATTTTCTTCTTTCTCACATTCTGTACCCACATAAATTAAATGTTGTTTTTATTGTCATAAGAAGGGCTTTCATTAGATACCATTATGTTCATCATATCTTATAAGTTACTACCAAAACATCATAAAATATAATGAAACATTTAAAAAAACAACACTTTTTCTAATTTTGACCTAAAATATAATTTACAAAAATGCAATCATTAAAAAAGACCCCATCTAAATAGTTTCTAAATGTTGTTCCGAGTTCAGAAATATGCATGTTTCCATATTTTTAGGTATTTTTTGCGAGTTATGGGTAAAAAAACAAAAATGTGTTTTTTGTTTTTTCCTATATTGACTTTTTGACCCCAACCCGAACACTAAATGTAACCTCAACTCTAACCGTTATAGTATCCCTTAATATAATTTAATTTTAACCCTATCCCTTATGCAAAAAATTATTTAATTTTAACCCTATAGACTAATCTAACCATAATACCAGTTTTAAGCTAATTAAATATTTTCTTTCACAAGAGGGCATAGCCATAGTGACGGAGCATGATGCTCCGTCAATATGGCACCCACGTTTGCTCCGTGGGGTGATCGTGGGTGCCCCAGAAAGGAAATCTCGGTGCTGACTATTGCCTCAACACCGGGGCAATAAACCAGCATCGTTAAAGCGTTTTTTTTTGCTATCAATGATCGCGAAAACTGCTTGTTTCACCGCAGGACGTGCCAGGCACATCCATTTTCAGGAACGGAGTTCCCGGCAGGACGTGCCTGGCACATCCATTGTCGGGAAGTGGTTAATAAGCTACCTCAATGTGACCAGTGCTCCTCAAGTTCCCGTGTTTACCTTTACATATGTTTTGACCTCTAGCCTGACTCCTCGTTTCTGAACTTTTGCTGCTAGCCCTAACCTCTGCTTCCAGTTTTGACTACGCTATTGCCTCACCCTTCTGTTCGGAGTTGTTTCCATCTCCAACTGCTTTGAGACAGTGTCTCTGTTTGCACGTGTGTGCGGTTATACCTCCTACATCTGGACTCCATCACCCATCCTTACAATATGTTAGGCAGGATGGTGGATGCCTCAGCTGTCTTGGGTTGCCCCACTTCTAGACTTCTTTTTGGTAAACGCTCCAACATAGGTCATGCTCAGGTTAAAACGGGTATGGTGCAGTGGAGCACCCCTATTACACTGGATGTCCATTACAGACCTACACACTTACAGTCAACCACACTCTTTAATGACCACAATAATAAAGGAAACCTCTTACAGAGATATGTTTATAAAAGTTTATATTTCACCCGCCCGCAGCAAGGCCTTACAATTCTCTGTAGAAGATAATTGATCAAAATGTCTGAAGAGCACTTTATGCATGGGAGCGCCCCTCATACCTGCCTTTGCCTTATTTGGCCACAGAACATTACACAGACCCCAGATTACACTAGTTTGGTTCATTATGGCAGTGGTGAACAAAGCTATCCTTCATTTCTGGATCCATAAGGGAAAACCGTCCTTATTGATATTCCTAGATTTTTTTTCCTCTATTCTGAATTGGCTAGATAAACATCAGTCCAAGGCAAACAGCACAGATTTTTTTAAAAATTTTTGGAAGCCGTATATAGACTCACTGTCTGAGACAAGACTTAGTACCACAAAATCTTTTCAAAACACTGCATGGCATATGCATCAACTGGCCCGGGGCCCAATTGATCTTTCCATTCAATCTAGGTGATGTCTGGAAGGTGAGGCCCGCTCACATGGTACAAATTAGAATTGTGCATTCGTTTTCGGACGAATGCATTTTCGTACGAAAATAGCATTTTCGTCCAATCGTCCGAAATTGAATAATGAAAATGCTAAACTAACGAAAGACGAATGGTTAATAAGCGAAAATCATTCGTCCATTCATGCTATTGGCATTCTATAAACCGAAATAGAGTCGGTTTATAGAATACCAATAGCATTAAATATACATTCCATAAACCGACATAATGAACGACTTTCGGTTTATGGAATGCATGTAATACTATTGGCTTTCTATAAACCGAACTAGAGTCCCCATTCATAAGAATTTCTTATGAATGGGGACTCTAGTTCAGTTTATAGAAAGCCAATAGTATTACATGTATTCTATAAGCCGAAAGTCTATAAACCGAAGGTCGTTCGGTTTATAGACTTTCGGTTTATAGAATACATTTAATTCTATGTATTCTGTAAGCCGAAAGTCTGTAAACCGAAGGTCGTAATTGCCTCTTATTCCCCCCTCATCGTATTCTCTTATATTTATTTTGTAGCGTTGTTTGTAATCCCGGTGTTAACCATTTTTTGAGGGTTGTTCGTTTTTAGGGCGGGCACCGGATTCTTCTTCAGAGAATGTAGAATTGGCTCTATCCGAGTGTGTTGTATCCGCTTACAAAGCTTACATTAAAGCGAAACATAGGAGAAGAGATACTCTTTTAGTAAACAACAAGACACCTAAAAAAATCATTAAAATTGTTAAAATCTACAAAAAGAACTCTAAACCCCAAAAGGAATACCTTTAACTCCGAAACATCCTATACTGGAATAGATAATCATGTTAATACTGTTGTTAAACATGAGGAACAGTTTGATGATAAAGATAATAGCCCTATAGCCTTCATCACTAACTTCAGTGTAGAATTCAATAAAATCAAAGGCATTATGAAAAACAATCTTCCACTGCTAAAAGCGGACAAAAAATTACAAACTTCCTTTTCAAAGTTTAAGGATATTCGTTTTGTCTCTCGCAAGGCTAAATCTCTACAGAGTGCCCTTGCCCCAAGTTATGTTTCAACTCAACCCCCCGATGGAGTTAGCCACCAGTCTAACACTTGGTTACGAGTTACAGGAATGTACCCTTGTGGTAACAGGAGGTGTGCTTGCTGTAAATACGTAATTAAATCTAAAACCTTCAGTTCTTTTTCTAATAAAGCCTCTTTTTCAATTAAGGATAACATCAATTGTGATTCCAGTTAAGTGATATATCTTGTAACATGTGGAAGATGTGATATGCAGTATATTGGTCGCACATGCAGAAAATTAAGAGAACGTATGAGGGAACATCCATCTGATATTAGGTATGATAATCGAAAATCCATCATTAATTGTCATTTTCAAAACTGCAATAATGGAGACTTGAAATATTTTACTTGCATGGCAATAGAACGGTGCAAATTGGGACCCAGAGGAGGAGACTTGAATGTGCTGTTGGCCAGGAGAGAGGCATTTTGGATCTTTAAAATGGACACTAGGGTCCCAACAGGTTTGAATAAAGAATGGGAACTTAATTGCTATATTGACAAAACCAGACTATATTATACTGCTTGTCACTTCTCTCCTCATATATGTATGGATTGCTATTATGAGATCATGTTATGTTATGTGTTTGATAATAATGTGCACATACACTGTATCTTTAAGTTCTCCACAGCAATACTTGCGGGTATCTGATGTGTTTGAGAGGGCTCCCTCTGGCACTGTGTGCATGAGGGATTTCCCTCTCCCAGATCAGATATCAAATAAAAGACTTAAGAAATTGAAACTTATTAGATCAATATTCAACTAATATTTTCTATGATGTCTGACATTTATGCTTTTACTAGTTCAACTGCCTTTTTGATATACATTTTGCCACTTTAAGGCTGTTCATTACTATAATTGTTTTTTGCTGTTTTTAACGGGTGTGGTTAGGTCTAACCTGAACCAATCCAGGTTGTGGGAAATACCTCCACTACCCTTTTTAAACAGACTCCCTGTTTGAGGTATATGTCTATGACTAAGCCATGTGGCGAAACGCGTGAGATTGTATCTCTCCAACTATGATTTTAATCTTCTATCAATAAACTTTGCTTTTTATTGCTTTATACAACACTCAGTTTTTGGACTTCTTTTGGACTTAGTGAAAAAGGGTTGAAAAGGTGCGCATACTGGCTTGCTGAATTCCTTACTCCTTACTATTTGTCTACAGCCGAGGACGCTGTTTGTGCTGCACGTCACCCTAAGCACTGTCAGGTATATTTTCTTACTGGCTCTTGCACGATGTGACCCTCTACACAGTTTATACTTTTAGGACTAATTTTAATCTCTGGACCAGAATAGAAGCAAAAAGCTTTACAAAAAATTGAAGCAAGAGGGAAAGGGCACAGATGCTAGACGAATCCCATGAAACTGCTCCAAAAAAAGCTGAACTGCGGGTCCCTAGCCCGGCCGTAAACCGGCAATCAAAATAAATAGAACACAGAAAAAGTCCAGCGGAGAAAATATGACACCCGATGCAGGATCCTTTAAGACATAACTTTTAATACGTAAAATAACACAGTAATCCCGTGGAAGGCACACGAAAAACACCTTACGCGTTTCGTTCCTCAGGACTTAATAGGTCTGACCAAATGGTAGGAACAAGCTATATTTATATGTTCCACCCCTTGGTCAGTATTCACAAGGCACTTATCCAATTAGTGCTAAATAGACCAATTAGACAAGATGAAATAACACTGTGACATATACTTTAAAACTTCTTTTTGGTAAAAAACACACATACATAGAAAATATGCCTATGCAAACATTAAATGATCGTGAAAAACCAGAGGCTACAAACTAGAAAATATGCTAGGATTTAAATGGTAATACATAAGTAAATAAAAGCCTCTGGATATGGATACATTGAAATAAATACAAATGCAACAGTGAAACAAATATATATGAGAGTACTAATTAAGTAAATAATGCAATAGTGTTTAAAGTTAACTAGGCGGAATGCCCAATGATAGAAACAGAGAAAATAATAAGAGACAGAGAAAATAAGGCACAGAGCATACAACAAAAAAAATCAAGCCATATGTATTATCAAGGGCTGCAGTGAAAAATAGATGAACATCATAAAAAAGTTTTGCTGCTATACCATATACAAATTTCAACTAATTAATTAAGCGAAACAATTGACTGACAGAGGACACAATGCAAGAGAATAAAAGATATTTAGAAAAAATGACTGACATCCCATTCTGAGTTAAGACCATTTGGTTTTCTGGTGCCCAACTTGAATATCCAAAATGCCTCCCTTTGGCACAATAGGCGATGTTGTCGCCTCCACTAGGGGGCATCCTGATCCACTCTATTATAGTACAAAGAAATGCTGTTGACCAAATAGCATGACTCTTGTAGTGTCTCCCTATGGGTGATTAGGGATGCCATACAGCTTTACATCTGTATTTATAAGGGATATAGGTCGGTAGCTCTTAACATCAGAGGGGTATTTCCCATGTTTCAGAATAGGTAGAATATTTGCTTTCAGTGTAAGAAATTTTACATTATACCCAACAGGGTTATTCTTTTAGGGAATGTGTGACGAATGAAGCTCAGAGACAAGCAGGCCCGGACTGGCCATCGGGCACACCGGGCAAATGCCATGGGCCGAGGCCGGCAGGAGAGGTCCCAGCAGTGGCGTCCCCTGCATTCAAAAAAAAAAAAATCAAAAACTTACCTCGTTCCTGCTCTGTCCCCCGGTGCTGGTCCATGGCTGTGAGGGAAGCGTTGATCCGTTGCCCCCCTCCAGCCACGCGGTCAATAAAGTTTGTTGGAACTTTTTTTTAAAACAAACTTTATTGTTCCGCGCGGCTGGAGGGGAGCTCACAACTCTTCCCTCACAGCCACAGACCTTCAGAGCACCGGGAGACGGAGCAGCAAAGAGGTAAGTACTGGGGTCTGGGGAAGGGGGGAGGAGGGTGGCATAACGAGCATACTAAGGGGCAATATCCTGGCATATTGGGGGCAATATCCTGGCATATTACATGGCATATTGGGGGCAATATCCTGGCATTTTACATGGCATATTGGGGGCAATATCCTGACATATTACATGGCATATTGGGGACAATATCCTGGCATATTACATGGCATATTGGGGGCAAAATCCTGGCATATTGAGAGCAAAATCCTGGAATATTAAATGACATATTGGGGGCAATATCCTGGAATATTAAATGGCATATTGGGGGCAAAATCCTGGAATATTAAATGGCATATTGGGGGCAAAATCCTGGCATATTGAGAGCAAAATCCTGGAATATTAAATGACATATTGGGGGCAATATCCTGGAATATTAAATGGCATATTGGGGGCAAAATCCTGGAATATTAAATGGCATATTGGGGGCAATATCCTGGCATATTAAATGGCAAATTGGGGGCAAAATCCTGGCATATTGAGAGCAAAATACTGGCATATTAAATGGCATATTGGGGGGCAAACTCCTGGCATATTGAGGGGCAATATCCTGGCATATTAAATGGCATATTGGGGGGCAAAATTCTGGCATATTGAATGGCTAAATCATGGCATATCGAGGGGTTAAATACCGGCATATTTTAATTGGCAAAGTGAGGCTGTGGCATGGTCTGTGGGGCAAAATAACATGTACTATGTGGAAAGTGACACTGGCTCATTCTGTGGGGCAAAGTGACACTGTGGCATGCCAAATTGTGTAGGTGCAATATGAGTGCAAGCCAAGTGCTGTGGGTGCAATATAGGTGGATGGCAAGTTCTGTGGGTACTGTTTGGTGCTGTGTTAAGTCCTGTAGGTGCAATGTGGGTGCAGAGGAAGGGAAAAAAATATAGTAATGCAATTTTTCAATAACATTTTTATTAAATACAATATTAAATAATTCAAATAAGTATAAATGCAACTAGTTATAGAGAGATGTCTGTGTTTATAGATATGTATTGTTTTCGATTTGTACAACAATTGTCATCTTGTGGGGCTCCTGTGTGTTGCATAATTAATGGCTGTCCCATGTGTGGCATATTTATTGGGCCCCATGTAAGGGGCTCTTTTGTGTGGCATAATTATGGGGCGCTTGTGTGTGTGGCATAATTTATGGGGCTCCTGTAAGTGGCATAGTTATGGGCTCCTGTATGTGGCATAGTTATGGGGCTCCTGCGTGTGACATAATTTGTGGGGCTCCTGTATGTGGCATATTTAATGGCCATCTGACTGGTATTACTAACTGCACCCCTAAACACATTACATTCCAGACACACACTAGATCCCTTACCCAACTCTGGATCATCTACACACATACACACACTAGATCCCTATATACACTCTGAAACCGTTATAAACACACACTCACTAGATCTCCTATACACATTCTGGGTCCTTCAAACACACACTAGACTCATATATATATATATGTATATATACATACACTAGATTCCTTGTAAGCAAACACATACTACACCCCTAAACACACACTACATCTATATATACACACACACACTATAGCCTGTATGCACACACTTGCTATATCCCTTATACACACATTCTCTACAGCCCCTAGCCACAAATGCATCACATTACACCACAAACACAACACAACTAAAACCGACCTTATTACACAATACCACACCACAATCAGCTCACTCTACACACACGTAATCCCACAAGCAGGCTCCAAACACATGCTCAATACTCTTTCCTGGCATTTTTGTCTCCTGGTATCCATTTATAGAGACACCAGAGACAAGTTGCAAGGAAACACAGTGCAAGCATGTTATTAAATTTGCTTGCACTGTGCAGAACAAATACAGGACTTTTTTCTCATGCTAGAGCTCTTCAGCAGAGCTCTGCGCATGGTCTGCCCTGGAAGAGCATTGAACCAACATGCTCACTTTGAGAGGGAGCGTGTTTGTCATTGGTGATGACAAAACACACCTCCTCTGCCCCACCCACATCTTAGTGGGCCGCTGTGATAAAAAAATGCCCGGGCCGAATTTTTCCTCCAGTCCGGCCCTGGAGACAAGTGTATATAAAAAGGTATATTGTTATTAAACTGAGAAACTTTTACAGGTTATAACAGGAAATACACAGTGTACACATTATACATAACTGGTTCATAATCAACAGGTAACAGAAAATATATACTTAGACAATTTATTGTACCATATTTGCTCGATTATAAGACGACCCTGATTATAAGACGATTCCCCAAACTTTGGATATTCCTTTAGGAAAAAAACTAAAAGCCTGAATATAAGACTTCCCTATAGGAAAAAAGTTAAATTTGTATATATTCACATGTAAATTGCTTTTTTAATAAAAAAATGATATAAAAAAAATGCATTTCTTGTTTTTATTTCCTTTTTATGTGCCAATGCTGCCTCTCTCTTTCCTTTGCCCCCAGCTTTGTCTCTCTCCCCCTCCCTTTGACTCCCCCCCTTGTTTCTCTCTTCCCCCCCTTGTTTCTCTCTGCCCCCTCCCCTTGTTGCTCTGTCCCCCCCCCTCTGTCTCCCCCCCCTTGTTGCTCTGTCTCTTCCCCCTCCCCTTGTTGCTCTGTCTCTTCCCCCCTCTCTCCTCTTGTTGTTCTGCCCCCCATCCCTCCCCCTGTCTCTCTGCCCCCCATCCCTCCCCCTGTCTCTCTGCCCCCCATCCCTCCCCCTGTCTCCCTGCACCCTCCCTCCCCCTAACATGTAAATAGATCCCTGGTGGCTAGTGGGGGCAGCCGGGGGATGTCTGCACGATAAGTGCAGACATCCTCTTTGCTGCCCGAAACCTCCGTCTATTATGACGGACAGCTGGTCCTTCATAATAGACGGAGGTGTCGGGCAGCATGGAGGATGTCTGCACGTATCGTGCAGACATCCCCCAGCTGCCCGATTCTCCCTGGTGCCTAGTGGGGCAGCAGAGGATGTCTGCGCGACGAGCGCAGACTCCCCTGCTGCCGCCCGCAACGCTCGCCGGGACTTCTGTGATGAAAGCGGAAGTGCCCGGCTTCTTCATAGAAGCCCCGGCGGTCGTGCCGGGCGGAAGCAGGGGAGTCTGCGCTCATCGCGCACACATCCCCTGCTGCTAGAGCGGGGGATCCAGGTCCCCTGCAGCTCTGCTGGGGACCTGGATCCATGTCTTATAATCTGACCTCAATTTGAGGTCAGATTATAAGAAGACCTCGATTATAAGACGAGGCGCAATTTTCAGAAAAAAAATTCTGAAAAAAACCTTGTCTTATAATCGAGCAAATACGGTATATCTTCTCCTTGTGCCTTCATCTTGGGTCTTCTGCTGGCTGTCTTCTCTCCACCCAGAACAGACAAGAATAACTAGCTCAAAAAAGTTCACTCCACTAAGTATCCCAAAATCCCTCAGTCACCTACCAGAGAGTTAAAGGACCAGTTCAACCCAGTTTGGAGACATATGGTCTATGTAATAAATGTAACCCCCTTTGTCACGCCTATCTGTTAGGTAAGTAAAAAACTGGAAAGAACTGAAAGGCTTGTTCCCACAATCTAAAGAAGTCATCTCTATAACCTTGTTTACAACCTCTTCTGATGTGTAAATGACCTTCCATTGTGAAACCAGATTACACGCCCACCCAACCAAAAGCAGATATCTATGTATTTAGATATAAAATAACATTTTTATAAAGGCACCCTATATTTCTTACATCAGTATATCTGGGGGGAACTCTCCTTTGTCAACAGCATAATTAAAGACATTAGACAGATGTACCACTAAACTAGATTTCATTCACTTATAAAATTCACCAATAAAGCCGTTCAGGCCTGGGGTTTTTTTATTTGCTAGTTTCTCAATTTCTTTTAATACCTCTTCCTTAGAAATGGGCATATTAAGGGCATCCACTTGAGCATCTGTTAATTTTGGCTTATCTACTTTCGAGACTCTTTTATTGCTGTCTCTGAGGCCCTGGGTACCAGATTATATAACTGCTCATAGAACCCATTAAAGGCCCCTCCTATTTCGTCCGGGGATTGACAGATCTTGTCGGGCTGAATTATTTTATCTATTTCATTATCCATCCTTACTTTCCTCCAAGTTATTTGATAACAATTTGTCTGCTCTATTTTGTCTAAAGTAAAACTTAATTTTAAGAGTATGCATATTTTTATTTATTCTTTCCATTGTTTTACATTTTATGGATTCTTTAAGCATGGCTACTAACTCCTGATTTTCTTTAGTTGAATTTACCTTAGATTCTCTGGATAAATTGTATAGTTTGATATAAAGTTCGTTCAACGGGAGATATATTTTTTTATACATTTTATTTTATAACTTGATTAGAGATGTTGCGAACATAAAATTTTCCGTTCGCGAACGGCGAACGCGAATTTCCGCAAATGTTCGCGAACGGGCGAACCGCCGAACCGCCATAGACTTCAAAAGGCAAGCAAATTTTAAAACCCACAGGCACTCTTTCTGGCCACAATAGTGATGGAAAAGTTGTTTCAAGGGGACTAACACCTGGACTGTGGCATGCCGGAGGGGGATCCATGGCAAAACTCCCATGGAAAATTACATAGTTGATGAAGAGTCTGGTTTTAATCCATAAATCACCTAACATTCCTAAATTGTTTGAAATAACGTGCTTTAAAACATCAGGTATGATGTTGTATCGATCAGGTAGTGTAAGGGTTACGCCCGCTTCACAGTGACAGACCAAACTCCTCGTTTAACGCACCGCAAACAACTGCAAACAGTCCATTTGCACAACCGCAAACCCCCCATTTGCACAAGGTTGGATACCAAGCTAGCCATGTCCCGTTCCTTGTCCTCACTGATGTCATTGAAGGTCTCTTCCTCCACCCAGCCATGTACAACACCAAGGGTCCACGAAAGGTGACAACAAGCCCCCTGGGACGCCTGCTGTGTTTAGTCTTCCACCTCCTCAAAGCCACCTTCCTCCTCTGACTCCTCTTCTTCAGACTCCTCTCTCTGCATTGCCTCTGCGTTATTATAAGGTGTGTTAAGTAGTACTATTCTTATCAGTTTAATCCCTGTTACGTCCCCTATCAGGGGACGTGTATATGGCATCGATTTTAGGAACCGGGAGATGGAAAAAGATGCTTGGTTGGTCCTCCTACTTCAAATTTGGGGCACTGCGCGTGTAATCTAATGTGCCACCAGATAGGAGTGGTGTGTTAAGTAGTACTATTCTTATCAGTTTAATCCCTGTTACGTCCCCTATCAGGGGACGTGTATATGGCATCGATTTTAGGAACCGGGAGATGGAAAAAGATGCTTGGTTGGTCCTCCTACTTCAAATTTGGGGCACTGCACGTGTAATCTAATGTGCCAACAGATAGGAGTGGTGTGTTAAGTAGTACTATTCTTATCAGTTTAATCCCTGTTACGTCCCCTATCAGGGGACGTGTATATGGCATCGATTTTAGGAACCGGGAGATGGAAAAAGATGCTTGGTCGGTCCTCCTACTTCAAATTTGGGGCACTGCGCGTGCAATCTAATGTGCCACCAGATAGGAGTGGTGTGTTAAGTAGTACTATTCTTATCAGTTTAATCCCTGTTACGTCCCCCTCATCAGGCCTTTTTAGTCGAATGTATCGCCCACTGTCAGTTCCTTCGGGATCCATCCCTCATTCATCTTAATAAAGGTGAGGTAATCTAGACTTTTTTGACCTAGGCGACTTCTCTTCTGAGTGACAATACCTCCTGCTGCACTGAAGGTCCTTTCTGACAGGACACTTGAAGCGGGGCAGGCCAGAAGTTCTATCGCAAATTGGGATAGCTCTAGGCTACAGGTCAAGCCTGCACACCCAGTAGTCAAGGGGTTTATCGCTACTCAGAGTGTCGATATCTGCAGTTAAGGCGAGGTAGTCTGCTACCTGTCGGTCGAGTTGTTCTCTGAGGGTGGACCCCGAAGGGCTGTGGCGATGTGTAGGACTTAAAAAGCTCCGCATGTCCTCCATCAACAACACGTCTGTAAAGCGTCCTGTCCTTGCCGGCATGGTCGTGGGAGGAGGAGGATTACTTTCACCTCTTCCCCTGTTAGATTCCCGTTGTGCTGTGACATCACCCTTATAAGCTGTGTAAAGCATACTTTTTAATTTATTTTGGAACTGCTGCATCCTTTCCGACTTGCGGTAATTCGGTAACATTTCAGGCACTTTCTGCTTATACCGGGGGTCTAGTAGCATGGACACCCAGTACAGGTCGTTCTCCTTCAGCCTTTTTATACGAGGGTCCCAGAACAGGCACGACAGCATGAAAGACCCCATCTGCACAAGGTTGGATGCCGAGCTACTCATGTCCCGTTCCTCATCCTTAGTGATCTCACTGAAGGTATGTTCTTCCCCCCAGCCACGTACAACACCACGGGTACCAGATAGGTGACAACGAGCACCCTGGATGCCTGTTGTGGTTGGTCTTCCTCCTCCTTCTCAAAGCCACATTCCTCCTCTGACTCCTCTTCCTCACAATCCTCTTCCAGCGTTGCCGCAGGTCCAGCAAGCGATGCTGATAAGGCTGTTTCTAGGGGTGATGGTGACCACAACTCTTCCTCTTCACGCTCATCTACGCCTGATCCAGCACTCTTCGCAGGGCACGCTCCAGAAAGAAAACTAATGGTATGATGTCGCTGATGGTGCCTTCGGTGCGACTGACTAGGTTTGTCAACTCCTCAAAAGGACGCATGAGCCTACAGGCATTGCGCATGAGCGTCCAGTAAAGTGGCAAAAAAATTCCCAGCTCCGCAGAGGCTGTCCTAGCACCCCGATCATACAAATAGTCGTTAACTGTTTTTTCTTGTTGGAGCAGAAGGTTGAACATTAGGAGTGTTGAATTCCAACGTGTCGGGCTGTCGCAAATCAAGCGCCTCATTGGCATATTGTTTCGCCGCTGGATATCTGAAAAGTGCGCCATGGCCGTGTAGGAACACCTGAAATGGCCACACACCTTCCTGGCCTGCTTCAGGACGTCCTGTAAGCCTGGGTACTTATGCACAAAGCGTTGTACGATCAGATTACACACATGTGCCATGCACGGCACATGTGTCAACTTGCCCAAATTCAATGCCGCCAACAAATTTCTTCCGTTGTCACAAACCACTTTGCCGATCTCCAGTTGGTGCGGAGTCAGCCACTGATCCACCTGTGCGTTCAGGGCGGACAGGAGTGCTGGTCTGGTGTGACTCTCTGCTTTCAGGCAAATCAACCCCAAGACGGCGTGACACTGCCGTATCCGGGATGTGGAATAGTACCTGGGGAGCTGGGGGGGTGCCGTTGATGTGGAGCAAGACGCTGCAGCAGAAGAGGACTCAGCCGAGGAGGTTATGGAAGAGGATGGAGTAGGAGTAGTAGAGGAGGTGGCAGCAGGCCTGCCTGCAAGTTGTGGGAACTCCTCTGCAGAGCCACGCATTCCATGCTTGGCAGCCGTCAGTAGGTTTACCCAATGCGCAGTGTAGGTGATATACCTGCCCTGACCATGCTTTGCAGACCAGGTATCAGTGGTCAGATGGACCCATGCCCCAACACTGTGTGCCAGACATGCCATTACTTCCTTTTGCACAATCGAGTACAGGTTGGGGATTGCCTGTTGTGCAAAGAAATTTCGTCCGGGTACCTTCCACTGCGGTGTCCCAATAGCTACAAATTTTTGGAACGCCTTAGACTCCACCAGCTTGTATGGTAAAAGCTGGCGGGCTAAGAGTTCAGACAAGCCAGCTGTCAGATGCCGGGCAAGGGGGTGACTTTGTGACATTGGCTTCTTACGCTCAAACATGTCCTTGACAGACACCTGACTGTGGGCAGATGAGCAAGAACTGCTCAAGGCAAGAGACGGAGTGGCGGATGGTTGAGAGGGGGCAAGGAGGACAGCAGTGGTTGACGTGGCTGAAGATGCTGGACCAGGAGGAGGATGGCGGTTTTGAGTTTGTGTGCTGCTTGTACTCATGTGTTGATCCCATAGGCATTTGTGATGTGCGATCATGTGCCTTCGCAAAGCAGTTGTACCTAGGTGGGTGTTGGACTTCCCACGACTCAGTTTCTTTTGGCACAGGTTGCAAATGGCATTGCTGTTGTCAGAGGCAGACACACAAAAAAAATGCCACACAGCTGAGCTCTGCAATGACGGCATCCTGGTGGTGGCAACAGCATGCGTTGATTGGCGTGCTGTCTGGCTGACCCCGGGTGCCGATGCATGCTGTCTGACTGTGCCACTATCTCCTTGCGACGACCTCCCCCTGCTTCCAACTCGTCTCCTCCTCCTCTCTGTCTCCCCATCTGAACTTTCCCCCTGTTCTTCTTCTCTTCTAGCGGTCACCCACGTGACATCCACGGACGCATCGTCATCATCAACCGCTTCACTTGTATCTGACAACTCAGCAAAGGAAGCAGCAGCGGGTACAACATCATCATCATCACACCGTACGTCCATGTGTGTAATGCTGCCTGACATATCCCTGTTATCTACATCCTCTGGCAATAAAGGTTGCGCATCACTCATTTCTTCCAACTGATGTGTAAATAACTCCTCTGCCAGATCAAGTGAAGCGGCTGTGGTGCTAGTGTTGGTGGTGGCGGCAGGCGGGCGAGTGGTAACTTGAGAGGTACCCGAAGCTAAGCTGGAGGAGGATGGTGCGTCAAGGTTCCGAGCGGAAGCTGTAGAAGATTGGGTGTCCTGTGTTAGCCAGTCAACTATGTCCTCAGAACTTTTCGAGTTCATGGTACGTGGCCTCTGAACACTGGGCATTATTCTAGGGCCAAAGGGAATCACAGCACCACGACGGCCCCTGCGGGGTGGCCTGCCTCTGCCTGTCATTTTTTTTTCGATTAGTGGTACTATGCGTGCAAGCTACTGTGACAACAGATATGAGTGGCACTGTGCACTGGCAGAAGTTGGCAGAGTAGACGCTGTAGGCCTGACACACACGCTTGCAGACAACTAACTGCATTGTATACATTGTATACAACTAAATTGTATATCTATTACAGTCAAAAAAATTTTTTTTTAAATGTACACTACTGTTACACCAGATATGAGTTGCACTGGTGTGACACTGTGCCCTGGCAGGCCCTGAAACGCACACGTGTGAAGGAAACTGACTGCTTTTATTTCACAGTCAAATTTCTAGTTTTTTTTTTAATGTACACTACTGTTACACCAGATATGAGTTGCACTGGTGTGACACTGTGCCCTGGCAGGCCCTGAAACGCACACGTGTGAAGGAAACTGACTGCTATTATTTCACAGTCAAATTTCTAGTTTTTTTTTAAATGTACACTACTGTTACACCAGATATGATTTGCACTGGTGTGACACTGTGCCCTGGCAGGGCCGGCGCTACCGTAAGGCAGCACAGGCGGCTGCCTTAGGGCGCCCCAATGGGGGGGCGGGAAAATCGCCCGCTCCCCGAGGCCCTTTCACTTACCTCCATGCTCCTGTTCAGGTCCGTGGCTGAGAGGGAAGCGTTGTGCGCTCCCCTCCAGCCGCGCGGATCAATAAAGTGTGTTGAAACTTTTTTTTTCAACACACTTTATTGATCAGCGTGGCTGGAGGGGAGCTCACAACGCTTCCCTCTCAGCCACGGACCTGCACCTGGAGACGGCAGCAAGGAGGTAAGTACTGGGGTCTGGGGAAGGGGGGAGGAGGGTGGAAAAATCCTAGCATATTGAGGGGCACAATCCTGGGATACTGAGTGGCACAGTCCTGGCATATTGGAGGGGCAAAATCCGGGCATATTGAGTGGCACAATCCTGGCATATTGGAGGGGCAAAATCCGGGCATATTGAGTGGCAAAATCCTGGCATATTAAATGGAATATTGAGGGGCAACATCCTGGCATATTGAGGGTTAAAATCCTGGCATATTGGAGGGGCAAAATCCTAGCATATTAATTGGCATATTGGAGGGGCAAAATCCTGGGAAATTAAATGGCATATTGAGTGGCAAAATCCTGGCATATTAAATGGCATATTGAGAGGCAAAATACTGGCATATTGAGTGGCTAAATACTGGCATATTGAGTGGCAAAATAGTGTGTCTCAGGTTATGTGTGAATTGGTGTAACTGTGTGTGTGTAAGTGGTAATGGTGTATTTAAGTGTGTCACTTTCTGTGTAAGGGTGTGTGTGTAAGTGTGTCACTGTGCCTGTGTAAGGATGTGTGTGTGTGTCACTGTATCTGTGTAAGGGTGTGTGTGTCACTGTATCTGTGTAAGGGTGTGTGTGTGTGTGTCACTGTATCTGTGTAAGGGTGTGTGTGTAAGTGTGTCACTGTGTCTGTGTAAGGGTTTTTGTATGTGTGTAAGTGTGTCACTGTGTATGTGTAAGGGTGTGTGTAAGTTTGTCACTGTGTCTGTGTAAGGGTGTGTAAGTGTGTCTGTGTAAGGGTGTGTGTGTAAGGGTGTGTAAGTGTGTCTGTGTAAGGGTGTGTGTGTAAGTGGTAAGTGTGTCTCTGTGTGTGACTGCAAGGGTGTCTTTGTGTTTAAGGGTTTCAATGTGTGACACATTTAGAGCATGCGAGTTGAATATTTAGATGTATTTATTTTCTACACTATACATTATTCTTATATATACACAGGGCCGGCCTTAGGGGTGTGCGACCTGTGCGAGCGCACAGGGCGCAACACCCCAGGGGGCGCCCTCCCGCCAAAAGAAAAAAAAAGCTCTGCTGGATCCAGGGAGGGGGCGGAGCTTACCGGCTCAGCGAATAAATTGATAATATAAATATATTTCTGAGCTTCGAGAGTTCTTGTATATGCAGAGGGGACAAAGAAAAAGTCAATGCTTGGGTTTTATGAAGATTCATTTTATAATTTGAGAATGAGCTGTTTCGGGCTATTAGTAATAAAGCCTGTGGTATTGAAGTTTTTGGGGATGTTAAAGAAAGCAACACATCATCTGCATATAGTGCGATCTTAAGTTCTTGGTGCCCAGCCAGAATACCTCTCACGAGGACTGATTTCCTGATTAGGGCTGCCAATGGCTCAATGCTCAAGGCATTCAGCAGTGGTGCCAGTGGGCAGCCCTGTCTGGTGCCGTTCCTTATATTAAAAAAGTTTGAATCAAGTGACGGACCCGAAATCCTTGCCCTCGGTGCAGAGTAAAGTGCCATAGCATTAGTTCTAAAAAAGCCAATGATCCCAAAGACATCCATTGTTTCCTCCAAAAACATCCAATCCACTCTATCGAATGCCTTTTCGGCGTCGAGGGCAAGGAAAACAGTCGGCATAACATGGCATATAGCCCGGTGTAAAAGGTTCAAAACCCTTCTGGTGCTGTCTTCTCCCGAGTGCTTTGGAATAAATCCAGTCTGATCTGGATGGATTTAGTTTGGAATGATCCATCCCAGCCTATCGGCCAAAATCCCAGAAAAGAGTTTGATATCTAAGTTAATCAGGGAGATTGGCCAGTAGTTAATAAAAAGAGAAGGGTCCTTTCTGACCTTGAGGACTGGAGAGATGGAAGCTTCAAGTAGCTCAGGGGTAAAGGCACCCGTAATGGATTCTTGCCTAAAGACTCTGAGTATAAGGGCTAAGATCGCAGGTTGGAGTGTAGAGTAAAATCTTGACGAGAATCCATCTGGGCCCGGGGACTTTCCCTTCTTAAGATACTGTATAGAAAACCTAAGTTCATCTTCTGATTTAGGTTGATTAAGGTCCCTCAGCTTCTCGTCTGAGATCCTAGGCAAGTCTAGACCATGTAAAAATATTATTTTAATTAATTGATTATATTAATTAATATATATTATATAGTGCTTTAGAATACTGTCTGAAAGCTTCGCTTATTTGAGTTGGAGACAAGTAAGTCTTTCCATTAAAACAGATTTTAGAGATTTGGTTCTGATATTTCCTAAATTTAATCTTGTTGGTATGGGCTTTCCCAGGTCTACCCCTAGAGGAATGCCATGATATCTTCAATTGAGCTATTGTTTTCTTATACTGTTCATCAAGTTTTAATCTAATTGCTGACTGGCCCTCTCCAATAGCAGCAGCAGCAACAAGATTTGGTTTCCTTTTATTAAGGGTTTCGAGTTCAGATAAATCAATGTATAATTCCGAGAGTGACTTCCCATGTTTTTTTTTTGTAGTTGCACCCATCTTAATTAAGATCCCTCTGATACAACATTTAAGTGTACACCAAAGTGTCTGGTCACCCACCTCACCGTTATCGTTGCTATTCAAGAAGTCCAGAACCTCCCTCTGAAGTTCCAGTTTGTTCGCCTCAGAGGCTAAAATTGTTTAATTTACGTGCCATTTTGATCTAACCCTATAATCTACGTTGTCTTTGATGCTTAAGAATATATGGGTATGGTCAGACCACGAGATGTTACCTATCCGTGTCTTAACACAACTATCAAGATGGGAAGATCTCATAAGAAAGAAATCGATCCTAGAACAAGATTGATGAGCATTCGAATAGAAGGTGTAATCCCTAGTAGTAGGATTATAAACTCGCCATGTATCATAAAGATCATTACTTGACATAAATCGAAAGAAAGAGTCTGCATTTCTCCTAGCTCTACTATCCAGCTTGACCCCCCTGGGGAGGGACTTATGAAGAAAGACGTCCGCTACTATTTTTAAATCCCCGCCCAGGATAAATATTCCTTGTTGTATCTTATCTACCCTCTCAATGATATTATTTAAGAAGCCGAAATGGCTTACAAATTAACTAACGTAAATAGCAGATCATTAATTCTGCAAAATACAATACAAAATCTACCATTTGGATCTGATTCGGAGAGTAATAGTTCGAATTTGGGGCGTGCAGAAATAATAACCGCGATAGGTATTTTCCTCTCTCTCATTTAACGCACCCATACAAGTTATATGTTGTTTTTTAAATGACAGTTAGAGCCTTCTTTTGATACCCTATACATAAAAATTATTTACATTTTAGTATTAAAGAATACATATAAAAGAGGAAATTTTGGGGAAAAAAAAGTTTTTGCCCATTATTTTCCCAGTAATAAGCTACACAACTAGTGCAACACTAACCCACTTATCCCCCCTAATTAACTAACTAATAAAAAAGAAAAATATTGGTTCCCAAACCCACCTAAAAAAAAAATACCGTTTGGATCTGATTTGGAGTGTTATAGTTCGAATTTGGGGCGTGCAGAAATAATAACCGCGACCCCTCTTTTTTTCCTGTCAGCCAATGAAGAGTCAAATACCACAGGAAATGTATGATATTTCCAGCGTTTTGCTGCGTCAGATTTCCAATGTGTCTCTTGGACAAAGCAGATATCTGTCTAAGTACTAATCAAGAGATCATATAGATATGAACGTTTCTGTGGAGAATCAAGGCCTTGGGAATTTATGGACATAAAATTAATTGGCATTTTTATATCTTAACGGGGGAGACACGCACTGGGACGGGAGAGAGAAGGAGGGAGATTCCGGTACTGCGCCGAGCGAACAAACAGACAGATAAACCAAGAGAAAAAAAAACAAGGGAAAACAAAACAGACCAAGGTAAAACAAAACAAACCAAGAGAAAAAAAGAGTCCTGTTCTTTTTTTTTTTCACATATACTGTCAATCCTATTGGTGGGGTGTGCGACCCCATCAAATATTGATGAATGGGAAGCACAGCCCGTCAATCTAAATTCCGTAACCACCGCGGGATACTAACAAATGACTGGGGCGAGTCAGAGTGTAGGCGGTGTGTTAATATGGTGCTGGTTTCTCAAATGGATAGGCCAAAAAAAAAAAGGGGATCCCTATTACATCCGATGATTATATATGCCAATATTTTACGTTTTCATACACATAAAAAGCGAAAACAATTTGACTGATTGAAATCTTAGCTTATATAGCCGTGCACATTATCAATAAACATTTCAAAAATTTTCATGACAAGCAGTCAAACATGGTATAAATCAAGATCAGATAACGAAAAAAAAGGTGCTTTTGTTCTTCAAATTAATCAAACTAATGGTTGTTCGTGCCAATATTTTATTTTATACATAAAGTGCTAATCCTAGCGTTGCCACTTTTTTCTTGATTTAAATCTGAGTTTATATACCAATGAGTATTAGTAATAAAGTGTCAAGTGAATAAATAACCTTAAGTTTAAGTAACAATAAATAAATAGGTAGATTACATCAAGTGCTTTTGTGCTTAAAGCTTATCAGTGAGGTTCATGTAGTGTTTTATAGTTTTATATATATAAAGTGATAAACCTCACGTTAACATTTTTAGCTTGATTTATATCTGCTTCTATACAAGTGCATATTAAAATAAAATATAACACACAAAAAAAAGGGGGGGGATCTCTATTACATGCGATGACTTGGAGCTTCAACTTATCACAGCTATATTTGCCAATATTTTATGATTTCATACACATAGAAAGCGAAAACCATTTGCTGGACTGAAATCTTAGCTTATATAGCAGTGCACATTATTAATAAACATTTCAAAAATTGTAACGATAAGGATTCATACTTGATATAAATCAAAATCAAAATTGAAAAAAATAAAAAAGAATTCCTTTCTTTCTTTTTCCCCCTTCTCTCCTCTTTTTTAAAGCTTATAATAATGGACAGTCCACGTTGGTCTTTTATCCTAGTAATTAAAGAACAAGAGATCCTGCTTCAGGCCACAGAAGGAGAGGGAAGAAAAAAAGAATAAAAAGGGATGTCTATTACATCCGATGACTAGGAGCTTCAACTTATCGCGGCTATATATGTCAATATTTTTCATTTTAAGACACATAGAAAGCTAAAACAATTTGCCTGACTAAGATCTTAGCTTATATAGCAGTGCACATTATTAATGAACATTTCAAAAATTGTAATGATAAGGAGTCAAGCTTGATATAAATCAAAATCAAATAAACAAAACAAAAAAAAAAATAATACTTTTCTTGTTCCTTTCCTTTCTTCAAATAAAGTTTATAACCATGGACAGTCCAGGTTTGTTTAAAATCCTAGTAATTAAAGAATATGATCCACCTTCAAGCCACAGAAGGAAAGGGAGAAAAAAAAAAGATCCTTATTACATCCGATGACTAGGAGCTTTGACTTAGAGGAACTACATATGCCAGTATTTTATATTTTCATACACATAAAAAGCGAAAACAATTTGACTGATTGAAATCTGCTTATATAGCAGTGCACGTTATTAAGGGGGGGGGGGGGGGAATTCTGGTGTTCTGGAATTTCTGCTTTAATTTCAGCAAGGTTTTTATCTGAATCGACTTTAATCCTTTCGTATAGGTTTTCAAGCGCAGAGTTTAATATGCATGCTTTGAGAGACAGATGGATTTGAGGAGCTGTCAAACAAACTTTCCTCTGCCGAGGAATTTGATTTAGTTGATAATTCAGGGATGTTGATTGGTGTTTTAGGGGAATAAAATGTGTTAATTCCCATAGCCTTTTTCGGTCTTTCCTTCTCCTTATCTCTTTTAGTGGCCATTTTGAGGAAAAAAGTGATAATAGTGAGGATACAATTGTATTTATAATATAAACCGAAAGGCTTTGTTTCAATCCAAGGGCAAACAATGTCTAGCAAAACCATAGACTTGATCAAATTAACATCTACAACCTTGGGGAGCCATATGGGGTATAATAATTTCTGCTTCAAAATATCCTCTACAAAGTACTAAATAAGAGAATTAAATATAACAGTAATAGGATCCCAGAAGTTCCTCAAGGGATGTAAATGGTTCCAATGTGAGCCCTTCAAGATAATATTTACTGAAGGTATACCCTTGTAGATATCTTTGTGTGAAGTTTAATCAACAACGGGCTAATTTAGTAGGATGAGTGCAATACAGTTTGGCCCTCCTGTATACTGTCAGCTAAACATTATAATGATCAATTATATAAATGAAAGCTCAGTATTCTTTTAGCCGAATCAGCAGGGTTGCAAGTTCGATGTTACTGAGCAGAGTCAGAGAACTTCCTTATTTGAAAGCGTGTAAATAGCAGATAAAAAGTGTGTTCTCTCTTAAAACAGAAGGTGCAATTGATTTTCCACTGCTAATTATGTAGTACCACAGACATTGCATACCACGTTAAAGCACAGCAAACTTGAAGGTATGATCATGAAATTTTTTCACTTAGCTTATAGACCGGTGTCACTTGGAAGATCGAAAGTTTAGAGAATAAAAGGTTTATAAATAAAAACTGTATTAAGTGTCCGATGAGAAGTGCGAGTCAGAGCCTCCTCAGGTATTTGTCCCCACGTGTAAGGCTAAGAATGTTGGTCAAGGAGTCCGGGGATCCAATATTCGGCGTCCAGCTCAGTTATAATTAGCGTTATAGACATCTGTTATAAATGGGTATCAGACTTTATTCGAGTTAACCGACATCCCGTCCAGACGTTTTTAGACTTCAAGCCTCAGAGAAGGAACGCCGCGAGCAACCAGCCATGAATCTCGGCAAGCACCCACCGGATCAGGGACACGCCCTCACGTCACACGTCACTCATCCTATCCCCACAGATGCAGTAGGGCACATTTTGATAATACTCCATTCTCAATTTTTATTTTTAATACTGTAGTGACCCCCTTATACTTTCTCTAGGGGATAAATTATCAAACCATATGTTCAAAATAATGAAGTTGATGATAAAAAAAAAAAATTCCTTTCTTCCTCTAACCAGCAGACTCTTCTATCACAGTAACTTTCTGTCTTTCAGCCGCAAGTTTGCTTTTTCGACTGAATCTAGCACTGTTAGCTGGCCATCCGTGAACATTCTTATAGCTGTTGGGAATCCCCAAGATAATCTGATGTTTTGGTTTCTTAACAGGGTTGTCACAGGTGCATATCTCTTCCTTTGGCATCTTGTAAAAAAAGAGAGGTCTTGTAATGCAACAATGTTTTTAAATTCTCCGGCCTTTTTTACTTACCGCCTTGATAATGCTTCGTGTCCCCGGACGCCTCCTCCGTGCAGTCTTCCCTCCGCTGCCAGAGAAAAAAATTAAAGAACAGTACCGCGATGCGCTGCGGGGGGATGTCGGCAGCACGGATGTCACCCCCGCTGGAGGAGTCACCCGGTGCAGTCCGCACCTCCCGCACCCCCCTTGGGACGCCACTGGCAGTCTTTTCTGATCTAAGCTCCTTTTTTTTCTCTCTTTGAGGCTGGTTTATCCTTTTCTTGTGTCTTACTTGTTTCCATTTTGCTTTAGCTTTTTGTTTTGGAGCTTTTATTTTATGCCTCTTGGTTCCGCAATTTTACCTCGTCTCTTCCTGTCCCCCCCCCCTCCTCTCAATCCTTTAATTCGGTTCTCAATAACAAATAATGAATTTCGCTTTTGTGTGAAAAAAAATTAAGAAATAGAGTATTTTGCACCTTTTTTCTCCTTTCCTTCTTTCCTTTGCCTCTTTCCTCAGTTGTCAAAGAATTAATTCCCTTTAACTCGGTTCCCTGATTCTGCCTTTTGGCCAGATTTGATCAGTTATCAGTCAAACATTCAGTCAGTCCTTTTCCCTCTTGGATCCTACACCTCACACTTTATACTTTTTGGCTTGTTAAACACACCCATTATTTTGTGTGGGGGAGGGGGAGAGAGGGGGGGGGGGAGGAAAATAGAGGTACTTATCGCTTTTCTCTCCGATTTTCAGATCCCAGACAGTTGTTTATTTTGTGCCCCTTGGAGCAGCAGCTGCCATATTTTCTTATCGGCTCCAGTTATCTTTAGCCAGCAGTCCTCCAAGGGGGTTATGCGTCCGTCCGGACTCCTCTCACACGGTGTTCAGCGCAGCGTTTTTCGTCCGTCAGCTCTCTGCAACACCTCCTGTGGATGCGTGTGTGCACTCCCACCACACCCCTCCGACCCTGGCTTGTTTTATTGACTCTGAGTCACATCTACCTGCCCTTATTATTTTGCCTGTCTCTGACTATGTTCCTCATCATCTCTGGTTGTGTTGTTCATCATCCCCATCAGTACTACTGCTTAGCCTAGATGGTCACACAAACCCAAAGGCTCAACCAGATGGAGGCTGTGACAGTTAATGGTGTAGATCTGCACCAATATTTCTATTTAGTCTCTTCATCAAATATCCTATTTATGACCCCCTATGTTTCATTATTGCACATTTACCCATTCATTATTAGGGTGCTGCGGTCATTATGACCAGCCCCCAATCCTAGTATTGAGGGGGGTGGGAGGGCGGTCAGTGTGCAGTACAATTAGGGATTATTCTAACCTTGGTGTAGATATAATCTAAATTTTATTAAAGACAGGAGGCGAGTATTTGCATTTCCTTCTTTACTGATAAACCTCCAGCAGCAAAGCAGTTAACAGAATAAAGAAAAATTCAACCAATCAGGATACAGTAACACATCTATATAAGGCATAACAGTCCTCTTCCATTTCCTCTTTCTTTGGTGTGTAGAAAAAACCGGAAGAACCTGAGCCGAAATCCAAGAAGCTAGAATCCAATATTCAACGATACAGAACTGGGTCACTGATTCAGGAGCCGTGGGGTCAATTATGCTAGAAGAGACAGAGAAACATCGTGAAAGTAAATTGTTCACTATAAATCTGTATCTCTGAAATAGAGAAACATCATCATGAATAAGGTCATATGTTAGAACATAGGTTCATTATCAAAACTAGGTAACCAATATAACTTGAGTAATAATAAGGACAGCATAAAAGCGAGAAAGGACAGTAGATGTCAGTAATAGGGAGGGAAATACTCGCCTCCTGTCTTTAATAAAATTTAGATTATATCTACACCAAGGTTAGAATAATCCCTAATTTTATGTCAAGACAGGAGGCTTCATATTTGCTATTTTAACGCTGAGCCAATAATGAAGACCCTGCGTGTACCCGGGGACGAAAATAAAAGGTACGAAAGGTCGACTCCCTGGACCAATCTGCTGCCGCCAGGACGTCAGGTAAGGATCCCCCCAAATCCAGGGCCGCCGAAGCTGCCGCTCCCCGAACAGAGTGTGCACGGAAGGATCCATCGATTCCGGCGAGGGATAAAATCCACTTGATCCATCAAGCAATTGTTGGAGCTGATACCGGTCGAAAGGGCCGTACGTAGGAGATCAGAAGTTGGCCAGTGGAAACTGAGCGGAGTGGAGCTGTAAAGGACAAGTAGCAGCCTACGCAACGAGCAACGCATAGTTTGGGGCGATCTGGAAAATATGGATAAAAAACTGTAGAGGTAGCGGTCTTCGTTCGCCGTGCCACGGACACTACCACTCCCTCGGGTGAGAAGGCGAAGGATGTTGCATCAAACGCACGAACATCCGAAACTCTCCGGAACGATATCAGGCATAAGAGTAATGCCACTTTAGCCGACAGCTGACGCGGTGACAGGAGGTTGTTGTCCGGCCAGGCGTCCAAAAAGGAGAAAACCTGTGACACGTCCCAAAAGACCGAGTACTTAGAAGAAGGAGGTCTAGATGACCTGATCCCACGTAAGAGACGACAGATAGTCGCTCATACCGTCAGTGGGAATATGAGCCGCCGATATAGCTGACCGAAACATATTGATGGTACGGTAAGACTTCCCCAGAGTAAAAAGAGATGCCAAAAAATTCAATATGTGCCTCACAGGGGCTGTAAAGGGATTAAGGTGCTGCCCCAAGCACCAGCTACTCCAAGAACCCCATGCCCGAGTGTACGATTTTTTGGTACCGGGTGCCCAAGAGTCCCAGAGGAGATTCTGAGCTGCTGTCGATAGGCCCGACATATCCCAGGTCCCTCCGGAAACCGTCCAGGCCACCAGTTGGAGGTGATCCTGAAGTATTAATGGGTGTGGATTCCCTTGTGGGTCTAATAACAAATCTTGTGATGTTGGGAGTAGAAGGGGGTCTTTGCAAGAAAGTTCCAACAGAAGGGGAAACCAGGGTTGGGTCCGCCAGAGTGGTGAGACTAGCAATACCATCGCCCTCTGCCGGATCAGCAGATGAAGAACGCGGAGAATCATTGCGAACGGGGGAAAGGCGTATGCTCCCGCCGGGGGCCAGGTTTGGAGAAAGGCATCTACTGCCAGTGACTGCGGATCCGGCATCCAGCTGAAGTAATCTGGTGTTTGATGATTCGTTCTGGATGCGAAGAGATCCAGGTGAACGGGACCTCTGCGTCGGGCTAAGGTGTGGAAAATCCGTGGGAGGAGTTGCCAATCACTGGTGTCCCTCCAATGTCTGGAGAACCAGTCCGCCACCGTGTTGTCCTTCCCTGGGAGATATTCTGCCCGAATAGAGAGGTGATGTTCCATACAATAATGGTATAGCTCTTTGGTCAGATCTGTCAACAGTTTTGACTGTGAGCCCCCCAGCCGGTTGATATAGCGAACCGTGGACACGTTGTCCATTCGTAGGACCAGGGAGCAATGCGTTGAATGCTTCGTGAAGCTGCGAACGGCGAAGGAGCCTGCGATTAGCTCCAGACAATTTACGTGGAGGTCCCTTTCCTCCAACGTCCAAGTACCGCCCGTGGTGTCTGACCCGCAAGTCGCACCCCAACCAAGAAGACTGGCATCCGATTCTAGGATGAAATCTGGGACGCAACCAAAGATGGCGCGGCCGTTCCAGGCTGTCATATGCGTCAACCACCATTGCAGTTCGAGGCGAACCTTGTCCGTGAGACGGAAAGAGTGGTCGTAGGATCCCGCGATGCGTAAATGATGAGTCTTTAGTCTTTGCATTGCGCGATAATAGAGGTGGCCTGGGAAGATCGCCTGTATGGATGCTGATAACAGGCCTATAATGCGTGCCAGGTCCCGAAGAGTCACCCGAGGTTGTCGTAGAAAACGTCGGATTGATTTTTGTATGGTAGTGACTTTGGATTGGGGAAGCCTGAGGACCGCCGTCACCGAATCTACCGTGAACTCCAAAAACTGGATGGATTGGGTAGGAGAGAGTTCCGATTTGTCTATGTTGATTACGAAACCTAACTCCTGAAGAAGATGAATGGTAAGGGATGTGGCTCGGCAAAGGGAGACCCTATCCTGTGCCATAATGAGGATATCGTCGAGATAGACGATGGATCGAATCCCCTGGGAGCGTAGGAACTCCATGACAGGTTTGAGGAGCTTTGTAAAGCACCAAGGGGCTGAGCTGAGGCCGAAAAGTAGGCACGTGAATTGGCATAATTTTCCCTGCCAGAAGATCTGAAGGAACCTCCTGTGGTTCTGATGGACCGGAACCGTCAGGTAGGCATCCTTGAGGTCCAAACGGCGGAACCAATCTCTTTCCCGAAGCAAATCGCGAAGGAGGTGGATACCCTCCTTTTTGAAGTGCCTGTAGGTGACGTAGTAATTGAGTGCGCGCAGGTTGATAACCAGCCGGAATTCCCGTGACTTTTTTAGGACCAAAAACATGTTGCTGACGAACCCGGGTTCCCCGGGAGCAAATTCTATGGCGCCCTTGTCTCTCAGAGCTACGAGTTCCCCGTGAACTAAACAACGGTCGCTGTGTGACATGTGGATCGGGTGTGGGGGAGTGCGTTGTGCAGGAGGAGAGGTGAAGTCTATCAGAAAACCCTGAACAGTTTGTAGGATCCAGGGATCCTGTGTAATACGTGCCCATGTTAGATGGAAATATCTTAATCTGCCTGCAATGAGTATATGAGGTAGGAAAGGTTGTAATCTTACCTGACTGGAACTTGGGCTTGAATGAAGATGATCCCCTATTCCTGGTGTTTCCACGGAAGTATGGGTTCCGATATTTAGATCTATTCTGGAACCGGTAGGAAGATGATTCCTGAAGGCGGGGTCTTGATGCCGTGAAGGCCGCCCTGATGGTGGCACGACCCCTCTGCCGACCACCTCGCTGGGAAAAACGATCTCTCGAATGGAAAATCCTTCTCATGTTGAACTGTGTCTTGTTGAGAGACGTGAAGGTTGACACGTGCTGATTAAGATCCTTTAAGAACTTGTTCCCAAATAAAAGGCCTTTGGCATCGGGGCCCAGTTCTTTAGGGGCCAGGTCAACCAGTTTACTGTCTAATTTGAAAAGTGCCGCCTTGCGACGTTCGGTAGAAATTGCCGTGTTGGCGTTGCCCAACAGGCATAAGGACCTCTGTACCCACTCCCTGGCCAGATGGGGATCGATTGACGCTCCAGTAGTGAGAGCTTCGTCAGTCATAAATAATTGGGTCAGTGGACCCGAGATATCGAGCATCTTGTCTGAACGCAGACCCTGCTCCAAACCCTTACGGGGGTCTTTTCCATTCTTCGTCATGAACGTTACGATGTAGGGTCGAATTCAGGGGTTTGAGCTACCTTGTCCGGGACGGTTGGACGAGGGCATTCAGCTCATAGACGTTGGCGCACCTCCTTTTCTAGGGGGTGTCTTAGCCAATAACGTAAGAATTCTGTAATGTGAGGTGGTGGAGACAGGTTCCTTAGCTTGTTGTGTAGCGGGGCGGGTTGGCGACCGAGATGCAGAGGTGCCGGGTTTAGCATAATCATCGAAATATTCGTCCAGGACCTGAAAATCCTCTTTGTGCTCGGAGAGTGGAAGACGAGCCGACGGAGTGACGGTGGGAAAGATGGGTAGCGAGTTGCTTTAGGCTCTCTTGAGCGGTGTCTTGCCCTTACCCGATGGTGTCGGGCCACTGGACCACATCCTTTTCCGATTTTGGGAGCCTTCTGGGGACTCAGGTGATCTGTCCGAGTCTGAAAGTACCTCCCTAACATCTGGGGATTGGGTATGTTGGGTCTCATGCAGAGCTGCCAATGCGGAGGGGAGGGAATCCGCCAAGGCAGTGCGTAACCATTCCTGGAACCCAGGTGGCATGGTCTGTTGGTTCTGGTCACTCATAGTTTAATGAAGGTAAGACACGTCTGTGGGTGACATAAAGAAAGAAGAAAGCCGTTGTGGCGTGGGTGCTATCAGTAGGTACACAAATCTGGTTTACCATAACAATTATGTGTTAATTTGGTATTGTGGTAATGACCAGTCAAGGACCAGAGTAATAATAAACGGAGGTCACCCGATAGGCGTGTAGGGGGTCACCCAGTCAGCCCATTTGAAATGAAGGCTATGAAAGCCGTCCTATATAATGATACCAGAAAGAGGGGGTCACCCTTAATAACAAATAAACGTGTACACAGAGTGCAATGTATATTTTGGTTTCAGTACAGGAAACCTAAGAGGGGGTCACCCTTAAAATGAACGATAAGTGTGTGTATTAGCGCACACTAGGTTTCTTTTTTGATGAAATAAAGATATAAATTGAAATTGTGGTTGTATAAAGGGAGGAGGGGGTCACCCTCTATGAGCCTTTATTCATACAGCACTATGAATGAAAATTTAAAGTATTGCCCCACAATGTGATAGTTGATGTAAGTCCGTTTAATAACGTTTAGGCATTGAAAAAACAAGTTGTAAGTCCGTTTAATAACGTTTAGGCATTGAAAAAACAAGCAACCTGTAAGGAGAAAGAAAATGGCGGCGGTAGATGCCGCTAACTAGATAATCTATATTGTTTTAGAGAAAAGTAGGACCCGTCGCTGGACAGGCGAGGCCCACACAGACCACGTGGTCGGTAAGCCGCCGTGACTATGGACGGTATGAGGAAGATAAGAAAGAACGAAGTGAAGGTAATGGAACGGAGCGCCTGGAGGCTCCGTAGGAGTGAGAGTTTCTGAGCGGTAAGGGAAAAGACCTGCAAGCAGGCACGTGCATGCCGACAGAGAGAACGAGGTGAGAGCTCGCCTTCCCCGTGTCTTGTGGAGACACGTGCACGGGGAGTGTGACAGGCAACGCCTGTCAGACCATGTGTAGGGGAACATGAGACGTCGCTAGTCAATTGATTCACGGAGACTAGCAATGAAGGTACACAAATATATGCTTAACAAAGGTTAGATAAGTAGAGGGATGAATAGAGAATTAGCCAAGTATGTAATAAATGGAAAGGGAATCAGAATGTAAAATATACATGTGCTAGAAACTGTGTGATTATTATATTTAACGGGGAATTGTAGTACAAAACATATTAAAAAATAGCTATATGGTGATGGCATCAAATAAGCAAGAAAGCATACAATCACAAATAAATATCAGAGATAAAGAACTCTTATCTGGATGGTGCTCACCTGGAGGTTTTTCAAGCAGCAAAAGAAAGAGGAAGTGGAAGAGGACTGTTATGCCTTATATAGATGTGTTACTGTATCCTGATTGGTTGAATTTTTCTTTATTCTGTTAACTGCTTTGCTGCTGGAGGTTTATCGGTAAAGAAGGAAATGCAAATATGAAGCCTCCTGTCTTGACATAAAATTCAATAATTTAATAAAATGCCCCCAATCTGAACAAAAAAATAAAATACACCTTTTGAGTGCCATGAGGGTGGGCAGTGGCAAAAATATACCTGGATCATATTTTCCCTGGTGATCAGCAACGCCTTCACTCCTCATCTTCAACCCATGGAAAGGTCCACCCCATAAAAATAATCCACCTACTAAAAATGAGTACTTGCCCAGCTATTGTGTTATCTTTATAATAATATGGGACCAGGTGCACTTGGGCAACCTCTGGCCGACCAAAGTAAACTGGGTGGGGGGGCATTATTTCATTTTTTTATTGGGCTAAGTGCATATCACTGGCCACTAGCCCCAGGGAAGGGAGGGTATTTCATGAAACCTGTCCAGAGTTTGGGCATTATATTATTTTTAAAGGGGCCAGTGGCACCCAGCTAGGCACTGGCCCTGGTGACCTATTTTTATTGATAATGGGGCTGTCCACAGACTTTATAAATATACAAATAAAGGCCTGTTATTATACGACTGATGGACCTTTTACACTTAACTGGGGTAATTGAATCACAAATATAAGTTATGAGTGAAATGGAGTGCTTCCTTTGTGTGTGACCTACACACACACACACTGACCGTTGTTCAGCTTGATTTTGCTTCTGTTTGTGATTCTTGTTTGTTTGGCTCAGATTGCCTAACCAAACAGAGACAAATGTAAGCCGAACACTGATCAGCAGAATCATCAACTGAATAGTTCTGGAAGCTGTCCAATACTGAAACCTGCTGCAAAGCTTCTGTGAAAAGACATCTGTCACACACAGCTATGCATAAATAGCTCAAATTTAAAAAAAAAAGTCTCTTTTCTGTTTGTAGGACCTCTATGCTTCCAAATCTCATTTTGTGTTCTGAATATTATTTATTTTTTTCATTTGTTTTTATTTATTTTGGATGTATTTGTGACAGGAAAAAACTAAAATCTTATATTTGAGATCAGTGTCCTCATTTTACAGTTCACTTGTCAGTTCAGTTTTAGTGAATAGCCCCAACAGTGTACAAAACAAAAAGCATAAATAACATGTTCTGAACTCCAGAGTTTATACAAAAACGTATTAACAGGACAATATGCTAAGGTTGTTTTGTTTGTATATTTAAATAGGAGTAGAATACATTAACAAATCCAGCTTTCCAAATAAAAGCACTTTATTGTTTTAATATAGGAAACTTTATTTTTCCATAACAAGAAATTTTGTGACCTGTGCCTGCGACAAATGCCAACTTTATCACATGTTGTGGCGTTGCTTCGGCACAATCTTTTCACAGATGACAGTTGAGTTGGTTTGTGACTCATCTCCGAATATTATTTACAATTTGAGTGTTCCTTATACAAGATGATTGGGACAAGGAGTATTTTGGACAATGGATCGCTTCTGATAATGGATGTCTTTCACCAGTAAGATATATTAAAGGCACTCATGAAATACAGTAGAATCATTGCAAATACTGTATAGAGCAAATAAATCAATTTTACTGTGATGTGAGGCATCATTTGGAACCTGCCGTTTGTGTGTCAGGCCTGCATACGTGCCATTGTATTACCATTCGTGAATGTGTGGGGGAATCTAAGTATGCATGGAAAGGCTATAATACCGCTTAAGCGGGCTGGACACTAAATAAACTGTTGTGCACTTGCATTCTGTCAGGTCTGTGTGGAATTTGCAACTTGTGGCAAAATGCCAAAACTTTTTGGAATAACCGATCATTTTTAATAATTGATTTCTGGATAAGGGATACTCAACTGTATTGATAACTTGTCATCATATTCTGCAATGCTTAAAGGACAACAGTAGCAAAGAAATGAATCTCTGTTTAACTGAAAGATTGCATCAAGTGTAGGCATTTTATATAGAAATGCTGTAATGAAAGCATACAAATAAAGTACATTATTGGGCCATCTTTATTCCAGATAGCTCAACCAGAAGGTAGACATTTTGTTTAGGATCTTTGGTCATCAGAATCAAGGTGAGTGAAGATCTGACCCAAGATTCTAAACCAGATGTTTGCCCTCTGAGAGAATTATATGGAGTAAAGAAGGCTTAATCAGGCACTTAACTTTCATTACTAAATTTTGTTATAAATCATCTACACTTATAATCAATAAGATTTTTTCTGTTTACAATAATCTAGTCAGATAGAGTTTGAAAGATTTTTTTTAATTCAGGAAGTTACAATATAAAAAAAAATACTTCTATATCAATGTAAAAAACTGAATAAATACATAAAATCTCCCTTTTAAAATAAGTTAACTACAATAATAAACAAAACAGTTTAATGTTCAGTGTTGCATTAACCCCTTAGCGACCTTATGACGAGTTAACTCGTCATGCAGTCTACCCGGCGGTGCGCTCCGTGCGCACCACCAGCCAGTCTGCAACGGGTCCAGGTTATTTTTGCAATTTATAAAGTTTTTTAAATAAATAAAGGTAATTTTAATATATTTATTTAATAAAATTGAACCCCTGCATGCCTATTGTGTGATTTTTATGGATCTGACATCGCACTCTTCAGAGTTTTTTTTATGTCTTTTTTGTTTAGGGGGGTTTGGGAACCAATATTTTTCTTTTTTATTAGATAGTTAATTAGGGGGGATAAGTGGGTTAGTGTTGCACTAGTTGTGTAGCTTATTATTGGGAAAATAATAGGGAAAAACTTTTTTTCCCCCCAAAATTTCCTTTTTATTTGTATTTTTTAATACTAAAATGTAAATAATTTTTATGTATAGTGTATCAAAAGAAAGCTCTAACTGTCCTTTAAAAAACAACATATAACTTGTATGGGTGCGTTAAATGAGAGAGGGGAAAATTATGTTTCAAAAACCGCATATTAAAAATTGAAAAATGCTCTGGTCCTTGGCCTTGGAAAATCCCTAGTCCTTAAAGGGTTAAGGAAACAAACTGGTTTATTCGTATTTTTGCTTTTATACTAACATATTTTATGAGCTGCCAATTCAGTTAAGAGCTAAAGCACACAGAGAGCAATTGAGGAGAAAAACTCTATAGAAAAATAGATTATTATTTATAATTTCTGATTTGTTTTGGTAAATATCTTTAATGCAAAGCAGAATGAGACATGGTTGACTGATTATCAGTTTTTTTATCATTAGTAGCATGAATGATAACCAGTCATGTTAATTACTTTGGGTTTTAATAACTGTTGTTCTGCTCTATTGACCACATCAGGGAGTATAAATGGTTAATTGTGTGATAAATTTGAGGAACACAGGAGGACTCCATTTTTGGCAAGCGGATTTTGTCAATTTTCAAATTATCTACAGAAGCTGAAACACTGTTGGCTCAGCACTATAATATTTATCCTTCATGTTCAATTTGTTACAGGGTTGGTGGAACCCTGGTTTGTGTCTTTTGATACACAGGGGTCTATTCGCTTAAAGGTGACTTTAGGTAAGATGAACATTTCTTATCCCCAGTTTAGCTTTATATTGTGCAGAGACAAACCTGGTGAGCTTGCTTAGCAGGGGAAACTTACCAGGTTGTCCCTGCACCATGTTTACTTAAATTATTGAGATGAAATGTTCATCTTACCTCAGCTCACCTCATCTTACCTGCAACTTATTCTTTTAGTGAATAGCCCCAACAGAGTCTCTATTTTCTGGATTTTAGATCTTATATTTGGATTTTATCATATTGTATTTTGAGGCTATTTATGAGACCAATGTTACTTGTGTCTCTCACTTTTTGGTGATATAATTTATCCTTCAAGATAATATTGGTAATATATACAAGTGACATTACAAGCTTTATCCTAAGAATTACAAATTGTATTTACAGCATATTTATTTTCAAATTCCTGTTTAGATAAGGTGTGTACATTTTCTCATTGTGTCCACATATTGTTATTTTAGCACTGCATTTTGTCCAGCAGTGATTTGTATGGGTTACCTACATACCTGTGTATTATCACTTGTCTCTTTTATAGTAAATAACTACTGACTATTACTTTATACATTAATTATTAGATTTGTAGTCACACATATTCCGTGAAACTTTATGCCCTATCGTTATGGACAACATATTTACATATCATATTAACTGATTTTATTTATTAAAAAAAAAAAGACGGTTGTTTTTATAATAGCAAAAAGCTTCTAAATTCATTGATCCTTACCTAACAGAAGTGTTTATTTAAATTCTCCACTAGTGGCTGAAACAGTCTCACACCAGATGATATATCTAGAGACACACGGCTAAAGCACATATTGAAAGCCATGTATCCAAAATGCCAGTGTGGAACATAAAAAGTTTCTTGCTGGTTTGTAGGCCGGGATAACCTGAATTAGATGCATAACAAGCAGTGTTATTTTGTGGGGAAAGGTCTGTTTAGAAGATTTCATGTTGTCGCTCCGAACATCCTGTCCTCTACTTGCCACTTCCCCAATTAAAGTTTGGCTTTCTAGGTGCCTGAGGACACAAAGTGCATCTCAGTGTTAACATTAACATGGGCCACTCCAGTGCTGCCCACCCTCCGCTTGAAAAGAAAGGGAAATACTTTGTTAAAAGCCTTTCGGAAATTGGCGCCCATGAAGGCATAGACAATGGGGTTGACTGATGAGTTGGTGTAGGACATGCAGTGGGCCCAAATCTTCACCTTATAGGTGTAGTAGTCACGTTTAAAGGTTGGACTAAAAGCCTGAAAGAGAATGTAGAGCTGAATCGGGCCCCAGCAGAAGGTAAAAAGAAGGACAATAACTGCTACCATACGGGAAATCTTGGTGCGCATCATTTCAGAACGTTCAGCCAAGAGCTGCACCTAGGATAAAGAAGAGACAATTATCGATCTGAGAAGTTCCATGGATTATTGTTCTCTAGCCTGTCTTCTTCTCAGTCCACCCATCTTTCCTCTCTGGTGCACCATAACATGAATGAAGCAATCAGCTGTGGTACCAGAACAACACTGCATATAGATGTACATACATGAATCATACATAACATTTCCAGCCGCCAAATTGATTGACAGTATCATAACGGGATATAAAATCCTATACATTGCAATCGCTATCCAGATGCTCCGCAACAGACCAAAATCTAGTAACAGAGACTAAAAATATGGGCCAATAGCAGCACAAAAAGATGAGAGTCACACAATGTGCATATAATATAGCCATTGCTAAAGTACTCTTCAAGAGTACATCAATCAATAAGATGGAAAAAGTATTAAAACTGTATTGCCCAGGATGTAATATTCTAAAAAATACCCCATCAGAACTATTGAAAGAACAGACGTTAACAGACTTAAACGCTGGTATTTGGCAAAAGAAGGGCAAAGAAAAAAATGAACCAGCTAATTTATGGTAATTTATTGATCTAATCTGAAAAGTTAAAAGGGTAGGTAGCTCTATCTATCAAACAAGGAATAGCTATTTGAGACTCGGACATTATCTGCAATCTTGTGTACTTAAGGCTCCACGTGTAGAGAATGATGGCCTTGCTAGACTCTTTGAAGGCAAGTGGCATGAACAAAGTTCAATAGGGCCTCAAAGATAACCATTTCTATTGATATATTCCTGAAAAACATTACAAATTGTGAAAATGAACTTCAGATAAAATATGATAAAGTTAAATGGTATAGGGCATTGGATACGACAAGAAATGCAGTGTACAATGTGAACTTATTAGAAATGAATTACAACCTCCATTATAGATGGTATCAAATCCCGATAAGAGTAAATAAATATGGCCCTGGTTGGGAAGGACAAAAGTACTTTTTCATATATTTGGTGCAAACCAATTTAAAAAAAACTTGGTAAGAAGTTTTGAAAATGATTTCACAAATATTTGGCAATAACATAATTCTAGCTACTGGCCTTGTTTCTTAAGCTCCCAAACACAAATAGGAACAAAAGATCCTTGATAATTAATTTATGTCTGGGTTTTAAAATGTTAATTGTGTAAAACTGGCAGAAATCTAATGCCCTAGATCTTTGTGATAAATTACCAATCAAAAAAAGAAAGGGGTTACTACCAAAATAATGCAAACACTATGAAAAAATATGATAATATCTGGTCTCCGTGGATTAATACAGTGGGATATCTGGATTCTCACCCCCACGTGAATGATGTGCTGAAGTGAATGAATGATTGTTGTTAAGTGTATTATTAGCTTTTTTTTAAACTGTGTGTTTATATATATATATATATATATATATCGAGTCCAAAAATAAAAATAGAGGATGCACTCACAGGTCTTTGGATGTCACCGTTTAATATCAAAGATGTGGAAGAACGACGTTTCAGGCTCACAAGCCTTTTTGTCAAGTCAAGTCACTTGACAAAAGGCTTGTGAGCCTGAAACGTCGTTCTTCCACATCTTTGATATTAAACGGTGACATCCAAAGACCTGTGAGTGCATCCTCTATTTTTATTTTTGGACTCGATATATTGTTGATGTTGAGCTGCACCCAGGCATCTGTTAATGAATGGCGATTGTTGCGCAGAGTGCTAGTACTTTGGACTGTATATATATATATATATATATATATATATATATATAACAGTCCAAAAAACAGAAAAAATACACGCACTCACGGGTCTTTTTCAATTGAAGAAATCATGGTCTTTATAGTCGATTACCAGATGATAGTGTTTACAAGTACATTAAACCATGTGGTCGACGTTTCGGTCCGAATCTCGGACCTTTATCAAGACTACCTTGATACAGTCTTGATAAAGGTCCGAGATTCGGACCGAAACGTCGACCACATGGTTTAATGTACTTGTAAACACTATCATCTGGTAATCGACTATAAAGACCATGATTTCTTCAATTGAAAAAGACCCGTGAGTGCGTGTATTTTTTCTGTTTTTTGGACTGTTATGTGTTTAGAGCTACACTGCACCCGGGCAGTAACCGAATTTTTTTTCATTATAGCTGAGTGCACCTGCTTTGGATTACATATATATATATATATATATATATATATATATATATATATATATATATATATATATATATATAATATTGAAATTATATTTTTACATACTTTTCTATGATTTAATATGATATTTTGCAAGAAAGATAACATTTAAAAAAGCTGAATAATAGAACAGTATATTGCCTTCCATGTTTAATGATGTTGATCCAAAAGAAGGCAACTCCCCCCTTATTATAGCCATTATGAATTCTGCTTTCAATGGGGGGAAAAATCTTGACTCCAAATGTCATTCAGATTTCTCCTTGGATCAAAGAACACTAAATACATATCATTGTTCTGCTTTATTAAAAAAAAAAAAAAAAGTATCCAGACATCTGCTGTATTTGCTAGCACCACCTCCTCAGGCAGTGAATTCAATACCTTTATTGTGCTTCCACTGTCCTAGACTAAATCACTTTTCTTGAAGTGTTAGTGGGTGTCCTCTTGTCCTTTGTACTGTTCTGTGAATGAGAGCCCTTTGTATGGGCCCTGTGTGTGATATTGAGATTATCAGTTGGAATGAACCATATCTAACCTGTTTTTATGTGCACAATGGTACAGTCAGGAAGTGGCTCTTGCATTGTGGGTGTGTGGGTGGCAATACAGAATAAAGTATACAGTTATGAAGACATGTGCTTGATCTCCTTACATAAACAAGATAACCTGTACACATTTATATAACATTATCATACCCCTCTAAGCTGCTGTTTCTCTAGCATGTACAAATTTAACTTTTCTTCATAAGTAAACATTTCTATTCCTCTTATTAAGTTTGCAGTTCTCATCTGCACTTTCTCTAGTTCAATAATGTTTCTGGGATAGTTTTTATTGTGGGTTTATTTTTCTTTGCATTTCTTATTTTGGAAGGGCTTTTGTGTCATTTTTGCTCTTAAAAAAAACGTGTCTTATATTGGCACAAATACGGTATTTACAATTAAGTTACCAACAAATAGCGTAAAGCTTTTCAACCATATTTGTTTTCGTGTTGAGAAACCACAAATATATCTGGTAGCAGCTGATTAGATCTGTAGTTGGCACAAGAAGAAAATCTCTCATTTGATATTCTCAGTGATGAATGGAAATAAATAATAGCATGTAAATGTTTAACACCTAATGATCAGTCATTACACTGGATAAAATGCAAATATCTACTTAATGCGTATCACTTTCTTTATCATTTTATGATAATGCTAGATGATGTGTAGTTGAATATCTAAGGACGTATGTCACATGTGGGTCATAGATTGTTATTTACCTAACACTTCTTTTCTGACTAGGATCATAATGTCCACTGCAGAATACGATAACCCATTTTGTATGTAGACAAACCAATCTACTAGCTTTAGTGTGCTCTGTCGAGGTCAATATAAAACCAATTGACTGTGTCCCATAGTTGTACAGGAACTACCTCAGGTGCAGTGAGGCATCAAAACATCTTTTCAAAAAGGCACTTCACGGAGCAGTCTTATACATGTAAAATTGTACACTTGAAGTGGCCCAATAATGAAGGATTCTGCAGAAGGTTAGCCATGTTTTCTCCATTGAGTTTGGTAAATTTGTACAATGTGTGTACTGCTGGCCTATGCATATTAGCCACACAATAGGATGAGGAAATTGAAAACCTGTGTCTCCAGCTGCAACTCTTGATGTAAGTTTCCAGAAGTGGATACTCCCAGATTTAACAATATCACTGCTTGTAAAGTGGTATATGAATGGGGGAATAATGTACAGCCTGGCTTTTGCTAAATAATTTAGAATCGCTTTTTTTAAAAATGTGTTTGTATCTTGCACTTTAGTTAGCCTCTCTTATAGTCTTCTGAAAAGGTTTGATTGCTGCTCTCAGAACCTTTTATAGAAACAGAGAAACATAGAATGTGTCGGCAGATAAGAACAATCCGGTCCATCTGGTCTGCCCAATTTTCTAAATACTTTTATTAGCCCCCAGTTCCCTATCTTATATCTAGGATAGCCTTGTGTCTATCCCACACATGCTTAAAATCCTTGACTGCGTTTACCTCTACCACTTCTGCTGGAAGGCTATTCCATACATCCACTACCCTCTCAGTAAAGTAATACTTCCTGATATTACTTTTAAATAATTGCCTCTATGTTGTGGTAGCTTTTCTTATTTAAATATACTCTCTTCCTTTACTGTGTTGATTCCCTTTATATTTTCCCATTTTATGTTAAGTGCCACTAAAGTTTCAAAGTAGTCTCTTCAAATAATTTTTTATTGAGTTTTAAAGGACATAAGTTACAGAAATGATAAAAAAAAATGTTGAATATAGATTACAATATGGGGGAAAAATCAATAACAAGATATACTTCCATAATACTTAAGAGAAAAGATAAATATATATTTTATATAGTTTTTATATTGTATGTAAAAACATGTGTGTGTGTGTATGTGTATATATTTATAATATAATTATAAATTATAAATGTATTATAAATACATACACACACACACGCACACACACACGTTTTTACATACAATATAAAAACTAATAAAATATCATAGGTATATGTACAGAATATAATAGAAATAAATAAAAATGCAATACAATAAAAATAACAATAAAAAAACTATTTTACTATGTCCTCTTCCCACATTGCCCACTCATGATGCAACTTAATATTTTTTTTATAGTTTTTTGTCTAAAAACCAATTCACATCTTTTATTTTCGATTTCCAAATTTAAGACTTCTGTAATGGATGGTTTCAAAGTAGTCTTTTGCGTCTTTAACAAAAAACGGTGTTTTTTTGGAGCCTATAAAATATATATGATATTTCTCCTTTAACCTCAAGCTGTTTATTTTAACCTGCACACAGGCTGTTCTGATCTCTGACTGTCATTGTTACAGCACACAACTCTCCCCATAAGGAAATACAAAAGATCTCTTACACCTTCACTTCTCACAGCCTCTAAACTCCTCATACCAAAACTCTGGAAACAACCCAGAACACCAACATTTGCTGAAACTGCAGCCTCAGTGGAGGATGTACGCCAGTCAGAAAAGCTCATCAGCACCTCAGCGAGAGTGTCACAAAGTTTGTAATGATAGCCTCCATGACTGGGATTCTTGGAGGGTCCTGAGGGCCAAACACCTCCCTATAGATTATGGGCCCTGGCATCAAAAAGGGGTTCTGCTTTGGGGATTTGGGTACAATGGGTAAGACTTTACTCATACACCCAGATTGTGCCTTCTGTAATCCTGACTCACTCTGGTTTATGGGCTATAACGTATACATTAATATGGTTATTAAGTCAGATTCTGTTACTATATTGGTTTATGTGTAATGCATAATTCTGTGAGGAGACCACTCTGAAGGATTAAAATGTGTCACAGAGGTGTCAGTGACAATGATTGATATTTTACTCTAACATCCATTGTTCTATGTTAATTGAATTTACTGTTAAACTGATTATAATGTGGTTTTCTATATCTGCAGCAATGCTGGGTAATTGCTGTTTGGTTTCTGTTGTGTTGTATGTTAATAGGTGGGTTGAGGTATTTTAACTTGATTATGTCTGTATACTAGACTCTGTTTTCTGTTCCAATAAAGTGGTGATTCATTCTTGCTGTACCTAACTACTAGTGGTTATGTCTGCTATTTGGGTTCAAAGAGCAAGGTGCCAGGGAAGACTTGCTGGGTGGATGCTGAGAGTGGCTAAGGTTGTGATTTCCTACAATGGGCAGAGGTGCTACCGGCCTTGGGTAGCCGCTCTGTTACAGGGAGCAACATATAAATGGATCTACTGGTCTATGTTCCTGGAAAGTCCAGAATGTCCAGCCACTTTAGCTACTTTCCCACTGACTTCCATGCCGCCATAATTAATCCACTGCTCAACAGTCTAAGCGAAGCCCTATTACTATGAATTAGTAGCAGCAATGCCTTAGCACGAATAAGCCTTTTTAAACTACAAACCCAAAATAACGGTCTTTGCATGTGAATGTTCTCCTGAGTTGTATTTTCTGTTATGTAAGTTTTGTTATTTGTCATCTATGTTGCAAGCTGATACCAAGCTGGGACGTTGCCGATACATGAGGGAATCCATGACACATTCCACCTTAATCCCCACTTATGACCAATAATTTTTCTTTTAAAAATTGGATCAGAAGTCTCATCCATTATATGTTACTGCTACCACCCTAGCCTGGGATACCACACGCCATGATTAACAACTTTCGTCAGACGGAGATGGCTGCATTTTGAGATACTGTTCCTAACAATCTGACCCCATGTACCTATGTATTTTATGAATTTCATTCATGCTCTGTACTGCTATACATTATATGAAACAATAAAACAAATGTATACAAAAAAAAATACAGCACAACTGCGCATGCACAGACCTCCGGTGTCCTGGACACCAGAAAGTAAAAATCGGGACTGTCCCACATAACACGGAGCAGTTGGGTGCCATGAATAAGTCTATCAATACAATAACTCAGGCTGTTATTTTGGGGGAAGAAAAAACCTAATCGTTCACTGTTTCTGCTGTGTGTAACATTCAGTTTTCAGCTCAATCGATTGCATGCCAGCTGGCTACCTGCTGGTATTTTAACATAAAACCGAGGTTCTTTTCCTGCACTAGTGAAAGAAAAACCATCAAAGCTGTGGGAGAATAAACTTTTATTTCCTAAAGTGCATGCTGTTTCTTACCAGAGTAGGATTAAAACAAAAAAATTAAAAGGTACACATTGTACTCTGACATGAAACAGTTTTTATTGAAAAAAGTAGGATAACCCTATTCACCTGGTAGCTATTATCCATTGGCTCCACGGAAGGGCGTCCCATCTGGTAGACCATGGCAGAATAACAGATGCAAATGGTGAGAAGGGGCAGCAAGTAGACTGCCAGAAAATTATAAAGAATGAAAGCTTTTTCGTGGGATACCGTTGGGAAGGATTCAATACAGTACATCTGTGGTCCGAACCAATAACCCTCCATAAGCTGATTATATATAGGAACCGGAATAGAAACAATAAAGGAACCTATGGGAGAGAAGTGAATGGTTAGAATAACATTATTGTATATACTATTACTGATCATACAGTACCGTATATACTTTTAGGCCTTTTTTCTGCCCTAATTGTGCATCTGTAATGTGCAAATGTTATTAGCCAGCATGAAGATTGTTAAGTTTAATGTGATATAAGGGTTTCAAATATGGTTGCCACTAGGCTAGTATGTTGCTGGCAGGAAAAAAATAGCTTGAGGGCAATGTAAAGTCTATAGAGGCAATAGCAAGGTCAGTATTTTTTTGATGACAAGGTGTCAACCCTAGCTCCATATATTATATATTCATATAACAATTAACGAAAGAATAAAAGTTCCTGAAGTGAGACTGAAACGCTGATCGAGTTAACTGTCAATAATAATGACTATTATACACTGAGCACCAAGGTATGACAAAGAGTCTACTGAGTATAAATTCTGTCTAATATATACATCATACAATCATTCAAATAATTTCAGTTATTGCAATAGGATTGTTGTCACAATAAGCATGACATTCAGTATTTACATATTGTTCTCATGTTAACGGTATACCTACTTTTGCAACCCCCTGTATATATCCGTATACTTGTGTATATATTTTCAGAGGTATTGAACAGTAATCTCGAGACTGGTACATATGAATAAAGCAGAAGCCAGCAGCCTCCATTTTGTGTCAGTTTTTTCTGTTTCTCTGAGGATAAAATAAAGTCTTCCACATTCCTAACTCTGTTATCTGAAACCAAATTTGTTACTGATAAAGTTCATAGTACAGACTGGAACAGATAAGGTGGGCATTGTTAGTGGAAGGGTTATGACTCTAGCCACATTTCATTGTATGTATGCAGACACAGCTGTGTCTAAATACAAACAAGAGGAGAAAGGGGAGCTAAAATTCAGCTTACTAGCCCACCGAAACTGACTCAGACACACACTGTGAAACTATTTGGACCTTAGATTTGAAGAATCTAATAAGGGCTATTATAAACACACCTAGGCAATTTCTGAATTCATTTTTATTGTTTGTTTGGTGGGGGTTATAGAGCGCACCTACCATATATTTTTTGCTGTTTGCAAATCATCTCTCTTTTTTTTTTACTTTTCTTTCTTTTTCTTTTTTTTTTGACACTCAGACACCAAATGGGCTCATATCAGTTCATAAACTGGTTCGGTAAGTCATCCTTGTGTGTATATTGTTTCCTTTGCTTCCTAACCTTTTTCCCAATTTTTATCATTTTTCGCTCCTTCATTTTCCTTCGTTTTCTTTTACTCTCCCCTTTCTTTCTTTCTTTTTTCTTTTCTTTTTTTTTTTTTTTAATTTCCTTTCCCTATTATTCTTTCCCTTATTATAAATCTAAATTTATTTACCTTTTAATTTTGGGTCCGGTGTCTTTACGTCAGCAAAACATAGACATATACTAACATGAGACATGACATCACAAACGAGACACACAATGCGGGGAGGGGGGGAGGGAGGGAGCCCCATCTTTTATAGATTTCCTATCTTTTTCATTTTGTTTCCTTTTCTCTTTCCTAGTCAAGATGATTAAATCACAGAGGAGAATTCTCATTCTCTATAGTTAAGCAAGTGTGCCAGTGTTTCCAAATAGAGTGCAATTTTGGAGAGCTCAAATACATCCAGCTAAGTTCTTTTTCCATTTTTACTTGTTGTATTAGTTGACTTTTTACTATAATCCAAGGAAGCGCTCCACTTTTTTTTCCAGTTTCGTGCGATAATTATTTTAACTGCTTATTAACAACTTGTAATGATACACTTCTGAGATTTTGACATAGACGGACATTTTGTATGCAATAAGGCTGTTTCTGGTGTACTTTTTAGGTTTACTTTCGTCAGGACGTCTATCAGCTCAAATGCTTTCTTCCACAGATCTTTAATGCAATCACAACCCCACCAGGTATGTAAGTATGTACCTTCTTGGATGTTGCACCGCCAGCAGATCGAAGAGATCGAAGAGGTTGTATTGTACATTGAAGCCAGTCTGGTCGGGACTAAATACCACCTGTTCATTAATTTAAAGTGTGGTGTGTCTCTGCCAGCGTCAGACAGTGTATTATTTTTGTCACCTTTCCCAATGAGTTGCACCAGCTATTTCCTTTTTTGGGGGTATATTTCTGGTTTGTTTTTTGATTTTATTAAGTCTAATGCTTTAGATAGAATTTTTTTTGACTCGGTTTGGTGAAAGATGGATTTACATTTTCTGTATATCTCCGAGTCTGTATGGTGAAAATATCTGGAGAGGTAACTTTTTACACAGAGGTATTTCTAGAAATCATTTTCCCCTTAATTGAATTGTTGGGCTAATTGTGGGAATGTTTTGATTGCCCCGTCTATAGTCATTTGTTCTATAAATTGTATCCCTTGTTTTTTCCAAATGTATAGGCTGATCTCTTTAATGTTGTGTTCGACTTGGTTAATATGAATAAAGCCATACAGCTTATTGTTTAGGTCTAATGTTTTTTTTACTTGGTTCCATCTCTGTATCAATTGTATCGTTATGGTGTTTCCTTGTATTCTTGATTTATAGTGAGTCTTAGATGAGGTTTCCCATAGAAGCAGGGAGAGGTCTTGAATTGCAGCTTCTTCTCTTTCTATCTCATATCAGCCTTCTGTCTTTGAACCCGGTTGCTGCATACGGCATATGTGAACTACTTTATTTGCCAAATATATATTTTTGACAATGGGGAAGGATATGCCCCCATTCTCTTTTTTTGGGAATAGAAGGGTTTGGTTGATTCTGGGTTTTTTCCCTTTCCATATGTAGGTTGTGATCGTTGATTGTAGCATACTCAGCCATTCATCCGGGATATTTAGCGGAAGCATGGAGAACAGATAGATCCACTTCGGTATAATGTATGAATTAATCACCTGTGTTCTGCCCCACCACGATATCATTAAATTCTTCCATTGTTTTATCAGGTGATTTGTTGTTTTTAATAATTCCATAAAGTTGGACTGCATTAGCAACTGCACATCTCGGGTTATTGTGATTCCTAAATAATTGAAAGATTGTTTTGCCCATATAAATTGATATATCTGTAATAATTCTTCTTTTCCTTTTTTTGGGAGAAAATAATCTAATATGACTGTTTTAGATTCATTCAGCTTGTAGTTTGATACTTCACTGAATTTATCTATTTCTCTCATTAATGTGTGCAATGAGTGAGATGGATTAGTTATCGAGATTAGAATGTCCTCTGCATATAGACTCAACTTAAGATCCTTGTTATTCACTCTGTAGCCAGTGATGTTAGAATTCTTTCTTATATTAATGGCAAGCGGCTCTACTGACATAATATATAATAAGGGCGAGAGGAGGCATCCTTGTCGCGTGCCATTACTGAGCTTAAACCATTCTGCTCTGATGTTTGGTCCAGTTGTCTTAGAAGTTGGGTTTTTGTATAGGGACATTATTGCTGAGAATAGCCATGCTTTCACTCCGAACTTCTGGATAGTTTTCTCCATATATTTCCAATTTATTCTATCAAACGCTTTTTCTGCGTCGACAGCTAGGGTGATGGTTGGAATTTTTTTCTTGTTTACGGAGTCGATAATGTTGATAATTCTTCTAGTATTGTTGTTTGCTATTCTTCCAGAAACAAATCCAATCTGATCGGGATGTATGAGCTCGCCCATAACCGTATTTAGCCTACTTGCCAGGATGGATGCAAAGATTTTGATATCTACATTTAATAGCGAAATCGGTCTGTAATTTTTGACGTCTGTAGGGTCTTTATTAGGTTTTAGTATCGGCAAGATGTTAGCTCTGGTCATTTATCCTGGAAATATGCCTTTTTGGACTGTACAATTAAACATAGAGGACATATGTGGAGATAATTGATGTTTAAAGGTCTTATAAAATAGATTACCATAGCCATCTGGTCCAGGGGTTTTATACTTTACTAATCTATTTATTTGTTCTTCTACTTCACTGGCGTTTATAGGGCTATTTAATTTCTCCATCTGGTCGGGATTAATATTCGTGATATTTATATTGTCTAAGTAAGTGTCAGTTTGCTGCATATTATCTTTTATTGGAATATTGTATAATATTTCGTAATGGTTGTTAAAATGGTTACCAATCTTTTCTGGGGTCATATATATATATTGTTATTTTCTATTACCTTCGTAATTTTCTTATCTGCTTTATTTTTTCTTAATTTATTTGTTAACATTTTGTCTGTTTTGTTTCCACGGCAGTAAAATTTCAATTTTAGTCTCTCCATGTTTTTTAAAGCTTTTTCTGTTAGTCTTTGTTTGATTTGTTCCTGTATTTCAATAAGTTCTTTGGTTCTATTTTCAGTTGGGTTTATTTTATTCTACCTTGATAGTAAATCAAAGTTGATTTACAAGGTGTTCAATTCTAGGCCCTCTCTTTCTTACTCCTGTTGTTAATTTGGATTAAGTAGCCTCTCATTACTGCTTTAAAGGCAGACCAGGTGGTTTCTTCAGAGGCATCTGCTGGGTTGTTTTCTTCGAAAGTTAGTTTCTTAATTTCTTCTCTATATTTCTCATTTTGAATGATGTAATCATTCATTTTCCATTCCGGCCTCTGTTTAGCAGTTGTTTTAATTTTGATTGTGATTATACCATGGTCCGACCATATGTTGTTCGTTATTTTGGAGTCTGTGATCTTCCTTGTCAAGTTATAATCACCCCATATCATGTCTATCCGGGAGTAGGAGTAATGGACTCGTGAAAGATGGGTAAAGTCCGTCTCTTCTGGATGGGATATTCTCCAGACATCATACAGGTCGTATCTGTTCAGACAGTTGTTCAATGATTTTGATTGTTTTAGGACTCTTTTGTCTATTTGTCTGCCCATTTGTAGTTTCTTGTCCATTTTTGGATCTAATACGCAATTAAAGTCCCCTGCTATCAGGCTACATCCGGTCTTAGCTTGGTCTACTTTATCTAGAATCCTGTTCAAGAGGCCAATTGGAGCAACGTTTGGCAAGTAGATATTAGTGAGTGTATATACGTTTTGGTCGATATCACAGATTAATATCATATATCGCCCTTCTGGATCCAAAAATTGGTATCTGATGTTTACCTGGATTGAGGCTGCAAACATTTTTTTTTTTTAGTTTTATCCGATGCATGTACTATTGTGGGATATTTGTTTCCGCCCCCATTTTGGGTTATCAAATTGCCTCCAATGGGTGCTCTTGCAAGAAGCATATGTCGATATGTTCTTTCTGTAGATATTTGAGGATCATAGATCTTTTTTGTTGAGAATGTACTCCGTGTGCATTATCTGGCATCAGCTTGAACATATTCCACTCTGTATGCTCTCGTTGGGGCTCCCTCTCTCCTCCCTATCCGCAATAACATACACACATATATACAAAAACACATAAACATACAACCCCTGTTTTGGTGGGTTTACCCTTTCTTCATTGCTGGAGCTTCCCTGGGCTTTTCCCCAGTACTGCTCCTGTCGCACTTAGCCCATCTCAGTGCGTTTTCTATGCCACTATTTCAGGCATCAAGTAAAGGACTTAGCCCTATGTCTACTTAATGTTATCATAAATCATGGAGAATTCTTTATTTAGGATATATAACAACAAAAAAAATGTTGGTGTATGGGAGAATATGTGAACTAAATTGGTGGTGAAGTGTGGACTGTTTATGGTGCACTAGGAGTGAGTGGTGAACATGGGTTGGAAGAAAGTGTGAGAAAATGGTGGTTTGTGAGTGATAAGACTGAAAACGAGGCATGAACATCTATTGAGATCTAGTGGGATGAGGGGATTGATATTGAGTCCAAGACTAAATATATATGTAAAGTGAGGGTAGAGGGATTGAATTATACTAAGGGTGAGCAGGACATTCCAAGGTTAAGGAAGAGTAAGAGTGACGATGTTCGGGTGAAAAGATTATAGCGTGAAAATCAGTTAAGATAATGTTAGAGGTATAAGGTGTGGGACAATATGTGAACTAATTTAATGGTGGAGTGTGAATGGTTTATGATGCGCTAGGAGTGGGTGGTGAGCATGTGTTTGGAAGTGTGGTGGAGTACTATGACTCAGTTGGGTAGTGAAAGGGGGAATTGAGAGTGAGTCTGAATGGTAAGGAGAAAAAAAAAAAAGAATCTAGTTGATTCTTTTTTTTATATAAATATCTCTTTTATTGGTATATCAAAAAAAAAAAAAACATATACATACAAACATACATTACAATATATTGCATAATTCATAGTCTTACTCAACCCAAAAAATAAAGGGCAAAAAGTAAAGGAAGCTGCCTGAGGGCGAGATTTCATTACCATTAAATTTAGTAATTGCAGTATTACATAAAGACGAACAAACTCACACACACACTGCTGTCTCCTCCCTCCCCCCACTGCCCGCGGGATGGTACCCCCCCCCCTCCTCTCCCACCCAAGAAATTTCCGACTGCCCAGTTATGGCCTTTTTCCTTCCGCTCTTGCCCCTCCTCCTTTTCTTCCCCCCTCCTCTTGAGGGAATATATTCTGGGCCCCTATAACTGAAGAACTTATGTTGTTATTACTTACTCCTTGATCATATTAGAGCAGTCTACCCATATTTGTTTAGTCTTGCTTGAGGTTGGCAAGATCTAAGAAACGCCACATTCCATTTTAATTTGGAATCGTAATTGGTCTTCAACAGTTTTCCAACTGATACATTTACTTTGTTTCCAATCCCTAGCTATAACTCTTTTTGTTGCTAGAAGACAGTGGGTTGTGAGAGCTAGTTGGGGTTTGGAGATTTTGGGCCACCCCTGGTGTAAAAGGACTGCTCTGGGGTTTTTCGGGAGTATGATCTTGCCTTTGCTATATAGAAATTTAAATACGGCCTCCCACAAACTCTTTAGTCCTACACATCCCCACCAGATGTTTGTAAAATCTCCATCAGCCAGCCCACATCGCCAGCAAAGTCTGGATTGGGACTCGTGGAAATGGAACAATCTAGTAGGAACTAGATACCACCGATTTACTATTTTAAAAAAGGTCTCCGTCAGAGAAAGGTCGTGCACATATGTATTAACCCTTGACCAGGCTTCTATCCAGTCTTTTTCAGTAGTAGTAATCCCCAGCTCCCTCTCCCATTTGACCTTTGTTCTACTGTTGTTATAAACTTCTTGGTCTCTAATATGGTCCATAAATAAAGCCACCCCCTTTTTCAATTTCGGGCGTGTCAATGTCTCCATCAGTTCTGCATCCTCTTTGTCTTTTCTTAGGTGTTTTTTTTTAAAAACTATTCAGTCTCAGATGGTTATAGATTTGATTTTGTCCCAGTCCCCTCTCCTTCTCCAGCTGGACCCAGGGTTTAATGGTGTTACTATGTGGAATTAGAATGTCCTGAATTTTTTTAACCCCTCCTTTTTTCCATATCTCTAAATCTAAATTCTCCATATTGTAGGCTAGGACTTCTATGGGTAGGGAACTTGGGATTTTGTCCAAAATCCCCCGTTTTTTCCTCTGTTTATGCCAAAAAGGAAGAAGATGTTCCAGGACCAAACAACTCTTCGTCTGATTCGGCTTTGCTTTGTTCTGGATGGTCCAGATCTCTCTATTTAGGTCTTCTATCTCTAATGAATTTGCTTCTATCTTATACCAGCATTCATACTGGGATTGTTCTTTTTGTGTTTTATATACATGAAAAAGCATGTTTGCCTCATACCAGTGGGATATTATGGGGAATGATGTACCTCCCTGATTGAGTTTTGCTGCCAGGCATTTTTTATTGATACGTGGCCTTTTTCCCCTCCAGACGAAGTTATTAAAAGCTGACTGTATCATTTCTAACCACTGCGTGTGTATGCCAAGCGGGATCATACGGAACAGGTAATTCCATTTAGGTACCACATAGCTCTTAAGTATATTGATTCTTCCCCACCAGGAGAACTCCACCTGGCTCCACTACTTCAGATTTTGATTCATTTGCCTCAGCATTGCCATAAAGTTAATCTCTACTATTTTATTGAATTTTGCTGGAATCTTGATTCCCAGATAATCAAATTCTTTTTTATCACTCATGAAATTATATTTCCTCTGAATAAAATCTATTTTTGCTTTGGGGAGATTTTTAAAGATGACCGATGTTTTGGAAACATTCAGCCTATAGTTAGAGACTTTACTGAAGTTGTCTATCTCCTTCATTAGGTGTTTAATCGACTCTTCTGGGGAAGTTATCGTTATAAGCATGTCATCCGCGTATATAGAGAGATTTTAAGTTCCTCTTCTCCCGTGGGGAATCCCCTAATTTGTTTATTCTCTCTAACTTTAATGGCAAAGGGTTCTGCTGTTATAATATAAAGGAGCGGGGACAGGGGGCATCCCTGACGAGTGCCGTTTCCCAGAGGGAAGAAGTCAGATCTAAAATTTTCCCCTACTATCCTTGCTGAAGGCCCCTCATACAGGGACATCACAGCTCTCAGCATCCATCCTTCTACCCCAAAGGTCCTGAGTGACTGCTCCATGTACCCCCATCTGACCCTGTCAGAGGCCTTCTCGGCGTCTAATAACAGGGTAATGAAGGGGGCTCCGCCTCTGCCTACTGCATCTAGTATGTCTATTATTCTTCTGGTGTTATTAGAGGAATCTCTCTCTGGGACGAAACCTATCTGGTCTCTGTGTATTATATTTGAGATTATTTTCCTGAGTCTAGCGGCCAGAACTGATGCAAACAATTCCACGTCCACATTAATGAAGGAGATGGGTCTGTAGCTTCGAACATCGGTAGGAGACTTTCCTTTTTTTAAAATGGGAAGGATATTTGCCTGTAACATCTCCGGACATCTCCCTTTAGTTACTATATCATTAAATACTATTGTCAGATGCTTCACGAGGGACGTTTTTAATGTTTTATAAAATAAATTTCCGAAGCCATCTGGTCCGGGCGTCTTGTACTTCACTAAGTTGTCAATAACACACAGCACTTCAGTTGAATCTATTGGGATGTTTAGTTGTTTTTTTTGTTCTGCTGATATAGATGGACATCTAAGATCTTTGAGATATGCATCTATATCTGCATCTGTTCCCTCTTGATCCAGATTATATAGTTTAATATAGTAATCTTTGAATCTTTCTCCTATTTCATCTGGGGAAATAGCGGTGTTGTGACCTGAAATGATCTTGGCAACTCTATTACTACCTCTTTGTTTCTTCAGCTTATTTGTCATAATCTTATTTGGTCGGTTACCCCTACAATAGTATCTTAACTTGAGTCTTTCAATGTTTTTTAAAGATATATTTATCTCCTGGTTGTCAATCTGCTTTTTTAAGTCTTCTAATTGACTTTCATTACTTGTGTTGGGTCTGGCTTTATGTTTCTGGGCTAATTCATAGTAAGAGATATAAAGATTCTGGAGAGAACTTTCTTCTTTTTTCCTTAGGTATTTTTCTATCTTTATAAAGTGTCCCCTAATGACAGACCAAGCGGTGCAAGCGGAGGTGTGCTCAATCTTATTTTCCTGAAAGAAGTATTGGGACATATTCTCTATATGCAGTCTGTTGTCCGCTGAATATAGTAAACTGTCATTCAGTCTCCATGATTTAACTGGATTGGCCCTATATTTCTCTTCTATTTCAAAAAGGACCAAATCATGATCCGACCAAAGAATATCCTGGATATGTATATTTTTATTTATTATCCTGAGAGCTGTAATATCTCCTACTACCAAGTCAATTCTTGAATGTGATTGATGGACTCGCGAGTAATGGGTATAATCCCTTCCCTGTGGGTACACAACCCTCCAAATGTCATATAGGCCTGATCTACTTAAGATATTTGTTAAATGTCTAGCTTGTTTGGAGATGTTTTTCAGGTTCTTTACTTGTTTTTTATACTTTTTATCTAGTACTGCATCTGGGACACTATTGAAATCGCCTGCGATTATCAAGGCACCCCTTTTTATTTTATCAATTTTTTCCAGAATCTGGACAAAGTTGTTTACTGGGGACTTATTTTCTAAATAGACGTTGACCAAAGTAAACCATTTGTCATTTATAGTGCATACTATTATAATATAACGGGCCTCTTTATCTAGCTCCACTAGTTTAACTTCTAACTGGCATTGTTGGGAGAACATTATTGCCACTCCTCGTTTTTTGGTGTCCTTTAGAGAGGCTTGGAACATCACATATCTGTCACCTCCCCACTTAGTTCTATCTGTCTGTCTCCAGTGAGTTTCTTGGAGAAAACTTATGTCTAGTTTCTGTTTCCTCAAAAATCTATAAACTCTGTTTTTCTTACATGGTTCGTTAAGGCCCTGGGCATTCACTGATAGACATCTAATCATTAGTTCATGGGGGGGGGGGGATTTGGGGATGAGGGACCACCCTCCAAGCCGGGAAAGAGGGAGACGACAGCATACAAATATATAACACACCACAAACATAAGCACACAATTAGAAGGGGAGGTGGGAAACAATCTGCCCCCATACCCCTCCCCTTCAGAGACAAATGACGAGCCGAAGGCTCCTCTCTGACTCTACAAATCACTATGATCATGATTTGATCCTGGGTTCCCGTATGAACCCCTGCAGGGACATAGACCCTGCCGCCCAATATGAGAAAGAAGGAAGAGAACAACAAGACCAAGAGGAGAGAAGAAAAAGAAGCAAAGAGAAAAGAGAAAAAACCTAGTGTGTATCTCTATACCTTATCTTAACAGTTCTCAAATGCTATAGCTGTTATTCGTGTATACTTCTCTTGAGGTTTATACTGTTATATTAATAGTGTGTTAAATGTAAGAGCTAACTAACATTGTATAGAAAGATGCCGTAGACATAGATTGCTTAAGAATTCTTTTAAAATCTATGACATTGCTTTAATAAAGTGCTGAACGGACTAAATCAGCACGACTTGGTTTTGATGGATATCTCAATGACTTATCTTAACAGTGTTGTAACCTTTAATCCATTAATCACAAATAATCAATGATGTGCTAGGGAAAGAAAGAAAAATCTGTGCAGATTATAACCCAATTATGGGGAAGGGAAGAGAAAGAAGAGAAGAAAAGAAAAAAAAAAAATAGGGAGTGTCCAACAGTTTAAATTTAGTGCATATATCCAAAACATCATATTAAAAAGTGCAAAAAGTGCTCTAAACATAAATTAGATAATAATTACTACGAAATCTGTGACTTTGTTTTAATAAAGTGCTGAACCGTTGATCCACACATGATCCGAGATATACTTGGGAAAGGAAAAAAAAAAGAATAATGGGAAGTGTCCAACAGTCTAAATTTAGTGGATATATCTAAAACATCATATTAAAAGGTGCAAAAAGTGCTATAGGCGTAAATTACATACTAATTATTCCGAAATCTGTGACATTACTTTTATAAAATGCTGAACCATCAATCCACAGATGATCCAAAATATGCTGAGAAAGAGAAAAAAAAAAAAAAAAAACACATCTTGGCAGTCTGATTTTTGTGCAAATATCCAACACATCATAATAAATGCAAAAAGTGCTATGCACATAGATTGTATGATGATTCTTTCTTTCGAAATATGTGACATTATATTTATAAAGTGTTAAACGTACTGAATCAGCACAACTTAGTTTTAGTAAGTATCTCAATGACTTATCTTAACAGTACTATACCCTTTAATCACACATAATTGATAGCATGCTAAGGAAAGGATTACATTCGTGCAAATTGTCACCCAGATTGGGGCAAAAAGGGAAAGAAAGAGAAGGGAAGCGGAGAAGAAAAAAAAAAAACAAAAAAAAAACCAACAGTCTGAATTTAATACATATATCTATAACATCCTATTAAAAAGTACCAAGAGTGCCCTAGACATAAATTACATGATAATTCTTTTAAAATCTGTGACGTTGCTTATATGGAGTGCTAAGCAAACTAATTCAGCACGCCTTGGTTTTGCTGTGTGTCTCAATGACTTGTCTTAATAATGCTATATCCATTATTCCCCCAAAAATCAATAATATGCCAAGGGAAAAAAAAAAAAAACATCTCGACAGTCTGGTTTTAGTGCAAATATCTAACACATCATAATAAGTGCAAAAAGTGCCATGCACATAGATTGTATGATGATTCTTTCTTTCACAATCTATGACATTACGTTTATTATCCGGACTAAATCAGCCCAACTTAGTTTTAGTGTGTATCTCCAAAAAGAGGAAAGAAAAAAGAAAAAAAAAAATTTACATTCCTTCCCTTTCCTCTCCCATTGTCCTTCTGCAACGGGCGAACAGGGAGGCTTCTCTGTGAATCAGAGTATTTCTTCTATTTTGTTTAGTTCTATCCAATTACGCAGTTGGTGTGGTGAGGATAGTGTTTCAACTTGTCCTTCAAAAAATCTTATATTGTGGTTCCGTAGAACAGTCAGTTCTGTGGTAAATGATCTTCTCCAGGACCTAGTATTGAATGAAAGGTCTATAAGAATAACTATATCCTTAAATTCTAATTCGGGTCACTTCGCCTCTCTGTTGGCCTTTAATATTGAGTCCCTGAACTGAGAGGAACGAAAGCATGCTATCACGTCTCGTGGAGCCTCTGTAGGCGCCGCTTTAGATTTTACTAGGCGGTGACATCTCTCCATGTGGCTGTCCTCTGTTTTCATATGTGGGACCAGACTTTTGAAGAACTGCTGCAAGAAATCTTGGAGCTTTTCTTGAGTATAGCTTTCGGGAATATTCCTGAATCTAAGGTTACTTCTTCTCGATCTATCCTCTAAATCTGTCAGCTTTTGCTCCAAAGAATACGTCTTTTTTTCCAGTGTTTGGATTTTCTCTTTTAAGCCTTTTTGCTCTTCTTCATCTCTTAGTAGTCTTCCCTCCATCTCTATGATTTTTGTGGAGAGTGCTGCTATGTCGGATTTTATTTGTTGTCTCCCGGGTGCTCGGGTTCGGCATGTTGCGGAACGGGTAGGCAGATTATTGGGAGGGGCTGGGCATGATCCAGCGGTCATAGTACACATTGGTACTAATGACAAAGTAAATGGTAGGTGGGGGGTCCTTAAAAATGATTTTAGGGAACTAGGAAAGAAGCTAAAGGAAAGGACCTCCAAGGTAATATTCTCGGAAATATTACCAGTACCACGCGCTACGTCAGGGAGACAGCGGGAGCTTAGGGAGATTAATGCGTGGTTGCGAAGGTGGTGCAAGCAAGAGGGATTTGGGTTCTTGGAGCACTGGGCAGACTTTGCAGTCGGCTACAGACTCTTTGGACGGGATGGGCTGCACCTCAATGATGAGGGGGCTGCAGTATTAGGGGCGAGGATGGCTATAGGATTAGATGAGCTTTTAAACTAAGCTCTGGGGGGGAGGGTCAAGATCAAAAAGAAGCAATGGTAGCTAGGGTAGATTGGAAGGTGGGTCTAGCTATGGGAGAGGAGGAAAGCAGTGGTGGGGTTAACATAGACCAAAGGGAGGTCCATATAATTAAACCTGCACACATTAAGTGTTTGTCAGCTAAACAGAAAATGGGTAGTAATCTCAAATGTCTTTTAGCAAATGCAAGAAGCTTGACAAACAAAATGGGTGAGCTGGAGATACTGGTAAGTGCTGAACAGTATGATTTAATCGGAATCACAGAAACGTGGTGGGATGAGACCCACGACTGGTCAGTTAATTTACAAGGTTACTCACTTTTTAGAAAGGACAGAGTAAATAGAAAAGGGGGAGGGATTTGTCTGTATGTAAATCCTAAATTAAATCCCAGTATTAAAGAAGGTGTACATGAAGTAACTGGAACTGATGTGGAGACACTGTGGGTGGAGATTAGCTTAGACGCTAAAAAGAATCGCACATTACTTGTAGGTGTATGCTACAAGCCACCAAATATTAGCATTGATGGAGAAGATCAGCTTTTATTACAAATTGAAAAGGCTGCAAATATGAATGAAGTTCTAATCATGGGAGATTTTAATTACCCAGATATAGATTGGAAGTGTGGCACAACTAGTTCAGCTAGGGGCAGCAAGTTTCTGGACCTGCTTAATAACAAATTTATGGCACAATTAGTAGACACCCCAACTAGAATGGATGCCTGTCTGGATTTGGTAATAACAAACAATGAGGAGCTTATCTCAAACATCCAAATAAGAGAACACTTGGGGAATAGTGACCATAATATGGTCTCATTTGAGATTAATGCAAAAAAGCAAATTGGTAAATACGCCACCAAAACACTTAATTTTAGAAGGGCTAACTTTGATGGACTAAGGGCATCGATTGAACATTTAGACTGGGAACGATTGTTTTCTGGACTAAACACAGAAGACAAGTGGAATGCCTTTAAGCACACATTACAAAAGTACACATCCCAATATATACCTTTGGGAAACAAATGCAAAAGACACAAATCGAAACCAATGTGGCTTACAGGTAACGTGAAACAGGAAGTACAAAACAAGAAAATGGCATTCAAACATTATAAAAACACGGGATCAGCATTATCATTTATAGAGTACAAAGAGGCCAACAAAGCCTGCAAAAAGGCAATTAAAATGGCTAAATTGGAAAATGAGAAAAGGGTTGCCAAGGAGAGTAAAACTAACCCCAAAATGTTTTATAAATATTTAAATGGAAAAAAGCTAAAGAGGGAAAATGTTGGGCCCTTGTTATCCCAAATGGGAAATTTGGTAAGTGAGGACAGAGAGAAAGCAGACATTTTAAATACTTTTTTTTCTTCTGTTTATACTAAGGAAGAGCAGATGGACGAGCCCCTGCTACAGGAAGTTATGGGACATTCGCCGCAAACATGGGATTGGCTGACACAGGAAAAAGTGCTTAATCAATTACACTCTGTTAAGATAGACAAGGCCCCAGGACCAGATGGTATACACCCAAGGGTACTTAGAGAGTTAAGCATAATTCTGGCCAGGCCACTATTCATGATCTTTAGGGATTCATTCAGTTCAGGTACAGTGCCAACAGACTGGCGAAAGGCGGATGTCATTCCAATATTTAAAAAGGGATCAAAATCTCTGCCAGGTAATTATAGGCCAGTGAGCTTGACATCTGTAGTGGGGAAACTATTTGAAGGATTGCTAAAGGTATACACTCAAGAATACATCTTGAACCAGAATATAATTAGTAAAAGTCAACATGGTTTTGTGAAAGACAGGTCTTGTCAAACAAACTTAATAACATTCTATGAAGAAGTCAGTAAAAATATAGATCTAGGTGTGGCAGTTGATGTGATCTATTTGGATTTTGCGAAAGCATTTGATACAGTTCCACACAAAAGGTTACTCTACAAATTGAGAGAAATAGGTTTGGGGGCAAATGTGTGTATGTGGATTGAAAATTGGCTAAAAGATAGAACACAAAGGGTTGTTGTAAATGGAAAATTCTCAAATTGGACAAGGGTATTAAGCGGAGTACCTCAGGGGTCTGTTTTGGGCCCTCTTCTTTTTAATTTGTTTATTAATGATCTGCCACATTGTGCTGAGAGCCATGTCTCCGTGTTTGCGGACGACACTAAATTAGGTAAGGCAATAAAGACTAATCTTGATGTTTTTTCTTTACAGGAAGATTTGGACAGAGTGGGGGACTGGGCAGTAAAGTGGCAAATGAGGTTCAATATAGACAAATGTAAAGTTATGCATTATGGGAAAAGCAACATATACGTTAAATGGTTTTTCCCTGGGAAAAACTACTAATGAAAAGGATTTAGGAATAATTATAGACAACAAACTTGGCAACAGTGCCCAATGCCAGTCAGCAGCTGCAAGGGCCAATAAGATATTGGCATGTATAAAACGAGGTATAGATTCACGGGAGGAGGATATCATCTTGCCTCTTTACAAATCAATGGTAAGACCTCACCTTGAATATGCAGTACAGTTCTGGGCACCAGTCCTTAAAAAGGATATTAAGGAACTAGAAAAAGTGCAAAGGAGAGCTACAAAATTAATAAGGGGTTTGGAGGATCTTAGTTATGAAGAGAGACTTAAAAAATTGAATTTATATACGTTAGAAAAAAGGCGTCTCAGAGGGGATATGATAACATTATATAAATATTTGCAGGGCCAATATAAAGAGCTCTCCAGTGACCTGTTCATTAACAGAAAGGTACAAAGAACAAGAGGTCACCCCCTCAGACTGGAAGAGCAAAGATTTCATAGACAGCAAAGGAAGGGATTCTTTACGGTTAGGACAATAAAGTTATGGAACTCACTGCCAAGAGAGGTAGTGCTAGCAACCACAATAGATGCATTTAAAAATGGTTTGGATGTTTTTTTAGGAAAGCAGAACATACAGGGCTATTAATAATAGAATAAGCATTAATAAAAGAGCTTATTGATCCAAGGAGAAATCTGATTGCCTCTTGGAGTCAAGAAGGAATTTTTTCCCCCAGGAGGCAAAATTCGAAATAGCTTCCTTAGGGGTTTTTTGCCTTCTTTTGGATCAAAAGCTGTAATGATAGGTAGAAGGGTTGAACTTGATGGACTTGTGTCTTTTTTCAACCTAAATTACTATGTTACTATGTTACTATGTTACTATTTCTTTGGAACTGTTATTAATTTCCTGTTTAAATGACTCCAGGAGTGCGAGTTGCAGATTTTCAAGGGATCCTTTTAAGAATGCCTCAGCCACAGATTCAGCACTGGCACTGCTCTCTGTTGAGTCGTCCATTGTGGTAATTATTTCTTCCGTGCCTTTACCAGATGCGGATTGTTGTGGGGAAAAAAGGGAAGACACTCTTCTCTCTACTTTACCATCCTTAGGCTCCTTCTTCTCGTCTCTTTTGTCCCTCTTCTGCAATTGATTTTTTGGTGCCATTTTAATCTGTGTAGCTCTTCAAGAGGCTGTGCGACCTTATGGATCTTATCTTGTTTGCAGTGTTTTACAATACACATATACAGTGAAAGGCAAAGTCCAACAGCAAGGGGAATAATGTCCGGTCAATAATATGGTAATCCTTTGGCCTTATTGTTCTTATATAGTGTTTATAGAATTTTCCACAGGACTGTGCAGAGATAGGTGACCACCAGTTTGTGAAAAAAAAAAGTAATTACATAGATGTAGCGTTCCTTGTAACAATATTTGCAGCCCAGTATAAAAACAAGTCATCAACCAGTTAGAAAGGAAGATTATCGCATAAGGATGTTGTATAATCCTTAAGTTGTTTTAACTCGTTTGCAGAGTTTCATCCAAGATACGTACAGATTGTCCTCGAATTTGCATTACTTATTAGCAGAGACGTATATGTTTACTCTTTGTATACACTCTTTGTTTGTGGGAATCTATCTTAGGCGAGCCAAGACAGACAGGTTCTAGCAGAGAGGGTACATGAAATCTGTAGGACAGTATACACTCCACCAGGAACTTCTTTAAGTGGTGTTTTACAGGATTTTACAATCTTAAACAGAAGACAGTTAGTTCACTCACAGCATGGAAAGATAGGTCCCATTTATGGTGGGTGTAGAGTTCAATCTGATGATATTTACATATTGTGTATTAGGTGCTGGGCTAAGCTTATTCGACAGGCAGATTAACAGAGGGGGGGGGGGGGTAAGTATCACATAAAGAGTAGATAGTTTGTGTACCTCCAGTTTTTCTTTTTTCTTCCTTTCTTTCCTTTCCTTCTTCCCCCTCCCTTGCAGTTCACCTCTTTATATTCCGCACTTATCTTATTCTTTTACCTTTTTCTCCGCCTTTCTTTCTCTGCTATCAATCTCTGCTTCCTCTCTTCTTCCTCCCCTCTCCTCCTTCTTGCACTGCCAGCTCCTCTTCTTAAGTTTATGCCTCCTGCAGATAGGTCGATATCGGCTTTCTTCCACACTGAAAAAGAAACACTTCTAGCGGGAACGAGTTTCCTCCTCTGTCGCCCAGCAGCGCGTCATACTCCGAACCCCCTCTCTCCCTCCTCTCACATCGGGCGGCGGTTCCCCCCGCCTATGCGTCACGTGACAACATCATGACGCCCCGAATCTAGTTGATTCGAATCGCTCATTAAAATATATATCACACCTTCACTCGAATATGCAAAGTAGAATTAATCCTGCATATTAATTAGAATATTATTTTTATTGTTTTATTAGTGTCGTATAAATGTTATTATTTATCAGTCTAATGTGGAAGGATAAATATTCTTAACACTTTTATATATTTCAACATTTATATATTCTTACATTATACTCACAATCCAGGTATAAATCATGGCATTATCTCATTTAAATTAAACACACCCATCACTTTTAATTGGCTAGAAGTTACAGAAAGCAGGGTGTGACTCTGAAATAAGGTTTGGTTGATAAGTTGATACTAGAGACCTGAGGAGGGACTGATTTTGGAAGAGCTGCCACTAGTGGGTTGCGAGGTGGGAATGTTTTAGAAAAGGGCTGAGTCTCTCTCCTCCTGGGGAGAACTCAGGAATATGAGGCTTTTAATGGCACATGTTCACTATAACAATAGACATCTCCATACACATAGTATTGAGCTAAGTCCCAGGAGTAACTCCCATCACACATTTCTTCAACTGCAAATCAAACTCTGCCGGTAATGTATAAATGAGGTACCTTATTTCTAAAATAATCTCAATTTTTATGGATTTAATTAGCATAAATATTTCGGTAAATGAAATTTAAATCCCACAATTTCTGGGATCTATATGTTTTAGCCTGATGTTTATCTGTCATCCTTTCTGCAGAAGGAAGTCAGAGGAATATCCTATAGATATTACCAAAAATCAGTTCTTATAGTTTAGCTATTCACCCAAATATGCAATATCCAATCTCCAGAGATTATTTAAGATTTGTATCTAAGAATTTTTTTTAATCTTAAAATAGAAAGCATACATTTAATTTAGCGTACAGATTAGGAAATAGCCACCTTGAGTTATATGATTTAGTAATATTATCTTACCTAAGCAGAGTAAATGCTGGTAATTTATGGTGTACTATCAGTAACTATGTTAACTACTAATCATTACCGATGCAGGTGTGGTTGTATCTAAATAAATTGTAGTCAGAAATGTAACTGCATAGTAAATTATACTACATGTTGATACAGTTACAGCAATGCATAATTCATGTTTTTACATCTGTTATAAGTCATACATATGAATTATGATTAACATCTATTTATATTGTATTTGGCTGTTACACTAATTTGCTTATGTTTTGCACTTTATTTTATATAAATTAATTGTTATTTTATTAATAATTGTTGCACTGTATTTACTTTTGTAAAAACATCATCCAAACTCTATATATATATATATAACATAGTAACATAGTAACATAGTAATTTAGGTTGAAAAAAGACACAAGTCCATCAAGTTCAACCTTTCTACCTATCATTTCAGCATTTTGATCCAAAAGAAGGCAAAAAAAACCCCTAAGGAAGCTATTTCGAATTTTGCCTGCTAGGGGGAAAAATTCCTTCTTGACTCCAAAAAGGCAATCAGATTTTTCCTTGGATCAAAAAGCTCTATTATTAATGCTTATTCTATTATTAATACCCCTGTATGTTCTGCTTTTCTAAAAAAAAAACATCCAGACCATTTTTAAATGCATCTATTGTGGTTGATAGCACTACCTCTCTTGGCAGTGAGTTCCATAATTTTATTGTCCTTACCGTAAAGAATCCCTTCCTTTGCTGCCTTTGAAGTCTTTGCTCTTCCAGTCTCAGGGGGTGACCTCTTGTTCTTTGTACATTTCTGTTAATGAACAGGTCCCTGGAGAGCTCCTTATATTGGCCCTGCACAAATTTATATAATATTATCATATCCCCTCTGAGACGCCTTTTTTCTAACATATATAAAAGCAAATTTTTAAGTCTCTCTTCATAACTTAGATCCTCTAATCCCCTTATTAATTTTGTAGCTATCCTTTGCACTTTTTCTAGTTCCATAATATCCTTTTTAAGGATTGGTGCCCAGAATTGTACTGCATATTCAAGGTGAGGTCTTACCATTGATTTGTAAAGAGGCAAGAGGCAAGATGATATCCTCTTCCTGTGAATCTGTACCTCGTTTTATACATGCCAGTATCTTATTGGCCCTTGCAGCTGCTGACTTGCATTGGTCACTGTTGACAAGTTTGTTATCTACAATTATTCCTAAATCCTTTTCATTAGTAGTTTTTCCCAGGGAAATACCATTTAAAGTATATGTTGCTTTGTTATTATTTTTCCCATAATGCATAACTTAACATTTGTCTATATTGAACCTCATTTGCCACTTTACTACCCAGTCCCCCACTCTGTCCAAATCTTCCTGCAAAGAAAAAACATCAAGATTACCTTACATAATTTAGTGTCATCAGCAAACAGGCTCTCAGCACAACGTGGGAGATCATTAATAAACAAATTAAAAAGAAGAGGGCCCAAAGCAGACCCCTGAGGTATTACGTTCAATACCCTGGTCCAATTTGAGGCTTTTAAATTTACAACAACCCTTTGCGTTCTTTTAGCCAATTTTCAATCCAAATACATACATTTGCCCCCAAACCTATTTCTCTCAATTTGTAGAGTAACCCCTTTGTATCAACTGTATCAAATGCTTTTGCAAAATCCAAATAGATCACATCAACTGCCACACTTAGATCTATATTTTTACTGACTTCTTCATAGAATGTTATTAAGTTTGTTTGACAAGACCTGTCTTTCACAAAACCATGTTAACTTTTACTAATTATATTCTGATTCAAGATGTATTCTTGAGTGTATACCTTTAGCAATCCTTCAAATAATTTCCCCACTACAGATGTCAAGCTCACTGGCCTATAATTACCGGCAGAGATTTTGAACCCTTTTTAAATATTGGAATGACATCCGCCTTTCGCCAGTCTGTTGGCACTATACCTGAACTGAAAGTATACACACTGAACTAAATACAATGTAATCATTTATATATATTTATTTGGTGAGTATACACACAATGTAATAATTTATACATATTTATTTGGTGAGTTAGGATGGGGGTAGGTACTGTTGATGGAGGGAACCATGATTACCCCTTTTGTGGTGCTCAGCCAGTATCATTGAAACCCTTTGGCTGGCTGAGCATCAAGGGAATTGTAGTCCCCAACTGACATTGTAGAAACTCTGTAGACATAAGCTCGACAAAACTGGACTTTAACATGCAGGTGGCTGGCAGATTTGTTGATAAGTGGACTTTTCCCCACCTGTGGCTAGCAGGCTTTTTGTTATTAGCTGGATATTGCCACAACGGTGACTGGCAGACTATGTTTTATTACCTGGATTTTTCCATGTCAGTGCGTGGCACACTGTGTGTTATTAACTGCATTTTGCCACATCTGTAGCTGGCAGACTGCACATACCTGTGGCTGGCAGAATGTATGTTATTAGCTGGATTTTGACATGCCTGTGGCTGGAGGATTATGTGTTAATAGTTGGATAGCAATCAATGGACTGCTCTTGCTGACTTCTACTTTTACCACTTTGCACCAGAATTTGCTCATCATATATAATCCCCTAGATTGGCTCCCTCATATGTTCTTTCCTTTGAAATCTCCTTTCTCATCCTTGGTAACTTTAAAATCCCATTCATATCTCCAAACTCATTTTATACACCTCTTATTTTACCATCAAATTATCTTTCTCTTCTACCCTAATCTGCTTTCTGAAATTACTGAAGATGACGCTTCTGCTCTTCTTATATTCTCTTAGTCCCTTCTCTGTGTTCACATTGTAAGTAATAGACACTATACAATGACCTTTGAAAACTATCTCTGGTCTTTGAATAAATACCATTGACTACATCTGAAAAGTTTGGAAATAACAGATAAGTGGATAATGCATGTCATTGGAGAGTGTGTAATGTATTTATGTGATATTTTGTTATTCTTGTTGGCTTCTTTAACTGTTTGGAAGTTGCAAAGTGTGACCTTACATTTTCTGGTCAAAACCCATCTGTCAGAATGAACAAAGATTTTTCTAAACTATAAACAAGATGTTTTTAGTAAATACATTTATTTAAAAAAAAAAACCACACAAATAGTCCATGAATGTGGATGTTTAGCAGTAATCATTGTTTATCCAGTAATCACATATGAGAACATCCATTCAAGAGCTCATTGACAAATATGTCTTTATGATGTGAGCACATTAGAGACATGCTTTGACCTTCTACTAGCTAAATTAACTGCAGCTTACTATATTTTTAATAATGGTTTGGAAAGGATTTTTTTCCCCATTCAATAGTTTAAAATAATATGGACATTTAGTACAGAAGAATGATTAAATCCAATGTACAGATCCCTAATTGCAATACTGAAGTGGACAATGACTGCTCTCTGTTCCTGATTAAGAACTGTTAATGCTCATCAGTTGCTCATTCATACACATCATCAGGACCCACTCTAACATACACTATATGGACACAAGTATTGGGACACACCACTTAATTTTTGAATTCAGTTGTTTCATTCAGAAACTTAACCACAGGTGTATAAAATCATGCACCTAGAAATGCAATCTGCATTTAAAAACATTCATGAAAAAAATGGGTCATTCTGAGGAGCTCAGTGAGTTTAAGTGTGATAGGATGCTGCCTTTGCAATAAGTCAGTTCATGCTGGAGATACCAACATGAAGGCTGTAGTTTGGGTGGCTAGTGGTTCAGTGATCATACCCAGGTGCTGGCTAATGTCCATAAGGTAGGGGAACAACACAGTCAAATGACTCAATTATTACCTTATGTCCTTGGCATATCAGCCTATATTGGACATGCAGTCTGTGGTGCATGAGACGTTGATATGCCTCAGTGTGGTGTTGGGGCAAATATGAATATTGATCCTCCCTCCCACACTGTGTAGTAGAAGAAACTGCAGGAGCAGTTGGTACAGATGAAGGAGCAGCAGGTTGTGTCTCTGGACTAGACATCTGTGAGCTGACGTGCAGAGACACTTCAATGATACTGGCATGGTCAGTTGAGGGTCAGATTCCATTCTCCTACTATACTCCTGTGTTAGGAATTGTCAGGCTTGACGTTGCTTGTGGGTTGTGGGTCAGGTGTCCAAGAATATGCATGTGGCATGGATGACATGTGCATCCAGGTGACTCTATATGGGGACAGAGAGGAATAAATCATGATAATTGGTACATTTGAGTAAGTAGGGTCATGGTATATCCAGAGTGCTCCTCTGATATATGGCTCACAAAAGAGGGTGCATACATTCAGTGGTATTTCTTGGTTTTGTGCTGCCCTAGGCACCCCACCACCCACGTTGCACACCCAGGATATGCCCCATCACACACATGCACACACATTAAATGCCCCATCACCCCCATTACATGTCCCCATAACATTTCCCCATCACATACTCCATTCCCCCATCACCCCAATACATGTCCCACTCACCCCCCATTACATGCCCCCATCAACCCAAAACGTGTCCCCATCACCCCAATACATGTCCCCATCACCCCAATACATGTCCCCATCACCCCAATACATGTCCTCATCACCCCCAATACACCCCCTAACCTGTTTTGTGAGTGCGCTGATCCCTTTATATTTTGTCTGAATACCAAGTGGGTGATGGAGTAATGCTCACCAGGTGAACCATGGGTCCTGGGATCCTGGACATCCACACTTTTTCCTGAGATGCTTTCTTTTTCCATGGGAAACATGTATCTCCTGAGGAGGATCTCCTGCCAGTCACTGTGTCTTGAAGAGTGAGAGGTGGGCAACCCTAAGTGGCATTGCGGGAGCAATTCTCCCTCACCACCGCAACTTTGGTTGTGCATTTGCAGTTCCTCCGGCGCTTCTTTATTGCCTCCCTGCTCTCTCGGTGCTGGCTCACAGCATTCACCCTGTCTTCTTTGAGCTTCCAGATGCGGCGCTTATTTACCGCAATTGTCTTCCCCAAATGTCCGTGGTGGAGTACACTGCTGTGCTTCACCAGCTACCCTAGGTGCAGTTTTTCCTCACAGAAGAATCAGTGGGAGTGCAGCCACTCCTTGCTGCTCTTTAGCCTCTCCTTGTTGCTCCTTAGCCTCCTCTTCACCTCTGCTGCTAATCTCCAAATATCTCTGTTCCTCCTCCTAAGAATCGCCAAGTGATATGGTCCTGAAACAGCTGGACAGCTGCTAGCACTAGCCTAGTGGAGGTCCCCTCCACCTCCCCACATCCCCCTGGCCACTCCTCCCACTTCGTATGTGTGCTTCCCTGCACCTCTCTCCCATCCTCAGCTGGGTATCCTTGCCTCCCTGGCCTCTTCCCTCCTCTACCACTCTGACTAACTCTTCTCCTGACCTCTGTTCTTCATCTCCAACTCCACACAAAAAAATAAACAATAAAATATGTAAATGTGATGTGACAAATAAAAGTGTGGTGTGTGTTAATGCATAGTTGCCAACTGTCCCGTTTTTGCCAGGATAGTCCCTTAAAAACCAATCCCGGTAATTGCGCAGTTTCAGCGCAATTGCGGGTCACGTGACGTCATCGGGCTACGTCACGTGAAGCACGCAGTTCAGTCTATGTTAGCTGGGCTCACATCAGCCTGCTTTAGCAAGCCCTGCCACACACGTCTGCTGGAAGCAGGCAGGACGCGTGTGACATGGTTGGTAACACAGGCTGTTGTGAGCTCAGCTCTGAACAGCGCGGGTGAGTTGTTTTTTTTTTTTTTAAACTTTAACTAACAAAATCAAACCTGTTGCCGGTGCACGGAGGAGACATGGAGCAGGTGAGTACTGGGGAAGAGGGGGTGGCATATTACTGGGCAAATAGACTGTGGCATATTACTGGGCAATTAGACTGTGGCATATTACTGGGCAATTAAACTGGCATATTACTGGGCAATTAGACTGGCATATTACTGGACAATCAGACTGTGGCATATTACTGGGTAATCTGGCTGTGGCATATTACCAGGCAATCAGGCTGTGGCATATTACTGGGCAATTAGACTGCGGCATATTACTGGGCAATTAGACTGGCAGATTATTGGGCAAGTAGATTGGCAGATTACTGGACAATAAGACTGTGGCATATTACTGGGTAATCTGGCTGTGGCATATTACCAGGCAATCAGGCTGTGGCATATTGATGACCAGGCTAATAGTGGCATATTAATGGTCAGGCTAATAGTGGCATTTTAATGGGAAAATTGACTTTAGCAAAAATGATGTTGTTACATGTTCTGTGGGGCAAAAAAAAACGTACTATGAGGCAAAGTGACACTGTGGCGTGTTCTGCAGGGGCAGTTCAATGGGGCAAAATTACACTGTGGTATGTTCGGGGGGACAAATTGACACTGTGGCATGCCAAAACGTTTAGGTGCCAGGTGCTGTATGGTGCTGTGTTAAGTTCTTTATGTGCAATGAAGGAAATTAACAATTTTTCAGTAACATTTTATTACATATAAAAATAGTTGAATATAATATTAAAAGCTTCATATAAGTATAAATGCACCTAGTTATATACATATATTTGGGGTCCACCTCAAGCTTTTCAAAAGGCTGGAAATATTTAATATTTTAATGTTTTTTTGTGGTTAGAAACGTAATATTAGTTTGCTGAGAGGGTGGTGGAATAGTCTTCCAGCATAAGTGGTACAGGAGGAGTGTAAGCATTAATGGGATACGTATAAGGTTATCCTAGATATTAGATAAGAACAGGGACTAATGAAAGTATTACTTTACAGAGAGGGTAGTGCATGTATGGAACAGTCTTCCAGTAGAAGTGGTAAAGGTTAATACATGAAGGCGTTTAAGTTTGCATGGTATATGAATAAGGCTATCCTAGATATAAGATAAGGCCAGGGATTACTGGAAGTATTACTTTACATAGAGGGTAGTGGATGCATGGAATAGTCTTCCAGCAGAAGTGGTAGAGGTTAATACAGTGAAGGAGTTTAAGCATGCGTGCGATAGGTATAAGGCTATCCTATATATAAGATAAGGTCAGGCAGTATTACTTTACTGATAGGGGTGTGGATACATGGAATGTCCTTCCATCAGAAGTGGTAGGTTCATACTAAGGTATGTTTTATGGTATAGACACAGCTCTCTGACTGCATTACATCTGCATAAGATCTTACTATATTTCATGTAATGAAAATCAATTGACAAATGCCTGATGTAGATGTTGTGCTGTGAATATATCTGTTGCATACCAAGGATGCATGGTAATGTTGGTGGGAACTTGGTGATATAATCTACACTGTGACAAGCAGGTGGAGTTACATTATGCTAATTACATTGAGTGGGTGGGGCCTTTGAAAGGAGGTGTGGTCACTTGGAAGATAAGCTGCAAAATGTCCCTGGAAATGTTTTTCAAATGTTGGCAACTATGGTTAATGTATGTTGTGCAATATGTGTAGTTAGTATCCATGTACACTCACAGTCACACACACCAAACACTCAACTAACAGTACACTAACTGACACTCTGCTGACTAACTCTGCTTTATTTCAAAGCCAGCTCCCTGGTGTTTTCTAGTAGGCAGCTTGATATCTATGTGCCGCTCAGATGCATAGACATTTTATCATGCTGCCACTTGCCCTCACTGTGTGGTCTGAAGTCAGAGTGCCAGCAGGTCATGTGATCCGATGCACTGACCTCAGAAGAGCGGGGTGCACGAGAGGCAGTGTTTGAAAAATAAATCACAGATACTTATTGTTTTACTTGGAATTAGGCTAGCCATGATATTGCTTCCATCGACTTAACATTGACCATAAGCAGTTTTTTTTACCAGCCTGTTGTAAAAATATTTGCTGGGTGGCAGCTCTACTTGGAATTTATACAGGTTATGAGAAGGAGTATTCTAAGGAATGAATCATATTTCCCATTATCCTTGTCCTGTTGTCTGCTAAACACAAAAAATGGTTACAATTACCAATCCAGATGCCCAGGCTGACAGCTGCTGCCACACGAGGTGTTCTCTGGCGTAGGGACCGTAGCGGGAACACGGTTACATACCAGCGATCTACACTCATAGCAGTAAGGGTCACACAGGTGGCTTGTGCTGATACCTAAGTAGAAAAAGTGATCATGCATAAGTGACAATATATAGAATTTGAAGGATAGAACTATTTTATATCCATCCACTTCCCACATGTAGCTACACAACCTAGGGTTATAGGTTCTGTTACTCTGAGGTTACACCTCAGCTATTTCACTACTTCAGTTATTTGATAACAATGGGAGAGTGCAGGAAATTGCTGAGATGAATGGTATCTGACTTTTACTGCCTTGGGCCTGTAAATGCCAGGGTTACACAGACTTAATGCATTTCCAGGAATAGGATCTGATATACCTGACTCTGCTTCTTGCTGTAATTATAATAATTTCCTTGATGTGTATCTCATCTGGTGTTTGTGTGCTTGATTTTCTTCAAAAGTACAAAAATAAAATTAAAGGCAGTTCAAGAAGTCTGACTTTGACTTTATAGAAAATGCTGAGAAATGACAGAAGAGTGGAGATTATATGAAAAACTAGAAGAGATCTGGAAGGAAGTATATTTTAGAGAGTAGAAGGCAAAAATTTTGGATTTCATTAAAGTTAGAGCGAACTATCGAATTAGTCTCAAGGTGGTCTATTTTGACTTAAGGGTCTACTCATTGTAGTGTGATCTAATCCAAAATGGAGCCAGATAGGCAAAAACTGGATATATTAATGAAACCCTGTTTTTCAGTTACTCGGTATCATAGAATATGGGCCGAAACAATGAAAGAATTCGGATTTGGGAAATTTCAAAATGAAAGGCGTAGGATTATGGCTACCCAATAAGAGCCTATTACGTCCAAACAAGACCCACATTTGGGAAATATTTACAAAATTCTCCCATATCAATTATCCAGTGATTAGCTGGAGAATTAAACTTCAAAGGGCCTAAAAGAATAGTACGAGATATTTTAAAGTCATTTTGTCATATAGAAATTGCTTCATATATGCCTTAATATCCTATTTGATACAAATATCCAGGATTAGAATATTTGTTTAAAAGATTATATTTGCCCATATATGGAATAATATGTAATGTCCATTACAAAAAACTGTCAAAAAAGAGTGTTATGCAGCAAAACACATGTGCAGTAGATTCATAAATTAGTAACCACAATGAAAGGGAAGGATTATTGATGTACAAAGATGTGTGTGTATATATATATATATTTTAATATTCACTCTCAAAAAATATAATTTAAATAGTTAAATGGAGAGGAAAATTGCTACAAATAAGTATGCAGCAATACTATAGCATATATTATACGGAAATATATGTATTGATTATCACTGGCCATCTTGGCCTGAATGGTGCAATTCAAACCCCAGTCCCCCTGTGATATGCCATCAATCAGATCAAACTACACAGGATTCCAAGAACCCAATTAGGATCATTTTAAAAAGGAGGGAAATTCACAACCACACCCATTGCCATCTCCTGAATCTCATAACCTAGAGGTCAGGTTAGGTTAGTGCGGATTATGGTCCACAGGAATCACAGGAGTAGGAACTGTCTCCTTCTTAGATGGGGAGGAGAACTGTCAGGACAAGGCATCAGCCCGAATGTTTTTAGTACCAGTCAAATAGGATCACATAATTAAATCTTGATAGGAAGAGAGCCCACCTAGCTTGCCGAATGGAAATTGTTTTTGCTTAGTAAAGGTATGCTAGATTCTTGTGGTCCGTGAGAATGAGAATTGTCACTGAAGTACCCAAAAGGAGATGCCTCCATTCATTGCCAGCTAGAATTATAGCTCAGAGTTCTTTATCACAATTCTGGTAATTACATTCTGCCTGGCTCAGTTTCTTAAAGAAATACCCGCACGGATGCATGGAGCTCTCGGGGTTAGACATGGGACAGGAGGTCGCTAACTCCCGTCTCAAACGCATCGACTTCGAGGATGAATGGTAAGGCAGGGTTAGGTGTGCCATTATAGGAGCTGCAGCAAAGGTGGCAAATGCTGTGAATTGCCATCCCTCCTAGTCATATCTGTGAGAGGTTTGACCAATGAGGAATACGGAGTTACGTATAAACTGCCGATAATTATTGGCGAAGCCAAGAAAACACTGGATGGAGCAAAGACAGTAAGTCGACACCCAGCATCAGAAACAATTTAGCCCAAAAATGTAACCTGTTTGCGGTGGAATTCACATTTCTCCAATTTACAAAACAGGTTATACTCTCTGAGTCTCGGCAAGACACGAGATATGTCTGCGTGGTGGTACTTGAGAGATAGGGACATCATTTATAAACTCCTGGAAAACCGTGGTAGCCTTACAATGATTGAAGTGCATTACAAGGTATTCATAATGTCTGTTCCTAGAGTTAAACGCAGTTTTCCATTCGTGGCCCTGTTTTATCCTGAATATATGCCCCTCTCAGATCCAGTTTTGTTAAGTCCGTAGCTCCCTTGAGGCAGTCGAATAACTCTGTGATCTATGAGCTGGGATATGCATTCTTAATAGTGATACGATTGAGATATGTGTATATATATAATATACTCAACTAGCCACCCTTCTTCTTAACAAAGAAAAAGTTGTCCCCGACAGGAGAGGAGGATTTGTGGATGAATCCCCATGCCAGATCATCAGCAACCTCCATGGCTTTATTCTCTGCGACAGACAGTGGTTAAACCCAGCCACAAGGTGGTATGGCACCAGGTTGGAGGTCGATAGTGCAGTCATACGGATGGTGTGGTGGCAGGACATTGGCCTGGCCCTTGTTAAATATGTCTTGGTACTCAGCGGGCAACAAAGAGACCAAAAATGTGCACAAAACTTTGACTGGTCTCCGGAGACAAGTGTCAGTACATTGCAGGGACCAAGACAATAACTGAGATCTATGCCAATCAAATGTGGGGTTATGTTTCTGTAACCATGGGTACCCCAAAATGAGGGTAATATGGTGAGGAAATCACCTGGAATTGGATCTCCTCATGGTGTAGAGCCCCTACAGCCAAAGATATGGGAACAGTCTCATGGGTAACTTGGGTAGGCTGTAGGGGTCTGCCATCGATTGCTTCAATAGCCAATGGAGAGGCGCGAGGCTGTAAGGGTATAGCGTGATCTGCTGCAAAGGCACTGTCTATAAACAAGCCTGCAGCACCAGAATTGAGTAATGCCTGCATATTAACAGATGACTCAGGTGAGGAGAGGACAATTAGAACCAACGGTTAGACCTTGTAGGTCTCTTGGGATGAGGAAATGCAAGCCAAGATCTATCCTCAACAGGACTTTAGGTGCGGCTGTTTCCCTGACGAATCAAACTGACTTTTTAGCTGCAGTACAGTCACAGGCCCTCCCTCCTCCTAATGGCCCACTCCTCAATGGAGAGACATGTGAAGCCTTACTGCATCGGCTCACCACCACCAGAGGTTTTGGAACCAGGAGGCATGGGAGGTGAGGGAGGCATGGGCGGACAAGAAAAGCTTGGTGCCAAAGCAACAAGAGGCCCCCAAAGGCACTCCCTGAATGGAGGTCTCTCTCTCTGAGCCTGGTATAGAAACATAGAATGTGTCGGCAGATAAGAGCCATTCGGTCCATCTAGTCTGCCCAATGTATCAATGAGGATGACAAAGGATATCAGTTTCTTGAGGTCCCTAGGAATATCTCTGGCTGCAATATCATCCTTAATAGGATCGGAAAGCCCATGTGAAAAGGCAGCCACGAGAACATTGTTGTTCAAGCCAACCACTGCTGCCAGGGCACGGAATTCTATGGCATACTCCCTGTTTGATTGACAAGAGCTGTTTGGCAGCAGAGGTGTAGCGAGCTGGAACACCCTTTTAAAGGACGCAACAAACTCAGGTAATTGTAAGCAATGGGTCTCTCCCAGATCTCTTATCTGAGCTCACCCACGCTATTTATCTTGAGCAGGGTATTGATCATGTAAATGTGAGTGTACCATTTATGCACTTTGCACTATTATATCATTGCACTGATATACTACACTATTATTGTTTTTGTTTTTTTCCCTTTGCATAATATCTGAGCATTTCGTCTCATAGAAAAGGGTAATGCTCTTTTTTTCTAGTGTTGGTCACTAGCGCACATGTTCACTTTATTGTATTTGTTTTCACTGGTTTGCTAGGAGTGAGACACTAGCTGTGCACAAGTGCTAGCTTACTCCATCACAGTTATTGGCGCAGTATACTGTATTGTTTGTTTATAGGGCTTTATCAGACAGCGAAGAAATCACAAACCCAACTTTGCTTCTGTCTGTGGGAAACGCCTAGGTAATCATTTCCAGTTATTTACCAACCTGGTTTAAAAATCCTCTGCACTGAGCTGGGTTGCCCCTGAAACATTGGGGAAGCAGGGCAGTACCAGTCATACGGCTAGCCGCAACAGGTTCAGAGACTACAGCCAGTATTGGGATAGGAAATGAGGCAGTGGCGGCTACAGCTCCAGACTGACTGGACACTGGATCCAGATGTGCAATATGAATCAGGAGATTCTGCAATGGTGTGCAAACTGGTCCAAACTAGTAAATACATTAGGTATAGGTGAATTGCCTGTACCATCTGGATTCATGGCCCTTGCGTAATGTTAGGGACCAGGAACCAGACAGAGACAGAAAGTAAGATGCAAAAATACCTTTATTAATAATAAATAGCAAAATCGTAAAAATAGTCCAAAAGCAATATCCAGGAGGTCAGGAGAACAGAGAGCAGAGTCAGGAACAAAGCCAGGAATCAAGAACCAGAAGGGAAGTCAGCCGAGCCGGGTTGGGAACATAAAAATCACAGGAAACCAGGAACTGCACTTGTAAACCAGAAACAATGCAAGGGCAAATGAGCTATGGTGACTAACTGCTTAATACCTGTCTGGGCAGCAAAGGGGATGGCTAATAGCAGCCAGGTGAGTAACCATGGTAACAGTGTTGAAAGGCTCTGCTCGTTAATACAGCTGGTTAACTCACTGAAGGAAAGGGTTTCTATTTAAAAAACAAAAAGCAGAGAAACCCTGACAGGAATCCTGACTACACCAGAACACAGGTAGTACAGGGCAAAGTCTGTCATTAAACGTACGTTTGGCATCCTGAAATCTCACTTCCAGTGCCTTGATAAATTTGGTGGTTATCTGTTGTACCGTCCAATGAAGGTATCAAAGATCATCATCTTCTGTTGTATATTGCATAACATTGCACTGCACCATTGTGTGCATACAGCAGATTAAGGTGGAGCAGTTGCTAAGAATTCCTAGATTTTACTAGTATTATGACGTAAAGTCACAATTTATAAAGGCAGGGAGGCGAGCATTATGCATATTTTATTCTTTATTTCCTCAGCAGCAAAGAAGAGAAAATAAATAAAACATTAACCAATCAAAATACATCACAAACTCCCTCCCCTTTACTATATATATCAACTGTAATACTTACCTCGAGGTCCCGTCCGCAAGGATCCACCACTGCAGTTTCGGAGAGTGTGCACATGCGCTTACGCAGCGCATCGCACACTCCACATGCTTCTGACGGCTTAGCTATTACGGAGCGCCATCTTGCTGTACAAACGTTTTTTAAAGGCAACTTACCTGATTTTGTCTCCAAGCCTCATTTTCATACCAGAGGCGGCGACATGCTTTGGAGTGATTTTTAAAGGCTCAGTATGCATTCAACCTTTGCCTGTGATAGTGCCTTGATCCTAACCTCGCCTTGTTAATCGTTTATCCTGCCTTGTCCTACCCATCTGACCGGCTGTCCATCCCGACCTGCTACCTCAGTTGCTTTTCTGTTCTTAGGTTTACTGAGGTTCTGGAGGTCTCTGGCCTTCTCCATCTGTGGCTCAACCATAGGGTGCTTGTTGGTCAGAGTGAAAACCATCTCGACTACCTCTTAAGTCCTCAGTTTCCTTCAACACCAGGTTCTGCATTGCTGATCCTCCTCAAGGTCGTTACAATATCACAGGCCTTAAAATGGATCCTGTGGACCTGGTACATTTATCAAAAACTGGATACTATGACAGATCTTCTGAGAGCACTTTCAATCTCCAGACCTGCGGCTGCTTTAGCACCTACCTCACCTGATCAGTCAGTAGCAGACCCCTCCAGATCTACTCGCAAACCTCCTAAAATGCCAGTCCAGGACAAATATGCCGGTAATCCTCGTGAATGTAGGGGCTTTTTAAACCAATGTCATCCATATTTCTGGACACATCCAGAAACTTTTTTTGTTCATGCTAACAGGGTAGCATTCATCATTAACTTACTGCGTGGTGAAGCTCTCGGGTGGGCCTCCCCATTACTAGAGGATTCAGATGCCTTCATTTCAGCTTTCCGAGCAGTATCTGATGCCCCTGGAAGAACAGATACAGCCGAGACCAGTCTAATGGAACTCCAGCAAGGCAGGTGATCCGTGGCACTTATGCCATCGAATTTATAACATTGGCATACGAGACTGAGTGGAATGCTCAAGCTCAAGAAAAGGATTAAACAAATCTATAAAGGATGCTCTAACCTATCGTGATCATCCAGAAAATCTAGAAGAATTTAAATCACTCTGTCTCAAGTTAGATGCTCGTAGCCAAGAGAGAAGACAAGAGAAAGTGAGAAGACCTCAAACTCTCAGAGATTATTTTATTGCTAAAACCAATCATCCCATCACAGTTCCCGAATCCACCTTCTCTTCTACCGAACCTATGGAGATTGGCCCCATTCTTCATCTCTCCACTGCTGAGAAACAAAGACAAAGAGACCTAAAACTTTGCTTGTATTGCGGTCAGAATGACCACATGGCACAGAGATGCCCTAAAAAGGTGGAAAACTCTCAAGCTTAGTGGGAGGAAGAGGCATTCTGCTGAGCATATCTACTAACATGCCTCTCTCTTCTCACAGATTTCTGGTTCCAATCACGCTGCAGTGGAAAGGTCACCATGTGACCACTGAAGCCTTCATTGATTCCGGGGCTGCTGGAAACTTCATTGATCTAAATTGGGCCTATGAACACAAAATTCCACTCCAGAACAAAGTTCATTCCAGTTCCGTAGCAGCTCTAAATGGCACTCATCTTGGTCCTTCATGTCGAAGATATTAAATTTGATGCTCTATCCAGCCCACACCAGGCCATAATTCTCGTCTTGCTGTGGTTAAAACACCACAACCCAACCATCAATTGGAAAGAGGGCCAAATCACAGCATGGAGCAAAGAATGCATCGAATCATGCTGCATATCCAAAGGATTCATGCTGCACTAGAAATCCCTCCTAAAGAATCTCAGTCATTAATTCTGGTCCACTAATCAGAATTCTTGGATGTATGTTCTAATCAGAAAGCAGACATTCTACCACCTCACCGAAGACATGACTGCCCTTTTGACTTACTACCGGGCAGTTCACCCCCCTGCAGGCTATACATATCCATTCTCAGAACCTGAGAATAATGCCCTTGCACTATATATTGAATTCTTAAAAAAAGCCTTCATCAGACATTCCTCATCCCCTGCAGGAGAAGGTTCTTTTTTGTTTAAAAAAAAAAAAAAAGAAGGCTCCCTCAGACCCTGTATTGATTACAGAGGTCTGAACAAAATTACTGTCAAGAACAAGTATCCCCTACCTCTCATATCCGAATTTTATGACCAACTAAAAGATGCTTGAATTTTTACCAAGTTGGATCTTAGTTGTGCTTATAACCTGGTCAGAATCCAAGAGGGAGACGAGTGGAAAACTGCTTTTTATAATTGTTTTGGAAACTATGAATACCTAGTGATCCCTTTTGGGCTATGCAATGCCCTGGCTGTTTTTCAAGGCTTTGTGAACAATATTTTCAGAGATATGCTCCCCTCTCATGTAATGATCTATTTGGATGATATCCTAATCTATTCCTAACCTGGCAGATCATATCCAACATGTCAAACAAGTACTTAAATGTTTATGGGAGAATTCCTTATACGCAAAAGCCAAGAAATGGGAATTTGAATGCGGCTGCATAAAAATGTAGGGTTCATTATTTCGGAAACAGGTCTGGAGATGGATCCTGAGAAATTGACGGCCATCAGTGAATGGAAAAGACCCTCCGATCTCAAAGGCATCCAAAGAATTTAAGGTTTTTTTTTTGGGGCATGTTGAGTGATGTTTATTAAAGGTCAGTTCAGGGGGTGACGTCCTAGAAGAGTTTGCCATCATCATGGTGACCAACGGAATGTTCCTGCCAATAGTCCGCTCCATCTATTATTATTATTTTTTTTTATATTTATATCTCTTCATTTAACATATCAAAAATCAGACTCACAAACATATAGAGACCACATCAATACATAGACATACAATTCAGGAGCTATATTTTTCCTTGTTCTTTCATCTTTTCCTCCATGCCTGTTATGTCCTCTCTCTTCTAATTCATCAAAGAATGTTTGCTGATACTTTTAGTAACCGGCATGGGGGTATATAGAGCTTTTATGGTGGATTCATGGAGGGGGGGGGTTTATTATTCTTCACTTTACCCTGCTCAACTCAACGCCCGGGGGCTACAACCTTCCCATGGTCGCTACTGGAATTGCCCAGATTTTTTGATATAGTTCTCTATTGGTTCCAAAAAATACCCTGCCTGGAATTCGATCTGAGCCATGATCTCTGCCCAAACTGGTGCTGTTGGTCTTTTCCAGGCCCTGGCTATACATAGTTTCACCGCGAGAAAGATGTTTATTAACAGATATTTTTTTATGTTTTTCTATTTTAGGAAAACCCATATGGGATATAAATAATTTAGGGGTTAACAGAGTATCACTACCTGATATTTCTTGTAGGATTTTCGACAGGACATCTTTAGTTGGGGATAAGCGTGTACAATGCCACCAAACATGAGCTTGAGATCCTATCTCCAATTGACAGCGCCAACACAGATTACTAGAGTTCATATTATATTTTGCTAAACGTGCCGGGACCAAATACCACCTGAACACAAGCTTATAATATTGTTCTTGTAATTTAATACAATGTATTGCCCTTCTAGTAATGTAAATTCTAGATCTTTTTCCCAAAGGTTCATTGAATTTACCTTTCCTAGGTTTGATTAAGTGAAAATTATCTTTTTAATTTTTAGAGAATATATTTTTAGAGGTTGTAGAATTTTAGGTTTTAACAACTATTACCGAAGATTTATAAGAAATCTTTCTCAGATTGTTGCTCTCATTACTACCCTCACTTGCAAAGGTTCTAATCCTGGTTCCTGGCCTCCTGCCGCTGTGTCAGCATTTGAAAAACTTTTTTGCAGCCCCTATCCAGATGCTACTGGCCCATTCATCCTTGAAGTGGATGCTTCTGATTCCGGCGCTGGGGCTATCCTCTCCCAAAGGGATCAAGGATCAAATCGTATTCATCCTTGCTCCTTCTTCTCCGGACGCTTTACTCTGGCTGAATGCAACTATGATGTGGGGAACAGAGAATTGTTAGCTATCAAATTGGCCTATTAGACACCTATTAGAAGGATCAGTGGTTCCTGTAACTATTATCACTGATCATAAAAATCTACTATAACTTGAAAAGGCAAAAGGACTCAATCCACGTCAAGCCCACTGGGCTCTTTTCTTTACATTTTCTGATCACATACAGACCTGGGTCAAAGAATACTAAAGCTGATGCTCTACACAGACAATTCAAAACTCCAGATACTCCCCACAAGGAGGAGACTATCATTCCTGCGGATCGTCTCCTGGGCTGTGTTTGTACTAGTTTACTCCACAAAATTCATCTGGTCAGGACACCCCCTGGCTGTCTGTTTGTGCCACGCCACTTATGTTTGGACGTACTTACCTGGGCTCATCGCTCTCCAGTGGCTGGTCATCGTGGTGTAAAGAATGTAAGGTTTCTTCCTCGTCCTTGGTTTTGGTGGCCTTCCATGTCCTCAGATATTGTGGACTTTGTACGTTCCTGTGAACTGTGTGCCTGGTATAAAGTACCCAGACAACATCCAATAGGCTTCCTCCACCTGCTCCCGTTTCACAAGATGCCTTGGACTTTGTGACAGATCTTCCTATAGCCTCTGGAATGAGCACGATCTTGGTTTTTCCAAACAAGCTCACTTTGTTGCATTACCTAAACTCCCCCTTCTGAAAGGTTGGCTACCCCCATGTTAAAAGAGCTATGCAGGCTTCGTGGCATTCCACAAAAGTATAGTATCGGACAGAGGTCCCCAGTTCATTTCCAGATTCTTGAAGTCACTATGCAAACACCTGGGTATTCATATTCACTTTTCTTCCACCTCTCACCAGCAAATGGACAAACAGAGAGGACTAACCAAGTATTGAAACAATACTTCAGGATGTTTGTTTCCAAGGATCAAACCAACTAGGTTTCTCTCCTATCGTTGGCTGAATTATTGTTTAACGGTGGCTATCATGATTCTTTGAAGGTATCCCCGTTCTGTGCTGCCAATGGCTTCAAACCTTACGTTTGCCCTCCCGATTATTTTCCCTCGGATAACCCAGCCGCTGATGCTCATTACTTGGATCTTCAACAACACTGGAAGGGTATTAGTGACACCATCTCCCAAGCAAAAATTGTTCAGAAAAGGGCTGCTGATCGCTACCATTCTGCCCCTCCTGTATTAGTCCCTGGGGACTATTTAGTTATCCACGAAGAATCTTTGCCTAGTGCATGGATCCAAAACCCTGGGTCCCAAGTATATTGGTCCTTACAGGATTCGTTCTAAAATCAACGACGTGTCTTATAAGTTGGACTTACCACCGTCCTTATGCATTCACAATATGTTTCATGTTTCTCTCCTAAAACCGGTGGTACTAAATGAGTTTTCGATACCACATGTCACTCCAGACCCTGTTCTCTTTCACGGTCAGGATGAATATTAATTGGAAGCTATCCTTGACTCCAGAATCTTTAGGGGTAAGCTTCAATATTTGGTTCATTGGTTGGGATACGGTCCGGAGGAGATATCCTGGGTTGCTGCCTCTGACATTAATTCTCCCTCCTTGATCCGCATCCTCCTGCATAGGATTTCAGCTCAGTGTGAGAAATCGTGCAGAGGCAATTCCCCGCTCTCTGCTGTGACAGGCAGCGTGCAGGAGCAGTGTGACAGTGTACATTCTAACTGAACAGACCATTGCAGAGCCAAGGGGGGGCAGAAGCAACACCGGAATGTGAGTTTAAAAAAAAAAAAAAGATACTGGTGTCCATCCTGCCAAATGACGGACACCAGTCATTTTTGCTGCAGTGAGGACCTGAAATCACCCACAGCTCACAGAGCTGCAGGCCACGGTGGATCTACCAGGAAGACTGATCTGGCACCCCCATATTGGGTGGCACCCTTGCCCCCCCCCCCAAGCTTCCCTGTCACCTCGAAGGCTATTTGGTGAGTTAGGCCGCCACGAGGACCCCACTAGCACAAGGCCTTAAGCGACCACCTAACTTGCTACCATATAACCAAATGAAGTGGCTGTGGTCTAACTGAGTAACTGTAGAAAGACAGTGTTAAAGTCAACACAAGTGCCCTCATTTTGTTTTTTCATTTAGGCCCCCATAAACCAAGAACCACCGATATCTCTTGTCACCTTTAATCCTTACTCATACTGTATTGATTCCCTCATCAATATGTTGCACACTTACTTGTTGGATGTAGTTGACAAATTTGCACATGAACTCTCCAAATATCCATCCAGGAAGGGGATACAAGGCAGCTGTGAAGGGCACACAAGAGACGAGGAAGATTATATCTGTGGTAGCCAGATTAGCTGTGGAGATAAAAGGTAATCTATTATTATTTGGTACTATAAGCTTTTCGCTTCAAAATTTAGTAAAAAAAAAAAAAACAGATAATTTATAATTCGACACTATATAGATATATGTGCAATGAGTAGTGTTGAGCGAACCCGAACCGCACTGTTCGGGTTCGTACCAAACTTTACAGTTTGTGGACCCCGGACCCGAACATTTCACTGTATGTCTATTCTAAATAAGAATTTCTTATGAATGGGGACTCTAGTTCGGTTTATAGAAAGCCAATAGTATTACATGTATTCCATAAGCCGAAAGTCTATAAACCGAACGACATTTGGTTTATAGACTTTCGGTTTATAGAATAGCAATAGCATTACATGTATTCTATAAACTGAAAGTCTATAAACCGAATGACGTTCGGTTTATAGACTTTCGGCTTATGTAATACATGTAACGCTATTGGCTTTCTATAAAACGAAATAGAGTCCCCATTCATAAGAAATTCTTATGAATGGGGACTCTATTTCGGTTTATAGAAAGCCAATAGCATTACATGGCTATTGGCTTTCTATAAACCGAAATAGAGTCCCCATTCATACGAAGAGGTCAATTGACCTATTCGTATGAATGGGGACACTCAACCACATTTTACTTCATTTTGCAGCCCTCTAGCCCTTTCCAGGACTTTTTTAGAAGCATTTTAGTGGTCAAAAGTTCGGGTCCCCATTGACTTCAATGGGGTTCGGGTTCAAGTTCGACCCCGAACCCCGACTTTTTTCCGAAGTTCCGCCGAACCCAAACATCCAGGTGTCCGCTCAACTTTAGCAATGAGTCGTAAATTATTTGCAAATAGCTTGGGGAAAACAAAGAATGGGAGTTGCTGTGGGAATAGGGAGCCTTGCCTCAGTTTTTGCTGATGACACAAATTTATGTAGGGTAATACTGAACTAGATGTGTGTTTGCTCAGTGGCGTCTCGAGGGGGGTGCGGACCGTACCACTGACACCACCAGCGGGGGTGACACCCGCATCTGAATGGCACAATAATACAGGCATCTGAATGGCACAATATGAGTGGCCTCTGAATGGCACAATATTACTGGCATCTAAATGGCACAATATAACTGGCATCTGATTGGCACAATATTACTGGCATCTGAATGGCAGAATATGACCAGCATCTGAATGGCACAATATTACTAGCATCTGAATGGCACAATAATACAGGCATCTGAATGGCACAATATTACTGGCATCTGAATGGTACAATAATACAGGCATCTGAATAGCACAATATTACTGGCATCTTAATGGTGCAATAATACTGGCAGTAATAGTGAGCTTCCTTAGTCTGAGGGGGTAGAGAGCCTGACCCTATTAACGAGTTTAGAGCAGAGGCAAAGGGAGTCCCTAATATCTTCTGGAACGTCTTCTAATACAGAAGCGTCAGTCCATCCTAGCCTGGACTTTTCCCTGTAGAGGAGTCCTTGATGGCCCTAGCAATCTCTACTTCAGTAATAGAAACATCTAGACAGTCCGATTCACTAACAGTCAACTTACGGTGTAAATGGTTGTTTAAATATTCCCTGATTTTCTGAGAGAGGTTTATAGGTGTGCCAGTAGAGCCCTGGGGTGTCAGGTTATAAAGATCTCCATAGAAATCTCTAAAAACCTTAACTACTTGTGGGGTGAGGTGTACAACCTTTCCGTTGGGAGTCTTTACTCAAGGTATGAAGGTAGTGTTGTATCTATCTCGGAGTAGCCTGACCAATGGCCTGCCCACTTTGTCCTTATACTGGTAGAGGTGACACCAGCATATGACTACGTTGGTCCCGGGAAGAGCATAGGTCAGCCAAACTGGCCTTAAGGGTAAGGAGGGTTTGATATACCATGGGGTCTAATGATAGTTTATGGGTCGTCTCTATATGATTGATATCATTTAAAAGCTTAAGCATTGTCGCAGAGTGCAATTTGTTGTACAACCCAATATTGATCAAGTGGCACCGGATAACAGCCGTATTGGCTTCCCAGATCATAGCAGGTGGAGTTTCAGGAACAGCATTTTCAGAAAAGTAGTCCTGTACTATATTAGTAAGGGAGGTGAGATTGGCAGGGTCTTTAAACACTGATTCATTGAGGCGCCAGGTGTGCTTGGTAAGTGAGGCCATACCGTATTTGCTCGAATATAAGACAAGGTTTTTTTCGAGGTTGTCTTATAATCTGACCTCAAATCGAGGTCAGACTATAAGACTGGGATCCAGGTCCCCCAAGGAGCTGCAGGGGACCTGGATCCCCCTTTCTAACAGCCAGGGGATGTCTGCGCGATGAGCCCCGCTAGCCACCAGGAGAATCGGGCAGCTTGGGGATGTCTGCCTGACACTGCCATCTATTATGACGGACCGGCCGGCCGTCATAATGGACGGAGGTGTCGGGCAGCATGGAGGATGTCTGCACGTATCGTGCAGACATCCCCCAGCTGCCCCCACTAGCCACCAGGGATCAATAAAAAAGGTGAGGGGGGGGGCAGATAGAGACAATGGGAGGGAGGGGGGAAGGTAAAGACAAGGGGAGAGAGGGAGGGGGGGGAGAAAGACAGAGGGAGGGGGGAAGAGAAAGACAGAATGAGGGGGGAAGAGAAAGACAGAGGGAGGGGGGGAGTGAAAGACAAGGGGAGGGAGGGGAGAGAGGGGAAGAGAAAGACAAGGGGGAGAGAGAAAAGTTTGGTGGGAGGGAGAGAGACAACGCAGGGGGGGAGAGAGGCAGCATTGGCACATAAAAGGAAATAAAAAAGAAATGCATTTGTTTAATATAATCATTTTTATTAAATATTAAAAAGCAATTTACATGTGAATATATATAAGTTAAACTATTTTCCTATAGGGTAGTCTTATATTCAGGCTTTTAGTTTTTTTCCTAAAGTAATATCCAAAGTTTGGGGGGTCGTCTTATAATCAGGGTCGTCTTATAATCGAGCAAATACGGTATTTAATCTAGCCATTATAGGTGCATGGTCACTCCACGTAATGTGTCCTATGTGAGAATGGGCCAGTCTCGGGAGATGTCTGTGGGAAATAAATATATAATCTATACGGGAGTATTGTGAATGTGGAGAAGAATAAAATGTAAAGCCCTCGGTGGTGGGGTGTAAGATTCGCCATGTATCTGCCAATTGGGATCTATGTAGGGCTTTTTTAACCCGTTTAATCTTAGAAAATCGTATTGAGGAAGCCCCATTGGAAAAGTCAAGTCTAGGGTCTAAGGTCAGGTTAAAATCTCCCGCCAGAAGGACTATGCCAGATGCAAGTTCCTGCAATTACCGGTCATAAATGTGGGAAGTATCTAAGTTTGGGGAGGAGGTGTTGAATCAACTGAGGGGGGAAGAGAGTGGAACCCGGGTGTTGACCTGGGGCGATAGACACACGGGGGGGGGGGGCACAAGGAAAAGGAGGGAGAGCACAGATCGGGGGGGAGACGTAAGTAGGGGTGAGGGGGTAGTTACTCAGGAGGGGCATCATCAGGGGAAGGAAGCGGAGATGGAACCTTACTAGCCACGGGTAATAATATCGGCAGATATATATGCAATAGAGCCCATTAATATGCTGGGGCTAGCATTAAAATGTGAGGAAAGTCTCCCTGTGAGGGTGGTAGCATATTTGCCACCTTTCAATGTCATAGAAACAAAAACAGAGTCCCGTATCATCGGGGGGCACGGTAAAAGTAAAAATAGGTACTTTTCGTTTTGTATATATTTATCCCTCGATGGGTCCAGACCATTAAGGAAAATTTGTGCAAGTGAGGGAAAAAACAACAATCACGAGAAAACAGTAGCTGTATACGATACTTGCTCCTGTAGTCTGGTGCCTATCTGGCTCGTCCTGGGGGAGTCTCAACATTAATCTGTTGTCCAGCAACAAGTACAGCTGTCATTTCCCCTGGGTGTTGAAGGGGACAACTGATGTAGCCCGTGACTACGGTGTCTCCTGCATGAGGAGACCCGGCATGGGGTGAGGGTAAAGAGGGAAAAAACAAACGTTCAGTTAGGTCGGTTGGGTGTGGGATAAAGACCCAGGAACCTCCTCAGCTCTGATAGCAGAGATGTTATGACCGGCCTCTGTCATCGTGGGGAAGTGTTCATGGATCCGAGGGGTTACGGGTGGCCTGCGAGGACGCTTGAGTGCGTAATTTCCTTTGAAGTCTTGGGACCCATGGCTGGTGGGAAAGCGTTGGGGAGATCAATGTGTCAGCCTCACCCATCGTCCAATCTAGAAGGTCTGGATGCTGGAGGCCCAGCGCAGTCCAGAAATTGGGTAAATCTTTAGGATCTCGGAGGGTGATTCGATGGGAACCTCTGTGTACATTTATGCTCAGAGGGAATCCCCTGGAGAAAGGAATATCTTTAGCTCTCAAGAGATCTGTCAAAGGTTTAAGCTTCTTCCGGGCTTGTAGTGTTGCCCATGCCACATCGGGTAGTATAATAATCTTTGCTCCATTGAAGCTGATGTGCCCCTTTTTGCGCACGGTGCGGAGAATCTCCTTAAGTGTAAACGAATGTACACAGCAAATTATGTCTCGAGTTTGCGCATTAGGCATATCCCTGGGGCGTAGGGCTCTGTGCATCCTGTCCAAACTGATGCCCTCTACTGAAGTTCTGCCCAAGATATTCTTAAACAAATCCGGGACTACCGTGCCAAGGTCTTCAGGGCCCTCGGTCTCTGGTAGGCCGCGAACCCTTAGATTACAGCGCCTTCCCCTATTATCCAAGTCCACCACTGCTAGGTCAAGTTGACCGGTTATGCGACGTTGCTCTCTTAATTGTGACTCCAACTTGGTCATGGCATCCCGTAGTAGGGATTGGTCAGATTCCACACTTTCTAAACTGTGCCCCTGTTCTTTGATGTCGGATTTGATAACCTGCAACTCCTCTTCAATAGCGGCTCGGATCAAGTCCACAGCTGATAATAGGTCCGTTTTAACTTGCAAAGTCTGCCTTGGTAAGGCCCTCCGAATCCTGAGTGATATTTGGCGGGAGGGATTGCACTAGACATGTGCATTTGTTTTCGGACGAATGCATTTTAAAATTATGAATGGAGACTTTGTCTCCGTATAGTTAAAAGCCGACAGCCTATAAACCAAACGTTCGGTTTATAGACTTTCGGCTTATGGAATACATGTATTCCTATTGCTATTCTATAAACCGAACGTTCGGTTTATAGAATAGCAATAGGAATACAAGTATTCCATAAGCCGACAGCCTATAAACCGAACGTTCGGTTTATAGGCTGTCGGCATTTTACTACACGGAGACAAAGTCTCCATTCATAATTTTATGAATGGAGACTCTGTCTCCGTATAGTTAAATGCCCACAGCCTATAAACCGAACGTTCGGTTTATAGGCTGTGGGCATTTAACTATACGGAGACAGAGTCTCCATTCATATGAATGGAGACTTTGTCTCCGTATAGTTAAAAGCCCACAGCCTATAAACCGAACGTTCGGTTTATAGACTTTCGGCTTATGTAATACATGTAATCCTATGGCTATTCTATAAACCGAACGTTCGGTTTATAGAATAGCAATATGAATACATGTATTCCATAAGCCGACAGCCTATAAACCGAACGTTCGGTTTATAGGCTGTGGGCATTTAACTATACGGAGACAGAGTCTCCATTCATAAAATTATATATAAACCGAACGTTCGGTTTATAAGCTGTCGGCTTTTAACTATACGGAGACAAAGTCTCCATTCATATGAATGGAGACTCTGTCTCCGTATAGTTAAATGCCCACAGCCTATAAACCGAACGTTCGGTTTATAGGCTGTGGGCTTATGTAATACATGTAATCCTATGGCTATTCTATAAACCGAACGTTCGGTTTATAGAATAGCCATAGGATTACATGTATTACATAAGCCCACAGCCTATAAACCGAAAGTCGTTCGGTTTATAGACTTTCGGCTTATAGAAAACATGTAGTACTATTGCCTTTCTATGAACCGAACGAGAGCCCCATTCATAAGAATTTCTTATGAATGGGGCTCTCGTTCGGTTTATAGAAAGCCAATAGTATTACATTTTATAAAACGAACGAATTAAAATTAACGAAACGTTAAATTTCGTCTGAAACGAATGCAGTAATGAACGAAATTCGTTTTATACGAAATAAATAACATTTTCTTCCGAATGGATGAAAACGAAACGAAAATTTTAGTTTTGCACATGTCTAGATTGCACATCATCCTCCTCCGAGCTCTCACTTGCCGTTTGAGTCAAGTGTTCGTGGTCCGCCGGCGCCATCTTAGAAGTCTCCTGCGTAGGTACCAGAAAGGTCCATAAATTAGGTGCTGGCACCTTTTTACCGAGTTTCCCCAGCTCCTTACTTGGTGAGTGTCGTTTGTGGGAATAATTTTCCCAAAAGGGTGATATGCGTGGTGAATGGGCTCAGGTCTCCGGAGCTCCACTCTGATGCGACCGTCTATATCGAGTGCAGGACACGCCCCCCAGTTGCCATTTTTTACTTGCTCCCTCATTTGTTCATTTGTGGTTTATTACTATTATTGTTCTTCCCTCGTTTGGGCTGTTCATCCTATACTCTACTCTTTCCACATATGATTTTTTTCTACTAACTTTCTCTACTATTTGTGATGCAGGCTTTTTGATCTGTTATATTTTTTGCAAGAGGCATTGTTTGTGGGCCTTTATCCCACATTTACCCAGTTGTTTTCATTAGATTTTCTGGATTTTTTTGTGGTTTGGCCAACATTTACTATATTTTTGCTTTACCTGTTACCCCTTGAGCCACTGATTACCACTCAGTTTCTTTGTTGTTGTTTTTTTCCTTTTTACCAAGTATATTTTGAGCTTTTTCCTATTATTTGTTTTATTCTATTTTTTTCTATTTTTTCAACAACATCTTTTTGCTTGCTATCTGCTGTTTCCTTTTCTATGTAGCTTCCTGTATTTTTTTCTGTATATTTTTTTCTGTATATTTCACTATTTTTTCCACAGTGTTTCTCCTACTTGTACCTATTTTTGACCGTAGTTACATTATTATATCACTAATAAAATATATATCAGTGTGCATGTCTGCTTTTTTGATATATAGGATTTTAAATACTTAAAAAATCACATGAACTACATGATCACAAAGAACATGATCACAAAGAAGCTTCAAGACGTACACCATTGGAGACTCCTTTAAAAGTTATATCCTTTATTGATATCAGTAAAAATAAAAGCAGCACATCGTAGAAATAGAAAGCGGTGATAAGGAAGCGGCAAGAAATGGGGCTAAATGCCCATGCTTGACGCGTTTCGTGCTGTTGAGCTCATAATCACAAGTTGCAGGGACAAATGTGCTTGCAATTTAAATAGAAAGAGCATTTAAGAAAACTTGTCCTTGTTGCGGGTGGATTAAATAATTGAAATGCACATTGTCTCCTAAAGAGCTCTAAAAGAAATTGCAAAGATATACATATATCGATGATAGAAATATATAGACAGATATATAGTACAACAAATATCATACATGTTAATATTGTAAAAAAAATGCACTGATACATTATTACATTAAGGTTAGTCATTAACAATATGTAATAAAATCAGAAACACCTAAATTTCTCGTCTTTCATTAAATCACATGTAATGCTTATGTTACAGATAAGTATCTATAGTAGTCACTAAATGGAAACCTGGTAAAATATTTTAAGGATTATAGCTTATAGTTCTTTTAATATAGAAACAACTCTAAAGCTATCAAGTGTATATAAGGTTTTAAAGCATTTGTGGTTTTCTACATATTTGAAAGTTCATATACCTAAATATGTCCACACACTTATTTATGTTCCATGAAGAAGAATGGTTCCATATTAACTAAAATAAAATAAAAGGGAAAGGAGACTACATCTTAAAGCAACAAATAATCAGAGGCCTTACTCTCCCTATATTTTACACTGAGTGATGTCTGAATTGTTGCATGAAAGGAGATGAGTACCTATAGGTGTGTTTTGAGGTTTATCACATGAAACTGAAGATATGTGTTCTCTTACTCTGCATTTTAATTTTAAAGTTTTTCCAACATATTGCCTTGAACATGTATTACATCTTAGTAGATAAATAAAAAATGTTGTGTTGCAATTTATATATTGTCTATTTTGATATACTTTTTGAGTAACTGTGGATTTAAAGGTATTACTTATGTGAATTGCATTACAACATATGAATTGGTTATGGCCACACCTATAGGTACCCAAATTATGGAGCCAATTGGTGTTCTTTGATTTTTCTGTACAAAAAAGGCTAGGGGATTAATTGTTACCCATGGAGGGACTTTTTTTTTTAGCTACAGTGTTACATCCATCATTTATGATGTCTTGTATTCTTGCATCATTGAGAAGAATGGGCAGTCTATTCTAAAATTTTGCAAATTTTAGAGAATTGTCTACTGTAGTTTGTCACAAAATATGGAGCTGTCTTTTAATTTTTTATTTTTTTTTATTAGGTTCCATCAGAAGCGTCACTAGGGTGTCATCCAGTGCGGTAACTCATGGTGTCACCCCCTGGATTTCCTCCAATACCATGCCAAACAGATTCCTTAGTAATGCCAGTCAGATGGCTCATTAAATATCCACATACAGGAGCTCCAAAAATTATGTCACCACACAGGAGCCCATCAACTATGCCACACACAGGAGCCCCATAACTATGACATACATTAGAGCCCCATAAATTATGCCACACCAGAGCACCATAAATTATGCCACACCAGAGCCCCTTTATTTATGCCTCACCTTGGAGCCCAATTAATTATGCCACACACAAGTGCCCCATAATTATGCCACACAAAAGAGCCCCTTAATTTTGCCACATTTGGGGCCCAATAAATACGCCACATATGGCACCACCATTAATTATGCGACACACAGGAGCCGCACGAGGTGACGATTGTACAATTTTAAAACAATACATATCTATGCACACAGACATCTCTCTCTCTCTATAACTAGTTGCATTTATACTTATTTGAATTTTGTAATATTATATTCAACTATTTTCATATGTAATAAAAATGTTATTGAAAAAATACATTCCTTGTTTTTATTCCCTTCCTCTGCACCCACATTTCACCTAAATGACTTAACACAGCACCATACAGTACCCACAGAACTTGCCATGCCCCTATATTGCACACACAGCACTTGGCTTGCACTCATATTGCACCTACATGATTTGGCATGCCACAGTGTCACTTTGCCCTCTCAGAACTAGCCAGTGTCACTTTCCTCATAGTACAAGTTATTTTGTCCCACAAACCAAGCCACAGCATCAGTTTAAAATAAACTAAATAAACCATTAATATGCCAGTGTTTGCCCATAAATATGGCACAGCCAATTTGCCCAATAATATTCCAGTATTATTTTGTCATTCATAAACCACAATTTGCCCATATAATATCCCAGTATTATTTTGCTGTTAATAAGCCCGACAATTTGCCTAATAATATGCCAGTATTATTTTGCCATTTAATATGCCAGAGCCAATTTGCCCAATAATATGCCAGTATTATTCTGCCATTTAATATATGCCAGTATTTTGCCATTTAATATATTCCAGTATTTTCCTATTCAATATGCCAGTATTTTGCCATTCAATATGCCAGTAGTATTTTGCTATTCAATATGCCAATATTTTGCCATTTATTATGCCAGTATTATTTTGCAATTCAATATGCCAGTATTATTTTGCCATTCAATATGCCAGTATTTTGCCATTCAATATGCCAGTATTTAAACCACTCAATATGCCAGTATTTAACCCCTCAATATGCCATTATTTTGCCATTAAATATGCCAGTATTTTGTCATTAAATATGCCATTCTCTTGCCATTAAATATGCTAGTATTTTGTCATTCAATATGCCAGTATTATTTTGCCATTCAATATGCCAGAATTTTGCCACTCAGTATTCCAGCATTTAACCCCTCAATATGCCAGAATTTTGCCATTCAATATTCCAGCATTTAATCCCTCAATATGCCAGAATTTTGACACGCAATACACCAGTATTATGTCACTCAATATGCCAGTATTTGTCACTCAATATGCCAGTATTTTGCCATTAAATTGCCATTTATTATGCCAGTATTATTTTGCAATTCAATATGCCAGTATTATTTTGCCATTCAATATGCCAGTATTTTGCCATTCAATATGCCAGTATTTAAACCACTCAATATGCCAGTATTTAACCCCTCAATATGCCATTATTTTGCCATTAAATATGCCAGTATTTTGTCACTCAATATGCCAGTATTATTTTGCCACTTAATATGCCAGTATGTAGCCACTCAGTATGCCTGCATTTTGCCATTAAATATTCCATTCTTTTCCCATTAAATATGCCAGTATTTAGCCACTCAATATGCCAGCATTTACCCCTCAGTATGCCAGCATTTTACCATTAAATATGCCATTCTTTTGCCATTAAATATACAATTCTTTTGCCATTAAATATGACAGTATTTTGTCACTCAATATGCCAGGATTTAACCCCTCAATATGCCAGTATTGTTTTGCCATTCAATATGCTAGCATTTAACCTCTCAATATGCCAAATAATTTGCCATTCAATATGCCATTCTTTTGCCATTAAATATACCAGGATTTTGTCACTCATTGTGCCAGGATTTAGCCACTCAATATTCCAGCATTTAACCCCTCAATATGCCAGAATTGTGCCACTCAATATGCCAGTATTTACCCATTTAATATGCCAGGATTTTGTCATTCAATATGCCAGCATGTAACCCCTCAATATACCAGCATTTAACCCCACAATATGCCAGGATTTTGCTCGTTTTATACCACCCTCCTCCCCACTTCCCCATTGCGCTGTGCTGCGGGGGGGATGCCGACAGCACGGGTGTCACCTGGTGTGGTCCGCACTGCCCGCGGGACACCACTGGGTTCCACTGAAGTGTTTGAGTTTATATCATACGGTTTATTTTTTAGGAGTGAGTCACTGTTAGTGAAGACGGCTCTCCTAAAAGCCTTTTTCAGAATAGCCATTGAATGACCATGTTGTATAAGATGATTCCTCAAATGACAAGATTCGAGGACAAAGTCCTCAAATCCTGAGCAATTTCTGCATACTCTTAGGAATTATGCAGTGGGAATACCTTTTATTGTGTGTGCAGGGTGGTTAGATGTAGCTTGAAGGATGGTATTTCCACTGCACACTTTGCAGTAGAGTTTGGTGGTGACTGTACTTTTGTCTGATCCGATCAGAAGTATCAGATCTAAAAATGGGATTTCCTCACCTGTTTGTGGTCAGGGTAAATTTTAAATTTAGACTATTGTCATTTAAGGGGATACACATTCTGCCAAGGAGTTTCCTTGTCCCACTCCAAATCAAAATAAGATTGTCTATATATAGCTTGTACAAAATGATTTCAAATTCTTAGTATAATCACTGTATTTTATCGAGATGGTACCGAATTGCTATGACACCCTGGTTATGTGGAATACAGGAGTAGAGTGATACTAAATCAAGGCTGACCCATGAGTAGTGTTCCTGCTGTTTGGTGTTACGCAAACAATTAATTACAGGTGTGGTGTCCTTTAAATATGAGTTCAATCGTAAAACCATGGGTTGAAGCAAGGTGTCCATGAATTTTGACAGGTGTTCATTTAAAGATGATAATGGGGCAACATTTAGGGATCCCACCACTTTCCCCTTTATGTACTTGAAAGGAATTGATGATAAATCGGTGTGATGGGGTAATCTACTTTAAGAAGTGTTGCCACCTCTATAGAAATGAGGCCCTTTCGGTAGCTACATTAATCAGTTGAAATAATTAATTTAGAAATTTGTATGTAAGGTTATAACTGAGTGTACTGTATGCTTTTGGATCTGAGAGTTGACGTAGGCCTTCACTCCTATAGTCCTTAGCATCCATCACCACTATGGACCCCCCCTTGTCTGCTCTTCTGATGACAAGATTTTTGTTGTCAGTTAGTGATTGAAGTGCCTCTTTTTCTTCCTTTTTTAGATGTTTTAAATAACTTTGCAATACATTTATGTCACATAATTCCTGAAAAGAAGACTTGTGGTTAATAGCCGACACAACATTATCTTTAGGAAAATTAGGCTTGGTTTCATTGGTTGTAACCTTATCTTGATCTGAGAAATGTTTCTCAGAATATACTCTCCGTTTTGCTGCTTGGACTACCCTGTTGTACACATTTTGACACTGTCCCACATAGAAGGATTATTAAAAAACTGCAATCTTTGAGTTTGGATTCCAATATTGTTGAATGGATTAGGCAGCTGCTGAGTAACAGACAACAGAGGGTTGTGGTTACTGAAGTTTATTCTGATCAAGGTCTTGTTACCAGTGGGGTACATCAAGTATCAGTATTTGGACCCATTCTCTTTAATATTTTTATTAGTGACAGTGCAAAGGTCTTGATGTTAAGATATGTATTTTTTTGATGACACAAAGATTTGCAACAGGGTCCTAGAGGGATAAGCCAAATGGCAAATGATTCTTGTAAACTTGGAAATGGTCACAGCTGTCGCAACTGACATTTAATGTAGATAAATGCAAAATAATGCACATTGGAAATAAAAACTATAGGCTGTCTATAGAATATTTGATACCATCCTAACCACAACATCTGAGGAAAGGAATCTTACCATGTAAAGCTTGAAATAAATACGAAACAGGTTGAATATGATTGAGACATTTAAATACAACACAGTAAAGGTAAATTTTAAAGAAGAAAAACTACCACAACAAGAGGAAATAGTGCTAAATTAGGGAAAATGTTTAAAAGTAATATCCGGAAATATTACTTTACAGAGAGGGTAGTGGTTGCATGGAATAGTTTTATAGCAGAAGGTAGAGGTTAATACAGTGAAGGAGTTTAAGCAGTGCTGTATTTACCGCGAGGCATCCTAGGCGGATGCCTAGGGCGGCAAATTTTGGGGGGCGGCAGCGCCCCCCAGCACTGAAAAAAAAAAAAATTAAAAAAAAAAGAAATAAAAAAACAAACAAAACGCGGCCCTTTAAAAAAAAAAAAAAGACCGCGCTTGCAGGCAGAGACGGAGGTGACAGGGGATCGGAAGATCCCCCCTCACCATTGCTCTGCCTGCCAGGCTGCACGGGGAGCCGAACAGGCAGCACAGAGAAACCTCCGTGCTGCCTGTTCGGCTCCCCGTGCAGTGTGCCGACACGGAAGTGCGGACAGTCACGTGACGGGCACGCTGACGTCGTACGCGCGCCCAGTCACGTGACCTGTCGGCACAATCGCCGGTAAGCCGAACAGGCAGCATGGAGGGACCATCCTGCCTGCCTGCCAGGGAAAGGTAAGTGCTGATGGGAGACTGTGTGTGTGTGTGTGTGTGTGTGTGTGTGTGTGATGGGAGTCAGAGTGTGTGTGTGTGTGTGTGACTGAGTGTGATGGGAGTCAGAGTGTGTGTGTGTGACTGAGTGTGATGGGAGTCAGAGTGTGTGTGATGGGAGACAGTGTGTGTGACTGAGTGTGATGGGAGTCAGAGTGTGTGACTGAGTGTGTGACTGAGTGTGATGGGAGTCAGAGTGTGTGTGATTGGAGACAGTGTGTGTGACTGAGTGTGATGAGAGTCAGAGTGTGTGTGATGGGAGACAGTGTGTGTGACTGAGTGTGATGGGAGTCAGAGTGTGTGTGATGGGAGACAGTGTGTGTGACTGAGTGTGATGGGAGTCAGAGTGTGTGTGATGGGAGACAGTGTGTGTGACTGAGTGTGATGAGAGTCAGAGTGTGTGTGATGGGAGACAGTGTGTGTGTGACTGAGTGTGATGAGAGTCAGAGTGTGTGTGATGGGAGACAGTGTGTGTGACTGAGTGTGATGGGAGTCAGAGTGTGTGTGATGGGAGACAGTGTGTATGACTGAGTGTGATGAGAGTCAGAGTGTGTGTGATGGGAGTCGGAGTGTGTGACTGAGTGTGATGGGAGTAGGAGTGTGTGACTGGGTGTGATGGGAGTGTGAGCTTGATGTGAGTCTGAATGATGGGGCATGTCTTAGGTGTGTAACGTGGGTGTGCAGCTTGGGTAGGGGGGTGCCCGGATTTTGTCTGCCTAGGGCAGCACAAAATCAAGATACACCACTGAGTTTAAGCATGCATGGGACAGACATAATGCTATCCTAGATATAATATAAGACCAAGAACTAATAAAACTATTCTGATCTTTTATTTTATTTAATAATGTATTTATTTATTTTAACTTTGGCATAAATTGGGCAGACTAGATGGGCTGAATGGTTTATATCTGCCAACACATTCTGTTTGTTTCCTGTGTACAACTTCTCACTAATGTTACTCAAATGGTGCAGGCTAACTGAATTTAGAGGCCCCAGAGAAGTGATTTTTAATTAAAAACCACATGAACATTGTAACCTGTTTTAAAGTAAAGATCTCAGAGTCGGTGCTACTAGATGAGCTAGGTGTCCGATAGGGCTCTTGGGAGCGGCTACTACTGGCTGGGATACTTTCCCGTGCTGCACATATCTGCACACATCTTTAGAGGTTATCTTATCGCGAGGAAAAAGATCTGCTGTTCCCTCATCCACCAGACGACCAGGGATAACAGAGACTACCAGGATAAGAACCCTACCGCAGTGTAGGTAATGGGATATGTTTTATTTTATTTTTATTACACTTTTGCCACGGACTAAAACACATATTATGCTCCCCCAGCATCATGAAAGGCGTTTTGGATAATTAGGCATGTGTTAGACTTGTATTTTCATTCTACATTCTACATTTAATTACCATTGCCAGCAAAAACGACCATGTTTTTTGCCCATGATCATAGGAAGGGTAGTGAAGGGTAGTCCATAGCAGGACAAGATATTTATGAAGCAGTGGCATCATTAAATAGTAGCAGCACATGATTGTAAGTTATGATACACTTATTTGTACATGCTGTACAAACCACACATAAATACAGTATTCTGACACTGTGGCATGCGCATTGGGGGTAGGGTTACCACCTTGTCCATTTTTTAATCAGCCACATATAACTTTTGCATGCTACCCTGCAGTGTGCACAGATCATACACCCTGTTCCAAATTATTATGCAAATTATATTTTTTTCTTTTACTTAAATAATTGATGTTAATAACAATCAGCATAATTCTCATGTTATCAACTATTAAGAGTACAATTAAAATGTTATTGAACAAACCTCCTAATCATAACAGTATTTTTTTTAAACATAAAAAACTTACAATGCATTGTTCCAAATTATTACGCACAGTAAGTTTCAAAACACTTTATAGGTTGTAAAGAACTGAAAATTGTCATTTGTTGTGTTTGCAGCATATTTACTGAAATCAAAAGCTATTTCAATCAAACTTATAACAACATTTTAACTTTTTAAACATTTTAACAGGTCACGTTACATTTTAACATAGGACCCCTTATTTGATAGCAGCTTCACAAGTCTTGCATCCATTGAACTTGTGAGTTTTTGGACAGTTTCTGCTTGAATTTGTTTGCAAGATGTCAGAATAGCATCCCAGAGCTGCTGTTCGGATGTAAACTGCCTCCTACCCTCATAGATCTTTTGCTTGAGGATGCTCCAAAGGTTCTCAATAGGATTGAGGTCAGGGGAGGATGGAGGCCACACCATGACTTTCTCTCCTTTTATCCCCATAGCAGCCATTGATGCAGAGGTATTCTTTGCAGCATGAGATGGTACATTGTCATGCATGAAGATGATTTTATTACGGAAAGCATAGTTATTCCTTCTGTACCAGGGAAGAAAGTGGTCAGTCAGAAACTCCACATACTTTCATCATAAAGGTCATCTTTACACCTTCGGGGACCCTAAAGGGGCCGACCAGCTCTCTTCCCATGATTCTGGCCCAAAACATGACTCCACCACCGCCTTGCTGACGTCGCAGCCTTGTTGGAACAGGGTGGCCATCCACCAACCATCCACTACTCCATCCATCTGGACCACCCAGGGTTGCACGGCACTCATCAGTGAACAGGACTGTTTGAAAATTAGTCTTCATGTATTTTTCTGCCCAGTGCAGCCGTTTCTGCTTGTGAGCATTGGTTAGTGTTGGCCGAATAGACTCTGGAGGACTCTACACCTTGATGTCCGTGGGACTCCAGAGGCACCAGCAGCTTCAAATATCTGTTTGCTGCTATGTAATGGTATTTTAGCAGCTGCTCTCTTGATCCGATCCATGGATCTGGCAGAAATCTTCTTCAATGTGCCTTTATCTGCACGAACCCGTTTGTGTTCTGAATCAGCCACAAATCTCTTAACCCCTTTGTGACAATGGTGAATCGGTGAATCAAGAGGTTTTCGCGATCAACGATTGCGAAAACCGCTTTAACAATGCTGGTCTATTGCCTCGAGGCAATAGCCAGCACTGAAATTTCTGATCTGGGGCACCCACGATCGCCCCACGTAGCGATCGTGGGAGCCATACTGACGGAGCATGCTCCGTCAATATGGCTATGCCCTCTGCAGGTCTGAGCTTCGGAGGTGAAAGTAACTTCACTTCCGTCGCTCTGAATATGCTACTTGACTGCCCCTTGTAGTAGTTAAGCAGCAAAGCAATGTAAAAAAATATATATATATATATTTAATTAACTAATAACTTGTTATATAGTTAGATTAGCCTATAGGGTTAAAATTAAATACTTTTTAGCATAATGGATAGGGTTAAAATTAAATTAAAATTAAAACATATTAAGGGATAGCATGAGGGTTAGAGTTGGGGTTAAATTTAGTGTTAGTAAATTTAGTAACTTTAAATATGATAAATATGTTTTATTAATTATGGATTATGAAAAATAAATGTTATTCACTTTATGGGTCCGGCCAAAATACTTTGTGATGTATATAGAGATTTAGGATGTTTTTGCGAAATAAAGCACAGATGTGTAACGCACAGGGTCCAGGATGGTAAGGGACCGTGAGCGCCCGAGATCAGGAGCTACAGTGCAGAGTGGAGACACAGGACCTGGTGCTAGGTAACTGCAATTGCTTGGAGTTTTGGGACCCCAAGTCATTGCAGCCACAACCAGGCCCTGTGAAGCAGCTGCTGTATCCAGGTCCCAGGGCTTAAGAATAAATGAACTAATGACAACTAAGCAGAGCTAAAACAGAAAAAGCAACTGAGGGAGAGCAGAACTTAAATACAGAGTGCAGGGCTACAGGACAGAGGCAAGATATAAGATAAAGCAGAAACCAAACTAAGGATAAATCATACAAGACACAGGGTTAAGGAACATGAGAGACACATACAAAGGAACACACATAAATACAGGAACTAGCCTAACACTAAAAATGATATAGGTGAGGGTTTGGATCACCAATTGGCCAATTCGATGTTAGCTTGCCAACTACGTCAAGATACCCCACATTAGGCAAGTCCCTAACTAAAACATAGAATTAGCAAAAACAAATACAATCTAAAAGACATACATGGAATAGACACTTAGACACAGAGGAATACCTATAGACTGCACTACCAAGGACTGAACAGAAACGGGTGTGGTTTAAATAGTAAACTGACAAGGCAGAGGGAATAAGAGAAAACCTGGAATGAAACATAAGGACTGGACTACAGGGCAAGGACAGGACTACAGGGCAAGGACAGGAATACAGGACAGGGCAAGGACAGGACTACAGGGCAAGGACAGGAATAAGCATAAATAAGAAACAAGAAAGCAAAGCAAGAGGTATATACAAATGGCTGGATACAGCCTGGATGAGCCTGCACAAGGGTGCATGGTTACAAGATGGACACCATTTATATTTAAAAATATATGTATGTGTAAAATATTTACTGGAAATAATTATTATTTGTCAATTAAGCAAACTAGTATAAAAACTAAATACAGTATCAATATAGATAGGGATAAATCATAATTCACATATATTGACATATTTCATATGATTATGAAAGTTGTAGAAAAAAAAAATATGGAATAATCAATTATTGTTCACCACCAGATATACATGCATTGCAATATGCTATGCAATTACACTTTTACCCACAGGATGACAGTATGCGTTTTATTTTCCTGCACTCACGCTGCAGGAAATACAGCCACCGGAAGTGATGTTTCCGGTGGCTGTGATGAAAAGCCGGGTCCGCATTCGATGGATGCGGATCTCACGGCTGCTGCCCGATAGTGACTGTCTCCGTGTGAGACAGTCACACGGGCTGCGGGGTCCCACGGGGCAGCTGCCTTGGGCCCCAAGAATGAATGGGTGTACATTTTTTTTGTGTGTGCAGAGGTCTCAGGGCGGCCGGGCCCCTGGAGTGACGGATCCGGTCGCAGCTGCGACCCCTGCACCAGTGGTAGGTACGCCACTGATTTATACATTATCAGCTGGATCTTGAGACGGTGAGATGCTCTGCCTCCGGCAATTCAGATATGTGTGCTATGTAGCAAAAAAGCTAATGTGGGGTGTGTGGCCTGCAGCCGATGGAGTGAGACGCACTTTCTACTGCTCCCGCTCAGCCAAGCAAACAACGACCGAAAAGGGACTGCCAGACATCGATGAAACATGGGGTAAAGCAATAAAAGGTACCCAAACGCCTGCTCCACACCCCAAAACATTAAAACGGGACCGACGTCCACGTTAAAGGACTTTATCTACAAACCGAGAGATTCGGCGGGAAACCAAACCAAGATGGCGCCCACATCACAGAGCCCGCAAATAGACTCAGATTCAGAGTCAGACGACCCCTGCATCAGACCCAGCTTCCCACAGGCACCTCCACAGTCCCAACTGGCACTTACTAGAGAGGACCTCACAACAATAGCTACACAAATGAAGCAGGACCTAACGGAGGCGGTTACCTGCATACAATCAACGATCAAGGAGGAAATCTCCATAATAAAAACTGACCTCCATACGCAGGGACAAGCTATACAATCGCTTGAAGGGGACATGGAAATAATTCCAAGAAGCCACGGCGGTGCTCGAGTCACGACTAGACTCCCAAACACACATGACTGCCTTCATGATGCGGCAAATGATGGACCTAGATAACAGAGGGAGGCGAAACAATCTTCGAATCAGAGGAGTGCCAGAATCTGCTGACAACGAAGACGTTAAACGCATTCTGTTAGACATACTCTATCCTCTCCTCCATAGCGGAGACGCAAGCTCAATTGTTTTTGACCGCGCACACCGGGCCCTGAGACCTAAAGGCCCACCTGAATCCCCACCACGCGACATTATCTGCTGTATACACTCCTATCTGCAGAAGGAGGCAACCCTAGCATCAGCTAGATCCATCAAAACCATAACATATGAAGGCTCCAATATTCAAATTCTTCAGGATATATCCTGGCTGACACTACAGGCCAGGAAAACATTTAAACCACTTACAGAAGCTCTTCGACAAGCTGACTTACCGTACCAGTGGGGCTTCCCTTTAAGCTTATCGGTGCGCAGAAACGGGGAGAGATTCACAGTCCACACTGCCGCGGATGTTCCGGTCTTCTGTGCCCGACTCCAGATACCTGAAGTCCAAATCCAGGACTGGACCTCCCATTTTTTTGGAACTAGTAAAGTTTATGGACTACCTACCTACTTATATTATTTTTTCAATTGTGGTTTAATTACTTTTCTTTTTTTATATCTATGTTGATATCTCCCTGTTTGGGACATTTTTCTTTATTTTTTATTTTTTACTTTCCACAATTGTTTGGGGCTTTTTTCCCCATACCACCACAGATGCAGGTCCTCTGAATTATTGTTATGCAAGAGTAATTTGTGGACCCTTTTTCCCACAACTAATTTTCCTTTCTTTCATGCTATTTGCTTATTTTGCAGTGTTTGGCCATTTACTAAGCTTAGACTGTATTTTTGCCATTTTTGAGCCCTCTGTGTAACCACTCCATCTCTTTCTTTTCCATTCTTTTATTGCTTTGTTCTCACTGTGCTTTTGTTCATTTTTTCAAATTTTTTGTTTTTTTCATTTTTTTCATTCTATATATTTTTTCCATTTTGTCTACATTTTTCCCTTTTTTTGCTACTCATACACTGTCTACATAGCTTTTTCTATTTTTTTCTATTTTTTTCAGTATTTCATTATATACTGTCCTCCTTTTTTTTCTCCTACCTACACCTATTTTGATTGTCGTTACATTATTACCTTTTCAATAAATATATTTTACTTCTACACTACCAGTGTGCATGTCTGCTTTTTTTGATATATTTTGTTTTCCCATATATATGCCCCCTAGGAGAGAGCTTACAAGCAGTTCATTTTCTTGCACCTGTATTTATTATATACTCTAGGTTGGCAGTTCTCAATCTCCAATTACCATTACACGATATGGAAGTACAGACAAACATTAACCCCAACGTAGAATTCACTCACAAGCAGATTGCACACTATGTACACTCTCTCAAAAAACAAGGCCCGCTCCCAGCAGACCCAACTAAATTCGAAAACCTATGCGTCCCTCCCTTTCAGACTTGTAAAATAATCTCCACCGCATATCAAATATTAAAAGAGATACGCACACAATCCCGTCCCTACTTCACCAGGCTATGGGAAAGGGACCTCAATATTTCTCTCACTGATGACCAATGGACTAAAATTTTCATTGCAACACAAAAATGTTGCATCTCTGCCAAAAGTCAAGAATCAGCTTATAAGCTCTTGACAAGATGGTACAAAACCCCGGCCGATATCCACCGTATCTTTCCCACCACATCTCCCAAATGTTGGAGATGCAACATAGCCCAAGGCACATATCGACATATCTGGTGGTCATGTCACCTGCTAAAAGACTTCTGGGAAGCTATAGCCAAAACGATCCGAGCCCTAGACGATCCAGACTTCCAACTCACCCCAGAACGTATGCTCCTACATCACACGCCGCATCCAATAGGCAAATACAAAAGATCACTAACAATCCACTTCCTGAATGCTGTGAAAGCGTTGATACCCCTCCATTGGAAACAAACCAAACCCCCAACCTTTGCTGCATGGGTAGAGTCGGTGGAAAGGATCCGGACGCAAGAAAACTTATCTCACACAGCCAAAGGCAAAGGAGTGCACTAGCGGTGCCTGAGTGCTGCATACCCTTTCACATATAGGCGCAGTAGTCTACATCTTGTGTTATTGTAAAGGCAAAGGACTGGTCCACGAACTACGATGGCTATTATGGTCCGAATATATGTTATCAGAAGAGTATAAGACATGCCTCCCACCCAAAAACACAAATAAGACATCCTTACCGTAATAGGTGCCTAAGGCACAGTGTAACCTATGGGATTACTAGAGTTATCAGTGAGAAATATGGTCTATTACACCAGCAGAGGATCCTAAAGATATTCTTCCATATCACCACTAGTATATTGGAAAATGTATCTTTAATGACACTCAGTTGGCGGAAGGTTTCATTTGTCCCCCCCCCCCCCCCCCGTATTATGTTAGTTGATTTCAATTGTACCAAAATTGCATGTCTAACACTTAGATAGACAACATAGTATCTTCACTTGGGAAGCAACGTTCACCTCTGTCCTAATAGCTTTTAATGCAGAATTGTACTTACCTTCGATATAAAGGCACAGTACATTAGACACCCACACCCACTCGTGGAGGTTAAAGAAACCAATTGAATGGTGAAAATAAACGACTTGTCTTCAACACCAGAAAAGGAATCCATAACTCCATTGAATGTAATCAAGTATTGTAATCTCCCACGTGTATTCAGAATTATTCATTGACATACAGTTAAGTGAACTCTAACCCTTTACAGGGAGCGATCAGATTTTCTGTATTGGGCCTGATAACCCAATTATAGGGCCAACCCGGTAAATATTGCAATTTAACTGCAAGGTTCGCTAACCAAATAACATACAAAATTCCTCAGTATAAAACAACATGGCCCAAATACTGGTCAATTAGTAAATGAGTTCCTTTCTCCCTACTTCTCTTTCTTCTTTCTGTATAATGTAATATTTTCTCAAGTGACTGACTTGTCATGATGTGTAACTGACTATTATCCGTTGATTCAATAAAAAGATACAAAGTAAAAAAAAAAAAAAAAAAGCTAATGTGGAGTCTTATGTATGGTGGCATGCTCTTTGTTCAAGCCCAACATCCTCCTGAGCTTCTCAATAAGAGACCAAGCATTTGGTCTTAGCACATTCTTCTCTCCCATAAGTTTCCTTTTTTTTTTTTTTTATCTAAATCTTTTTATTCAATTATAAAAACATACAAACATGTAGATCTTACATACGTGTGTTTCGCAAATAAAGTTCTGTCCAGAGTAGTCCACAATATATGAAACACAAATAGAAAGGGTCTGATCCTCCCAGGGTTTATGAAAAGAGCTAGAGAAAAGAAGAGAAAAGGAAAAATAGAAAAAAGAGAGAGTAAATAAAGAGAAGAGAGAAAAAGAGAGAGAGAAGAAAGGAAAAAATAAATAAAAAAATTGTAATTCTCCGTCGGTGCGTCCCCGGCCCCTACCCACTCCCCCTCCCCGTTCACGGCAGCGAGACTATTGTCCACTCCCTAAATGGGCTTCTTTTACTCCACTCCAGATGACTTTAATTTCTTTTAGTTTGCCTCTAGCAGGCCCTGAGAGAAAGAATGCTTCTTCTGCCGTAAGTTGAAAATCTACCTGTTTCACTACATCTGACCAGGCTGGCACCTCCTGCTTCCTCCATAGGCGAGAGAGCAGCAGTTTGATTGCCATAAGTATGTTAATGGAAAGAATTTGTCTGGGGGATTTAGCTTGACCTGTGTTCAGATGGAAGAGAAATGTGTAGGGTGACAACGGGGTATTATTCACTAGGACCCTATTAAGTACAAGGGAAACTAGGTTTTTGATGTGGATTAATTGTTCACAAGACCACCAAACATGATGATGGGATCCTCTCTGTCTTCCACATCTCCAACACAGGTCAGAGGCGTCCGAAGTGAATTTACATAAATCGAGAGGGTACGTAGTGCCATCTATATAATATTTTATAATAAAGTTCCTGGAGATTAATACCGTGAAGAGCCGATCTAGTATTTTGGAAAGCATTATTCCAGGTCTCCACGGGAAAAATCTTACCAAGATCGGTTTCCCAATATATAACAGATGTAGGTTTAGATTGTGAGAGCAGGTTTTCCAATAATACTTGCAACTTAGAGATGTTATTGGTTCAGGAATTTTGAAAGAGAAATTTATCGAGAGAGGTACTTTCTGTCTAAAGGATTTGTTTTTATAAAATGTAATATACCAAGATAGGTGAGGTACCCAGAGTTAGGGAGGGGAAGTTTGCCCTGTAGATTTTGGAAGGAGGGCATTTTGCCATCCTGGAGTATGTCATCTATTTCATTCATCCCTGCCGCAAGCCATTTTATGATATCCAGGTTGTGCATTCTCATCGACAATGTTCCCGGAGGGGCCAGACCGTTCAATCCCTGAGCACTGGAAAATAATTTCTTAAATCGAAACATTCCCTTTACTGTCTCTATAACTATCAGAATCGAGATTTTTAATTTATTGAACCAGGTTGTTGGGGTCCAGAAGAAATAGTAAGGTTCTAGACCATGGCATTCAAAAGTCTCGATTTGAAGCCATCGGGTGTTCTGAGATGATTTGAATTTCTCCCATAGCTTTCCATTGTGGATTTTCACTAATTCTTTCCCGGTGGAGATCTTGACTCACTTTTGATAATTAATCTCTTCCAGTCAATAATGGGTTAATTGGGTTTCATTACAGTTTTGACATCATAACACTGGGCTTTTTATGGCTATTAAATGATGTAGATAATGTCAAAAATAAATGTCAAACTACCTTGAACATCTCAGACAAGTTGGCATCATTGGATGCATCAATTTAATATTTAGACATCTATGAACTTGGAGTGGCCTGGGTAAAACAAATATTGTTGAGCTCATCCCAGCTCACCATATCCATAACTATATATATAATAATACCAGAATTGTTAGGATACTTATAAGATTATTATATCATCAAACAAATAGGAAAGTTAAAATTAATTAAAAATCACACCACACCTGTAATTAAGTTTCTTAAAAAAAAAATAATCCCCCTCTTAGGAGATGTTTTCCTTTGTTCTCCTTTCTCAAGGAATCATTACTTATAGAATATTCTTATTCAGTTCCAATGTGTATTCAATATACCCTATTGTTGTCCCACCAAAGCTACTAATCAATCTATGATTCACACCCCCACCACAAAACGACACTCGTATATATGACGAGTAGTCCAGGTAATATACCTGGTTCGGCAGAATATCAGGCAGAGATCTGTCCTGATATTCTCCCTACCTTTTTGTATGTTTTTTTATTACTATTATTTCTGTCTTTTCATTTTATTTTTATTTCTTGGCTGATAGATTCCGACACACTACCAAATTATCTTAAGTTTAAATTCACTGATTTACTGCTTCCACAATCTTTCTTCGTTTATTATAATTTAATTTTTGATAATGATAATGATGATTTATTCAGATATGAAAAGCTATGGTACAAAGTTTTACTGGTTATATTGCAACATTTTCAAAATGTTTCCCCTAACTCACGAGGCAGGTCAATTTATTTTGGAAATAACATACACAAGTCAAAATTTTATTTAAAATATGTAACTGCAAATTTCTCAAACAAAAAAGGGATGTACACTACGAACAACAAATTATACACAAATAGCTGGCTCCAAAATTTTCAATGGCAAAGACAGGAGGCTTAAAGATCTTTTCTCTTAATACTAAGGGGCTGAATTCCCCGATAAAAAGACACACTGTACTAAGAGATGCACACAAACAACATGCAGATGTATGCCTTCTACAAGAAACGCATTTTTCAAAATCCCAAAACATGTCTGTATACTCAAAAAACTATCCCACTCACTTCCATGCCAGAGCTAATACAAAAACTGCAGGAGTGTCTATCTTAATCAGTAAAGGAGTTCTATTTGAATTTCTTAACAAAAAAGTAGACCCACTAGGAAGATTCATATTTCTAAATTGCAAAATCAATGACCTATCTTACACGATTGCATCTATATATTCCCCAAACGAGAAACAGTTAAAGTTCCTAGAAACCACATTCAATTTATTAAAAAAATTCCAAAAGGGAGCTTTAATTCTAGGGGGCGATTTTAATATTTTTGCAGACCCCTCTATGGACTCTACAGCCAAATTGTCACCGAAAAGACATCTTACCCTAAAATCCCACAGCAATAAATTTTCCCATTTGTTAGCTGGATTCTCTTGGTATGATATCTGGAGAACCGTTCACCCATCTGACAAAGATTTTACATTCTACTCTAACCCCCATGGTACGTATTCCAGGATTGACTATCTGGTTACAGACAACAAAACTCTCAATAGAGTGCAATCTTGTTCTATAGGTCAGATAACATGGTCTGACCATGCACCAATGATGGTCACACTACAAGAATCCTTCCAAAAAAGTAAACCCAACCCATGGAGAATAAATGAAAGTATCTTAAATGAACCGATATCGATACATGAAGTGTCCTCCTGTCTTTCCCATTATTTCCTAGAGAATAAGTCCCCTGACATCTCACCAGCTACTTTATGGCTAGCACACAAAGCGGTTATACGTGGTCTTCTCATAAAAATAGGGGCCACTAAAAAAAAACTGAGAGAAAGCACCAAACCAGCACTAGAATCTCGTCTAAAAACCCTTACTGACCAACATAAAATGACCCCAACAAAACAATTATTAAAACAACTTGAAGACACAAAAAGACATCTGCAACAATGCCTAACTTCCCAAACAGAATTCATGCTGAGATCTTTAAAATCTAAATTTTACTCCCAAGGCAATAAAGCAGGTACAATGTTAGCAAATAAGTTAAGACTCCAAACAGCAACCCGAAAAATGATATCCATAAAAACCAAATCTGGAGAGAAACTACTCGATCCCCAAAAAATAGCAAACGCATTTTCTGACTATTACTTCAAATTATACAACTTAAAAGAAGATCCTGAGGTATCTACCCCAACTGAGAAAGACATAGAGTCTTACCTGTCAGCTCTCCACCTTCCTAAACTAACAGAAGACCAAAAAGTAACATTATCAACCCCTATTACGATAGAAAAAATAGGCCAAATAGTCAAACGTCTTAAACCCAACAAAGCCCCTGGGGCTGACGGCTTCTCCGGCGCATATTATAAAAAATTCCTAGATGTGCTAGCACCCCACCTATGTGAATTTTTTAATGAAGCAGCTTCTGGAACTGGCCTTCCCCCAGATATGTTGATAGCACATGTATGCGCAATTCCTAAACCCGGCAAACCGCCAGACAGATGTGAACATTTCCGCCCTATTTCGTTGCTAAACTGCGATACCAAACTATATGCAAAAATCTACGCTGACAGGCTGTCTAAAATATTACCAACACTAATAAATTGCGACCAGGTGGGTTTTGTCCGTACTAGACAGCCCTCTGACAACACGAGACGTATTTTTAATGCGATACAATTGATACACAAAAGTCACACCCCTAGTTTGATGCTCTCTCTGGATGCGGAAAAGCATTTGACCGCTTGAACTGGTTGTTTATGAAATTAACATTATTAAAATTTGGCTTCCCCCTAGAATTTATAACATCAATTATGCAGCTATACACAACTCCCTCGGCCTCGGTCAACATAGCTGGATTCCTATCGAAATCCTTCCCAATTACAAATGGTTCTCGACAAGGATGCCCCCTCTCTCCCCTACTGTATATTCTATCCCTAGAACCACTCGCAGAACAAATTAGGCAACATAAAGATATTTCAGGCCTCCTATCAAAATCCGGTTCCCAATACAAAATTGCCCTCTTTGCAGATGACATCATTCTCACTCTAACAAACCCAATAATTGCCCTCCCCAATCTACATCAGGTATTAGCAACCTATAGCCACCTATTATATCATAAAATTAACATAACTAAATCCCAAGTAATGTCTTTTAATATTCCCAAAGCCCAGATAGAAGCCCTACAAAAAACCTTCCATTATGAATGGCGCTCCTCATACATACAATACCTAGGAATAAAAATCCAAAAAAACCCAGCAGACTTTCTAAAAATTAACATAATGACACAGATCCCAAAATTACAATCCCTTTTAACTAAATGGGCTAAACATAACTTATCATGGTTCAGAAAAATAGCAGCAGTAAAAATGTCCATACTCCCTAAAATACTATACACATTCCGTACCACACCTATACTTATCCCACAAAATCTCCTAGTCAATTTCCAGAGAGAAATTAATAAATTCATATGGAAGCAAACTAAAGCTAGAACTTCATTTAAAATAACCCAACTACCTTTAATATCAGGAGGCTTAGCAATTCCCAATATATTAAAATATTACCAAGCTGCTAATTTAGCCCAAACTATATTGGCACATACAACCATGGATAAAATGATATGGGTACAAATGGAGAATGATAACATAGCGCCATATCCGCTCCCTCAACTGTTATGGACCCCTCCAGCCAACAGACCTAAATTACTAAACCTTTTAGATTCCACAAAAGCTTCCATAAGTCTTTGGGATAAAACATTTGTCAAACCTAAAACAATCCCTGCCATCACTAAGGCTACACCTCTAAGTATTCTACAAATCCTGATCCCCACATTTCCAATAAAACGTTGGTCACAAAAAGGCATAACATGTTTTGGAAATCTTTTGTCAGACAACGAAATTATGCCATTTCCACAATTACTGAAAGCACACCACTTGCAACCTCATGACCACTATGCATATATACAAGTGAAACATTTCTTTAGCTCTAAGAAACCAAAAACACAACTCACATACTCACCCTGGACAATAAATATCATAGATAAATGCGAACAAGTCCCAGACATTAAACATGCTATCACAGACTGTTATAATCTTCTCCAATCCACAGATCTGACTAAACATAATTATATGAAACAATGGGAACGAGATTTGGGCAAAGAAATAAGTTTATCAACATGGTCTAAAGCGTGATCTAGGCTAAAAGGTTTAACAAGATGCACGAACCACTTAGAAACGAATGTTAAAATAGTACAAAGATGGTATCCAGTTCCATCCAAACTTGCAATCATATATCCAGGCACTTCACCCCTCTGTTGGAGATGCCACTCAGCCAAAGGAACTATGATACATATATGGTGGTCTTGTCATATAATCTATCCGATCTGGGAGCGTATCTTTAAACATGTCAACGATTGTTTAGACCTTGAAATTCAACCCTCCCCAACCATAGCATTGTTAAATATGTATCCTACATGTATTGAAAAACATCAACGGAAATTGATGGCCCATTTTTTTTACAGCATGTAAACTATGTATTGCCAGATTGTGGAAAGACCCCAGACCTCCTTTAGAGGAATCCATTCTTAACCAACTACAACTAAACAGCTGCTATGAAAAAGCAGCATACTCAATGGAAAATTAAAAACTTTGTACGACAAAACGTGGTCCATATATTGTGCTATAACACTGTACCCATCGACCACAACTCTCACTGTTAACACTGTGTCATAATGCATTAAAAAGTCAAAGAGAGAGAAAAGAGAGGAGATAAGGGGAAGAAAAAGGGAAAAGGGAAGGAAAAAGAGGGAAAAGGGGAAGAAGAGAAGGAGGAAGGGAAATGGAAATGAAAAGGAGGGAGAGAAGAAGGGACGAAAAGAGGGAGGGAGAAGAGAGAGGGGGAGGGAAGGAAAAAAAAAAGAGGGGGGGGGAGATTAAAGGGAAGGGAAAAAGGGAAGAAAAGTGAAAATTTGAAAATTTAAAATGTTGTAATATTATATCTGAATAACCTCCCAAAGTTTAAATTGTATTCAATTTAATTTAATTTAATTGTTTAAATTGTATTTTTTTTTCTTTCCTTTTCTTTTTTTCTTTCTCTGCAGTAATATATGTAAAGTTTATTTCCTATTTTTTTTTCATGTTTATGTATGATGTATGATAAAATATTGATCTCCAATAAAAATATATTAAAAAAGAAAAAATAAGAAGGATTAAAAATGATCATAATTAATACACAATAATTAATATGTAACTTGTTTTTCATAGTTGTGTTTGAATGTGTAATATATAAATATATAATTATATATTTTTACTGAATGCTTAAACACACTAATTTTGTTTATAACAATTATTTGGTTGTTATAATCATTTTCAAGTCTCACTCATATGTGTAGTCAGAGAGAGAAAACTGCCTTCTAACTAAGAGTGTAATGTGAAAGTCTGACCCCACCCTGAAATCTCAGGGTGGATTACCTTCCTTCCCCATCCTGTTACCTTGTCAATAGAAATGTGCAATGTATACACAGACAAGGAGTAGGGACTGAGAAGTTTAAAGAACATTTTGTTTCAGCAGGCCTTCAACATGGAGTCTGTAAAAATCAAAATGGGGGCCAATGTTCATAGTTCGCAGCTAATGGAAGCATTATAAGCCCAGAGAAGTCTTGACATACCCCACCATCCCCAGTTTAAAGTACACATACTGGTTCTGTGTAATGATGATGTCTGGCAGATGAGCTGCAATATGCTTTTGTTAAGATATCAGTAGTATTGGCACTTACAATAAGATATTCAAGGATGTAGTATTTTATGAGACTTTAAAAATTAACACTGACTTTTTAAATAATTAATGAATCATGGTAAATTGATAGTAAAGGAGTAGAAGGGAGGTTAGTATATAACTACAAGAATTAAAATAATTAAATTATGTAAACACAGTAAACAGTGCAATTTAATAACACATTTTATTCACATTTACTATGGAGTTTAAAAATGCAGGGTGCCCTTTAAAATCGAAATTAATAATACATCAATTAATATATAGCACTCTAAATAAATTATAAACAGAAAACAAGCACATTAGTCTTAAGCATCTTAAATAAACATATAAAATAAATAAGTACAATAGTTGAATTTTATTAGTAGTTTTTTTTACTTAAAATTCAGTTTGTGAGGCTAGTCTCTGTTAGACATCTCCTTTCTGTATATAGCTGTGGGAACATGGTGGTTGTGTGTGCATAACAATCAGCGTATATAATGTAGATGATAACTTTTCCAAGTATGCACTTTGAAAAAACCCTTCTTGTGGGTGAAATGCCCCAGTACATGCCATCAAGACGTCAACAACTGGAGAGAAAGGCTTGTGTACAATGCTTTATTGTTTTTATTAAATTTATGGAATAAATACTTTTTACGAGACCGCACTCTCTGCAATGAGTATACAGTGCCTTGCAAAAGTATTCACCCCCCTTGACTTTTTACCTATTTTGTTACATTACAGCCTTAAGTTTAGTTTTTTATTAATCTGAATTTTATGTGATGGATCAGAACACAATAGTCTAAGTTGGTGAAGTGAAATAAGAAAAATATATACATAAACTATCTTTTAGAAAACAGAAAATTGGCATGTGCGCATGTATTTATCCCCTTTGTTATGAAGCCCATACAAAGCTCTGGTGCAACCAATTACCTTCAGAAGTCACATAATTAGTGAAATGATGTCCACCTGTGTGCAATATAAGTGTCAAATGACCTACCCTAAACCGCCTAGTGCTCCTCCCTCCCTTGCTGCAGGTCCAATTTCCAGAGGCAAATGCTGCTGAAAAACCGTCCGTCCGTCATAATAGACGGAAGTATCAGGCAGCATGGAGGATGTCTGCACTATTCCCTGGCTGACCCCACTAGCCACCAGGGGGAGGGGAGATAGAGAGACAACAATGGGAGGATGGAGGGAGATGGAAAATAGAGAGCCAACGATGGGGGGAGGGAGGGGGCATTGGGCAAGTCTGGGGGGTAAGGGCAGCATTGGCACGTAAAAGGAAATAAAAACAAGAAATGCATTTTTTAATATAAATTGTTATTAAATAAGAAAAAGCAGTTAAAAAGCTTTTTTCCTATGTGGTAGTCTTATATTCAGGCTTTTAGTTTCTTTCCTAAAGGAATATCCAAAGTTTGGGGGGTCGTCTTATAATCAGGGTCATCTTATATTCGAGCAAATACGGTAATATTCCATAAGTACGTGTTGGAATCAGTATATTGCAATGCATACATTGTGCAAGCCGGGGACAAGCCCTCGTTGGGTCTTCCCAATTAACCCTCTCATTGCTTGAAATATGAGTATAAAAACTCTCTCTTTATTGTAAGTGCAATAAAAAACAAGTGTGGTATATTCTAAGATTTAGCAGATTGCATCAGATGTGATTTCCTGTTGTTTTTCTTTTTCATACTAACTCTCCAGTGGTGTATTTAGGTTTTGTGCTGCCCTAGGCAAGACTAAATCCGGACACCCCTGTAACGGAACTCCCCGTACTCCGACCGAGTACCTTCCGTTGATGGACGCTTCCTAGCTTGTGCCGAGGACCACAAGCACTGCACCGGACACTACAACCACCGCAGACGCCACAACCGCCGTAGCTTAACTGGAGTCTCGCCGTCTTCTGTCCACCCTGGATCAGCTTCTGTCCTCCAGGACCGTGTGGGGAAGAACAGGCTCTTAAAAGAGCTAGTGATTATGCTGGGCAGGTTCCCTTTCAAAATATGCATCACATTCACATAAAACATACATTTTCAGAATTAGCTTTAAATATGAACATAACTAAAACTCAGACAATTCAACCCAGTAGTTCAAAAGTTTGCTTTTGGGGTATTTTCCCCATGCCCCAAATATGTTCTTAAAGGGCCATACACAGTCCAATACAAGTCCATAGGCCCAAATAGCATTCTTAAAGGGCCATACACCCCAGGGCCATAGTCACAGGGGAGGAGGCTGGCAACCAGGCCTCTCCAGGACCAAGTGGCGAAGGGCACTTCGTCACAACCCCCTCCTCCCCTTCCTTAAATTCTACCATGCTGAAAAGGTGGATAAGCCATATTTTAAAAAATCCACAGGATATGGCCCAGCGCCCACATGGCACCAGTGCTGTATTTAGCGCAAGGCAAACAAGGCGGCACTAAATGCAAAAAAAAATAAAGCGCTCCTTTAAAAAGAAAAGACAAACAAAAACGTTGCTTGGCGGCAGAGACGGTGGCTGGGGAGATTGATCCCCCCTCACCATTGCTCTGCCTGCCAGCAGGCTGCACGGGGAGTCGAACAGGCAGCACTGAGAAATTTCCATGCTGCCTGTTCGGTGCCGGGTCAAATGACCTCTCTGCACATCCGCTGGGGAGCCGTACAGGCAGCATGGAGGACACCATGCTGCCTGCCACTAGCCACCAGGGAAAAAGGTAAGTCCTGGGGAGATGGGGGAATGTAATGGGCAAATTGGCTGAGGCTTATTAATGGCAAATAATACTGGCATATTATTGAGCAAATTGGCTGGGGAATATTAATGGAAAATACTGGCATATTATTTGGCAAATTGGCTGGGGAATATTAATGGCAAATACTGGCATATTATTGGGCAAATTGGCTGGGGAATATTAATGGCAAATACTGGCATATTATTGGGCAAATTGGCTGGGGAATATTAATGGCAAATACTGGCACATTATTGGGCAAATTGTAATGGGGTGATGGGGGAATGTAATGGGGGTGATGGGGGCATGTAATGGGGTGATGTGGGTTATGGGGCATGAGTGCATGGTAGGGAGGTGCCCAAATTTTGTCTGCCTAGGGCAACACAAAACCAAGATACACCACTGCCTACACACTCATATGCTGATCATATACACACCTACACACTCATATGCTGATCTGATACACACACTAGCACACATATAGTGTATGTGTATCTGACCAGCATATGAGCGTGTATGTGTGTGCTATACTAATCGCTTTTGTTTATAGATATTTGTAGAATAATGATCAGACAAATAAAAAGGAGTGGTGACTTCCTAATTGCTGGGATTTAAGGTCTGTCTTAAAATATGGTATTTAAACAGTTCATTTTTTTTTCATTGCATGTATATCTTTTTTAATTATGAGTGTCAGTGAGGGTCTCATGTTCAAGTTTTGCCTAAGGCCATATAAAGTCTAGAACCGCCTCTGCACCCAGCACTTACCCCAGCACCCACACTGCACGCCCAGGACTTACCCCAGCACCCACACTGCACGCCCAGGACTTACCCCAGCACATGCCCCATCACCATCATTACACATCCATGGCTTACCCCAGCACATGCCCCATCACCAACATGGCACAACCAGGACTTATCCCCACCCCCACATTGCACACCCAGGACATTTCCCATTACCCACTTTGCACACCCAAGACTTACCCACTCCCCCCTATCACCCACATTGCACACACCCTTGCCCTATTACCCACATTGCATTCCCTGGACTTACCACAGCCACCTCTCTGGTGTTTAGTGGGAGGCAGCATGGAGTCTGTGCACTGCCCAGTCCCACAGGTCACGTGATCCCAGCGCTCTGATGTCAGAGCCGTGAGCAAGAAGTGAGTCAGGCAGCATGGGATTAAGTCTGTGCGCCTGGGAAAGCTTTTTTTTTTTTTTAAGTGGCAGCAAATTTATCCGCTCCCCCAGGCAGACAAGGCAGGGGCCACCCTAGGCACTGTACTTCTCTGATAAGCAACAGGAAGAATTTTGGATACATTATATAAGAGCTATAAGTATATATATAATTGTTTTGTGCGTGGTGAAACATTACTATTAAATTGCATTGCACAGGGAAGTGTTTCCTGTACACAGGGGCGTTGCTAGGTCAACAAATGATCAGGGGCTTGAGCCCAGATGAGCACAGTCGCACACAATCTCACCCCGTCTCTCTCTCTCTCTGTCTCACGCACCCTGTCTCTCTCCCTCTCTTTCTAACACTCTCCGTCTCTCTCTCTCTCACACTCTCCGTCTCTCTCTCTTTCACACTCTCTCCGTCTCTCTCTCTCTCTCTCTCTCACACACTCTCCGTCTCTCTCTCTCTCTCTCCCTCTCACACACTCTCCGTCTCTCTCTCACACACTCTCCGTCTCTCTCTCACACACTCTCCGTCTCTCTCTCTCACACACTCTCCGTCTCTCTCTCTCACACACTCTCCGTCTCTCTCTCCCACTCTCCGTCTCTCTCTCTCCCACTCTCCGTCTCTCTCTCTCCCACTCTCCATCTCTCTCTCTCCCACTCTCCGTCTCTCTCCCACAGCGTCTATATCTCCCACAGCGTCTATATCTTTCTCACACACACTTACACATACACAACCTGGCACACACACACCCTCATACACTTATGCAAACACCCTGACACACACACACCCTCATACACTTATGCAAACACCTTATGCAAACACCCTGACACACACACACACCCTCATACACTTATGCAAATACCCTGACACACACATCCTTGACACACACACCCTCATACACTTATGCAAACACCCTGACACACACACACCCTCATACACTTATGCAAACACCTTATGCAAACACCCTGACACACACACCCTCATACACTTATGCAAACACCTTATGCAAACACCCTGACACACACACCCTCATACACTTATGCAAACACCCTGACACACACACCCTCATACACTTATGCAAACACCCTGACACACACACCCTCATACACTTATGCAAACACCCTGACACACACACACTTATACACATTGCTTCACCCACACAGTCACACTTACACACAGACACTAACACACATTTTTTAATATTTAAATAAAAAAAAGAAAAAAACCTTATAGCGTTGGTCCCCCTCCCTGCTAAATACCTCTGTTTGCAGGAAGGAGGACGGGGCACTCACGATGGGGCACTCACTTTCTTCTGCCGGATGTCACATCCGGCGCGCAGCCAGACTCACAGTGCGACGGGGGCGGAGCTTGCTCCCGTCGGGCTGTCAGTATGGCCAGGAGGTGCGGTCACCGCAGGCACTTGCCTGTGGGCCGCACCTCCAGGAGGAGGGGCCAGCAGCAGCGCCTCTCCTCTTCACCCCCCGCACGAGCAGAAACCTCCGATTCTGGGACTATGTCCCAGACGGGGGAAAGCTCTGCGGGGGAGATTTTTTTGTTTTTGTTTTTAAACAGTGATAGCCCTGGAGTCTAGGGGCTAAAGTATGCTTTAGCCCCAGAGTCTCCATTTGGGGCTATGCACTGGAGATTCGTGGCTACAGCCCCAGTAGCCCCCCCCTAGCGACGCCTCTGCCTGTACATCTTCCATATTTTTCTTTTGCTCACCCCATACTATCTGTCATTTGACACTTTATAGAATGATATGGTAAGAAAGATGGGTGATGTGAAAAGTTCACTCTGTCTCAGGCAAAATAAAGATCTTGCAGTACAGAAAAATAATAATTACATTATATTATTGAGATGATTGGTATCTTTGTGCAATGTTTCTCCTTTACATGCAGCTGTTTTCATAACAGAGATCCTTTATTTTAAAGAAAAGCTGAAAGATGCCAACAATTTTGTGGACAAGGCTAAATGTGACTCATTGAAGTTGCCATGGTGATAGGAACTTAGCAGGGACTGAATTAATGAAGAACCTAGAGGGTCTACTCTATATGCGCCGGACTTTGGGGTTGAATTGATGCCTACGAACTCTGGAATGATTCAGGGTACATTGTCAACATTTCGGTAGCCAAATTTGGAGTTACCCAACCAATGTTCCCATAATCATAGCCGAGTAGTTGCCGAAACCAAAAGTTGCCCGAAATGCTGACTTCTATGGGATGATAGAGACTCATTTTGGGAGGAATTCAACTATTATGGAAATAGCTATATAATAACATTAAAAATAAATAACATTAACATCGGGGGTGTTAGTTATGCATCAAAAAGAGACACTGGATTGTGAAGAAGCATATCAGGCTTTACTTCTGTGCATAAAAAGCAAACATTTAGTACATATTAGTTACTTAAAACAGCAGCCAGCTTGGTCAAAGGTAAAAGGCAGAGAGACATAGAGCAAGTGAAAAAACAAAGAACTTCCTTCCTGTGAGTACCAACAACTTCAAGACATATATAAGTACTCTGAACTGCACAGCGCCATCTACAGCTCAAGTGCTAATTGTATCCATGTTATGTAGTATATGCTGTTGTATTTCCCATCAGGGGGGCTTCTAAAATAAACATAGGGGGCCCAATACAATAAAATAACATCCCACAGGGGTCTGGGACCTGATCAAATGCCCTCATACCTCAATAAAAAATGAAATAATTGGCCCCTCTGTGGTCTGGGTACTGCCAAAATGCACCCCTACCCCCCCACAAATATATATTTAGCTGTCCATCTTACACTTTTCAACCCCTTATTCAGATTGAGGGTTATATGTAAAAGTGTGTCTGTCAGAAATGTAGTGCTATTGCTCCATAATTCCTTTCTACCCTTATGTATATGACATCCTCCAGATGAAAGCCACAGTGCGCCAACTGCACCAAAAGAAGAGTGATCTAATTATTTTGTAAGAATTCTATCACAGACACATAAAATATGGAGTAAAGATGACTCAATAAGGTACGTTACTTGTATTCTTTCATTAAATCATTTCCATATAAAAAGCCTACACTTGATGCCGTCTTTCAATTAAACAAAACTTCATTTTTTGCTACAGTTGTCCTTTAGAGCTCTTTGCTTATACTGTTGTTCCTGCTAAACCTTTTGCTTATTCTACAATTCCTGTTAAAAACCCTTTGCTTATCCTGACGTTATTGTTAAAACCATTTGCTTATATTGCAATTACTGTTAACCCCTTAGTGACAAGACATTTTCACCTTGACTTTCCCTTGGTAACAATGGCTGTTTTGACATTTCTAGGGTATTTGTGTTTAGCTGTAATTTTTTTCTTTCTCACATACAGTACCCACACAAATTATATGTTGTTTTTATCGTCATAAGAAGGGCTTTCATTAGAGATCATTATGTTCATCATATCTTATAATTTACTACAAAAAAATCATAAAATATGATGAAAAATTTAACTTTGACCTAAAATATAATTTACACAAATAAAATCTTTAAAAAAGACCCCATCTAAATAGTTTCTAAATGTTGTCTCGAGTTCAAAAATATGCATGTTTCCATATTTTTCGGTATTTTTTTGCGAGTTATGGGGCAAAAACCAAATAGTGTTTTTTGTTTTTTTCCTATATTGACCTTTTGACCCCAACCCGAAACCAAAATGTAACCCTAACACTAAATTTAACCCCAACTCTAATCCTTATTATATCCCTTAATATTTTTTAATTTTAATTTAATTTTAACCCTATCCCTTATGCTAAAAAATATTTAATTTTAACCCTTTAGGCTAATCTATCTATATAACCTGTTTTTAATTAATTAAATATTTATTTTAAATATTTTCCATTGCAATGCTACTTAACTACCACTAGGGGCAGTCAAGTAGCATATTCAGAGCGACGGAAGTGAAGTTACTTTCACTTCCGAAGCTCAGACCGGCAGAGGGCTTAGCCATATTGACGGAGCAGCATGCTCCGTCAATATGGCGCTCACGATCGCTCCGTGGGGCAATCGTGGGTGCTCCAAAATAGAAATTTCGGTGCTGGCTATTGCCTCGACATCAAGGCAATAGACCAGCACCGTTAAAGCGGGCCAGGCCCTTCTTTTCTCGTTAAGGGAGTTTCTCCCAGGACGTGCCTGGCACGTCCTTTGTCGCAAAGGTGTTAAAACCTTCCGCTTATCCTGCAGTTACTGTTAAAACCATTTGCTTATACTACAGTTACTGTTAAAACCCTTTGCCTATACTGCAGTTCCTGCTAAAACCCGCTTGCTCATACTGCAGTCCCTCAACTACAAAAGCACCAAAGAAATACATTTTGTGTTCCTGGCCCTGATCACAGAGTGATAAGGAGCTAGGGACACCGACCTTGCCAAAACACTGTAAGACCTCATAACTGTACTTGTGACGTTGTACCTGAACCTGGCAGTTTGAGAATGATGCGATTTTATTAAAGGGACACTAAATTGTTTTTTTTTCCCACTTGTGCTTCTAATATAGAAGCACAAGTGAACAGTTAGTATGAGTATGAACTGGCGTGCACTTTTGATAGTACACGCCAGTTTATCCTCTGAGCTACAGCTGCCATGCTTCCTTAACTAGGTCCCCCCTGCTGATCCCATGCAAAAACGAGGGTCTCTCCCTGTGCTAGCAGCGAGAGACCCTCACATTCAGCTGTCAGATTGGCTGTGCGCGTGCTGACGCATGTGAGACACATCACAAAGTAAACCCACGTGTATCTATTAAGATACACGTCGGGTTTACTACATTCTACTGGCACATGTATTGCTTAAACAACATATAATTTTCCATTAACCCCTTGGTGACATGACATTTTTGGCTTGTCCGACGCTTGGTGACATTGGCTGTTTTAACATTTCTGAGGTGTTTGTGTTTTGCTGTAATTTATTTCTGTCTCATTTAGTGTACCCGCACAAACTATAAATCGTTTTTATCGTTATAAGAAGGGCTTTCTTTTGATATCATTATTTTGATAATAGCATATAATTTGATGTAAAAAATAATAAAATATGGCCAAAAAATGAAAAAAAATTTTTTTATGACTTTTATTTGAAAAATCGTATACTCATGTACAAGAGACAACAAAAAAACAATACATAGTTTCTAATATATGTCCTGAGTTCAGAAATAGCCCATGTTTTATGTTTTTGTGCTTTTTTATTCATGTTACAGGGCCAGAACTATAAGTAGTGCAAAGCTATTTTAAAATCCTTTTTTTCAAAATTAGCAATAGTGACATTGTAACACTGATTTCTCTACTAAATCCATGAATGACCCCCAACATGTACATATTTTTGAAAACTAGACCACTCAGGGCATTTAACTTGGGGTATTTTGACACATTTCATGTAGCCATTTTACCACCAATCTTTGCCAAAGTTTGCAGCAAAAAATCTTTTTTTAAATTTTTTCACATAGATTGCAATTTAGGTAAACATAACCTTAAAATGTGAATGTATTTTCACCTCAATATGTGTTCAGAAACTTCTCCTGAGTACAGGCATACCACCTATGCATAGGTTTGTTGGTTTGTTTTGGGGCTAAAAGGCCATTTGGGACATTTTTGAAGCCAGAAAGTGTATTCTACCCCACAAAGCCATATATTTTTTTAAACTAGACACCCTAGGCCTAGGGTATTTCAAATGGTAGTATTTTAACACTTTCCATGCACTAATTCTACCACCAGCCTATGTCAATATTATGGATAGTAATTTTTTTTCACATACACTTTTGTAATTCACAGATCAAGTGACCAAGATCGTTTTTTTTTTGTGTTCCTGATTGCCTCTACTTGCGAGGCAATCAGAAACACTTTCTGAGCATAGGAAGTGAAAAATTTGCTTCCTATGCTCGTTTTTTAAATGCACGTGTTTTAAAGGCGCTGTGCCTTTAAAACCGGCATTTCAATCGCTCTCCGGAGCGATCTAAATGCCTACGGGCATTTTTTTTTTTGTATTGTACGATGCTTCCATACGGAAGCATCGTTACAATACCGCTTGAGCACTGAAAGCGGAAAAACTCCGCTTTCTGTGCTCGTTTTGACACAGGACGGACTAGGTCCGTCCTGTGTCGCCAAGGGGCTAAATGTAACCAACACTCACTCATTTACCCTGTCAGACTGAGGCAACTCAAAGTGACTTCATCTGATAGATGGGATCCTGCTGCAGAGCAAAGGATGTTCCATTAGTGTCCTAAGGATGGTTGAGCCTTTTATTTTAGAATGGCATAGAATGTCCTTATGTGTAAAGGGGTTAAATGTTCCAGGATAAAATAATGACTAAGATCTGCATCCGGCAGGTTGATTAAACTGCTTCAAGAGACAAACACATTAAGTATAGAATTAATTATATTACCTAGAGGTTAAAGGGACTCTGTCAACCTAAATATTGCTTACAGTGTGAACGTAGAGAATAAACAATTGTAAAACATGATCTACAGATTGTTTTAACAGAAGTGCATACAAATGTATAACATCTGAAAAAAATATATGTTTTTAAATGTGTCTGTTATCTTCTGCTTATCACCTTGTGACTTGATTGACTTAAACATTTCAGAAGGAAAATTAGTTCATTTGCATATCATAAACAAGATACAAACACACATTTAAAAAATATTTTTATTTTATCTACGCTAACACAATGTACAGATCATTTTTCATCATTTTGTATTCTGTACATTCAACTTACAAGCAATGTTAAGATTGACAGAGTCCCTTTAAAGGTCAAATAGTATGGGGTAAATCAGTGCGAGGCATTTTAGGCAAGTGTTAAACGATCTCCTCTCACCAGCCCTCAGGGGTGCCTGAATTTAGTCAAGCCTAGGGCAGCTCAAAATCAAAATCATGGTCAAACATGACAACAGCAGCAGTACAGTAATACATTTACACATGGCAGAGGCAAAGGGAGAGAACAACAAAAGTGCATGTCAGGTAAAGACGTCAACATTCAATATAGCAGATAAACAGAAAAACAGGAACGTTGAGAAAAAAAACCCTGAGAAATGACAGCTGGGCTTTGCAGGTTTAAATGCCCTGTCCTAACACTATGCTTAATGTCATATACTGTAGTGGAAAAAACAGCCAAGGGAAATAGAAAAATAACGGAAGGATGAATTCAATATGCACCGATCAATCCTGAATTGGATTTGGAGCAGGCATAAAAGCCCATATGCCCCGATCACCCCCCCAAAGATGCTCTGAATTCAGCTAAGAAAGCCACATTTCGGGCATTTCATTTGAGATTAAAATTATTACAAATGTATTTAAAAATTCCAAAAAAAGCCTCTCTCACAGGGGCCAGGAGTTCCTGACCCCATAAATAACTGAATCTGACCAGGTGCAATGGTAATAAATGGGACTGGGAACCAGCAAAATGGTTCCCAGTGCCTATAATATAAAGGACAGGCCAGGGCAAGTAGCCCTGACACCCCCGTATCAAAAATATTCTATATATTGGTAGTCAGGGCTACTATTTATGGGGAGAGTGGCAGTCTGCTTGTTCCCAGGGGGCTTTTTTTGTTAAATGTTTAAATTCATTTTGAATCATTTTAATTTAAAATTCTCCAGATCATGCCTATAAAGTATCATAAACAGAGCTGGTCAAGTGGCTCACACCTTCCTGTTACACATATGGGGGGGGGGGGGGGGTCAGGGCAGCTAGTTCTGACCCCCCTGTTATAATAAATTTGTCTGGGAGCTGGAAAAGTAGCCTTGACCACCAATATATATAGTTTAGGGGTAGGGTGGGAGGGTAGGGTAAGGGGTGCCAGGACTACTAGCTCCCATACACATTTATTATAGAGGTGGGAGGGGTCAGGGCTACCCATATATAACAGGAGTCTGGGAGCCATGTGGCCAGCTCCCACCCTGGTTTTTGATAGCGGGGGTCAGGGCTATTTGCCCCACTATTTTTTTTTATACTGATATGTAAAATTTCTGGATTTTAGTACCATGGTCTTGAGTCTGACTTATGATGCAGGAGACCGAATCGTAAATGTGTTGCACTGGTAAGAGTTTCTACTGTCTACAGGAGCAAGTTTATCACAGTCCACATCATGTATTCTATTCCAAGAGCACAGGAAGTGACTAAATGAAACAAAACTTTATATCCTCAGTGTCTATATAATCAGTGCTGCCGCACCTGCAGTAAAAATGCAGCGTAATGACTGGTGAGGGCTTGAGTCAAATATTAAAAATTTGATTTATGCAGAGTGTCTGCATCCAATCACACTGAAAAAAGCTTGTGCACTATACTAACAGTAATCTTCATCTTGCACCAAAGTGAGTTTAGGGACTAGACTATCCCTTTTAAAATACCACTGCAACTTTAAAATGAAATACCTTGAATATTAAAGTTAAATAGATTTTAAAATGTATGTATTCATTAAAATTGTAATACCTGTATTCTACATATGTTTAATTTATTCACAGATATCAAGTTTTAGCTTCTACTAAACCTCCTACTCAGTTCTCAGCATTTGACAGGAGCCTGGAAGGAACAAAGGAACATTAAATTGTGTTTCTTTTCTGAAACAAAGTATCCTAAATAATACCTATTTTTGCATATATTACAAAGCATGCATTTCCAAGTTCTAGGACCTTGCTATTTGAGGACCAGCAGAGCACTTACAAAATCATTTTCTGCTTGTTGGCACACCTTTGTAATTAATTTGGCCAAACCCCGTTCTGTTCTGAAATCATTCACAATTTGCATGACTTATCACATGATTACGTTAATTATGTTTGATGAGTTTCCTGGAGCTGTGTGACCTTCATTAGTTTCACCATGCTTATACTAAAACGTTTTTTTTCAAAGTCAACCGAGTCCATCAGAATCCAATTTTTTCGTTTTGTTTTAGCTAGAGTACCTGAAAATCAAACTTTAAATGAAAGAACATGTCACCACTTTAAATTGCCTCCAGAACATACCTTGTCTACACACCTTTAGCTAAAAGGGGGCAATTATTCAAAACAAGAAAAAAGGGGATCAGAGGACAAGAACAACTCTTTATTGTACAGCAACATTCACTTATGAGTCTGTTGCCATGGAGAATTCTTGCAAACTATTTATTGTAACAATAGATTTACTCTGGTCTGGGACAATTTAAGTATTCTTTCAAGGTTACTGAGGAGTGGGAAATAAAGAAAGAGGGGGCTAATACAAACAAGGAACATAAATCATGAGATATTCATACATATGTACTCACTAGTAAAAACCCAAGGTTGTTTGTTTGTGAACTAATTCTGCATTCGGTAAAAATTTTTAATATATTTTTGTTATGAAGCAAAAATGATTTACTTGGAACAGCACATAATAGGGTTGTAATGTTCAGACAGTTTGCTAGCATAAGACAGAAACAATGCAGTTGAAAATATACAATGATATAATAGTAAAATGATTGACTCAGGAATATTTGAATGATCAGAGGATTACTGAGCTTCCAATGATACCGAAAGAGCTTTATGATGACATTTACAAAGTTTTTTCATATTCATAATATTTTAATATACAGAGGGCAGCAGTAGCATTAACAGTGTTAATTAATAAACTGCAGTGAATAAAACATAGTGAAAAACTATGGGGATTATTTAAATAAACCTCCAGCACTGTAAAGTGTCATGAAATAAAATAAAGGCGCAATCAGTGTTCATTATGTATAATGGTGATTGTGGTTTTTTTCATTCATTCTAACAATTTACAGTGCAGAGGAAGAACCTCCAAAAACCATAATTCTTTATATATGGGCTGCGCTGGTGCACTGAGCACCTGTGCAACCCACAAGTGCTGCAGTGGAGGTGACGGCGCAGACTCCCAGCATCTGTCAGTATTGTGCTTTAAAAATAGGCACACAGCCATCTGCGCCCACACTTAGCCAGTGCATCTCCCCATTAGCCATTTGCCCCACAGACTTGGTAAATGCAACCCTCACAATCATATGTTCCCCAGACGTAGCCAATACTACTACCCCTCACACAGCCATCTGCCCCCAGATGCCAATACTGCCCCTCAGATTTAGCCAATACTGCCCCCAGACAGCCATCTGCCCCCCAGACTTAGCCAATATTGCCCCCCAGACTTAGCAAATACTGCCCCAGACTTAGTCAATGCTGCTGCTCCCAACCCCATATTTATCCAATATTTCTCCCCCTCCAAAGACTTCCCCCTCCCGGACTTGCTCCTCCCCTTCCCAGACTTGCTCCTCCCCCTCCCGTACTTGCTCCCAGTATCCCTGGTGGCTAGTGGGTGCAGCCGGTGGATATCTGCGCGATACATACATCTTCCGATGTTGTCCGATACTTCCGTCAATGTGAAAATTGGTTCTACAATCTCTGTAAGAGATCAATGAGACTGGATGGAAATTAAAAAAATTAATTCAACCCTTTACCAGCAAGTTAGTATTAACTGCATCTGCAGCACACAAAGCTGAGGTCCAAAAGCAAAATAAGGCAGTGTGAAGGTTGATTAAAAGACCACTGCAACTTTAAAATGAAATATCTTAAATATTATGTATTAATAATATTGTATTAATTACTATTAGAGATGTCGCGAACATAAAATTTTCCGTTCGCGAACGGCGAACGCGAATTTCCGCAAATGTTCGCGAACGGGCGAACCGCCGAACTGCCATAGACTTCAAAAGGCAAGCAAATTTTAAAAGACTCTTTCTGGCCACAATAGTGATGGAAAAGTTGTTTCAAGGGGACTAACACCTGGACTGTGGCATGCCGGAGGGGGATCCATGGCAAAACTCCCATGGAAAATTACATAGTTGATGCAGAGTCTGGTTTTAATCCATAAAGGGCATAAATCACCTAACATTCCTAAATTGTTTGGAATAACGTGCTTTAAAACATCAGGTATGATGTTGTATCGATCAGGTAGTGTAAGGGTTACGCCCGCTTCACAGTGACAGACCAAACTCCCCGTTTAACGCACCGCAAACAACCGCAAACAGTCCATTTGCACAACCGCAAACTCCCCATTTGCACAAGGATGGATACCAAGCTAGCCAAGTCCCGTTCCTTGTCCTCACTGATCATTGAAGGTCTCTTCCTCCACCCAGCCACGTACAACACCAAGGGTCCCCAAAAGGTGACAACAAGCCCCCTGGCACGCCTGTTGTGTTTGGTGTTCCACCTCCTCAAAGCCACCTTCTTCCTCTGACTTCTCTTCTTCAGACTCCTCTCTCTGCGTTGCCTCTCTCTCTGCGTTATTATAAGGTGTGTTAAGTAGTACTATTCCTATCAGTTTAATCCCTGTTACGTCCCCTATCAGGGGACGTGTATATGGCATCGATTTTAGGAACCGGGAGATGGAAAAAGATGCTTGGTCGGTCCTCCTACTTCAAATTTGGGGCACTGCGCGTGCAATCTAATGTGCCACCAGATAGGAGTGGTGTGTTAAGTAGTACTATTCTTATCAGTTTAATCCCTGTTACGTCCCCCTCATCTGGCCTTTTTTAGTCGAATGTATCGCCCACTGTCAGTCCCTTCGGGATCCATCCCTCATTCATCTTAATAAAGGTGAGGTAATCTAGACTTTTTTGACCTAGGCGACTTCTCTTCTCAGTGACAATACCTCCTGCTACACTGAAGGTCCTTTCTGACAGGACACTTGAAGCGGGGCAGGCCAGAAGTTCTATCGCAAATTGGGATAGCTCAGGCCACAGGTCAAGCCTGCACACCCAGTAGTCAAGGGGTTCATCGCTCCTCAGAGTGTCGATATCTGCAGTTAAGGCGAGGTAGTCTGCTACCTGACGGTCGAGTCGTTCTCTGAGGGTGGACCTCGAAGTGCTGTGGCGATGTGTAGGACTTAAAAAGCTCCGCATGTCCTCCATCAACAACACGTCTGTAAAGCGTCCTGTCCATGCCGGCGTGGTCCTGGGAGGAGGAGGATTACTTTCACCTCTTCCCCTGTTAGATTCCCGTTGTGCTGTGACATCACCCTTATACGCTGTGTAAAGCATACTTTTTAATTTATTTTGGAACTGCTGCATCCTTTCCGACTTGCGGTAATTCGGTAACATTTCAGGCACTTTCTGCTTATACCGGGGGTCTAGTAGCGTGGACACCGAGTACAGGTCGTTCTCCTTCAGCCTTTTTATACGAGGGTCCCTCAACAGGCACGAAAGCATGAAAGACCCCATTTGCACAAGGTTGGATGCCGGGCTACTCATGTCCCGTTCCTCATCCTCAGTGATCTCACTGAAGGTATGTTCTTCCCCCAGCCACGTACAACACCACGGGTACCAGATGGGTGACAACGAGCACCCTGGGATGCCTGTTGTGGTTGGTCTTCCTCCTCCTCCTCAAAGCCACATTCCTCCTCTGACTCCTCTTCCTCACAATCCTCTTCCAGCGTTGCCGCAGGTCCAGCAAGCGATGCTGATAAGACTGTTTCTGGTGGTGATGGTGACCACAACTCTTCCTCTTCACGCTCATCTACGGCCTGATCCAGCACTCTTCGCAGGGCACGCTCCAGGAAAAAAACAAATGGTATGATGTCGCTGATGTGCCTAGGTTTGTCACCTCCTCAAAAGGATGCATGAGCCTACAGGCATTGCGCATGAGCGTCCAGTAACGTGGCAAAAAAATTCCCAGCTCCGCAGAGGCTGTCCTAGCACCCCGGTCATACAAATAGTCGTTAACGGCTTTTTATTGTTGGAGCAGGCGGTCGAACATTAGGGTGTTGAATTCCAACGTGTCGGGCTGTCGCAAATCAAGCGCCTCACTGGCATGTTGTTTCTCCGCTGGATATCTGAAAAGTGCGCCATGGCCGTGTAGGAACGCCTGAAATGGCCACACACCTTCCTGGCCTGCTTCAGGACGTCCTGTAAGCCTGGGTACTTATGCACAAAGCGTTGTACGATCAGATTACACACATGTGCCATGCACGGCACATGTGTCAACTTGCCCAAATTCAATGCCGCCAACAAATTTCTTCCGTTGTCACAAACCACTTTGTCGATCTCCAGTTGGTGCGGAGTCAGCCACTGATCCACCTGTGCGTTCAGGGCGGACAGGAGTGCTGGTCCGGTGTGACTCTCTGCTTTCAGGCAAGTCAACCCCAAGACGGCGTGACACTGCCGTATCTGGGATGTGGAATAGTACCTGAGGAGCTGGGGGGGTGCCGTTGATGTGGAGAAAGACGCAGCAGCAGAAGAGGAGGTTATGGAAGAGGATGGAGTAGGAGGAGTAGAGGAGGTGGCAGCAGGCCTGCCTGCAAGTCGTGGCGGTGTCACCAACTCCTCTGCAGAGCCACGCATTCCATGCTTGGCAGCCGTCAGCAGGTTTACCCAATGCGCAGTGTAGGTGATATACCTGCCCTGACCATGCTTTGCAGACCAGGTATCAGTGGTCAGATGGACCCTTGCCCCAACACTGTGTGCAAGACATGCCATTACTTCCTTTTGCACAATCGAGTACAGGTTGGGGATTGCCTGTTGTGCAAAAGAAATTTCGGCCGGGTACCTTCCACTGCGGTGTCCCAATAGCTAAAAAATTTTGGAACGCCTTAGACTCCACCAGCTTGTATGGTAAAAGCTGGCGGGCTAAGAGTTCAGACAAGCCAGATGCCGTGCAAGGGGATGACTTTGTGACATTGGCTTCTTACGCTCAAACATGTCCTTGACAGACACCTGTGGGCAGATGAGCAGGAACTGCTCAAGGCAAGAGACGGAGTGGGGGATGGTTGAGAGGGGGCAAGGAGGACAGCAGGGGTTGGCGTGACTGAAGATGCTTGACCAGGAGGAGGATGGCGGCTTTGAGTTTGTGTGCTGCTGTGTTGATCCCATAGGCGTTTGTGATGTGCGATCATGTGCCTTCGCAAAGCAGTTGTACCTAGGTGGGTGTTGGACTTCCCACGACTCAGTTTCTTTTGGCACAGGTTGCAAATGGCATCGCTGTTGTCAGAGGCAGACACACACAAAAAATGCCACACAGCTGAGCTCTGCAATGACGGCATTCTGGTGGTGGCAACAGCATGCGTTGATTGGCGTGCTGTCTGGCTGACCCCGGGTGCCGATGCATGCTGTCTGACTGTGCCACTAGCTCCTTGCGACGACCTCCCCCTGCTTCCAACTCGTCTCCTCCTCCTCTCTGTCTCCCCATCTGAACTTTCCCCCTGTTCTTCTTCTCTTCTAGCGGGCACCCACGTGACATCCACGGACGCATCGTCATCATCAACCGCTTCATTTGTATCTGACAACTCAGCAAAGGAAGCAGCAGCGGGTACAACATCATCATCATCACACCGTACGTCCATGTGTGTAATGCTGCCTGACTGAGACATATCCCTGTTATCTACATCCTCACGCAATAATGGTTGCGCATCACTCATTTCTTCCAACTGATGTGTAAATAACTCCTCTGACAGATCAAGTGAAGCGGCTGTGGTGCTAGTGTTGGTGGTGGTGGCAGGCGGGCGAGTGGTAACTTGAGAGGTGCCCGAAGCTAAGCTGGAGGAGGATGGTGCGTCAAGGTTCCAAGCGGAAGCTGTAGAAGATTGGGTGTCCTGTGTTAGCCAGTCAACTATGTCCTCAGAACTTTTCGAGTTCAGGGTACGTGGCCTCTGAACACTGGGCATTATTCTAGGGCCAAAGGGAATCACAGCACCACGACCACGACGGCCCCTGCGGGGTACCCTGCCTCTGCCTGTCATTTTTTTTTTTCGATTAGTGGTACTATGCGTGCAAGCTACTGTGACAACAGATATGAGTGGCATTGTGCACTGGCAGAAGTTGGCAGAGTAGACGCTGTATGCCTGACACACACGCTTGCAGACAACTAACCGCTATTCAATTTTTTTTAAATGTACACTACTGTTACACCAGATATGAGTTGCACTGGTGTGACACTGTGCCCTGGCAGGCCCTGAAACGCACACGTGTGAAGGAAACTGACTTCTATTATTTCACAGTCAAATCGCCCACTCCCCCATGCCCTTTTACTTACCTCCATGCTCCTGTTCAGGTCCGTGGCTGAGAGGGAAGCGTTGTGCGCTCCCCTCCAGCCGCGAGGATCAATAAAGTGTGTCGAAACTTTTTTTTTCTACACACTTTATTGATCAGCGCGGCTGGAGGGGAGCTCACAACGCTTCCCTCTCAGCCACGGACCTGCACCCGGAGACAGCAGCAAGGAGGTAAGTACTGGGGAAGGGGGGAGGAGGGTGGGAAAATCCTAGCATATTGAGGGGCACAATCCTGGGATATTGGAGGGGCAAAATCTGGGCATATTGAGTGGCACAATCCGGGCATATTGGAGGGGGAAAATCCTGGGATATTGAGTGGCACAATCCTGGCATATTGGAGGGGCAAAATCCTGGCATATTAAATGGCATATTGGAGGGGCGAGATAATGGAATATTAAATGGCATATTGAGGGGCAACATCCTGGCATATTGAGGGTTAAAATCCTGGAATATTGGAGGGGCAAAATCCTGGCATAATCAATGGCATATTGGAGGGGCAAAATCCTGGGAAATTAAATGGCATATTGAGGGGCAACATCCTGGCATATTGAGTGGCAAAATCCTGGCATATTAAATGGCATATTGGAGGGGCAAGATCCTGGGATATTAAATGGCATATTGAGAGGCAAAATACTGGCATATTGAGTGGCTAAATACTGGCATATTGAGTGGCAAAATAGTGTGTCTCAGGTTATGTGTGAATTGGTGTAACTGTGTGTGTGTAAGTGGTAAGGGTGTATTTAAGTGTGTCACTTTCTGTGTAAGGGTGTGTGTGTAAGTGTGTCACTGTGCCTGTGTAAGGATGTGTGTGTGTGTCACTGTATCTGTGTACGGGTGTGTGTGTGTGTGTGTGTGTGTGTGTGTCACTGCATCTGTGTAAGGGTGTGTGTGTCACTGTATCTGTGTAAGAGTGTGTGTGTAAGTGTGTCACTGTGTCTGTGTAAGGGTTTGTGTATGTGTGTCACTGTGTATGTGTAACGGTGTGTGTAAGTTTGTCACTGTGTCTGTGTAAGGGTGTGTAAGTGTGTGTGTAAGTGGTAAGTGTGTCTCTGTGTGTGACTGGAAGGGTGTCTTTGTGTTTAAGGGTTTCAATGTGTAACACATTTAGAGCATGCGCGTTGAATATTTAGATGTATTTATTTTCTACACTATACATTATTCTTATATATATATATATAATGTAAGGAGGCTTAATGGTGTGGGAGGCGTGGCGGATCAGAGCAGGGGGGCACCAAAATGCACCTTCGCCTGTGTAGACGAAAATCCTTGCACCGGCCCTGTGCCCTGGCAGGCCCTGAAACGCACATGCGTGAAGGAAACTGACTGCTATTATTTCACAGTCAAAAAAGTGTGGTTTTTTTTTAATGTACACTACTGTTACACCAGATATGAGTTGCACTGGTGTGACACTGTGCCCTGGCAGGCCCTGAAACGCACACGTGTGAAGGAAACTGACTGCTATTATTTCACAGTCAAATTTCTATTTTTTTTTTAATGTACACTACTGTTACACCAGATATGAGTTGCACTGATGTGACACTGTGCCCTAGACTTTTTACCATGAAAATCGTTGATGCCAAATTTCGGGCACAGTACTTCTCCTACAAAATGTGATAATTTGTTAGTGGTCATTAAAATGAGCTGACACTCTATGCTTAAAATACCCCTTGTGAATATTCCTGATATTGTCAGATCTGATCTGGAGAATTGACATTAAAATGTGAAACATTAAAAAAATAATAGCCCTCTCCCAGGGACCTTTGGACTGCCACTGGCCCCATGAATAAGAAAAAAAACCTTACCCCAATTAAAATTAGGGGGTCAGGGCTAGTAGTTTTTAATCTCACTTTGTCCTGCCTTTTAAATATTTTTCAATAAAAGTACATTAATTAATATTCAGTAGAGTATCTACTCTATTTTTTAGATCTAGATTTTTTGTTCTCAGTTAGAGATATCTCAAAAGAAAAGCGTGAAAGCCACTCATGGTGTAGTATATTATCCAGACAATAAATGGTTTGCATTGGGAGAAAAAGAGACTCTTCTGTTGCATTTTAAGTTGTACTCCCAAAACAATCTTCATGTTCAAGGTTTATATGAGAGTTAGAGACTACCTTTAACATAATGTAAGTAAAAACACATCTTTACATATGAATTGACGGCAACCCACTCTTTAACAACCAGGTATTGTAGTACTGTCTGCAAATATCTGATCCTCAGGATTGACTTCTCCAATTCTCTTGCTTTGCCCTTTGATAATGTCGACACGCATTAAAGGTGACTCTGTTTGATAGGCACCTAGACAAAGCTTCCAAGTAAAATATGTAGTATATTTTACTTGAAAGCTTTGTCTAGGTGCCTATCAAACAGAGTCACCTTCTTCCTTTTATCCTGTATCAATGATACAGCTGACAGTTAATTAGGTACACATGATAATCTGACTGCACTTTCTAAAAGCAGATTGATGCTAATCTTTGTGAAGGAAATTGGTGCTAATGTCAGGAGCCATTACTCAGTACAATAAATACAATATATATTGTATATATTTATGTACAAAAGCACTAAATTAAAGCCACTGCTCTATAAAAAAACCAAAACAATCCCATCTGTACCACAATATAAAAATACACATTTTATTATTAAATAATCAAAGCAGGATTCGAATATAAAATCTGCTAATAAATAGTCATCAGGAAGCTGCTAAGAGAGGAGAGATAATGTATTGCCACATCCTGAATGTATCACCCTTCTGAAGGAAAATACTGCAGACGTGTTAATAAAAGCTATACAACTCAAAATCACTATTGAGATCTTTTGGTATAAGAGTTTTTAAATCATAAATTAGTCTTATGTTGGCCAAACGTTTTAATAACATTTTCTCCTCTCCAGACTTCTCCTACAAAATGTGATAATTTGTTAGTGGTCATTAAAATGACACTCTATGCTTAAAATACCCCTTGTGAATATTCCTGATATTGTCAGGCTCTGGGACCTGCTGCCATCCGGCACCTGACATGTAGAGTTTCTCCACCCACAGTCCTCAGGGACAAGATAACAGATACAGGACTTTTTTTTTTTTTTTTTTACTAGTGTGTGATAGTTTCCTCAATATTATCCAGCCTGTGTGATCCTGTGTGACATGCCAAGAACATTTCACATGCAAAAAATACTTCTATCATTTAGTATTTGCTCGAATATAAGACGACCCTGATTATAAGACGACCCCCCAAACTTTGGATATTCTTTAGGAAAAAAACTAAACGCCTGAATATAAGACTAGCCTATAGGAAAAAAGTTTAACTTATTCACATGTAAATTGCTTTTTAATATTTAATAAAAAATTATGATATTAAAAAAAATGCATTTCTTGTTTTTATTTCCTTTTATGTGCCAATGCTGCCTTTCTCTCCTTCTCCTCCCCACCCCCCAGCTTTGTCTCTCTCTCTCCCCCTCCCTCCCACGTTGTCTCTCCCTCCCCCCAAACTTTTCTTTTTCTCTCCACCTCCCTCCCTCCTTGTCTCTCTCCCCCCTTCCCCTGTCTCTCTCTGCCCCCCTCCCTTTGTCACTCTCTGCCCCCCTCCCTCCCTTTGTCTCTCTCTGCATATTTCTAAAGTACCGGTTGAGAATCCCTTATTCAAACTGCTTGGGACCAGAAGTATTTTGGATAACGGATAGTTTTGGATAACGGGTCATTTTGAATAATGGATCATTTTCACCAATAAGATATACCGTATTTGCTCGATTATAAGGCGACCCTGATTATAAGACGACCCAAAACTTTGGATATTCCTTTAGGAAAAAAGCTAAAAGCCTTAATATTAGACTACCCTATAGGAAAAAAGTTAAACTTGTATATATTCACATGTAAATTGCTTTTTTAATAAAAAATTATATAAAAAAAAGCATTTCTTGTTTTTATTTCCTTTTATGTGCCAATGCTGCCTGTTTCCCTTGCCCCCAGCGTTGTCTCTCTCCCCCTTGCCTCTGTCTCTCCCCCCCCCTTGTTTCTCTCTGTACCCCCTCCCTCTGTCTCTTCCCCCCTCCCTGCTCTGTCTCTTCCCCCCTCCCTCCCCTTGTTGCTCTGCCCCCCTCCCCCTGTCTCTCTGCCCCCCTCCCTCCCCCTTACCTGTAACTCGATCCCTGGTGGCTAGTGGGGGCAGCCGGGGGATGTCTGAACGATACGTGCAGACATCCTCCATGCTGCCCGACACGGCAGTCTATTATGACGGACAGCTGGTCCGTCATAATAGACTGCCGTGTCGGGCAGCATGGAGGATGTCTGCACGTATCGTGCAGACATCCCCCAGCTGCCCGATTCTTCCTGGTGGCTAGTGGGGCAGTGGAGGATGTCTGCGTGATGTGCGCAGACCTCCCCTGCTGCCGCCCGGCACGACCGCCGGGACTTCTGTGACGAAGCCGGAAGTACCCGGCTACTTCACAGAAGTCCCGGCGGTCATGCCGGGCGGCAGCAGGGGAGTCTGCACTCATTGCGCAGACATCCCCTGCTGTTAGAGAGGGGGATCCAGGTCCCCTGCAGCTCTGCTGGGGACCTGGATCGCTGTTTTATAGTCTGACCTCAATTTGAGGTCAGATTATAAGACGACCTCGATTATAAGACAAGGGGTATTTTTCAGAAATGTTTTTCTGAAAAAAACCTTGTCTTATAATCGTGCAAATACGGTATTAAATCCCCTCAGCACTCATGAAATACAATAGCATCAATGCAAATATTCTATAGAGCAAAAATAATCACTTTTACTGTGACCCTGCTGTTAGCATGTCAGGCCTGCACATTTGCCATTGTATTAACTTTCGTGGGCATGGGGGAATCTGAGCATGTGAGGAAAGGCTATGTCATAGTTTAAGGGGGCTGGAAACCTAATAATTTGTTGTACACTTTCATTCTGGCAGGTGTGTGGAATTTGCAACTTGTGCAAAAATTTGGACAGACTGCTTGCTCCAACCCATCGCGCACTTCTGAACAGTCTGAGTGCCGGGTACTCAGTGACATGCCAGCGCTCCGTAAAAAGGCGGCAGCAGCAGAGTGAGGAGCTTTTAGCACCCTGCTCTCTGCACACAGCCTTAACTGCTTCCTCACTGGGGGATGGGACTCTTCATCGTGGCTGCTTCTGCGCAGCTGCTTCACCACCGACTCCGCAGCACAAGAAGGATCGTCGCTGGAGATTTCATTGCGGGACACTTCTTCGCTAAAGGTAAGTATTTTACCTATTTTCGTTTAAGGGTGGTTAGAATTAGGGTTTAGGGGTTTAGAATTAGGGTTTAGGGGGTTAATTTTAGTATTAGGGTTTAAGGGGTTCATTTTAGTATTAGTGTTTAGGGGGTTAGTATTAGGGGTCGTGGGTTAGTATTAGGGGTAGGGGGTTAGTATTAGGGTTTAGGGGGTTAGTATTAGGGTTCGGGGGTTAATTTTAGTATTGGGGTTAATATTAGTATTGGGGTTATTTTTAGTATTGGGATTTGTGAATCATTTATTAGGGGGGGGTTTAGTTTTACTTTTACATTTGTAAGAGCTGACAGTTCAGCGCTGAACTGTCAGCTCTTACATAGCCGTGGCCGCGATGAAACGGCTGCGTTATTCTTCATTGCTGACAGTTCAGCGTTCTAACTGCTGTGCTGAACTGTCAGCGATGAAGATGCGGCGAACAAGTGTCCTAGACCCTCCTCACTGAGCCTTACTGAATATCTGTGCTTAGAGTCTCTCCCTGAACACAGTCTCAACCACTGTACTCAGTCTCTCTCTTGCAGTCTTTCTCTATGGAAAGGGCTAGAGGGCTGCAAAAGGAAGTAAAATGTGGGTAAGAGTAGGACAAGTGCCCTGCAAGCAAATGTGGACAGGGAAATAACTTAAAATAACATAAAATACATACAAATTACAAATACAGCTGAGCCATAAAATAGCACTAGATGGAATCTTTGATTTTAGCTTTGGAAGAACATAAATCTAAATCTAAAGCATGGCTGCCAGGTGGATCAACATAATTATCCATTTGAGAGAGGGTTGGAGTGCAGGGTATTCTCTTTCAGTTTATACTAAGTGACCCATAGGTTGAGGAGGCGGTGACCGTGGTGGTGTAGGTGGAAGCGGCATTGAAGGAGGAGGAGGAGGTAGCCAACACTGTTTTTTGGACTGCAAAAAATTCACCGCAAGACGTAAATGTACTATTTAGCACAACAATTATAATTTTTCAAAGTGCGCTGTAAGCAAAGTATTGGACTGTTCTATTTGACTCTCAGATATGAAGTGCACCGCAAGATGCAAATGTACAATTTACGTATCGTGCAGACATTCCCCAGCTTCCCGATTCTCCTGGTGGCTAGCGGGGCAGCGGAGGATGTCTGCGCCAGGGCCGATCCTAGGGTCATGGGCGCCTGGGTGCAGTTTTTTGGGGGGCACCCCCAGGTGGGCGTGGCTATATAACTGATTCCTCCCCTTTGTAAATGTCTGTGCCATTTCAATTTGGGGGGAGGGGCGAAACAAACTTTTCTTTTAAATAAAGATAAATATTTGGCCATAATACTGTGTATTGATTTTAATAATGTCTTCAGTATACTACCATTTCTATGATGCTCAGCCAGCAACATGGGAGACTTATGACTGGCTAGCTAGTGTGTTTTAACTACCGTTCCAATGATGCCCAACCAGCCAAAGTCTCCCACTTGCCTGGCTGAGCATCATTGGAAAAGAAGTAAACAAGGAGTAATATATAAAATCCCCCCATGCTCACCATGTCAGTCATTCACGTGTCTCTCTCTCTCCCCCCATACCTCCATGTCTGTCTCTCTCTCCCCCGTACCCTCATGTCTGTCTCTCTCTCTCCCGTACCCTCATGTCTGTCTCGCTCTCTATCCCATACCCTCATGTCTATCTCTCTCCCATACCCTCATGTCTATCTCTCTCCCCATACCCTCATGTCTATCTCTCTCCCCATACCCTCATGTCTGTCTCCCCCATACCCTCATGTCTGTCTCATCTATACCGTCATGTCTGTCTTTCTCCTCCACACCCTCAAGTCTGTCTCTCCCCCCCCCACCTGTCTCTCCCATACCCCCTTCTCTGTCTCTTCCCATACCCCCATGTATATATATTTTTCTTCTCATACCTCATGTCTCTCTCCCCATGTCCCTATGTATATATCTCACTCTCTTCCTTCATACCCCATGTCTATCTTTCTTCCCTCATTCCCCATGTCTTTCTCAAAAAGAACAAGAGTTAACATTGTAAGGCGCTACTATAATTTTGTGTCAAATAATTTAGTGAATGCAGCTCACTGCTCGGTAGAAAATTACCTCTTATTTCTACAAATAACACAGAATACAAGAGAGGGATAATGAGATTTTTTTGCGCTCCTCTCATTATCCCTCTCTTGTATCCCATGTCTTTCTCTGTATCTGTCTTTCTGTTCCTCATGGTGGTCTCTTTTTCTGCATGTCTGTCTCTCCTCCTATACCCCACCCCTCATAAGCCCCATGTATCTGTCTCCCCCATGTGTATCTCTCGCCCCCACACCCCCTATGTGTCTCTCTCCTCCATGCATTCCCTATGTCTGTCTTTCCTCCTATATCTCCTACCTCAATATTATTGTCTCTTGCTGTGTGCCCTCCTGACCTCATCTCAGAACTCAGTCAGCGCTGCCCCGATCTCCCTGCGCATAGTGATGACTCAGAGCATCATGTTCCAACGCTCTGAGTCATGACTGAGCACGGAAAGAGCAGGAATCGCTGAATGAGGTCTGAGGGGCTGCATAGCCGGCTGCACCTGGGCTGGCACTGTATTACTGGGCTCTGAGTGGCACTATATTACTGGGCATCTGGCTGGCACAATATCACTGGGCATCTGGCTGGCACAATATTACTGGGCTCTGGCTGGCACTATATTACTGGGCATCTGGTTGGCACTATATTACTGGGCATCTGGCTGGCACAATATTACTGGGCATCTGGCTGGCACAATATTACTGGGCTCTTGCTGGCACTATATTACTGGGCATCTAGCTGGCACAATATTACTGGGCTCTGGTTGGCACTATATTACTGGGCTCTGGCTGGCACTATATTACTGGGCATCTGGCTGGCACAATATTACTGGGCTCTGGCTGGCACTATATTATATAGTGCCAGCCAGTTATAGAACAAAAAATGTGGGGGGGACAGGTAGGGTGAAATCCCCCCCAGCAACGCGAGGCAAACGGGGCCCCCAGCCCCTGCTTGCCGCGTTCACAGCGCATTGCGCTTGTGAACGCTTTTTTCCGGCAAGCCGCATCCGATGGATGCGACGGCCGGGAAAAAAAAAAAAAACTGACGCCGGATGTGACGTCGCGTCACATCAGGTGACTGTTTCCCTCCTCCGTGCAAGAGGGAAGACTGCACGGAGGAGACATCCGGCGGGGGACACGGAGCAGTGAAGTGTAAGTACTAGGGAAAGGGGGTGGGGGGACTGGCACAGTATTACAGGCATCTGACTGGCATAATATTACTGGGCATCTGGCTGGCACAATATTACTGGGCATCTGGCTGGCACAATAATACTGGGCTCTGACTGGCACAATATTACAGGCATCTGGCTGGCACTATATTACTGGGCATCTGGCTGGCACAATATTACTGGGCTCTGACTGGCACAATATTACTAGGCATCTGGCTGGCACAATATTACTGGGCATCTGGCTGGCACAGTATTACTGGGCTCTCACTGGCACAATATTACAGGCATCTGACTGGCACAATATTATTGGGCTCTGACTGGCACAATATTCCTGGGCTCTGACTGGCACAATATTACAGGCATCTGACTGGCATAATATTACAGGCATCTGACTGGCATAATATTACAGGCATCTGACTGGCACAATATTACAGGCATCTGACTGGCATAATATTACATGCATCTGACTGGCACAATATTCCTGGGCTCTGACTGGCACAATATTACAGGCATCTGACTGGCACAATATTACAGGCATCTGACTGGCATAATATTACAGGCATCTGACTGGCACAATATTACAGGCATCTGACTGGCACACTATTACAGGCATCTGACTGGCATAATATTACAGGCATCTGACTGGCACAATATTACAGGCATCTGACTGGCATAATATTACATGCATCTGACTGGCACAATATTCCTGGGCTCTGACTGGCACAATATTACAGGCATCTGACTGGCACAATATTACAGGCATCTGACTGGCATAATATTACAGGCATCTGACTGGCACAATATTACAGGCATCTGACTGGCACACTATTACAGGCATCTGACTGGCATAATATTACAGGCATCTGACTGGCACAATATTCCTGGTATCTGACTGGCACAATGTTCCTGGGCTCTGACTGGCACAATATTCCTGGGCTCTGACTGGCACAATATTACTAGGCTCTGAATGGCACTATTACAGGCATCTGACTGGCACAATATTACTGGGCTCTGAATGGCACAATATTACTGGGCTCTGACTGGCACAATATTACTGGTATCTGACTGGCACAATAATACTGCGCTCTGAATGGCACAATATTACTGGCATCTGAATGGCACAACAATTATGGCATATGTGTGTGTGTGTGTGGGGGGGGGGGGTTTAACATCGCGATGGATGGCGGGATTGCATGCATGGGAGGGGGCAGGGTCCAGGGGGCCCAAGCAAATGCTTGCCCAGGGTCCAATCACTATTAAAGACGGCCCTGAGCATACTTGCCAACCCGGGACAGTCACGCAACGTTTTCGATCCTGGGACTGTCCCGGGAGAATCAGCTCTGCAGCGATCACGGAGGTCACCTGATCACGTGACTTCATCGCACGACGTCATGTGATCATGCGCACGGCTTGTGCGCGTCCTCCACAAGTCACACAGCCCCACACTGGGAGGAACGAGGTAGGAACAGTGACTGTGTCACTGCCAATAATGTACCGTTTTTCTTTTTATCATGGCAGCTTCGGAACGTGATTGATTATTGCAGCTCTTAGGGACATTTAAAAAATGTCTCTTAGAGCTGCAATAATCAATGACTTCCGAAGCTGCCATAATAACATGTCTCTTAAATCTGCCAATGACTTCTACTAATGATTAGATCAGGGGTCCTCAAACTACGGCCCGCGGGCCACATGCGGCCCGCCGAGCACATTTGTCCGGCCCGCGGGGGGTGCTGCCGGCACCCCCCGCTCCCCGCTGTTTACCTTTTTTTTTTTTCTTTTCCTTGCAGCCGCAGAAGATGCGGCTGCAGGAAAACGGGATTAAAAAAAATCACCGCGACCGGATGTGACGTTTCGTCACATCCGGACCCGGTAACTGTTTCCCTCCTCCGTGCAGGGAGGAGGGAACACTGCGTGAGACGTCCGGCCCGGGGACACAGCAGCTGGAGGTAAGTGATGGGGAAGGAGGGGGAGGAGGGAGGTATAACGAGCACTCTACTATTCCTAGGCATCTGACTGGCATAATTTTCTTGGGCTGTGACTGGCATAATAATCCTGGGCATCTGACTGGCATAATATTCCTGGCCTCTTACTGGCACTCTATTCCTGGGCATCTGAATGGCATAATATTCCTGGGCTCTTACTGGCATAATATTCCTGGTCATCTGACTGGCATACTATTACTGGGCATCTGACTGGCACACTATTCCTGGGCATCTGAATGGCATAATATTCCTGGACATATGAATGGCATAATATTCCTGGGCATCTGACAGGCACACTATTCCTGGGCATCTGACTGGCATAATATTCCTGGGCTCTTACTGGGACTCTATTCCTGGGCATCTGAATGGCATAATATTCCTGGGCTCTGACTGGCACACTATTCCTGGGCATCTGAATGGCATAATATTCCTTGGCATCTGACTGGCACACTATACCTGGGCATCTGAATGGCATAATATTCCTGGGCATCTGACAGGCACACTATTCCTGGGCATCTGACTGGCACAATATTCCTGGGCATCTGACTGGCACACTATTCCTGGGCATCTGACTGGCACACTATTCCTGGGCATCTGAATGGCATATTCCTGGGCATCTGAATGGCATAATATTCCTGGGCATCTGACAGGCACACTATTCCTGAGCATCTGACTGGCATAATATTCCTGGGCATCTGACTGGCACACTATTCCTGGGCTCTGACTGGCACACTATTCCTGGGCATCTGAATGGCATAATATTCCTAGGCATCTGACTGGCACACTATTCCTGGGCATCTGACTGGCACACTATTCCTGGGCATCTGACTGGCATAATTTTCTTGGGCTCTGACTGGCATAATTTTCTTGGGCTCTGACTGGCATAATTTTCTTGGGCTCTGACTGGCATAATATTCCTGGGCATCTGACTGGCATAATATTCCTGGGCATCTGAATGGCATAATATTCCTGGGCATCTGACTGGCACACTATTCCTGGGCATCTGAATGGCATAATATTCCTGGGCATCTGAATGGCATAATATTCCTGGGCATCTGACTGGCATAATATTCCTGGGCTCTGACTGGCATAATATTCCTGGGCATCTGACTGGCATAATATTCCTGGGCATCTGACTGGCATAATATTCCTGGGCTCTGACTGGCATAATATTCCTGGGCATCTGACTGGCACAATATTACTGGGCTCTGAATGGCATAATATTACTGGACTCTGACTGGCATAATATCCCTGGGCATCTGACTGGCACACTATTCCCATTGAAATACTGGTAAGTTTGTTGATTTAACTTTACTTCATTTTAAATATTGTATTTGTTCCCGTTTTGTTTCTTCACTTCAAAATAAGATATATGCAGTGTGCATAGGAATTTGTTCATAGTTTTTGTTTTTACTATAGTCCGGCCCTCCAACGGTCTGAGGGACAGTGAACTGGCCCCCTGTTTAAAAAGTTTGAGGACCCCTGGATTAGATGATCAAAAAATGAGGGCAAAAAACCCCCCTGGCAAATTAATGTGGGCAACAAAAAACCTGGCAAATGAATGTGGGCAAAAAAAAAACCCCTGGCAAATGAATGTGGGCAAAAAAAAAAAAAACCCTGGCAAATGAATGTGGGCAAAAAAAAACAAACCCTGGTAAATGAATCTGGGCAAAAAAAAAATAAAAACCCTGGCAAATGAATCTGGGCAAAAAAACACCCCCTGGCAAATGAATGTGGGCAAAAAAAAAAAAAAAAAACCCTGGCAAATGAATGTGGGCCAAAAAAACCCTGGCAAATGAATGTGGGCAAAAAAAAACCCTGACAAATGAATTTGGGCAAAAAAAACCACTGGCAAATGAATGTGGGCAAAGTAAAACTGACAAATGAATGGGCAAAATAATGTAATTAATAAGTAATGATGGTCTGTGCCTTTGTAAGAGGCACAGACAAACCTGGAACGGAAATGCCCACCTTCCCTGCAATGAGATATAGTGTGTGTGACTGACTGTGTGAGTTTGTGTGTCTGTGACTGACTGTATGAGTTTGTGTGTCTGTGACTGACTGTATGAGTTTGTGTGTATATGTGACTGACTATGAGTGTGTGTGTCTGTGACAGACTGTATGTATGAGTGTATGTGAAAGACCATGTATGAGTGTGTGTGTCTATGTGACTGACTCTGAGTGTATGTGTCTATGTTACAGACTGAGTGTGTGTCTGACAGACTGCATGTATGTATGAGTGTGTGTCTGCGACAGACTGTATGTAGTTATGTATGTATGTATGTATGTATGAGTGTGTCTGTGTCTGACAGACTGTATGTATGTGTGAGTGTGTGCCTGGCAGACTGTATGTATGTATGTATGTATGAGTGTGTGTCTATGTGACAGTATGTATATGTGTGACAGGCTGTATGTATGAGTATATGTGTCTATGTGACTGACTGTATATGACTGCATGTGATTGTGTGTATGTGCTGTTGTCTGGTTCCTAGATTTTTTTCCTGGCTCCTAAAACTTAGTTAAGGTTGTCAAGCCCTGGTATAAATGTTACTAGTTATATACATATATTTGGGGTACACCTTAAGGTTTTGGAAATGCTGGAAATTTTTAATATTTTACAGTTTATTTTCTGGTCAGAAATGTAATGTTTGTTTGCTGAGAGGGTAGTGGATGCATGGAATAGTCTTCCAGTAGAAGTGGTAGAGGTTAATACAGTAAATGAGTTTAAGCATGCATGGGATAGGTATAAGGCTATCCTAGATATAAGATAAGGTCAGGGACTAATGAAAGTATTACATTACTGACAGGGTAGTGGATGCATGGAATAGTCTTCCAGTAGAAGTGGTAGAGGTTAATGCAGTGAAGGAGTTTAAGCATGCATGGGATAGGTATAAGGCTATCCTAGATATAAGATAAGGCCAGGGACCAATGAAAGTATTACTATACTGAGAGGGTAGTGGATGCATGGAATAGCCTTCCAGTAGAAGTGGTAGAGGTTAATACAGTGAAGGAGTTTAAGCATGCATGGGATAGGTATAAGGCTATCCTAGATATAAGATAAGGTCAGGGACTAATGAAAGTATTACTTTACTGAGAGGGTAGTGGATGCATGGAATGGCATTCCAGCAGAAGTGGTAGGTTCATACTGATGTATGTTTTATGGTGTACACACAGCTCGCTGACTATATTTCATGTAACAGTGATAAAATGCACCTGCCTGATGTAGATGTTGTGCTGTGAATGTATCTGTTGTATACCAAGGATCCTGGTAATGTTGGTGGGAACTTGGTGATATAATATACACTGTAACAAGCTTTATTTTTACTGCTGCTATACCCGGCGAGCAAAAATGCTGTCCCCCCCAGATTTTTGGGGGTTCCTACACCCATGAGTGCACCCCGTGCACCCGCCCAGAATCGGCCCTGGTCTGCGCGATGAGCGCAGACCTCCCTTGCTGCCGCCCGGCACGACCGGCGAAAAAAAAGCTTGTCTTATGCTGCACGTCCAGTCTGCATTGTCCAAATCACAGCCATGCCATTAGTAGGCATGGCTGTGATGGCTTCTAAGAGCAAATGAGTCAAACGCTTGTTGATTGGCTGCCCTGCAGCCTTTCAAAACGTGCCATTAAATCGGCGAACCCTGAACTCCAACCCGAACATACAGTGAAATGTCCGTGTTCGGGTCCGGGGTCCAAAAACCGTAATGTTCGGTACGAACCCGAACAGTGCGGTTCGGGTTCGCTCAACACTAATTATACTCACAATCAATTATCATGCAGTATAAATATTATTATATATACACTTGTTTTGCATTGTCTAAGACAATAGGACAAACATATTTGTTTAGCATCTTATATAAGTATTAATTCCAAGTCACGATTTAACTATTTCACTTCACTTTATTGTGTTTGACACAATCCACTAGGTTCTGGTTGTCCTTAACAAGTGTTTTTATTCTCTTAATTAACATGACCTTTATACTTATTGGTGAACATTTTGTATATAATCGCGGTGCACACTTTAAGATAAGCCTATGAAAAAACGTGTGTTCACGCGAAACGCGTAAGGCATATCGCTGTGTCCTGTGTCTTGTATTGTCCCTGTGGATTTCATTTGGATTTTATCAGATCCTTTTACTAATATATCCTGAAGTCATATCTTTTTACCTCATTTGGAGTGCACACGTTTTTTGCGTTTTTTTGTTCGCTTTTTCATTTACTTATCAGTGCTGCCTCTACAGCGCTACCGAAGCACCCATAATTTGGTGATACCTGAACCGAGAAACAAATCTATTAGTTACCGGTGGAGCCGGCTCATCCTGCTTTTTGTTCCCATAAGTACAAACAGTGCTGTATTTACCGCGAGGCATCCTAGGCGGATGCCTATGGCGGCAAATTTTGGGGGGCGGCAGCGCCCCCCAGCACTGGAAAAAGAAAAAATAAAAAAAATAAAAATCCGGCCCTTTAAATAAAAAATAAAAAAACCCCACCGCGCTTGCAGGCAGAGACGGAGGTGACAGGGGATCGGAAGATCCCCCCTCACCATCGCTCTGCCTGCCAGGCTGCATGGGGAGCCGAACAGGCAGCACAGAGAAACCTCCGTGCTGCCTGTTCGGCTCCCCGTGCAGTGTGCCGACACGGAAGTGCCGACAGTCACGTGACGGGCGCGCTGACGTCATACGCGCGCCCGGTCACGTGACCTGTCGGCACAATCGCCGGGAAGCCGAACAGGCAGCATGGAGGGACCATGCTGCCTGCCTGCCAGGGAAAGGTAAGTGCTGATGGGAGACTGTGTGTGTGTGTGTGTGTGTGTGTGTGTGTGTGTGTGTGTGTGTGTGTGATGGGAGTCAGAGTGTGTGTGATGGGAGACAGTGTGTGTGATGGGAGTCAGTGTGTGTGACTGAGTGTGATGGGAGTAGGAGTGTGTGACTGAGTGTGATGGGAGTAGGGGTGTGTGACTGAGTGTGATGGGAGTCAGAGTGTGTGTGATGGGAGACTGCGTGTGACTGAGTGTGATGGGAGTCAGAGTGTGTGTGATGGGAGACTGTGTGTGACTGAGTGTGATGGGAGTCAGAGTGTGTGTGATGGGAGACTGTGTGTGACTGAGTGTGATGGAAGTCAGAGTGTGTGTGATAGGAGACAGTGTGTGTGACTGAGTGTGATGGGAGTCAGAGTGTGTGTGATAGGAGACAGTGTGTGTGACTGAGTGTGATGGGAGTCAGAGTGTGTGTGATGGGAGACAGTGTGTGTGACTGAGTGTGATGGGAGTCAGAGTGTGTGTGATGGGAGACAGTGTGTGTGACTGAGTGTGATGGGAGTCAGAGTGTGTGTGATAGGAGACAGTGTGTGTGACTGAGTGTGATGGGAGTCAGAGTGTGTGTGATGGGAGACAGTGTGTGTGACTGAGTGTGATGGGAGTCAGAGTGTGTGTGATAGGAGACAGTGTGTGTGACTGAGTGTGATGGGAGTCAGAGTGTGTGTGATGGGAGACAGTGTGTGTGACTGAGTGTGATGGGAGTCAGAGTGTGCGTGATGGGAGTAGGAGTGTGTGACTGAGTGTGATGGGAGTAGGAGTGTGTGTGATGGGAGACAGTGTGTGTGACTGAGTGTGATGGGAGTCAGAGTGTGTGTGATGGGAGACTGTGTGTGACTGAGTGTGATGGGAGTCAGAGTGTGTGATGGGAGACTGTGTGTGACTGAGTGTGATGGGAGTCAGAGTGTGTGTGATGGGAGACTGTGTGTGACTGAGTGTGATGGAAGTCAGAGTGTGTGTGATGGGAGACAGTGTGTGACTGAGTGTGATGGGAGTCAGAGTGTGTGTGATGGGAGACAGTGTGTGTGACTGAGTGTGATGGGAGTCAGAGTGTGTGTGATAGGAGACAGTGTGTGTGACTGAGTGTGATGGGAGTCAGAGTGTGTGTGATGGGAGACAGTGTGTGTGACTGAGTGTGATGGGAGTCAGAGTGTGTGTGATAGGAGACAGTGTGTGTGACTGAGTGTGATGGGAGTCAGAGTGTGTGTGATGGGAGACAGTGTGTGTGACTGAGTGTGATGGGAGTCAGAGTGTGCGTGATGGGAGTAGGAGTGTGTGACTGAGTGTGATGGGAGTAGGAGTGTGTGTGATGGGAGACAGTGTGTGTGACTGAGTGTGATGGGAGTCAGAGTGTGTGTGATGGGAGACTGTGTGTGACTGAGTGTGATGGGAGTCAGAGTGTGTGATGGGAGACTGTGTGTGACTGAGTGTGATGGGAGTCAGAGTGTGTGTGATGGGAGACTGTGTGTGACTGAGTGTGATGGAAGTCAGAGTGTGTGTGATGGGAGACAGTGTGTGACTGAGTGTGATGGGAGTCAGAGTGTGTGTGATGGGAGACAGTGTGTGTGACTGAGTGTGATGGGAGTCAGAGTGTGTGTGATAGGAGACAGTGTGTGTGACTGAGTGTGATGGGAGTCAGAGTGTGTGTGATGGGAGACAGTGTGTGTGACTGAGTGTGATGGGAGTCAGAGTGTGTGTGATAGGAGACAGTGTGTGTGACTGAGTGTGATGGGAGTCAGAGTGTGTGTGATGGGAGACAGTGTGTGTGACTGAGTGTGATGGGAGTCAGAGTGTGCGTGATGGGAGTAGGAGTGTGTGACTGAGTGTGATGGGAGTAGGAGTGTGTGACTGAGTGTGATGGGAGTATGAGCTTGATGTGAGTCTGAATGATGGGGCATGTCTTAGGTGTGTAACGTGGGTGTGCAGCTTGGGTAGGGGGGTGCCCGGATTTTGTCTGCCTAGGGCAGCACAAAATCAAGATACACCACTGAGTTTTTTATTTGTTTTTATTTAATATGCAACATATCAAATATTTTTTATTCACTTTTATTAATATTATTTTAATCATAGAATGTGTCAGCAGATAAGAACCATTCAGTCCACCTAGTCTGCCCAATTTTCGAAATACTTTAATTAGTCCTCAGTTCCCTATCTTATATCTAAGATAGCCTTGTGCCTATCCCACGCATGCTTAAACCCCTTCACCAATTCCACTGGAAGCCTTATCAATTATAAATCTTTATTAGGGATGTGCTCGAGACAAGGTTGCACTGCATTTGACTAGTTGCTTTAGTTCCCTGAGTTTCCTTTTAAGTTTGCTTTAAAAAAATCATATATAATCATACTTTTGGGTTTACATCTAAGCTTTTATATCCGAATTTCACAACCACTTAGAGCCAAATTTCAACAACTCAATAGCATGGGTAAGGGATGAAATTCGAAAATTTCGACACGTTTTTTTGCGTTTTTTTGTTCGCTTTTTCATTTACTTATCAGTGCTGCCTCTACAGCGCTACCGAAGCACCCATAATTTGGTGATACCTGAACCGAGAAACAAATCTATTAGTTACCGGTGGAGCCGGCTCATCCTGCTTTTTGTTCCCATAAGTACAAAGTAGCCTTAATATAGGTAACTGGCCCTTTAAAGCCAACAAATAACGTGTGAAATGGTCAACTGTGAATATTATATAAATGGCAGGTTTTTTATTTGTTTTTATTTAATATGCAACATATCAAATATTTTTTATTCACTTTTATTAATATTATTTTAATCATAGAATGTGTCAGCAGATAAGAACCATTCAGTCCATCTAGTCTGCCCAATTTTCGAAATACTTTAATTAGTCCTCAGTTCCCTATCTTATATCTAAGATAGCCTTGTGCCTATCCCACGCATGCTTAAACCCCTTCACCAATTCCACTGGAAGCCTTATCAATTATAAATCTTTATTAGGGATGTGCTCGAGACAAGGTTGCACTGCATTTGACTAGTTGCTTTAGTTCACTGAGTTTCCTTTTAAGTTTGCTTTAAAAAAAAATCATATATAATCATACTTTTGGGTTTACATCTAAGCTTTTATATCCGAATTTCACAACCACTTAGAGCCAAATTTCAACAACTCAATAGCATAGGTAAGGGATGAAATTCGAAAATTTCGACTCTTTCAACCGAATTCTCCAACCTTATAATGTTGAAGTGAGGCCATTTTCGTCCATTTCACCATTCAATTTGTATGAATGAACATTTCACCTATGTTCATTCAATACATAGTATAAGGTTGGGGAATTCGGATTAAAGAAAGATACAAATTTCAACAGCTCAATAGCATAAGGTAGGGGATGAATGAAATTCCTATTAATGGGACCCAATAGGTCAATTATTTTCCATTTGTACGAATGAATATAACGAAACGAAAATAATGAACGAATTTCGTCTGAAACGAATGCAGCAATGGACAAAATTCGTTTTGTACGAAATAAATAACATTTTCATCCGAATGGACGAAAACAAAACAAACATTTTCGTTTTGCCCATCTCTAGCATTCATGGAGGATAACGACAATGGGGAGGTCACGGACATTACACTATGGACTAACTTTAAAGCGTACATGAGGGGATTGATTCGGTTTATAGAATAGCAATAGGAATACATGTATTCCATAAGCCGACAGCCTATAAACCGAAGTCTCCATTCATAATGAATGGAGACTCTGTCTCCGTATAGTTAAATGCCCACAGCCTATAAACCGAACGTTCGGTTTATAGGCTGTGGGCATTTAACTATACGGAGACAGAGTCTCCATTCATAAAATTATGAATGGAGACTCTGTCTCCGTATAGTTAAATGCCGACAGCCTATAAACCGAACGTTCGGTTTATAGACTTTCGGCTTATGTAATACATGTAATCCTATGGCTATTCTATAAACCGAACGTTCGGTTTATAGAATAGCAATAGGATTACATGTATTCCATAAGCCGAAAGTCTATAAACCGAACGTTCGGTTTATAGACTTTCGGCTTATAGAAAACATGTAGTACTATTGCCTTTCTATGAACCGAACAAGAGCCCCATTCATAAGAATTTCTTATGAATGGGGCTCTCGTTCGGTTTATAGAAAGCCAATAGTATTACATTGTATTCTATAAAACGAACGAATAAAAATTAACGAAACGAAAATAATGAACGAATTTCGTCTGAAACTAATGCAGTAATGAACGAAATTCGTTTTAGGAATTTTAGAAATAAATAACATTTTCGTCCGAATGGAAATTTTAGTTTTGCACATGTCTACTAGATAGAATAAACTTTATGCATCTAAAGCTAAAACAAAATTGGTATCAGTCTGGTAATAAAGTAAATAAAGCTTTAACAAAGAAATTAAAGAATATCAGAAGGACAGAAACAATTAAGAAAATCACATTTGACGGGAAACAACTGCTTACCCCCAAAGATATAGCAAATGCCTTTTCTACATGCTATAAATGACTTTATAATTTACCAACGACGAATTATTATCAAGATAAACTGGAACAATTTTTTGAAACAATTAATCTTCCAAAGATCTCTAACAACCAAAAATGATTTCTTAACAAACCCCTTTGCCTACAGGAGACAAATGAGGCCATAGCTATTTTAAAAAACGGTAAGTCACCAGGACCGGACGGCTTTTCAGCCGCATTCTATAAGAAACTACAAGATATAATAGCCCCATTACTGTTAAGACTATTTACGGCAATACCCATAACCAACCCCCTACCAGAAGAACTGCTACAAGTTTCTATTTCCCCTATACCCAAACCAGGCAAGGATCCAACCTCTATGTTAAACTACAGACCCATCTCATTGATCAGTTTAGACATAAAGCTATACTCTTGGACAGGTGAGAGAGAGAGAACAACATTTAACAGAAGTATCTTTTAATAGAGGAAAAAAACACAAATAAACAGATCCAGCTCTCTGATCCCGTCTCTGATCCTTCCCACATTCATCAAAATGTTTAAGATGTGAATAACGAGGAGGAGGGGGGTGGGGGGGGGTGGGAGATAAACTTGAATAATTTGTTACAAAGGGATGAGGGGAAATTTAAGGAAAGAAAGTGAGACACAAGGATGAACAAAATAAAAAAGAAGTTATCTTGGGACTTATAATCCCACCAGCAAAAACGAACTGAGTGTCTCATAAAGAAAAGAAAAAAAAGTGGAGTTACCTCAACTATGAGAGATCCAAAAAAGCAAATTGATTCAGCAGACGGTGGCCCTGCTCCCGGGCTCATTATCCTGGATGGACATGGGAGTAAGCCCACATAGAGTGCGTGATTATCTTTGGCTGGACAGAATATATTTTTTTTAAATATCTAACATTACCTAGTATTGATCTAACCATTATAATATGGTATTATTATGGGAGAAAGATCTTCAAGGTCTTTCTTTGACAACACTCACAAGTTTGTTAAAATAGATGATCACTCAACTAGATCTTAGAAAATGTAAGAATGCTGGGATACAAAATATACATCAGTTGACTTGACAGCAATATATTAACACATTTGAGGAATTGACTGGAGAATAAAAAGTACTAAAGAGTGCATTTTTTTAGATACTTAGACATTTATTTCAAGGGGAAATTAATAAAGAAAAAAAAGCTAATAGATTTAAAGTAAAAAAAAAAATGACTTGTGTATAAATACATCTAAAAAGCAAAAACAGATATAAATATGTTATGATATTCTGGAACAGAAAGAGATCCCAGATAAGTTCCCGTTCTTGCAAATTTGAGAGAGAGAATTCGTGAAAGAGTTTGAGTCAGATAAGTGGAAACATATATGGGAGCATGTATAATGCTGATGCAATTGGCATGTGTGCCAATGTACAAAGCAGAGTCATGGGGGTCTGCGTTATCTTTGCTGAATGTGTAGATTCAGGTTGTGTCAGCGCTCATTATGTTGGTGCTTACTTCCTATTAGACTGCATGGTATATATATATCCTAATACAGATAGAAATTGTTTGAGAGAATGTAAACTGGAGGGCACAATGTTACATGTGTGGTGGTCATGCCCATAGCAGATTTATGCACATGGATATTCAAACTTATTAAACAAAAAATGTAAATACTTTTACCAGTAGTCCCTGAAATAGCTCTCCTAAATATCTTTCCAATTGGAATACCACACACTCAGAAAATACTTTCGGACAGATATATATAGCCGTAAAAACTTGATTGTGTGAAAGTGGAAAACAAATTTCTTCTTATTTCGAGATAATTCACTAGCCTTTGTTTTATCCTTTGCTAAAAGATAAATTATCGGACTCATAAGTAAGAGGTGATGTGATATTGATCTTTTTATGCTCGATTATCTGTATATGTCCATTAGGTTCTCATGAAAAATATATCAAAATATTCCAGTCTGGGTATTCACAGTAAACTAAAATGACTTTGGATTAATGAAACAGTGGTCGGTACAAATTGCTTCCAATGTCTTTAATTTGGCAAAGCTGTATTTAGGACGTTCAGGTAGAGTCTAATTTCTCTTCCTTTTGCATTTTCTCTGAAGCTGTATTTGGCATTTGTTGGTGCTTTATAAATACATGTTAATAATAGTGGGAAAAGAACTGTCAATCAAAAATGCAATGTTACAAAACATTCAAGGTAACGCTTACAATCAAGCAATAGCTTTTAAAGAACACAAAATGACTCAATATGTTGCAATCTAACTGACCTCCTATGGTCATAGTGGTGGGTTTCACTAAATGAATGCAGCCCACAACAAAAAAAACATGAATATTGTAGACAACTATTATCAAATATTAAATAGGTAATCTTTTAATGTATTGATGTCCATTTTTCATCTTTTTTTTTTTATATATGTAACGGGATGCCAAGAAAGTGATGGCTCTTGCCAGCTTAGAGTATGTGGGGCACTCCACTGATCACCGCTTGAAGAACCAACTCACGGTTGGGCTATAGTTCCTGGTAGCCCAGTTTAGTTTAATTTTCTCTCCTCACAAGGACAAAAGACACTGGTCACTTCAGGTTCAGCAAAACAAGCTCTGATTTATTGAACAAAACACACAGAATTTATACACTGGAACATGAAGATAAAAATAGATTAGACAATGAAAAATAAACAGATTAACATTTGCACAATAGAAAACATAATTGAATTTGGTGCCTGAATAACTGGCAGCCAATCAGAACATGTGTAGGGTTAAGGGCGACCAATCACCAGCAGGAGGAGTGGTTGTGGGCTGTTCTTTGGCTTTAACTAATCTCTTTAACCAATCGGCACAGCGCCTACCTGGTGCTTTAAACTAGTGACCAATCGGTGCTGTGCCTACAATTTAGAGGGAGGAATGTAGCTCAGTAGCCGGGCTTAGCTGTTATTATGTACGCCCACTGAAGCCCACTGAAGCTACGTTCCTGTGGCAGAGATTATACTCATTTTTGAAGGGGTACAATGCTAAAACTAGAGTGGTGGTGTGGGGAGGAAGTACCACAGCTTCTCAGTCAGGAAGGGTTCTGTGACAATATAATCATGTGACCTTTAGGGGGTGTATATATACTTGTTAATTAGTTATACCTGCATACTCACCTTGAAAATGGCACTCAGCGTGCTGAAACTGGTCGGCAGATTTATACACTATGTGATCTGGTTGAACAGCATTCAAATCTTGTGAATTAATTTTTGTGGAAAGTTTCCTTGCCCAATACTGAACAAGGCATTTGGAATTTATATGAGACACTTCAATGTGTTAATTACTGTGTTCCTGTTTATCTCTTACACCTATTTGAAGTGTAGGTAACTATACATGTTGTCGTCTTCAGATGGAGTAGAACATGACACATCACTTTACATTCATCGTATGTTTGTTTTGTGGATAGGTTTTATCATTTTTCAGATTGTACCATGTGCTTGACTCAACTTGTTTTGTGTTTTTTTATTCTAGAGACACTCGGTAAAATTTTTGTAATGGGATTATAAATCCCTAGGTTTCTTCTTTTGTCTTGGAAACAAATAGGTATTTTTTTTATAGATGATGTTTTAGGGCATTTTCAGTTTATTGTTAAAAAATAAATAAATATGCAGGAGGTGAACCGCCTTATACCTCTACCACACAGCGAGGATCTTGCGGCTACTGGTGATGCAATGTTGATAGAGGATATAAAAATGTTCTATTGCAAATGATGTATTTGATCGTAACTAAGAACTTTGAGGGCAAAATCTACTTACAAACTCAAGAGAAGGAGATGTGGTCAAATGGGGCCCCTCCTTATACCAATTTGTTCATGGACAACTTTGAAAAAATATTTGTATTCAACAGCACGTGGACCATTCGATCAGATTTATTGATGATGTGCTTTTCACTTGGCATGGTCCAGAACATTTCTTGCTATAGTTCAGACAGGAGTTTGATTCTGCATTTGAAACAATCTTATACATCATTGAATACAGCAGTGATAGGGTACATTTTCGGGATGTTGAGCTTTTACATAAAACTGTCTTTTGAGCTTTTACATAAAACTGACGGTCGTCCTTTTCACACTTAGCTTTATTTCACATGGCACGAATCTTGATGCCCTGCCTAATTCTACCTCTCTCCTGAAATGTGGGTGAGAGGAAGAGCTTGGCGGGACATAGCCTCAAATCCAGAACTGTGCCACATAACATGGGACAGTTGTGAGTCATGCATTAGGCCTGCCTGACGGATGTGGGATGTCCCTCCATTACTGTTTACTGTTTGTTTTACACACATGAGGTTGCAAATATTTGTAGAGACCATTTGACCATGCATAATCATCATAGTGATGGTTGTCTTAAAGGTAATTTCTGGTACCCAAAACATGTATTATTAATGCATGTAAAGTGGACTACATCCTCCATACTCTCCTGCCAACTAACAGAGTATTATGGGAGATGTAAATATCACAGAAAAGCAAACTTGCAGCAGACAATGTGCTGGGGGCTGTGTTACACAGCTTCAAATAAAATTGTAACACATTTTACACTGTACAAAATGTAAAAATATGCATATTAAAGTAGTTTTAAATTATGTTTAAATAAACTTACATTTATTTGGCATTTCAATTTTGAACCTTTTGCAGGTAACTTGGCTGGCTGAATGTTTTAGTTTAGTGAGAATTACAACAGCAGCTGTATCATAGCAGTTATATCAAACTATCACAGCAGCTCTATTAGTTCAATCAGACTTTCACAGAAGCTCTATCTGTTAAATCAGACTAACACAAAAGTTGTATCACAGCAGTTCTACCAGTTCTAACAGACTATCGTAACAGTTCTATCAGAGAAGTTCTGTCGCCGCTGTTTCACAGCAGTTGTGTCACAGCAGTTCTATCAGACTATCTGTCATAGCAGTTCTATCTTCGCTGCAAGAGGATTTATACAAATTCAGTAATTGGATAGATAAATAGCAAATGTGAATGTGAAAAAAGTGTAAAATTATGCATTTTGGGTACAATAATTCAAATGTAAATATAGTTTAAATGATGTGGGAGTAGTTGTAGACAATAGACTTAGCAGTAGTGCATAGTGCCAGCTGGCAGCTGCAAATGCCAATAAGATATTGGTATGTATTAAAAGGCATATTGACTCACGGGAGGAAGATATTGAAATCTGAAATTTGGAGTCAAGAATTATTTATTTCCCAGTTGAAATAAGAATTTGAATGTGCTGAAATGAGGGGGGGGGGGGGGGGGGGTTGCTTTCCTTTGGATCAATAGCGGGAATAACAAGGAATATCAAAAGAGTTGGCATGATATGCTAATGTGGTGCACAACCCTTCCTGCAGGGGAAGTGATGTCACTTGCCCACAAACTGGTGAAATGGCTTCAAGCACTTTCTCCCAGCAGATGTAGTGATGTCACTTTGTCTCCTGGCAACCAGACTCAGCTCAGTGCTTGTGTGAAAAAAACAGGACACAGATTTAAAATCAGTTTTTTGAGATGCTGAAGATATTGAAGAAAGAAGTGGGAGTTCTGACTCCCTTCAGCATGAGGCAACCACTGGACCCCAGGGTGTCATTCTGTGTATGTGCATCGGCATGTGTGTCTATATGTGTGTCTGTGTATCCACATTTGTATCAGTGTGTGTCTGTGTATCTGTATGCGTGTCAGTGTTTGTATCTGTAGAAGTGTCCTTTTGTGTTTCCGCGTAACACAGATGTGTTTCTGCGTATTAGCATGTGTGTCTGTGTATGTATGTGTAATACAAATGGGGGGGCCTCAGGGCACTTTTTGCACTGGGGCTCTGTTGTTTCTAGTTACGCTGCTACTTTAGAATATATATTTATCCCTAGGCTTGTGGTGCCGACATCCACTGAGTAACGGTTGAGGTCCTCCCCCCTCACATTCGGCATTCTTTAGTCAGCGCTTTGGCGCGCATACAGAGCCGGGGTGACATGTGGTGCAGCAGTGTGCACCATGAATATCTTTTTGACCATACTGCGCAGCTCACCATTGTTGACTCCCGCACGCAGCCTGCACCCAGTGAGAGCATCACACTATCATCCACAGTAGGAACTGAAGAAAACTTTTTTTTTACCTTAAAAATAAAAAGACTTCTGGTGTGTGTGTATGTATGTGACTGACTACATGTGTGACTCTATGTGTGTGTTTCTGTGTGTATGTATGTGACTGACTGCATGTGGGACTGTATATGTGTATTTCTGTGTGTATGTATATGACTGACTGCATGTGTGAATGTATGTGTATGTGACTGACTGCACGTGTGACTGTATGTATGTGTATGTGACTAACTGTATGTGTGAGTATATATGTGTGTATGTATGTGTACGTGTAATGCCCCAATGTGGGGGTTCAATGGAAAGGAGCTTAATATGCAGAATACAATAAACAAACAGTAGTACTCACAGGAGATGAACGGTAGTGCACTCTGAAATGGTTAGAAACAGAACTGAGTATGCAGGGGTAAACTGCAGTTGAAGAGTAGTCACAGACAATCCTAAGTCACAAGGGCAGGCAGCAGACAAAACGTAGTAATAAGGTAATCCAAGGTCACAAAGGTACGAGGCAGGCAAAAGGAGTGGTCAATAGACAGTCCAGGTCATAGTGGTAGGAGGCTGGCAAAAGGAGAGGTCAATAGGCAATCCGAGTCAAAGTGGTAGGAGGCTGGCAAAAGGAGAGCTCAATAGGCAATCCGAGGTCACAATGGTAGGAGGCTGGTAAAAGGAGTTGTCAATAGGCAGTCTGGGTCACAGTGGTAGGAGGCTGGCAAAAGGAGAGGTCAGATGAAATCCGGGTTGGGAGAGGGGGAGCTCAGCAGGAGGACAAACAGGGAGCACATAACAGGACAACTGGTCAGTAGGAAGGCTGATCAACAACTGAGCACCGGCATTAGGGCAGTCTGAGGCTTATATAGGGGCTGTCCAGCATGATATCATGCAATACATCACAGGTCACGCCCCCCAGGCACACACCACTCACTATATCCAGAGAAGGGGGCGTCAACGTCATGGACCAAAGCCCTGCCCCCTCTGCTGGCTTCTGCAGCAACCCACCATCGCCATCTTCCTCTCCACGTGAGGACACGGGGAGTGAAGACACAGATGGCAAGAAGCGCGATGGACGCCACCGCTGGTAGGGACAGGACCCGGCCGCATGTCCACGCCCCCACTGTAGCGTAAGATGGAGGACGAGGCCCGCGAGGTATGGGCCTGACAGTATGTGACTGACTGCATGTGTGACTGTGTATGTGACTGACTGCATGCGTGACTGTATATTTGTGCTATATATGTGTATGTGACCATATGTGTGTGTTTTTGACTGACTGCATGTGTGACTGTATATGTGTATGTGTGACTGTGTATTTAATTATGTATTTGCATAAACAAGGCGCACACACAGATTGAGGCAAATACTGGTGCAATCGGTGTGTGCACCAATGTATAAAACAGACTCACAGGAGTCTGGGTTATCTAGATTTAAGTTGGGTCAGTGCTCGTTGTGCCGGCGCAGCCTATGTATAAAAAATAAGACACAGAAGCCATGATGAGCTGTTTAATGCTGGATGTTCTATGTCGTCCTAGTGTCTTTTAGGTACACTAAAATTAGGACTGCATAGAACATCCTAGCGTCGGGAAGGGGTTAAACTATGGTTCTATTTATCAGCCTTTTCAGCATGGTAGAATTCAAATACAAAATGGTGAATAAATAGAACCATGTATTGGGGCCGGGGGGGTTGCACATGGGTGGTACATGGGCAGGGCTTCTATATACTCGGGGCAGGCACAAGGGGACCCCATGACCATCTATTGCCCGGGGTCCCCATGAGTTGTCAGTCCACCCCTGGAAGGAAGTGACATTTTTTTTACTACGGACTCTCTCCCCACAAGAGGGCAGCAGCCATATTGGAAGAGAATGCTACTCACCAATATTGCGCCCTAGGTATCAAATGTTGGTGATGCTTAATGCCTCGCCCTTAAGGCATTAAAGCATCATTGTCTGAGTGGTGTTTGCAAACTTAGATCGGAACCACTGCTCATTGAACCACAGGATGGATTAGGGCCGTCCAATGTTGGTAACGGTTTGTCAGACAGGACGGACCTAGTCCATCCTATGTTGGGAAGGGGTTAAATAGGAACCAGGAATTAAACAAGGGACCTTGCTTAACCTTGGGTGCTCTGAATATTTTGTTGACCATTGACACAAATTCCTCCATAGATAAATTAATAATTCGTGTCATTGAACAACGAACGTGTTTTCCCCACTTTTTTCTGCATGTTGTTGCACAAATAAAACATCACTTTTACGTATTCCAGAGTGCTGAATTATACATTTATCTATGATGTAAAATGATGTGCCATACAAAATAGTGTCAAGTTCAATGAAAGCAATGAAACTAATATTTCACCTAATCCTTTAATCTCTGTAAACAAAGATGCTGACATTTAAACAAAAAAAGCAATGTAGTAATTATTTCTGTGAACGTTTACGTAAGCCACATTTTTCTTTTTATTTATATCCCCTTTATAATAATTGATGAATCTCAGAGGCACTAATTACTGTCAACAGAATTTCAAGATGGATTTCATTTTTTTATTCCATTTCCGTTTTTCATGTTTTAAACTCACCAGATTCTCTATATTTTCTCCACTTCTTTTGCTCTTGTATATTAATTCTGAAACAGGAGAGACGAAAAAGTAAAAAAGTCTGGTTTGGAGAAATTGTTAAGACTTAACCTTTATTGAAAATAAACACTGTGATATTGCCTCACGTCCCCGCCTCGCTATTTAATTATAGCAACTTATAAAATTGCTGAGCATTAATTGCCTCTTGAATATCAAAGTTGATTTTGATTACTCCTATTATATTACATTACAGCAAGCCTATACGGCAGGACTACATTATTCATAATTATAGGGGTGTTTTACTTTATTTCACAGTTTGATCATGAGTTTACACTTTGTTTCACTTTATTTTTGTTATTCTTAACAAGTGTATACACATTTTTTAACTATTTTCAATAAAGGTTAATTTTTAACGATTTATGCATACTAGACTTTTTTTCTTCTCTCCTGTTTCAGAATTGGTTCATTTGTTGGGGGTCATCTCTCCTGTCTGGTATTCTTTATTAATGAGTAAGCTTGTCCTTTACATATAGTCTGGTATTTCTACCATATCATTTAAGTTTAATGGGATCTTTTAAAAATAAATTAAACCTATTGAATGCCAGGGGCCTGCACAATGTCCAATATTGACTTGAATATAAGAAAAAGTCACCTCATTTTTCTTCAGAGCTTCATCTTATAATAAGATGATAAGCGGTCTGACAATAAAACTAGGATACACGTTCTCTGCAGAGCTGCATGGGACCTGGATTGTCCTTGTAAGTTGACGGTGGATATCTGTGCACTGCACACAATCATCCTCCGATTCTGCCCAACACTTCTATGACTGAACGCCAGAGTAATATGATCTCACAGCGTTCCATCTCCGAAGTCCCTGTGAAAGTGTTGGGCAGCGACGGAGGATGTGTGTGCGCACTAAGCATTGGCAAATAAAAGGAAATGAAAACAAGAAATGCATTTTTCTTTCGTATTTTATTTATGGATCATCTTATCCTATAAAATATTCTAATATAGAAAAAAAATTAAAGAGAAGAAATATTTTCATATAGTTTCGGACAGAATTTGTCTAGATTTACATACATATTACATATTTATAGAATTTGCTAAATGCTTCACCAATGTCCTTTGGTGATAAGTGAACTCTTTCCTTGTTAACTGTTTTCTGGCCCTGAGCTACTTGCAGCATACAGTATGCTGCTTGCCCACTCTCTCTAGCTATCCTTGACACAGTGACACAGCTAAAATACGTGTTACAGGAACTATAGGTTTGTGATCTATGTGTGCAGTGCAATTTGACGTGAGGCCTATAGTGTAGAAATGGCTTACCTTTTCTTCACCACTTCCTCAGGAATGTTATTCCCACCACCTGCATTTACTGCATCCACAACTCTTCAGCCATATTTGGATCCATTTCAGAGTTACCTGAGAAGCTAATAATTCAGGTCTTCCCACCAAAATGCTCCAAATTCGTCCAAACTTCAGTACACGCTAATCGGGTACTAACCACTAATTATTTTGTTTGTATATAACATTTTAGACTTTATTTTATTTCTTAACAAAAAAAAAAAATCAAATCAGCCAATTAGAGCCATTGACTTCTAATGGAGAATGTCGGCTAGTTCTGTAATAGCTGAGGTCCTCCTTAAATGGACCGAAATTAGCCGATGCCCTCCCCGTAGAATTCTGGGGTCAGCTGAGCTCCGGAGTTTGGCTGCCAAAATGCTGGCATGCAAATCACACACATTGGCTGATTTTCGTTCCGATTCAGGATTTCAATGGTAATCTGTGAGTACCCTGAATTTAATGGCCATTTACCAATGAAACTCAGAGCCACTATTTTCTTAAAGGAAATTGGAGTCGACCCTAAATTCTGCCAGCCACAAGCATTGCAAAGTCCTGTTATGGCTATCCTAGGGTATCAACAAAGTTAACTGGGGACTACAGTTACTATGACACTCAGTCAGCCAAAGGGTTTCCAGGATAAAGGCTGGGCATTACAGGAACGTTAATCATATACATAATGCAACTCTAAAAACTGTAGCCCCGCTGTAACAAACCAGCATGTATGAATGGAAAGGAACCAGCTTACCCTCTTTGTAGGCTTTTGGCAGCAGCGTATAATTCGCAGACTCCAACAGGATCAAACACGGATGCCACATCAAAGCTCTTGAAAAGGCATTTGAGACTCCATGAACAAATCTTAAGTCCTGAGTCAGAAGTGGCACAACATTTTACATAAAAATAATTCATGCAGAAGGAGGAAGACAGCAGAGGCAGGGAAACAGCACCTTACATGTTTTGTACTCACAGGAGCTCTTACACATAGCTCCATATGGTAAGCATACCCAACCCTATTTAGAGATGACAATGAGAACTCATCTATAGATTATTTCAATCTTGGCAATAGCTTCTTCTGCTGCGTACCATGCAGGGAAACTACACATACTGAAGACAAGCTTTGCCTAGTAAAATCTAATATCACCAACAAAAGCTACAAGATTAAAGAACGTATTAAATGCACCAGCAAAAACATACCGGAATGACCAAGTGGTCTACCTACTGGAATGACCAAGTGGTCTCCAGTATAAAGGTAGGACCACAAGACAGCTCAAAAAACATATAGGCAAACATAACTGCAACATCCGTAGAGGCCTCAAATCACACCGTGATATCATGTTCCCAGAAACCTCAGAGGTAGAAATTTCCTCATAAAAATAGGACAGAATGAGATGTTTTGGATACATGAACTGAAACCCCTCTCTCCATGGGGACTAAATAAGGAATTTTAATTGTATAATTTCTTATAAGCACACCATTCACAGCACTTTTTGTTCCCTTGTATCCCACCTACAGCAGCATCTTACCATTATTAGCTTATATGCACACAAAAACGTTCCACATAGATACATTCAATACACACATCTCCAACATTCTTATCTCATTCTATATGATGTTGGGCTACATTTCCCTTCAACACATATGTACACTCAATAATCATGTTTTGTATTATCATGCTGAAAGGTGTGTTGTATTTCCTTGGATATATGATATGTAACATTGCTTGCTTTTAAAATCTTTCCCAAAGTGTGACTTTTCGATCATAGTAATTGCTGTGAATCAAGGGTTTTAAACCAGAGTTGTCTGTACTAGTTAAACACAGTGTTAGATATTAATTTTCTTGTGTGTCATCTCTAAATCTTCCCAATAGATGCAGCTTTTATTTCACATGTATCGCTTATATTTCACTTTCCCTATATACATTTCCCACAGCCTAATTCTAGTTTTTTCTTTTTAGGTTTTCCACCCCCAGACAGGCATTGCTCATATCTCTCATAAATACCAAATTTTACCCTCAGCCAGCAATTCTTTTTCCACTATATATGCTTTAAGGACCTTCTACATAGCTTCTGAATATCTCAGTTTATCAACTCCCACATGTCACCTATAAAGCAATTTAATGTATTGAAACAATTAGACCACACACAGCAAACTATGGGTTATTAGTTTATTTCTTTATTGCTCCATACTCACAGCACCTTCACTCACATCAACTATTGGCACCCAGCAGGCTCAATGCAGTCTGACCATTGTATAGGGGTTAAATAGCAAAGTGCTTTTCTCCAGCGGCTCACAGCATCTGCATTCAGCAGCCGGCCTCCTCAGATCAGTACACTCAAGTACACTTAACAAGTAAGTAACTCTTCCTCTGAGCATGCAAAAATAGACCATCCCTCGTATTTTAGTCTTTGTGTAACTGCAAAAATCATCTGCAAATAGGGTTGCCACCTGGACGGTATTTTTTTTTAAACAATATCTTTTTTATTGGTTTTAAAACTGACATGAACATGGTACAGAAAGAAAAGAGAGAGAGAAAAAAAATGAATAAAGGACTGGGTTATTACATGAGGATAGGAAGGGGGGAGAAAGGGGACATGTTGCACAGATTAGGTACTGTGATACATCAATAATATCATCATATTACGATTGTTCCATTGGTGGACACCAGAAATCCTCCATGTAGATAGCCATAACTGTCATCAGCTCCAGCCTTCCAGTAGACATTGAGGTGGCCATATACCCTGGAAATAAATCCAGATATTCCACGGTTACATCTACCGTCAACCTGAGCTACTGGGGAGCTGTGCCATAGAATTGTAATACAAAGCATTTGGAGGAATAGGTGTCGAAATAATAACATTTAACCATAAAATTATGTAATATATATCGGAGTAAATTGGGATGAGATCATCATACATATTTAAGTAAAATTTCTTCGCTTTTATCCTTCTCAAGAAATTCAGACCAATAAAACCATTGTAGAAGGTGTTTGCTTCTACTTCCTTGTGAGGACATTAAAAGATCCTCTGCCTTTCTGATTTCCTCCACCGACACTATCCACTCTCTCAGTGAGTGTGCATAAACCTTTTTCCATAATTTGGGGATCAGAAGTTTGGCGGCGTTCAGAAGGTGTATTGTCAGGGAATTTTTGTACTGTTTGACTGTGTGTTTGGTATGGTGTAACAAAAACGTTTGTGGGACGAACGGTAAACGTTCGTCTGTTAATGTCTCTATCAAATCTGCTATGGCTTTCCAGAAGGGGATGATGAGGGGGCAGGTCCACCATATATGGATGAAGTCTCCCCTCGTCTTCCTACATCTCCAGCACGTATCTGGTACTGTAGGAGCGAAGCGGTGTATGGCTGATGGAACCTTATACCATCTTGTCAGGAGCTTATATGCGTTCTCTTGAATTCTAGTGGACACTGAGCATTTATGTGACAGAAGGGTAATTTTGGTCCACTGGAGTTGTGTGAAAATGATTCCACAGTCCATCTCCCAGGCCAGAATAAAATATGGCTTTTGGGAAAATTTTAGGTGGGTTAGAATACCTTGTATCGTTGAAATCAATTTCAATGGAGGGTCTTTGGACATACATAACGATTCAAATTGTGTCAGTGCCAGAATTGGTATGTGTATTTGGTGTATAGTATTAATGTAATGTTGGATCTGTGTATATAGAAATTTATTCAACTGGGTAGGTGTCCGGTCGCCCATCAGAGTATTTAATGGTTTCAAGTTGCCATCTTGAACAAAGTGGCCAAGTCTGGGGTAGGTGACTTTTTCCGAGAACAAAGTTTGAATTGTATGGTAGTCGTTACTGGGGGGAAAGTCTTTTATGGCTATCATTGAGAGCAGGGGTGAAGGTGTGTTCAAGAACTCAGGTATGGTACGCATATGTCTCCACGTTCGCAACGTTGGGGAAATCGTGGAGTGGGAGGGGTCTATCTGTGTCGCCTGTGTGGGCAGGGTCCATGCCACCATAGGGATTGGTATTTGAAGAGAGTTTTGTTCTATTGATATCCATTCCTTTGGAGCTGGTCTGGACCACTCCACTACTCTAGCTAACATAATAGATTTGTTCTATGTTTCAATATCGGGTAGTCCCAATCCTCCCCGTTCCTTAGTCCTAATCAGATATTGGTATCCTAGTCTAGGGGGTTTCGCGTTCCAGATAAATCTCATAATCATACTTTTGATCTTTTTAAAAAATATTTTAGGGATATATATCGGTATAGCCTGGAGGACATAGAGAAGTCTGGGCAAAACATTAATCTTGGCGGCCAACACTCGCCCAAACCAGGAAATGTGTGTTTTCATCCATTTGTTAATGTCTCCCTTAATAGTTCTAAGTATTTTGGTATAATTGTTTGTGAAGAGGTCTTTACTGTATGGTGTCATTTGGATACCCAGATACCTAATTGAGGTAGTGGCCCAGGTGAACGGGAAAGTACGTTGGATAGGTGTCAGTGTTTCTGGGGGAAGTGTGAGATTTAGTGCTTCCGATGTATCCATATTTACCTTAAAATTGGATATATCGCTATATTCAGACAGTTGCCCAATCAGATTAGGAATTGAAGTGTCCGGTTTCGTGAGTGTGAAAAGTAGGTCATCTGCAAAGGCTGTCACCTTGTGGTGTCGGGATCGTATTTGAATGCCTAGGATGCCTGGGTCCGATCTAATCGCATTGATAAATGATTCCAAAATGAGTATAAAAAGAAGCGGGGACAAAGGGCAGCCCTGTCTGGTCCCATTCGACAGGGTGAATGGCTCCGACAGAATGCCGTTTACTCGGATCCGAGCTGTGGGACAATGATATAAGGAATCAATCCAGTGAAGCATTGCCCCGTCCATTCCAATGTGCGCTAGTACACTCTTCAGAAAGAGCCAATTCACCCTGTCGAATGCCTTCTCAGCATCAGTAGACAGCAGGAAAGCCTGCAACCCTTGGGAGGAAATGTGATGTATAATATCAATTACTTTAGTGGTATTGTCTCGCGCTTCTCTACCCATAACAAACCCCGCCTGGTCAGGATGTATGAGTAGTGCTTCCTTAAGTCGGGTGCTTAATACTTTAGCGAAAAGTTTCACATCTACGTTCAGTAGAGAGATTGGTCTATAACTAGCACATAGGTCAGGGTTTTTGCCTTGTTTATGAAGCACAGTGATATGTGCTTCTTGTGCTAGGGTTGGTAGGCGCTCACCCGACGCTAGATTATTTAGGGATCTTAATAAATGAGGTATCAAAATAGTTTGGAATTTTTTATAGTAGGCAATGGTGTAACCGGTTTTAATAGCATTTGCCAGCTCTTCAGCTGTGATTGGGGAGTTTAGTGATTCTGCAAATATTGGATATAATTTTCGTTTCATATGTTTTTCCAGGTAAGTTTGTATTTTGGTTTGCGTTTCTGGAATTTCCCTATGTGAGGGGATATTATACAGTTCTTTGTAGTATTGTCTAAAGGTTTCCTCTATTTGTGCCGTCTGGAAATGGGTTACTTTGTGTTTGTCAGTGATTTGTGCTATGAAAGTTTGTGCCCGTTTTGCTCTCAGCGCCCTAGCCAGCATTTTACATGGTTTGTTGTGTTGGGCATAATAGATACCCTTGACTCGTTGCAGCGTGGCCTGCAATTTTTGGTTACATATGGCTGCTAGTTCAGCCTTAAGTCTAGTCAATTCGATAAATAAGTCGTTAGAGAGGGACTGTTTGTGGGTTGTTTCTATGGTTGATATTTTATCTATGATGTTTATAATATTTTGACTTCTCTGCTTTTTAAGGTGGGCGCCCAAGCTCATGAGTTGTCCCCTCATCACCGATTTGTGTGCCTCCCAGATAATTTGGGGGGAAACATCAGGGGTTGTATTATTATCAACATGACAGGTGTCATATCCTGACCTGGATCGAAAAACGCAGATATATGTAGGTCGCAGTTCCATCCGCCTAAAACAGCTGTAATGAATGCGACCTGGTATACAAAAATATACATCTGCAGCGGGGTTGAGAAATGGTATACAACAGCACCTGATCACAGATGATAGCCACCTTCCCCCACCCGCTCCATTTTAGCCATTATGAACAGTAAAGAAGAAACAGGTAAACACATTAGAACTAGTCGTGCGGCCAAGTCCACTAGTACATTCATTGTCTATTCGCACAGTAGTTATCAGGTAAGGTGAGACCAGGGGTGGCAACTCATATGGGAGATATGTGTGCCATGTAGGATCTTTTCGTTGTCTCCTCTTGTGTTCCACAGTCGTTGGACTACCAGGATAGGGTGTCATCTGAGCTTGCCAGTCAGGATGCCAGATTGATGGATTATCCTCATGGCCGAGGGTAGGTATAAGTCGGACGAAGAGTAGTTCCCAGAGTCTGTGTTGGCGCGGGCCCCTGGTCTGATGTTGCTAGGAGTACTAAACTGTCTTGGCCTTTGCACGGGGAAAACGCAGGTAGAATATAGGGAGTCTCTACAACTTTGAAACTGTCATTTTGCACTTGGATGCAGCTCAAGGAGAGGCTCTGGCTGGAGGTCTGTCAGGACCCGGTGCCCGATTTTCTTCCCTGTGCGGGCCTGCCCGTCTGCGCCTTTGCGTTCTGGCTTGCCAAGGTTGGTTCAGCAGATGGATTTGCTGGTACGGCAAAGGTGTCTCTAGTGAAGTAATCCAATCCTGCAGATCAGGTTGGGGTATTTGCAGGGCCTCGCAAAACCCAGGTAGATCTTCCGGGTGCCTTAAGATATGAGATTTAGCATCCCTGCGCACTAGAATGGATAGTGGAAAGCCCCAAGTAAATTGAATTGAGGCTTCCTTCAGGGTATTTGTTAAAGGCTTCAGCAGTTTACGTTGAAGTAGTGTGGCCCCCGACAAGTCCGGTAAAATTTGGATTTGTGTTTCCATAAAAAGTATGGGTCTGGCTCTTTGTGCCATTCAAAGTATCTGTTCCTTCAGTGAATACGAGTGTAGGCAGCATATAACATCTCTATGGGACGCCATGTTTAAGCTTTTGGGGCGTAAGGCTCTGTGCACTCTGTCAAATTCCACCAGGGTTTTGAGATCCCTATGTAAGATAGTATTGAACAGATTACTCACTGTTTTCCTAATATCTTCTGGCCCAGGTGTCTCCGGTAGGCCTCTTATACCAGGGCTCGACAAACCCCAGGCGCCAGGTCGCCATGGCGACCAGGAAATTAGACCTGGCGCCTGGGTGCTGTCAGCCTCATGGTCCCCTTGCCGCTGCCATCTGATTTTTCCGCAGCGCGAGGGGGTAAAGTCTGTGCCGATGGCCGATGGCACAGACTGCAAGCTCCGCCCCCTCGCGCAACGCGTGTCTGAGTGCCGGGTGTCGTCACGTGACATCCTGGCACTCAGCAGGCCGACCAAAGGAGATCAGCAGCAGCACGAGTGTCCCCCTCCCCTGCAGTGAGGTAAAGCAGCAGGGAGGGGGGACACATCAAGAAGAAACCCCCAAGAAAAGACTATGTGAGGTGGGTGTGTGTTTGTATGTATTGTAAAGTAGGTGTGTGTGAGGTGTTTAGATATTTGTGCATATGTAAAGTAGGTATGTGTGAGGTGTTTGGATATATGTGTATATGTAAAGTAGGTGTGTGTGAGGTGTTTGTATATATGGGTATATGTAAAGTAGGTGTGTGTGAGGTGTTTGTATATTTGTGCATATGTAAAGTAGGTGTGTGTGAGGTGTTTGTATATATGTGTATATGTAAAGTAGGTGTGTGTGAGGTGTTTGGATATATGTGTATATGTAAAGTAGGTGTGTTTGTATATATGTGAAGTAGGCGTGTGTGTTTATGAATTGTGTTTACGTTTGCGTGATTGTCTGGCTCCTAAAAAAAAATTCTGGCTCCTAAAATCAAATTAAATTTGTCAAGCCCTGTCTTATACGCAGATTACTTCTGCGGCCTCTGTTGTCCATATCTTCAAGATGGTGGGACATTTGTTTGATAACGTGTTGTTGGGCCGTCAGTTGTCTGGTAAGTGACCCAACTGCATCCTGAATAGTAGTTTGGTCTGTTTCCACAACTTGCAGACGCTGACCTTGCTGGCGAATGTCCTCCTTCACCTCCGTAAACTCATCCCGGATAGTGGATCTAATTTGATCCACTGCAGTGGTTATGTTCTTTTTGACTTCATCAGTAAATGCCAAGAAGTCAGCTTTAGTGGAGATATCTTTGAGCTGTGCCCTGAGGACATCCGTCAAATTCCGTCCGTGATCTTCTTCCTCCCTTCTTTCAGGCCTGGGGCTGTTTCCCGCCAAAGAGTCTGACGCCATGTTGGAATCTTCGTCTGGAGATGGTTCTCGGTGAATAAGGTAAGTTGATACTAGATTGGACTGTGTTTTTGCTCTCCCTTGTGATGCAGGGGTTGAGGGCATCCGTTTTTTAGGATTTTTCCATGTCCGTATCTCGATCCATATACCTGTTAGTGCGTTGGAGTTGTGCAGGGGAGCAGGAGCTAGGTTAGCATGCAACCATCTCTGTCGGCGGTTGGCCACTCCCCCCCCCCCCCCCCGGCCGGTATTTTACCGACAGGCCGGTAAAAAATTGGCATCAGGCCAATGTTAAGTCTATGGAGACAGTACCAAGGCCGATATTTTTTTTTGAAGAAAAGGTGGCAACCCTATTAGTAACTCAGACACTACACTATAATACTATAATTATGCACTATAATACATATACACTATAATTATGCTAGGTAAGTGTATCCATTTAGCTTACCACCACCCCAATTATCTGCCAAATAGCTGTCAGGGCAGCACTCATATACTGTCTTTTTTTTTTTTTTTTAAAGATGCCCACATATACCCAGCAATGTGTGCTAGTTTTATCATATAGCACTTTGCAACAATGAAAGTTAATTCAAGTAAGCTCAATCATCCTTTATTATATAGCCAGTTTCCTATTGTTTTCTCACACTAGTTCTTCTTAAGATCAAATTCTGCACAATTAATCGCTTCCATCAGAGCACAAAGCTCCCTTTTCTTACAACAACAAGCACTGTCTACTTTCAAATTACCGTATTTGCTCGAATATAAGACGACCCTGATTATAAGACGACCCCCCAAACTTTGGATATTCCTTTAGGAAAAAAACTAAAAGCCTGAATATAAGACTACCCTATAGGAAAAAAGTTCAACTTGCATATATTCACATGTAAATTGCTTTTTAATATTTAATAAAAATTATGATATAAAAAAAAATGCATTTCTTGCTTTTATTTCCTTTTATGTGCCAATGCTGCCTCTCTCTCCCCCCTTCCCCCCAGCGTTGTCTCTCTCCCCCCTCCCTTAGTGTTGTCTCTGTCTGTCCACCCAGCATTCTCTCCCTCCCCCCAAACTTTTGTCTCTCTCTCCCCTCACAATGTGTGTCTCTCTCCCCCCTCCCCTTGTGTGTCTCTCTGCCCCCCTCCCTCCCCTTGTGTCTCTCCCCCCCCCCCTCACCTTGTATCTCCCCGGTGGCCACCCTCCCTCCCCTTGTGTCTCTCTCTCCCCCCCCCCCCTCCCCTTGTATCTCCCTGGTGGCACAAACGCGCAGACATCCTCCGCTGCTGCCTGGCACTTCCGCCGGGACTTTAATGGTGAAAGGTCCCGGCTTCATCATAGAAGTCCCGGCGGTCATGCCGGGCGGCAGCAGGGGATGTCTGCACGCATCGCGCAGACATCCACCGGCTGTTAGCAAGGGGGATCCAGGTCCCCTGCAGCTCTGCAGGGGACCTGGATTCCATCGGTTTGAGGTCAGATTATAAGACGACCTCGAATATAAGACGAGGGGGCTTTTTCAGAGAAAATGCTCTGAAACCTTGTCTTATATTCGAGCAAATACGGTAATCCTATTAAGATATTCACTCTCGCTTTTTCTCTCCAAAGTTCCTTACAACATCACAAATTAGAAGAGACTCAGAGACTCAGTAAGTTTAATATTCTTGTGTTTCAATCATGTCCACGGACCATTCTGGTTTCATTTTGTTATTTTATAATTGTTATATCTGCAAACTTTTGCCATGCATTAAACTGTATATGCACCTATATGTAATCAGACTATAGGAAGGAACCAAAGGCAACTATAACAGTTTCCACCCCCTCCCAAAGCTGTTAATGATAATTTTTACTTCTGATTTTGAAGTGGGACAAAAGACAAAAAAAATCATCTACTCAGAGCATTCTGTAGAAAAAGTTTTGAATATGGCCCAGTATATTTATAATGTTAACTAAACATCACATGCTGAAAGGAATATAAGATAATAGAAACATAGAATGTGTCGGCAGATAACAAGTGCAATAGTTATACAAAGTGTGTGAGCATTTCTATACAGTATCAAAAATAATTCTGAAGGGACTCTATATATTGCATTAATGGAACTGCAAGCAAATGTATAGGTTGAGAGAAAATTGTGTTCAAATATTTTGAAACAGTTTTCCCATAAGTGGCATAAGCATGTAGCTCCTCACACAAATGAACCTTTAAAATTGAGACCAATTAGTTTGCATATTCACCACATGGTGAGGCCATGACATTTTTTTAATGATGCACTTTATTGTCATCAGTATAATGTTCATTCAGTAAACACTGCATGCGACTGCTACCCATCAACAAAAGTATCACTCACATCAACACAAAAGCCACACTATTGTTTAATACCGAGGACATTGATAGAGGCCTAGCATATCCGGCACCACATCGCTATTGATAGCATGTTGGGGAATAAATACGTGCCAAGGACAGAGGAACAAATTTCTGCTTACTTGCGGTCACGGCTATCTCTAGCTCCATGCCATTCTAGCCCTGGCAATATGATGCCCTTCTCCCTTTGTTTGTGTTATGCCAGCTATAATAGGCAACATTTGATTTTGTAAGGAATTCTAAAGTGTTAAAAACAATTCTATGTTCAAAGAATATACCTGTTATAAAAAAATAAGAAGATAAAGCCAGGTATCTTCAATAAGAGACGTAACTAAAGGTTATTGCCATGATCCATGACAGAGAGGATGAAATACAACACCTCTTTCTTTGGATCTGAGGATTTATCTTGTTATCAATATACCACCCTTTGACCTGTATGGGCTTCTTACTGTATTCTGACGTGTGATTAAGAGACTCCACTAACCTGCAGTGAATCTACTTCTAGATGTCAAGATTCAAATTAGGAAACAGCCACATTGGGAAGTTGAGCAAGTAACTCCCATACATTTTCAACTTTTTAAAAATGTTCCAGTTTAGTACTCCTAGCCTCAGCTTGCATATTGCAAAAGAGAGAAACACATTCCTAAAATAATGTCATTACAAAGATTTGCTTTAAATATTACCCAAGATTTGTCTTCATAATTATCTTGATAAAGGTTCTGCATCAGAAGTGAAATGTTAGTCTGAGAGTACTCGTTATTTATGGTATTGTATAGATGTTTATGGCAGAAGAAACTTAGTGGACTCTGAGCGCAAGTTTAATTGACGATGTATATATATAAACTGGAGGAAGATCATCAAGCAGAATATTAGTGGTAATCTAAGGCAAAGTAAGGCAAAAGCTCCTGAAGTACAAATAATGAAATAGACTGGAAGGAAATTCGTAGGAGAAATTAATGTATGATAAGCATAGAAAAAGAATTTTAAAAATGCATTTAAAATTAGACCAATTACCATTTCTCTTGACCTCTACATAATAAGCCGATTTAGATGTTTCTAATAGAATAAGAAAAACATCTTTATTGGATATGTTTGGTCTAAACATCCCAACATCCTGAACCAGATTATCTCTGTCTCTAAACTCTAGCTAGCAATGTCATGAGTACATTACAGAAGTAAAAAAGTTACATCTAGCAACATTTGTTTTGTTCATTGGAAAAAACTTAATTTTATTGGTGTTAAAACAATTGTTCCTTTCTTGTGATGGAGAGTACTTATCTGCCAACACTAAATATTGATAATTGATTCATCATATTGATAATTAGTTGTCCGTATAGTTGTACACATACACTGAGACCATGCGAAGATGCCCAAATTAAATATACAGTCTTTTGTATTATAGCAATTTTGGCATCAGTCTGCCTCCAATAATAAAAAGAAAAAATCTATTTTCTATTTTCTTACTATCCAACATTCTAATGGAAATATAATTTGCTTGTTATGTGTTAAGCTTGGAAGCCACTGACCTAATTTTCAACACTAAGTGGCCATTTAGGCATCCTTGATAATGTACTTCTTTATAAATGTGTCTTCTTTCCATTTCTTAGCAGTACTTAAGCTCTGACTTATCCCTTCCTCAGCCCCATTAATCTCAAACACATGGCCTTTTATGCATTTATTGGGTTGACTTGTCTACTAATGAAAGGTCTATGTTTCCACCATAGTTTACAGTGTGTTGTTGTAAACATGTAAGCATGATATTAAATATCTTAAACTGGAATCCATTATATACCTGAAATATGAAACACTATAAAATGCACTCAATAAAGACGAGATGACATGGATTTAGCCAAAAGAAGCTAAATTGGAAAGATTCTTCCATTTAGCTACATTGGAGAATTTTTCCAACTCGGCTAAAATGCTTGCTCAACTGCATAAAATGCTTCCTTTATTAATTAGACCCTTATAAATTCATGGACATCCATAGGTCACCAGTTTAAGTCCTCTAAAAAAAATATCAGAAAAGAAAAGTAGTTGCTTTTGCATTTGGAAGCTTAGGTAATGTAGATCCAAGTCACGAAGGATTCAACCCCCCCCCCCCCCCCCCCATTGATATAAAAAAAATGGCTCTGTGATTGTTTTGCCTTCTTTTAGATCAGTAGTGGCAAAACCACGGATCGCAAGCTGCATGTGGTTCTTTCAGAGGAATTGTGATATAAATGTATGAATAAATAATATTACATATATGTATTTATTGATATACATTTTTTGTAACAAAATGTGCATGTCTTGCTGCTCTCAAATATCTGAAGTATATCATTTGTGGCTCTAACGTTAATTAAGTATGGCCACCCCTAGATCAACAAATATGTGTTAATGTCTTTTTTCATCCTATCTAACTATGTAAAAGAGAGATGATTGCCAGGTATCTTTAAAAAAAAAAAAAAACTTCTCCTAAATATCCCTCCATTTCCAGAAACATATCCCTTCCCTCTCCCTATCCAGCCCTATAGTAACCCTATAGCTACCTCGAAACAAAACGAAATCATCTACTAGTCCTATCCTGTCCCTCTATAGTCCTAAACCCTAAACTACCCCTACTCTCTCCCTAAAAGTGAAAAAGAAAGAAAAAGGGGGAGGAGAAGTTAATAAATAAATAAATAAGAGGGCAAGTGTACTTACCCTAGTACTAGCCCTATACAAATAGCCAAGAGACCTTACGCCCAACTAAATATGAGCACCCTTGCCTTTCAATTCCCTTCCATACCCTCCCAAACTACAAAGGGAGAGGGTGGGAGAGAGAGCAAGGGTATCATCCATACCCTATGTAAAGCAAAAGAGAAAATAAAAATATATTTTTAAAAAATTGTATTTAAGCCCTTGCCAACACTGGACGGTTTTGGTCTGTCCTTTGTGGCGAGGAGTTAGTGACACTGGACAGACCAGGGCACCAAAACGAGCACTGAAAACTATTTTTTTCGATTTCAGTGCTCCACCACTATTGGTACAATCAGTGACGTCCCGAGGGGGGAGCGGACTGCAACGGGTGACACCTCCAGCGGGGGTGACACCCGTGCTGCCGGCATCCCCCCGCACCGCATCGTGCAGCTCTGAAACCCCCCCCCCCCCCGCTACCGTGACCGAATGTGACGTGAGGGGGGGAACACTGCGCGGAGACGTCCGGCCGGGGACACAGAGCAGCAGCAAAGCGGTAAGTGATGGGGAAGGGGGGAGGAGGGTGGAATAACGAGCATAGGAACTGGGCAAATTGGCTGGGGTATCTGAATGGTACAATATTCCTGGTATCTGACTGGCACAATATTACTGGTATCTGACTGGCACAATATTACTGGTATCTGACTGGCACAATATTCTTGGTATCTGACTTGCACAATATTACTGGGCTCTGAATGGCACAATATTCCTGCTATCTGACTTGCACAATATTACTGGGCACTGAATGGCACAATATTCCTGGTATCTGACTGGCACAATATTACTTGGCTCTGAATGGCACAATATTCCTGGTATCTGAATGGCACAATATTACTGGTATTTGAATGGCACAATATTACTGGTATCTGAATCGCACAATATTACTGGCATATGAATGGCACAATCATACTGGCATCTTAATGGCACAATGGTATTGGCATCTGGCACAATAATACTGGCATATTAATGGGCAAATTGGCTGTGGCTTATTAATGACAAAATTATACTGGCATATAATTGAGCAAATTGGCTGTAATAGAGAGAGAGAGAGAGAGAGAGAGAGAGAGAGAGAGAGAGAGAGAGAGAGAGATGTCTGTATGTATAGATATGTATTGTTTTAGAATTGTACAATTGTCACCTCATGGGGCTCCTGTGTGTTGGATAATAAATGGCGGTCCCATGTGTGCATAATTATGGGGAGCTTGTGTGTGGCATATTTATTGGGCCCCATGTGTGGCATAATTAAGGGACTCTTTGTGTGACATAATTAAGGTACTCTTTTGTGTGGCATAATTATGGGGCATCTGCGTGTGTGTGGTATAATTATGGGGCACCTGCGTGTGTGTGGTATAATTATGGGGCACCTGTGTGTGTGGCATAATTATGGGGCACCTGTGTGTGTGGCATAATTAATTGGGCAGAGGTGAGGCATAAATAGTGGGGCTCTGGTGTGGCATAATTTATGGAGCTCTGGTGTGGCATAATTTATGGGGCTCCTGTGTGTGGCATAGTTATGGGGCTCCTGTGTGTGGCATAGTTATGGGGCTCCTGTGTGTGGCATAGTTAATAGGCCATCTAACTGGTATTACTAAGGAATCTGTTTGGCATTGTATTGGAGGAAATCCAGGGGGGGGGGGGGTGACACCATGAGTTTCTGCACTGGGTGACACCAACCCTAGTGAACCCCATGTGGAAGCATTGTGCAATACTAAAAACTTAAAAAAAAACGCCAACGGCATTGAATGCTGCTTTTAAAGGCACAGTGCCTTTAAAACAATCGGAGGTTAAAAAGAACATAGGAAGGGAATTTTATTGCTTCCTATGCCTCACTGACCTGCCTCACAAGTCGACCCAGATGGCGCTGCCCTTCTAAGGGCAAGAGCACAGGAAGCAGCTGCAGAGGCAATCAGTGACTGCCAGGCAAACTGTCTGGCAGTGGGGATGCTCAGATGCTCAGCACCACCTGGTCAGATCAATATTAAACAAATATTGAGCTGACCACTTTGGATCTGCCTCCCTTTCCTTACATTTTTTTTAGTGAGGGAAAGAGATCAAAGTAGTAAAATTAAGTAAAAGTAAAATAAAATAATACAAATAAAATAATAAAAATACAACAAAAAAATAATAAAAAAATTGAGACCCAATGGCTTTTATAAAATCCATTCCTTGCCATTCCCTACCCTTGATCATGCATAAGCAGTGATCTTGCACATCAGCGCATTTTTTGCTGTTTGTGCATTTTTTAGGGGTTATTGTTTTTGTACTGTAATTTATTACAGTACTAGAAAAGCTCTTCTAAGAGCTATTAACCCATTCCTTGCTGTAGATCACTGCTTATGCAATGATATTGATCCCAAAGCAATTTTTATCGGTACTGATTCTGAGGCCACTGCTTCGATTTTTACCGAGGTCAGCTTTCTGCTACATCACCTATCGATGTATCAGTGGCTGCTGAGCCCATGCCACAAGGAGTCATGGGTGTCTACTTTTAAAAAATATATGGTTTGGTGGGGGTAAATTACATTTGCTGGCTTAAAAGATATATCCCATATAGGACATGCAGGGTGACTACATGTCAAAATTCCAAGTTGGAACACTGAGATGCGCACCTCACAAATGTTGCTTTTTATCCCTCCAAACAACCCAACAAACCTATACATGGATGGTATCGCTGTACTCAGGAGATGTTGCAGAACACATATTGGAGTGTTGTTTGGCAGTGACATAAACCAGAATCTGTGAATTCATGTACTACCACAAACTTTGACAAAGGCTGGTGGTAGAATTGGTACATATCCAGTATTAAAATACCACCATTTGAAATACCTTAGGATGTCTTGTTTCCAAAACTATAAAGTTTGATGGGGTCAAATACATTGGCTGGCTTCAAAAATGTTCCAAATGGAACATGGGCGCAGGCTGACTACATGTCAAAATTCCAAGTTGGAAATGAGAACATCCCAAACATTGCCTTATAGCCCCAAAACAAACCAACAAACCTATGCATGGGTGGTATCCCTGTAGCCCGGTATGTTGCTAAACACATATTGAGGTGTTGGTTGACAGTGGCAAATACCATAATCTGAACATTCATGCCTGAACTACAATATGTGTGAAAAATAAATGACATCCCAACCCTTTGACAAAGGCTGGTGGTAGAATTGGTACATGGAAAGTGTTAAAATACCACAATTTTAAATACCCTAGGGTGTCTAGTTTTCAAACATATATGGTTTTGTGGGGTAAAATACACTGTCTAGCTTCAAAAATGCCCCAAATGGTGCAGGTTTTTGGCCACGTTAATCAATCTAATCATGAAAGTGTGCTTCAGTAGGAATTTCAGTGTATAAAATTAGCACTAGATCAGGGGAAAGGTAAAATGTGTGTTAATCAGAAAACCCATGATTTGTTCTTTTTCTCCCAGAGAGGCCTAATTTTAGGGCAATTCTAAAATATATTAAGTAAGTCCCCTTTATATTTTTTGCATCTCCAGGGGAATTCCCTTTTAGAGACATCCAATTTATGAATGTACTCTATACCACTGGCAAATAATCTTATACGATTGTTCTTGAAATTTCACAGCTTCCAGAATAGATTTACATAATTCAAATAATTTACCCATTGTGTGGTATTTATTTTCAATTTTAAATCATTTCCCCACAACTTAGTAAAGTATGGGAAATCTAATTATTCTAGGTAGGTAAAAATTGTATATGCTGGTCATACAAAATTTCAAAACTAATTTATGTTTATTTGACGATAGGGGATCTTTTTTATCAATGTTGTACTTAAAATGGGAGGTAAATCTTGCACAGGGTATAACATTATTAAAATTGTCACACAATATATGTATACACATTAATGAACAAAGATATCTGGTAAATTTTGCACTGGCATAAGACATCTATGAAAAATATCAGGCTTATGAATAAAAACATTTTTTAAAGTGCAATTGTGCCATACTTATTTTCTACCACATGTATAAAATGATTTGCCCCAGAAAACAAACCACTATATGCCTGTTACATCAAAATAAAAAAGTGATCTAATTATTAAGAATTTTGTTACATGGTATGTTAAAAAAAATTGCGCCTATTTAAGATCACTTTATTGGGCTACAATTTTCCACCAATTCCAATTCTGGCGTAATTTACACTGAACAAAAAGTCTCAAAGTGAAAATAAAAAGTTGTTATTCAGAATAAGAAATTGCAAAGTGTGACTAAATTATTACATATGGAGAATAAAAAAATGCAGTTGTGATCCTTCTTTGGTATTTATAAAACCTGTTCTGACAGCTCTATACATATCAAACAGATGCAAGAGCAAAAACCTTCCTGAAGGAATGTGGATTAGACAAATGTTTGAATGTTTGAATGCCAAAACATACACTTTTGTGATAAATGGTTTGTTTTATGGGGATAATAATCCAATATTTTTTACCTTTAGATCAGTGGCGTCCCGAGGGGGGGCGGGGGTGCGGACAGAAACGAGTGACACCTCCAGCGGGGGTGACACCGGTGCTGCAGGCACCCCCCGCACCGCGCTGCTTAACTTTTTTTTTCGGGAAGGGTGGTTGACTGTGTTTCCCTCCTCCATGCAGGAGGGAAGACTGCACGGAGGAAGCGTCCGTCCGGGGACACAGCGCAGCCATTCGGTAAGTGATGGAGAAGGGGGGAGGAGGGTGGTTGAAAACGAGCACTTTAATGGCACAATATTACTGGGCTCTGACTGGCACACTATTACTGGGCTCTGACTGGCACAATATTACTGGGCTCTGACTGCCACAATATTACTGGGGTCTGAGTGGCACACTATTACTGGGCTCTGACTGGCACAATATTACTGGGCTCTGACTGGCACACTATTACTGGGCTCTGAGTGGCACACTATTACTGGTATTTGACTGGCACAATATTACTGGGCTCTGACTGGCACACTATTACTGAGCTCTGACTGGCACACTATTACTGAGCTCTGACTGGCACACTATTACTGGGCTCTGACTGGCACAATATTACAGGCATCTGACTGGCACACTATTACTGGGCTCTGTGTGGCACACTATTAATGGGCTCTAAGTGGCACACTATTACTGGGTTCTGACTGGCACACTATTACTGGGCTCTGACTGGCACAATATTCCTGGTATCTGAATGGCACAATATTCCTGGTATCTATAATTGTACAATTGTCACCTCGTGGGGCTCCTGTGTGTTGCATAATTAATGGCGGTCCCATGTGTGCATAATTATGGGGCGCTTGTGTGTGGCATATTTATCAGGCCCCTTGTGTGGCATAATTAAGGGACTCTTTTGTGTGGCATAATTAAGGGACTCTTTTGTGTGGCATAATTAAGGCACTCTTTTGTGTGGCATAATTATGGGGCACCTGTGTGTGTGGCATAATTAATTGGGCAGAGGTGTGGCATAATTTATGGGGCTCTGGTGTGGCATAATTTATGGGTTTCCTGTGTGTGGCATAGTTATGGGGCTCCTGTGTGTGGCATAGTTAATAGGCCATCTAACTGGCATTACTATGGAATCTGTTTGGCATTGTATTGGAGGAAATCCAGGGGGGTGACACCATGAGTTTCCGCACCGGGTGACACCAACCCTAGTGACGCCCCTGCTTTGGATAGAGAAGGAATCAGTGATTTTCTTAACCATTATCTTTATATTACAACCATTATTTTTATATTACAAAAGGTTTTTCTAGTATAAAATAAAAAAATCCATTAAGAGTTACCTACGTTAGCAGAAAATATTAACCTTTTCTCTCTTCTTTTTCAAATGTTCATACTGTTTTTCAAACTGTTTCTCAGTACAGGTTTTATTGATTCCTCTACTGCCCGTGCCTTACATGTGGAAGAGACGACAAAGCTTTTGATTAAAGAAGTCTGAGTACATACCTTATAGAATTACTAATGCTTGTTTTAGAATTGTACTAAGCATTCTATTTCAACTGCATTACAACAGCAATTCAACATTCTTCAAGTGCTGAATGACAGAAAATAGAGGATGTTTGTAGTCACAGTTACAACTATGACAAATAACAAACGACACATCAATCACAAGAAATATATAAAAAGTTACTTGTGTAATTATGATTGATTCGAAAGTGGAATTTTAAGTCCCTATGTCCAAACCTATATCATCTTAATATTTTAAAGATAGTTTTTCTATTTAAAACTGGTACTATTAAAATGACATGTTTTGATTTGTTACATGAAAGCAAGGTGAAAGGCCATTTGGAAAGAGAAAAGAGTGAGATGTCGTAAATACTTCACTCCAGTTAACAACTTCGTGATATTAGGATGTCCTAAGAAGTTGGCCCTTGCCCAGCAAAAGTCTGCCTCGGGATTATGATAAAATTAGTAGTTCAACAGCAGTTGGATTCTATACCTGTAGAAACTCATGATTATTGGTCTGAAAAATATAGTCTTATAATTGTAGAATGTAAATGCATATGATCATCATTTTCTTACTATAGTCTACAAAAAACACCATTTCTAATATTACTTAGATCATGGAAAGATCCTATTTATAAATTAGGACCTATATCACAAACAGACCATAATTATAAAATAGTACTTATATCATACTTTGATAAAGATCTCGCTTGTTGAACTGAAGATGACAAGAAGTAAAATGTCAGAAAATCTCCTGTATGTCACCTATTTGACATGACCAACAAGTGCGCCATTCTAGATATAATTGTGCTCCTTGCATTTGTAGAGCAGATTCACTCATACTGTTTGCTTATTCCCATTCCTCTAGAATTGCAGAGTTCAGATACTACACTGGATACCAAACCATTAAATATCATATCCACATTTTAATGTTCATCTCCCTAAGATACTAGGGAAATTCTTATTATATCATTATTCAATCAATTTAAGAGGCAGTTAGGCTAACTTAAAATTGTAATGGTGAAAGCCCTTGAAAGAAGGAGAAATGTTAATGCAGTAAACGTAATACAAAATGCAAGTAGGTATAAAAAAATATACAATTTAATACAATAATACATAAACAAGACAGATTGTTCAAATACAATACATAAAAACAAGTACATCAGATTGGTGAAACCCTAAATTTAGCACAGGACACCTGACGCGTTTCACCATCGGGCTTTCTCAGCGTGTCCCAGTGTATGTGAAGTCATGAAAAAAAACAGAGAGTAGATGCTCTCTACAATAGGAGGATTTCCACAGTGAGAACATTGTTTTTTGGATTATAAGTATAAACTTTATTGTTAAAGCTGGAATGGATCCTTCAGGGTTATAGGTCACCTTCAGTGTTATAGGTCAAAGTTTAGCAGGTTAGATGGGCTTCCTGTGGAGGAATGAGCTCATCTTGATGCAAAAGCAGAGGTGAAATCCTGACATTTATGTTTTGTTTTATATTTAGTTATGCTCTGCCCCTCTGTGAACTTTTTAGAGTTTATATTAACCTACGTATTTTTGCATTTTTATTGTGCACCATGTGTATATGTTCTCTCATATATTTTTTTTTCAGTTTGTCATATTTGTTTTATTCTCTACACAAACGTTGCCCTCTAAGACTATATCCTCTGACCCTTTCTCCTACCAATATAATTGGAGACAAAATAATATTGTCTAGATTGCATTCCTATTAATTCAGAGAAGCTTCTAATGATAAGGTAAGCCAACCCAGAAACCTATAATTTGCATGTATTTCCTACTAACCTACCAATATCTGTGCACTTGTACCATAATGGTAACCTGGGGAGTTTTGCTACATTAACATATGCATCAATTGAGCTAGTCATCTTGGCTAAATAGCTTAACAGTGTTAAGTGTGGACCAGAAGATTGCCCTGGGAATACATTTTGGATGTGGCAAAAATGGCATTACAAGATTAAAGTGTGTATGGAATGATATGAAGAGATTACGAAAGCGTCTGAGGATGGAGAGGCAAGTGTTTGAAATAGGGAGAGAAGAGACGATGTACTCACAAGTCACACACCAACCCTAGTGGTCTATTTTGCCAGCCCGTTGACTTACCTATATAGAAGTTAGTCACTGTTCTCATCTGCTTGTGTTTCGAGATCACATAGATCACCAAAGAGTTTCCAATCAGTCCTATAACCATAAGCATGGCAAAGAAGAGAGGCACCAGCCATGCGTCCACCAGCTGTGGAGGTCTTGGTGGATCTCCTAGCTCTTCTGAATGGTTCGTGCATAGGTACGATAGCTCCCCAAAGCAAGAGCCATTGAAGAGAAATAGAGAGATATTATCCATTTTAGAGTAGCGAAAGGATAGTCCTCTAGAGCCTGAGATGCTGGAGCTTACACAAGCAATAGGTCCTGTTCGCACTGGCCGGCTGCTAGCAATGCAGGCTCGATGGCTGGTAGATGTAGAAGTGGACCGCTCTTAAGATCACAAGTCAAGGATTACCCATGCCATCAAATGAACTCTCGTAAAACACACTATAAAGAGTCTAATAAATGTCTCCTCCTCTTTGGTGATGGGAAATCCAGGTGCATGATTCTTAGAGAAATAACCCCTCGATCGCCAGAGACATTGTACAGCTACAGTCACGTGTGTGCTAGGTTCTCAATGAAAGTGACGTGAATAAACCGTACACAGCTACGGTAATTTCTGTGTAAAATTGCTCATAATTATCAATTGTGTGACTCTATGCCGGAATGAAGGATCAGAGAATAGGAGAGGAACTGTAGCCTGGATACCCGGTGCAGTGGTAGCTAATCTTTGGCATTCCAGCTGTTGGTGACTATGTTGCCCATTATGCTCATTCAACCCACGATTGCAGTAGAATGCCAAATCTTAGATTTTATTGCTTTAGACTACAGGGAGTTCAAGTTGTAGTTGGGTGTGATGGAATTGCGAGTGATTAAAGAGGATATGGATGATTTTATTTTACATACAACGAGCCTTAAATATGACTATTATATAGTTAAACATGTAACTGATAAGTGCAAAGTTCAGTATCTGAATAATGTTTTTTTTTTATTGTTTCCACCTGTAGGAAGCAATATCTATACTGGTTGCTTGACATTATTATGTAAATCCAGTGGTGTACCATTAGGGTTGCAACCTGGCCGGTATTTTTTATGGCATCAGGCCAATGTTAAGTCTATGGAGACAGTACCAAGGCCGGTATTTTTTTGAAGAAAAGGTGGGGGTGCGGGGAGTGCAGACCGCACCGGGTGACACCCGTGCTGCCGGCATCCCCCCGCACAGCATCGCGCTGCTTAACTTTTTAAGATTCGGCTGCCGAAAAAAATCAAAAAAAAATCACTGCGACCGGATGTGACAGGAGGGAACACTGCATGGAGACGTCCGGCCGGGGACACGGAGCAGCAGCCTGGCGGTAAGTACTGGGGAAGGGGGGAGGAGGTATGAATAACGAGCATTGGAAATTACTGGCATCTAAATGGCACAATATTACTGGTATTTTAATGGCACAATATTACTGGTATCTAAATAGCACAATATTACTGGGCTCTGAATGGCACAATATTACTGGGCTCTGAATGGCACAATATTACTGGTATTTAAATGGAACAATATTACTGGTATTTGAATGGCACAATATTGCTGGTATTTGAATGGCACAATATTACTGGGCTCTGAATGGCATAATATTACTGGGCTCTAAATGGCACAATAGGTAAGTGCTGATGGGAGACTGTGTGTGTGTGTGTGTGTGTGTGTGTGACTGAGTGTGATGGGAGTCAGAGTGTGTGTGATGGGAGACAGTGTGTGTGACTGAGTGTGATGGGAGTCAGAGTGTGTGTGATTGGAGACAGTGTGTGTGAATGAGTGTGATGGGAGTCAGAGTGTGTGTGATTGGAGACAGTGTGTGTGAATGAGTGTGATGGGAGACAGTGTGTTTGACTGAGTGTGATGGGAGTCAGAGTGTGTGTGATGGGAGACTGTGTGTGTGTGTGTGTGTGTGTGTGACTGAGTGTGATGGGAATCAGAGTGTGTGTGATGGGAGACAGTGTGTGTGACTGAGTGTGATGGGAGTCAGAGTGTGTGTGATTGGAGACAGTGTGTGTGACTGAGTGTGATGGGAGACAGTGTGTTTGACTGAGTGTGATGGGAGTCAGAGTGTGTGTGATTGGAGACAGTGTGTGTGACTGAGTGTGATGGGAGTCAGAGTGTGTGTGATGGGAAACAGTGTGTGTGACTGAGCGTGATGGGAGACTGTGTGTGACTGAGTGTGATGGGAGTCAGAGTGTGTGTGATGGGAGACAGTGTGTGTGACCTGTGTGTGATGGGAGACAGTGTGTGTGACTGAGTGTGATGGGAGTCAGAGTGTGCGTGATGGGAGTAGGAGTGTGTGACTGAGTGTGATGGGAGTAGGAGTGTGTGACTGAGTGTGATGGGAGTGTAAGCTTGATGTGAGTCTGAATGATGGGTCATGTCTTAGGTGTGTAACGTGGGTGTGCAGCTTGGGTAGGGGGGTGCCCGGATTTTGTCTGCCTAGGGCAGCACAAAATCAAGATACACCACTGGGCACAATATCCCTGGCATCTGAATTGCACAATATTACTGGTATCTGAATGGCACAATATTACTGGTATTTGAATGGTACAATATTACTGGGCTCTGAATAGCACAATATTCCTGGGCTCTGAATCGCACAATAATACTGGTATCTGAATGGCACAATATTACTGGTATTTGAATGGTACAATATTACTGGCATCTGAATAGCACAATATTCCTGGGCTCTGAATGGCACAATAATACTGGCATCTTAATGGCACAATGGTATTGGCATCTGAATTGCGAATTATAATGGCATATTAATGGGCAAATTCGCTTTGGCTTATTAATGACAATTAATCAATATAATAGTGCAAATTGGCTGTAATAGAGAGAGAGATGTCTGTATGTATAGATATGTATTGTTTCAGAATTGTACAACTGTCACCACGTGGGTCTCCTGTGTGTTGCATAATTATGGGGCGCTTGTGTGTGGCATATTTATTGGGCCCCATGTGTGGCATAATTAAGGGACTCTTGTGAGGCATAGTTATGGGGCACCTGTGTGTGTGTGTGGAATAATTATGGGGCACCTGTGTGTGTGGCATAATTAATTGGGCAGAGGTGAGGCATAATTTATGGGCCTCTGGTGTGGCATAATTTATGGGGCTCCTGTGTGTGTCATAATTTATGGGGCTCCTGTGTGTGGCATAGTTATGGGGCTCCTGTGTGTGGCATAGTTAATAGGCCATCTAACTGGCATTACTAAGGAATCTGTTTGGCATTGTATTGGAGGAAATCCAAGGGGGGTGACATGAGTTTCCGCACCGGGTGACACCAACCCTAGTGACGCCCTGCGTATACCAAAATACCTGTGTAATCAGTGTGCTGGGCTTCTTCTGTAGTTATCACCGTTAACCCCTTAACGACAGGTGACGTGCCAGGCACGTCACGGCAAATCGAGGACTTGCCGACAGCTGACGTGCCTGGCACGTCATGCACTAAATGGAGTAAAGAAAGCGACCAGCGGTCGCTTTCTTTACTCTAACGGTGTTGCTACAATGCCTCTAGGTAGAGGCATTGTGCAACACCCCCCAAATGTGCAGGGGCGCGCTACGATCACTCCACGGAGTGATCGTAGCAGCCATTTAAAAATGGCTGCGCAGGCTGCACACATGTGCTTAGAAAGCGAACGATCGTTCGCTTTCTAAGCATCTCCGGTGTTGTTAAAGTGCCTCGCCAGCGAGGCACTTAACAACACCGTGCTGCTCCCCAGAGCCGATGGTGGTCGCTCTCCTGAGCGACCCCATCGGCTCAGTAGAAGGGAACGCTGCCTGTACAGGCAGCGTTTCCCTTCTAATGGCAAGAGCATCGGAAGTGAAAGTATTTCACTTCCGATGCTCTAGGGGGAGCCAATCGATGCCGGCACAGCAGATCTATGTGATCTGTGTGCAGGCATGTATGGTAAGTGCTCTGATGAGCACTTATCATACTGTCAAAGGCAATATTAGTAAATATTGCCTTTGACAAGTATTGATCTGCCTCCCTCACCTTACTAGTTATAGTAAGGGAGAGAGACAGATCAGATAAAGTAAAAAAATAAAATAAAATAATAAAAAATAAAATAATAAAATTTTAAACACCAAGGGCTTTTATAAAAGCCATTTAACCCCTTCCCTGCCATTGATCGCTGTGTACGCAGTGATCATACACAGCAGCACATTTTTTGCTGTCTGTGCATTTTTTAGGGGTTATTTTTTTTTACTGTAATTCATTACAGTATAAAAAAAGGCTCTTTTAAGAGAGATTAACCCCTTTCTTGCCGTAGATCACTGCCTAATCAGCGATCTGACGCAAATGCAGCAATCTTGCTGCAGAAGCATTTTTAATTTTTTTAAAACTTTTTTATTACACCCATCACGTGTTAATTATACCCGCTGGGGGACTACGTTTAACGTAAAAAAAAATTTTTAGCTGTCTGAGCGCATGTACAGCGATCAGTAACAGCTGATAAGTGACAATGGCGGGTTGGCGTTTGCTCAGATGAGCATCACCATTCGTCTGGTTAGATCAATATGTGTAAATATTTGATCTGACCCGTGTAGATCTGCCTCCCTCTCACTTGAGTTTTAGTGAGGGAGACAGAGCTGTATAATGTAAGTTTTTAATTATAATATATTTAATAGAATTGAGACCCAAAGGCTTTTATAAAAGCCGTTTCCAGTATTTAACCCCTTCCCTGCAATTGATCGCTGTGTACGCAGTGATCTTACACAGCAGCACATTTTTTGCTGTCTGTGCATTTTTTTAGGGGTTATTTTTTTTTACTTTCATTTATTACAGTATATCAAAGGCTCTTTTAAGAGCTATTAACCCCTTCCTTGCCGTATATCACTTCCTAAGCAGCACATATGGTCACTGCCTAAGCAGTGCATATGGTCACTGCCTAAGCAGCGCATATGGAGCAATCTAGTCGCCGAAGGATTTTTTTGTGCTATCAGCATTTTTTTGTCAGACTCACTAGGGGTTAATTATACCCACTAGGGGATTACGTGTATTCCTTTTGAAGCTGTCTGAACGCGTGTATAGCGATCAGTAACAGCCGATCAGTGGCAAAGGTGGTTTGGTGATTTCTCAGATGAGCATCACCATTCGTCTGGTTCGTAAATATTGTTCTGACCCATATGGATCTGCCTCCCTCTCCTCACTTGAGTTTTAGTGAGGGAAAGAGACAGATCTGTATAACATAATTTTTAAATTGTAATAAATTAAATAAAATGTTAATAAATTGTGAGTCCCAAGGGCTTTTATAAAAGCCATACCTTTTGTATAGTGTAGTGTATTAACTCCTTCCCTGCCACTGATCACTGCACAGCAGAAATTTTTTTCTTGTCTGTGCATTTTTAGGGGTTAATTTTTTTTGTACAGTACTACAAAGGCTCTTATAAGAGCTATTAACCCCTTCCTTGCTCTACATGTTCAAATTCCAAGTTTGAAAATCAAAAAGCGCACCTCTCAAATGTAGCCTTTCAACCCCTAACAAAGCTGACAAAGCTATGCATGGGTGGTATCCCTGTGCTCGGGAGATGTTGCTGAACATATATTGTGGTATTGTTTGTCAGTGACACATACCGAAATATGTGAATTTGTGTCTAAAGTGCAATGTATGTGGGAAAAAATACACAATAAAATGACTACCACAAACTTTGACAAAGGCTGGTGGCAGAATTGGTGCATGGAAAGTGTTAAAATAACACCATTTAAAATAGCCTAGGGTGTCTACTTTTACAAAATATATACTTTTTGGGGTAAAATACACTGTCCTACTTAAAAAAAAGTCCCAAATGAAAGTTGGGCTCAGGCTGACTACACGTCAATATTCCAAGTTGAAAATGCGCACCTTCACAATGTGGCCCTTTAGCCCCCAAACAACCCAACAAACCTATGCATGGGTGGTATCCCTGTACTCAGGATATGTTGTTGAACACATATTGGGTTATTGTTTGGCAGTGACACATACCAAAATCTGTGAATTTATGTCTAAAATACAATATTTGTGAAAAAAAACCACACAAAAATTACTACCACAAACTTTGACAAAGGCTGGTGGTAGAATTAGTGCATGGAAAGTGTTAAAATACCACCATTTGAAATAGCGTAGGGTGTCTACTTTTAAAAAATATATGGGTTGATGGGGTAAAATACACTGGCTGGTTTCAAATATGTCCCAAATGGGACATGGGTGCAGGCGGTCTGCATGTCAAAATTTTAATTTGGAAAACCAAAAACTGCACCTACCAAATTTGGCCTTTTACTCCCCAAACAACCCAACAAACCTATGCATGGGTGGTATCCCTGTACTCAAGAGATGTTGCTGAACACTTATTGGGGTGTTATTTGGCAGTGACACATACCAAAATCTGTGAATTCATGTCTGAAGTACAAGGTTTGTGAAAAAAAACCACAAAAAAATTACTACCACAAAGTTTGACAAAGGCTAGTGGTAGAATTAGTGCATGGAAAGTGTAAAAATACCACCATTTGAGATAGCCTAAGGTGTCTTCTTTTAAAAAATATATGGGTTGATGGGGTAAAATACACTAGCTGGCTTCAAATATGTCCCAAATGGGACATGGGTGCAGGCTGTCTGCATGTAAAAATTTCAAGTTGGAAAACAAAAAACTGCACCTCACAAATTTGGCATTTTAGCCCCCAAACAACCCAACAAACCTATGCATGGGTGGTATCCCTGTACTCAGGAGAAATAGTAGAATCTATTTAGCATGTTTTTTCGTTCGCTATTGTCGATGAGGAGAAGTTGTTTCAAATAAAAACAAAGAAATTTGTGTATTTTTTTTTTTTTTACCATATTTTATTATTTTTTTTTAATAATATGATAAGATATGATCAAAAAGATGGCATCCATAGAAAGCCCTTCTTGTCCCGATAAAAACAATATATAATATGTGTGGGTACAGCAAATGACAAAGAAGAAAATTACTGCTAAACACAAACAGCACAGAAATGTTAAAATAGGCATTGTCCAGAAAGGACAAAAATGTTTCAAAGGCTCTGTCCTTAAGGGGTTAAAGCAAATACACATGTACTTGTATTGTTACTAAATGTACCCGTAGTTTGAATATTATTAGTTTAAGAGTGCATTTTTGGATTATGCTGTGTTATTAAATATAATACTGCAAGTCAGGGATGCAGTAGCCTGAGATGAATGCTGGACTTTTGAGTTAATCTGATTTGTTGTCATTAAGAGCTGTACATACTCCATGGACAGTTTGCATTGATGCCTGGGTTGTCATAGAACTTGGCTGTGCGAGCTGTCCGCTCAGCATCACATGATGCAAGGCATTAGTTAACGATTTAATATACAGCATAGTGGGGGTTTTTTGTGTTATGTAATTTATGTAAAACAAAAATCCCTATATTTAATTAATTTATTTTATGACAAGTTCATTCAAGGTTAAGTTGTCTTTCCAACAAAATGTCAGGTTCCTGACTATTTGCCTACAGCCAGGATGTTATGGGACCCTGAGCGTCCGATTCAGGAGTTTAATGCGCTGGAAATGGATACACAGGACCTGATGCTGGGTAACTGCAATCTCTTGGTGGTTTGAGACCCCAAGTTCATACAGCCATGTTACCAGGCCCTGTGAAGCAGCTGTGGAATCCAGAGAAAACTATGGGACAACTGACGTGATCCTGCAAACATTCTGGAGCGAGCATGGAGTACAACTAAAACAGTTTATCAGGATTTAGCAGGCTAAAGCAAAGAAGAGCCAAGCAGAGCAAAGCTAGTACAAAGGAACAAAGGAAGAGTAGAGCAGAAACACAGAGTGCAGGGCTGCAGAAAAGAGCAAGGTGCAAGGGTCGAACAAAAGCATACAGGAAGGGCAATGCATAAGACATAAATACATAACTAAGCAGACATACAAAGATACATATACAACACAGAACAACATACAGAGGACAGGGTATAATTACATGAGCAACCTCCAGAAGCGACCAGCACTACTGATTGCTGGCATAACTTCTTTAAGGGAACAGAAGTCATCACACATTCCCTGGTCTTATGGCATGCTCACAGGTAAGGGCTACTCAGGGCAAGATCTGGACTGTAGTTGGATTGTTCAGGTACCAGTCAGTGGCCAAGAAAGGGAAGGGATGCCACTCTGTGACCGCTAGAGAGGGATGCCACTCTGTGGGGGATACCACTATGTGGCCCAGCTAGGGAGGGATGCCACTCTGCAAGGGATACCCCTATTTGGCAGAGCTAGAGAGGGATGCCACTCTGTGGCCGAGCCAGAGAGGGATGCCACTGTGTGGGGGATACCACTATGTGGCCGAGTAAGGATGGAACAAGGTACAGGTATGCAAAACAAAGGCAGGAATTAGCATAGGCAATAAGGAGAGTGTCACGGTAGCACCCCTCCAGACAACCATGTTTTTCCGTTCCTCAGTGCCCATGTTATTTTCCCCTGTTCTAACTGTGTGTTTTACATGTATGGTGCCCTGTTAACGAGCCTAATCCCTTGTACCCTTTCCCCAGGAATGTAGCTTCAGCAGCCAGGATAAAGTGTCATGGGAGGGCTACAAGATGGGTAGCTCCTACCGGAATCAGTTCCACAAAATCACTCCTCAGGTCCAGTAAATATCCAATAGCCAAACGGGGCTATGATCAAGGCTTCCCTGCAAGCAATTCCCCCAACATAGCAGACGAGACTGGTCGTGTTGGGAAAACAAGAAGAACTGTTTATTGACACAAAACACAGGACATATATACAGGAAAACATCTTGATAACAAAAGTTGAACAAAAGAACTTCGTCACACCTACACAAAAGGACAGTACCTGGCAGCCAATCAGATGAAAGGTAGGATTAGTAGCAACCAATCCCCAGCAGGGGGCGTGCCCCACAGATCAGCAAATATATGCAAATTGGGCATTTAACTAAGCAACCAATCAGAACAGTGCCTACACTGGGGCTTGGTCTGAGTGACCAATAGGAAAACCGCCTACCTTTTGAAGAAGAGAATGAGCTCAGCAGCCAGGATAAACCTTTATTGTGAAGTGGCTGCTGAAGCTACATTCCTGGGGAAAGGGTACAAGGGATTAGGCTCGTTAACAGGGCACCATACATGTAAAACACACAGTTAGAACAGGGGAAAATAACATGGGCACTGAGGAACGGAAAAACATGGTTGTCTGGAGGGGTGCTACCGTGACATTTCTCCCCCTTTCAAAGAGAGCCAGCTCGGGGTTGTCCACACGGATAAGCCTGAAGGTGGCGAGGAAAACACTGGGTGTGGTGTTGACTCACACGTCTTCTTGCCGTTATAAGCACTCCACATTTTTATTGTCCTTTCCCGGACGGTATTGCACTGTAACTTTAAATTGTTGATGGGATAGGCTCCACCGCAATAGTCTACCATTGTCGACGGACACTGTAGCGGGCAGATGGATTCCTGCTGTACTCCGGTTAGACGGAGAAAGCAGTGTGCTTGGGGCCAGTGATTTTAGTTCTCCTAGGAGTTTCTGGCGTTGCAACAGACAAGGTCCATAGTCTCTCGGCAGGTGGCTAGCCCCTTGTGCCCGCCAGGGGTAAGAGTCACGGTGGGTACTGTGACATTTCTCCATTTTTTGAAGGACCCCAGACAGGGTTACTCCACAGTCAGTCTCTTGAGGTTTCTCCACATATTCACAGAAGTGACAGTCCCCACCTTCTGTCTGTTCACTCACCCGGCCAACCTCTGTATCTCCCGGAACAGGTATCTGCCGCAGGGGAGCAGAACCAATAATGCCTTCTCCCGGATGCAGGGTAGCAGGGGTAAAAAAGCTGCTTGTTATGGAAATGTCTTGGTTAGGTCCTTGGACCATTGGTGCCAGCGCATCTGCTGGTGTAATGTCCTCCGCAAAAGGCAAAGTTTTCTGGCCATACACAACCAAATGATGCAACAGTCCTGTTTCTACCCTGCCAGGTTGCAATTGATCTGGGCAGTATTCACAGGATTCCAGGGACCCAGGTGTGGAGACCGATGTCACATCCACCCCTCCTGGGTCATTTTTAAAGGGTACAGGGGTTAAATGCAGGGGACTTTGTGGGAAGAGGTAAAGTGTGCTCTGCTCAGATGCAGGCGCTTCTGCCTGGTACAAAAACTCACGAAGCAGCAGGGGTGGACAGAGGCCTGCAGCACTCTGCCCCGTTGCCAGCTCTTCTGCTGGGGCATAGGACGGGAACAAGCCAAGGACGGGGTTCCAATAAGGCTCCTTGAACCCAGGTGGAGGTGGATAGAGGCCAGCAGCACTCTGCTCTGATGCCAGCCCTTTAGTTGCAGCCTCCAGAGTGGGAAAGGAACACAACTCTTGTGTCACAGGAAGGGTTAGGCAGGAACCTGTGAGGCTCTGCTCTGCAAGTAGCTGGTGTGGTAGGTAGGGGCGGGGAGAGGAAGTCCGGGTCAGTCACAGGGAACAGTGCCAGCGGTTCGGCTGGGCATTGAAGACTGGACAAGGATAACAGTTCCGGGAACATAGCTTCAGTTGTGGCACCCACAGGGGAAAGGGGGCACAGTTCTGGGTTCTGGGGTAGGAGCGGGCTGAAGCCAGTGGCAATATGCCCAGATGCCAGCTCTTCTACTGGTTCATCCACAGGAAAAAAGGGACACAGTTCTGGGGCCAGGGTTAGGCAGGGACTGTAGGATCTATACTCAGCTTCCAGTGGTTTAGCTGGAATATCTGGCCGGGAGGGGATGGGGGTGTGCTGGGCCATCTCTGCGGACACTGATGCCAACACGGATGCTGGGACATTGGGACAGGGAATGGGCAACAATTCTGGGTACTCACAGTCAAGGGGTTGGGACCCGGGTGTGGAGACAACTGTCTCATCCACCCCTCCCGGGTAAAACTTCACAGAGCTTAACTCTGCTAAATCCACATTATCGGGGCCCCGTTGCACGAGGTTCAGCAGCTTGGCAAATGACTTTTCCAGCTCCCACTCTTGGTGAACCAGATAGTCCAAGTCTGCATCCAACTCTGCAACATCATATTCCCGCCCCTCACGGATTTCATTTTTCCGCTCCTGTTCAGAGCTACCGAAAGTGTACTCCTCTTGGTAACTTTCCAACATTACTCCAGGGCCGCCGAAGCCAAAGCCCTCTGGGGGATCATCTGAATCTCCCAGCTCTGGGTGCATCTGGGTTGCTTGCCACTGTAGTGCCCGGTATCCTTCATCCAGGACCAGCTCAGCATCAACAAGCTCTGACAGATCCGCCACCCACTTTTCTTGGAGTTGTACACCCAGATATTGTATCCAAAGGTCCATCTGGAGCTTGTACCTCTCCTCGGTACTTGGGATGTACCTTCCCCGGCAGTACTGATCCCATCTGATGGCTTCCCACCAGAGCTCCCGGCGGTTACAATCCCTCCTGAACACCACCAAAGCAGCCAGCTCAGCCTCTCTCTCTCGGCTTCCTGCATTATCCGATCCACCAACTCGAAGGGAGGGTTTGGCCCATACACAGCCAGACGTTCCCTTACCCTCTGGGAGATCACATCTTTCACCTCTGGGAATGATGAAGAAGCCAATGGACTGATGAGCTTGCACTTTCCGGCCATGGTGCTGCTGTACCACCCTGGTACTCCTTGGACAACTGGCAGGCTTTGCACACAGGATAATCCACACGATAATCCACCAGACCAGTGTTGGGAGGAGAGATCCCACTTCTAACACCAGTGTCACGGGAGGGCTACTAGATGGGTAGCTCCTACCGGAATCAGTTCCACAAAATCCCTCCTCAGGTCCAGTAAATATCCAATAGCCAAACGGGGCTATGATCAAGGCTTCCCTGCAAGCAATTCCCCCAACATAGCAGACGAGACTGGTCGTGTTGGGAAAACAAGAAGAACTGTTTATTGACACAAAACACAGGACATATATACAGGAAAACATCTTGATAACAAAAGTTGGACAAAAGAACTTCGTCACACCTACACAAAAGGACAGTACCTGGCAGCCAATCAGAAGAAAGGTAGGATTAGTAGCAACCAATCCCCAGCAGGGGGCGTGCCCCACAGATCAGCAAATATATGCAAATTGGGCATTTAACTAAGCAACCAATCAGAACAGTGCCTACACTGGGGCTTGGTCTGAGTGACCAATAGGAAAACCGCCTACCTTTTGAAGAAGAGAATGAGCTCAGCAGCCAGGATAAACCTTTATTGTGAAGTGGCTGCTGAAGCTACATTCCTGGGGAAAGGGTACAAGGGATTAGGCTCGTTAACAGGGCACCATACATGTAAAACACACAGTTAGAACAGGGGAAAATAACATGGGCACTGAGGAACGGAAAAACATGGTTGTCTGGAGGGGTGCTACCGTGACAGAGAGCAAAAGGAGGAGTGAAAAAATGAACAAGCAAGCAAAGCAAAACGGGTACTGGAATCACTGGAACAGCTTGTAAGAGTCTACAAACTGGTTGAGGCCTCACACATATATCTTAATGTCAGGTGCCCCACTCTTTTTCATCCAATAAGGTTTAAAGTAATTGTCCCAAAGTGCATCTTCCAAATGTTAATGCTTATTAACCCCTTCACGACACATGACGTGCCTGATGGTCATATATTTAAATGACGATCAATTATTGATCAGGCGATCAATAATTGGCTAAGTGACCAGACGGTGTTGCCATGATGCCTCCATGACAGACAACACTGAAAATCGCTTCTAGGCAGGTAGACAAATGCCAGGTCAACAAATGATTGGGGGCTAGAGCCCAGATGAGCTTAGTCGCACACACTCTCACCCCGTCTCTCTCCCTCTCTTTCTCATGCACACCTTCTCTCTCTTTCTCACACACACCGTCTCTCTCTTTCTCTATCTCTCTTTCTCACACACACCGTCTCTCTCTTTCTCACACACACCGTCTCTCTCTTTCTCTATCTCTCTTTCTCACACACACCATCTCTCTCTTTCTCACACACACCTTCTCTAAACATAGAAACATAGAATGTGTCGGCAGATAAGAACCATTTGGTCCATCTAGTCTGCCCAATTTTTTTTGAGTATTTTGATTAGTCCCCCGTTCCCGGTCTTATAGCTAGGATAGCCTTGTGTCTATCCCACGCATGCTTAAAATCCTTGACTGTGTTTACCTCTACAACTTCTGCTGGCAGGCTATTCCATACATCCACTACCCTCTCAGTAAAGTAATACTTCCTGATATTACTTTTAAATCGTTGCCCCTCTAATTTAAGACCATGTCCTCTAGTTGTGGTAGTTTTTCTTCTTTTAAATATACTCTCTTCCTTTACTGTGTTGATTCCCTTTATGTATTTAAATGTTTCAATCATATCCCCCCTGTTACGTCTTTCCTCCAAGCTATACATGTTAAGATGCTTTAACCTTTCCTGGTAGGTTTTATCCTTCAACCCATGAACCAGTTTAGTAGCCCTTCTCTGAACTTTCTCCAAAGTATCAATATCCTTCTGGAGATACGGTCTCCAGTACTGCGTACAATACTCCAAGTGAGGTCTCACCAGTGCTCTGTACAATGGCATGAGCACTTCCCTCTTCCTACTGCTAATACCTCTCCCTATGCAACCAAGCATTCTGCTAGCATTTCCTGCTGCTCTATTGCATTGCCTACCTACCTTCAAGTCCTCTGAAATTATTACTCCTAAATCCCTTTCCTCAGATGTTGAGGTTAGGACTGTACCAAATACCGTATTTGCTCGATTATAAGACGACCCTGATTATAAGACGACCCCCCCAAATTTGAACATTCCTTTAGGAAAAAAACTAAAAGCCTGATTATAAGACTACCCTATAGGAAAAAAGTGTAACTTGTATATATGAAAATTGCTTTTTAATATTTAATAAAAAGTTTATATTATACAAATGCATTTCTTGTTTTTATTTGCTTTTATGTGCCAATGCGGCCTCTCTCCCGCTCCCCCAGCTGTCTCTTTCCCCCCCAGTGTTGTCTCTCTCTCCCCCCAAAACTTCTCTCTTGTCTCTATCTATCCCCCCCTCCCCTTTTCTTTCTGTCCTTCTCCCTCCCCTTGTCTGTGTCTCCCCCCCCCTTGTCTGTCTGTGTCCTCCCCCTCCCCCTCCCTTTGTCTCTCTCTGTCCCCCTCCCTCCCCTTGTCTGTGTCTCCCCCCCTTGTCTGTCTGTGTCCTCCCCCCATCCCCCTCCCTTTGTCTCTCTCTATCCCCCCCTCCCCTTGTCTGTCTGTGTCCTCCGCCCCCCCCCCTCCCCCTTACCTCGATCCCTGGTGGCTAGTGGGGGCAGCCGGGGGATGTCTGCACGATACGTGCAGACATCCTCCATGCTGCCCGACACGGCAGTCTATTATGACGGACAGCTGGTCCGTCATAATAGACTGCCGTGTCAGGCAGCATGGAGGATATCTGCACGTATCGTGCAGACATCCCCCAGCTGCCCGATTCTCCCTGGTGTCTAGTGGGGCAGCAGAGGATGTCTGCACGACGAGCGCAGACTCCCCTGCTGCCGCCCGGCACGCTCGCCGGGACTTCTGTGACGAAAGCGGAAGTACCCGGCTTCTTCACAGAAGCCCCGGCGGTCGTGCCGGGCGGAAGCAGGGGAGTCTGCGCTCATCGCACAGACTTCCCCTGCTGTTAGAGAGGGGGATCCAGGTCCCCTGCAGCTCTGCTGGGGACCTGGATCCATGTCTTATAATCTGACCTCAATTTGAGGTCAGATTATAAGAAGACCTCGAATGTAAGACGAGGAGGATTTTTCAGAGCATTTGCTCTGAAAAAAACCTCGTCTTATATTCGAGCAAATACGGTAGTCTATATTCTGCTTTTGGGTTTTTACGCCCAAGGTGCATAATCTTGCACTTGTCCACATTAAATATCAGTTGCCACTGCTCTGACCATTTTTCTAGTTTAGCTAAATCATTTGCCATTTGGCTTATCCCTCCATGAATATCAACCCTGCTGCAAATCTTTGTATCATCAGCAAAAAAACATACTTTGCCAACAAGACCTTCTGCAATATCGCTAATAAAAATATTAAAGAGAATGGGTCCAAGTACAGATCCCTGAGGTACCCCACTAGTAACAAGACCTTGCATCGAATATACCCCATTGACTACAACCCTCTGTTGCCTGTCACTCAGCCATTGTCTAATCCATTCAACAATATTGAAATCCAAACTCAAAGATTTCAGTTTATTAATAAGCCTTCTAAGTGCAACAGTGTCAAAAGCCTTACTGAAATCTAGGTAAGCAATGTCTACTGCACCACCCTGATCTATTATTTTAGTCACCCAATCAAAAAAATCAATAAGATTAGTTTGGCATGATCTCCATTAAGTAAACCCATGCTGTCTCTGATCTTGAAATCCAAGCGACTTTAGATGTTCAACAATCCTATTCTTTAACAAGGTTTCCATTATTTTCCCCACTACTGAAGTAAGACTTACTGGTGTATAGTAGCCCGCCTCCTCCCTACTATCTTTCTTGTGAATGGGCACAACATTAGCTAATTTCCAATCTTCTGGAACTACTCCCGTTAACAATGATTGGTTAAATAAATCTGTTAACGGTTTTGCTAGTACACCACTAACTTCTTTTAATATCTTTGGATGTATCCCATCAGGTCCCATCGACTTATTTGTCTTTACTTTAGACAGCTGAAGTAAAACCTCTTCCTCTGTAAACTTACATGCATCAAAAGACTCATTAGTCTTTTTCCCTAAATGAGGTCCCTTACCCTCATTTTCATTTGTAAAAACTGAACAAAAATATTCATTAAGGCAGTCTGCTAAGCCTTTATCCTCTTCTACATAGCATCCTTCTTTTGTTTTTAATCTAACTAATCCTTGTTTTACTTTCCTTTTCTCATTTATGTATCTAAAAAATGTTTTATCCCCCTTTTTCACTGACTGGGCTATAGTCTCTTCTGTGTGTGCTTTGGAAGCTCTTATAGCTTGCTTTGCCTCCTTTGTCTCTCTCCTTCTCACACACACCATCTTTCTCTATCTCTCTTTCTCTATCTCTCTTTCTCACACACACGTCTCTCTCTTTCTCTATCTCTCTTTCTCACACACACCATTTCTCTCTTTCTTTTTTTTTTTTTTTAATTACAAAAAACACAGAGAGTCCATCTACTACTCCCCTACAACATCTAATCCCACATTAAAAAAATATGCAATAAATAACCGCCACATAAAAACACGAGTCTCAATTAAATCAGTATATGGCATATTTCACAAAACAAGACATGACAAGAGAGGACAAGAGAGAGAGACATCAGGAAGTTTCTCAATTATTCTTCAAATATCTCTTTTTAATATTTACATCAGGCTTCAAATTCCAGGGTCCAGGCATTCAGTTGTTATATTTTAAGTTATGTGTATAGTTTTGGACTGCGATACCTCTTTCCATCCGGCATTGTGTTAAAATCTGATTAAGAAACTTCTGACTAGGTGCTACCAAAGGTGTTTTCCAGGCTCTAGTTATCGTTAATTTAGCTGCCAATAGTATATGAATTATTAATGGTCTAAACTCTTTCTTGATTTGATTCATTCCTAGGTGCAGAAAGCCAAACTTCGATGTATAGTAAACTCTGCCCCTAGAATCTCCCCAACCAGCTCTGACACCTTCTTCCATAGGGCTCTAACCCCTTACCATTGCCAGAACACATGTAACATATTCCCGTCTGGATTTCCACATCTCCAACAGTTATCAATTTGGGATGTCTAGAACTTTGCCAATATACTAGGTACCAAATAACATCTGTTACTAATTTTATATTGGATTTCTCTAAGGTTAAGATTATTTACACTTTTGTATGTATTGGATAAGGCCTTGATCCACTCTTTTCTATTAATAGGGATTGACAGATCTCTTTCCCATTTTTCCATAGCTTTGAGCCTCATGCTATATTTTACAGTATTAATCACTTTTAGTCATTTAGATACCAAACACTTTGTGGAGGGTTCTTCTAAAATTCTTTCTTGCAGTTCTGTTTCTCCTAAGTTTTGTTTTACCCCTTGGGTTTGAAGATAATGTTTCACTCTTAAAAAATTGAAAATCTGATTACTCTCCATCCCAAATTCTTCTATCAGTCTGGGGAATGATTTAACTTTTTCTCCTTCCCATAGGACTTTTATGTATTTTTTTTCCTTTTCCCTCTCAGTTATCAATTTTTAAGTCCTGTATATTGCCAATAATGGCTTCTATCGGGGCGGATTTCAATAGCTTCTGCTGTATTTTTAGTTTTTTCTTAATCTTAGTCCAAACCGGCAATATACTATTTAGAACCAGGGAAGTTAGTCCTTTATTATGTTCTATCTGACCCACCTTTCCCGTTACCCAGAACATTCCTTCTACTAAACTGCTATTAGTGATGTCTCTCTCTATTTTGGACCATCTTTCTAGTTTGGCACTTTCTTTTTGGGTGATTAATTTGTGGGCGAGCATGTGTGCTTCATATTCTTCCATAATATTAGGTATCCTCAACCCTTCATACTCCAGTTTGAGTGATGCTATTCTTTGGTTTATCCTGGGTTTTTTCCCGTCCCAAATTAATCTGCTAAATGAGTTTTGAACCATTTTTAGCCAAGTAACTGGAATTTTCAATGGTAACAATCTAAATAAATACGCCCATTTTGGGACTACATATGATGTAATTACATTAATTTTCCCCCACCAGGAAATTTCCCTATTTTTCCAGTCCAGAAGATCTGTATTTGTCTTTTGCAAGAGTGATAACACATTCTTCTCACCCATCTTAGCCGGGTCTTTGCATACTTTGATACCCAAATTTGAAAATTCTTTTACCCATTTAAAAGGGTCTCTTTCCATCTCTTTTTTATCCCCTGGTATAATGTTTAATGCCATACTTATCGTTTTCTCAATATTAAGCTTTTAATTGGCCACATTGCTGTATTGATCTATTTCTTTCATAATTTCTCCCAGGGATATCTCCGGCACTTCTGCTGTTATTACTACATCGTCGGCATATAAAATAATTTTGGCCATTACTTCTTCTTTCCCTACTCCTTTTGTTTTAGAATTTTGTCTTATAGCTCTTGCGAATGGTTCCATTGTCATGATATATAACAAGGGGGATAAGGGCCAGCCTTGCCTTGTGCCATTATTGATTTTAAACTCTTTGGAGTGGAATCCTTTCCCCTTAATTCTATTGGTGGTGGTGTATAATGCTTGCACCGAGTCAAGGAAATGCGTTCAATGTCAGTATCAAAAATACCCAGTTTAAGCGGTCGAACGCTTTTTCTGCACCTAACGCTAATACCACCATCGGATGTTTTTCTTTCTTATTTAAATCTAATATATCAACCAACCTTCTGGTGTTATTGTATGAATTTCTACTGGGGACGAAACCCACTTGGTCGTTGTCTATAATAGAGAGTATTATTTTTTTGAGTCTGTTAGCTAAAACTGCTGTTAGCTTAGTGTCCACGTTCAATAATGATATTGATCTGAAGTTTGTGACCTGGGACATATCCTTATCATTTTTCGGGATTGGCACAATATTGGCTTTTAACAGTTCTGCAGGCATCGCTGCAGATTGTGCAAAGTCATTAAACATGTTAGTAAGATCTCTACTTATTTGTTTTTTCACTAATTTATAAAACATGTTGTTAAAGCCACCTGGGCCGGTAGATTTACCGTATTTGCTCGAATATAAGACGAGGTTTTTTTCAGAGCAAATGCTCTGAAAAATACCCCTCGTCTTATATTCGAGGTCGTCTTATAATCTGACCTCAAATTGAGGTCAGACTATAAGACATGGATCCAGGTCCCCAGCAGAGCTGCAGGGGACCTGGATCCCCCTCTCTGACAGCAGGGGAAGTCTGCGCAATGAGCGCAGACTCCCCTGCTTCCGCCCGGCACGACCACCGGGGCTTCTGTGAAGAAGCCGGGTACTTCCGCTTTCGTCACAGAAGTCCCGGCGAGCGTGCCGGGCGGCAGCAGGGGAGGTCTGCGCTCATCGCGCAGACTTCCTCTGCTGCCCCACTAGCCACCAGGGTGAATCGGGCAGCTGGGGGATGTCTGCACTATACGTGCAGACATCCTCCATGCTGCCCGACACCTCTGTCTATTATGACGGACCAGCTGTCCGTCATAATAGACGGAGGTGTCGGGCAGCATGGAGGATGTATGCACGTATTGTGCAGACATCCGCCAGCTGCCCCCACTAGCCACCAGGGAAAAAATCAAGGTGAGGGGGAGGGAGGGGGAATTAGACAGACAAGGGGAGGGGGAATTAGACAGACGAGGGAGGGGGGGGGGATTAGACAGACATGGGGAGGGGGGAAATAGACAGACAAGGGGAGGGAGGAGGGAGATAGACAGACAAGGGGAGGGAGAGGGGAAATAGACAGACAAAGCGAGGGGGGAGATAGACAGACAAGGGGAGAGAGGGGCTGCATTGGCACATAAAAGGAAATAAAAACAACAAATGCATTTGTATAATATAATTTTTTTATTAAATATTAAAAAGCAATTTACATATATACAAGTTAAACTTTTTTTCCTATAGGGTAGTCTTATATTCAGGCTTTTAGTTTTTTTTCCTAAAGGAATATACAAAGTTTGGGGAGTCGTCTTATAATCAGGGTCGTCTTATAATCGAGCAAATACGGTATTTTTGTTTCAGATCATCAATTACCTTTTCTACTTCTTTTATTGTAAAGGGTAGATTTAGGGAGTGTTTTTGTTCTTCATTGATTTTTGGTAGAGATCTATCATCCAAGTACTGTTTTATTTCGGTAACGCTAGGCTCGTTTTTCAGATTATATAGCTCTTTATAAAATTCCCTAAACACTTTACCAATTTTTTCTGGCGTCATTGCCCATTTTTGTCTATCCTTGATTTTTTAGATGAATTTCTTACTTTGGTTGTTCTTTATTTTATTTGACAGCAATTTATCTGCTTTTATTACCTTTGTAATAATATTTGATTTTTAGAATCTCAAAATTTTTGTTTATTCTGGCTGTTATTTGTTCATCTATTATTTTTTCTATTTCCCCCAGTTGTTTAGTTCTTTCGACTGTTGGTTCTTTTTTATTTTGACTGGTTAGTTCATCTAATTTAACCCCTTAAGGACAGAGCCTTTGAAAAAATTTTGTCCATTCTGGACAATGGCTATTTTAACATTTCTGTGCTGTTTGTGTTTAGCTGTAATTTTCTTCTTTGTTGTTTGCTGTACCCACACAAATTATATATTGTTTTTATCGGGACAAGAAGGGCTTTCTGTGGATGCCATAATTTTGATCATATCCTATCATATTATATTAAAAAATATATATATATATGGTAAAAAAAACAAAAAAAACCATATCTTCTCCTCATCGACAAAAGCGAACAAAAACAACCTTCTAAATAGATTCTACTATGTCTCCTGAGTACAGGGATACCATCAATGCATAGGTTTGTTGGGTTGTTTGGGGGCTAAAAGGCAACATTTGGGAGGTGCAGTTTTTGGTTTTCCAACTTGAAATTTTGACATGGAGACAGATTGCACCCATGTCCCATTTGGGACATATTTGAAGCTAGCCAGTGTATTTTACCCCATCAACCCATATATTTTCTAAAAGTAGACACCCTAGGCTATTTCAAATGGTGGTATTTTAACACTTTCCATGCACTAATTCTGCCACCAGTCTTTGTCAACGTTTGTGGTAGTAATTATTTTGTGGGGGTTTTTCACAACCATTGTATTTCAAACATGAATTCACAGATTTTGGTACGTGTCACTGCCAAATAACACCCCAGTATGTGTTCAGCAACTTCTCCTGAGTACAGGGATACCACCCATGCATAGGTTTGTCTGCTTGTTTAAAGGTTAAAGGGCCACATTTGAGAGGTGCGCTTGTTGGTTTTCCAACTTGAAATTTTGACATGCAGACAACCTGCGCCCATGTCCCATTTGGGACATATTTGAAGCTTGCTAGTGTATTTTACCCCATCAACCCATATATTTATTAAAAGTAGGCACTCTAGGCTATTTCAAATGGTGGTATTTTAACACTTTCCATGCACTAATTCTACCACCAGCCTTTTCCAAAGTTTGTGGTAGTCATTTTTTTGTGGTTTTTATTCACATACATTATAATTCAGACATGAATTTACAGATTTTGGTATGTTTCACTGCCAAACAACAACCCAGAATGTGTTCAACAACATCTCCTGAGTACAGGGATACCATCCATGCATAGATTTGTTGGGTTGTTTGGGGGCTAAAAGGCCACATTTTGAAGGTGCGCGTTTCCAACTTGGAATTTTGGCGTGTAGTCAGCCTGCGCCCCCATGTTTCATTTGGGACTTTTTTTGAAACCAGACAGTGTGTTTTACCCCAAAAAAGCATATATTTTGTAAAAGTAGACACCCTAGGCTATTTTAAATGGTGGTATTTTAACACTTTCCATGCACCAATTCTAACACCAGCCTTTGTCAAAAATTTGTGGTAGTAATTTTATTGTGTATTTTTTCCCACATAAATTGTACTTTAGACACACATTCACAGATTTTGGTATGTGTCACTGCCAAACAATACCCCAATATGTGTTCAGCAACATCTCCCGAGCACAGGGATACCACCCATGCATAGGTTTGTCAGCTTGTTTTGGGGTTAAAAGGCCACATTTGAGATGTGTGCTTTTTGATTTTCCAACTTGAAATTTTGACATTTAGGGCAAGGAAGGGGTTAATAGCTCTTATAAGAGATTTTGTAGTACTGTACAAAAACATTAACCCCTAAAAATGCACAGACAAGAGAAAATGTTCTGCTGTGCAGTGATCAGTGGTAGGGAAAAGGTTAATACAAAGTGTATGGCTTTTATAAAAGCCCTTGGGTCTCACAATTTTGTAACATTTAATTTAATTTATTACAATTAAAAACATATTATACAGATCTGTCTCTCTCCCTTAAAACTCAAGTGAGGAGAGGAAGGCAGATCCAAATGGGTCAGAACAATATTTACCAATAGTGATCTGACGAATGGTGATGCTCATTTGAGCAATTACCAAACCGTCTTTGCCACTGATCGGCTGTTACTGATCGCCATACACGTGTTCAGACAGCTTCAAAAGGAATACACGTAATCCCCTAGTGGGTAAAATGAACCCATAGCGAGTGTGACAAAAAAAATGACGATAGCAACAAAAATCCTTCTGCAGCCAGACTGCTCCATATACGCTGCTTAGGCAGTGACCATATGCGCTGCTTAGGCAGTGACCAAATGCGCTGCTTAGGCAGTGATATATGGCAAGCAAGGGGTTAATAGCTCTTAAAAGAGCCTTTGATATACTGTAATAAATGACAGTAAAAAAAATTAACCCCTAAAAAATGCACAGACAGCAAAACATGTGCTGCTGTGAATGATCACTGCATACACAGCGATCAATGGCAGGGAAGGGGTTAAACACTTGAAATGGCTTTTATAAAAGCCCTTTATTTGTAAAATTTTATTAAATATTTTATTTTATTAATTTATTTTATTTTTTTACGTTATCTGATCTGTCTCTCTCCCTTACTAAAACTAGTAAGGAGAGGGAGGCAGATCAATACTTGTCAAAGGCAATATTTACAAATATTGCCTTTGACTGTATGATAAGTGCTCATCATACAGCACTTATCATACATGCCTGCACGCAGATCACACAGATCTGCTGTGCAGGCATCGATTGGCTCCCCCTAGAGCATCGGAAGTGAAATACATTCACTTCCGATGGTCTTGCCAGTAGAAGGGAAGCGCTGCCTGTACTGAGCTGATGGGGTCGCTCAGGAGAGCGACCACCATCGGTTTTGGGGGAGCCGAAGGTGCTGCTAAGTGCCTCGCTAGCGAGGCACTTTAGCAACACTGGAGGTGCTTAGGAAGCGAACGATCGTTTGCTTCCTAAGCACATGTGTGCAGGCGGCGCAGCCATTTTTAAATGGCTGCTACGATCACTCCGGGGAGTGATCATAGTGCCCCTGAACTTTTTTTTAATGTTGCACAATGCCTCTACCTAGAGGCATTGTAGCAACACTGATAGTGCATGACGTGCCAGGCACATCAGCTGTCGGCAAGTCCTCGATTTGCCGTGACGTGCCTGGCACGTCATCTGTCACTAAGGGGTTAATATATAAATCTGAAAGACCTGGACAGCAATTATTTTTTGCAATAGAGCCCATTTAAATTAGGGTGCCACATTTGTAGGCACACCACACTGTGGTTGAATTAATTTCCTTATTCCCATTCTCGAAATATTATTCTGTATCTGTTTTTATTATTTCTCTGTTTTCATTTTTCAGGAGTAGCGAGTCATTTAGTCTCCAGCTGTTTCTAACTCTCTTGTATTCATCCTTTAATTCAAGGATAAGCACGTTATGATTCGACCAAACAATATTCGTAATATAAACCTCTTTTACCAGATCTACTGTCTGGTAAGACAGGAAAAAATAGTCAATTCTGGAATATGCCATATGTATTTTTGAAAAAAAAGAATAATCCCTTTCTCCCGGATGAAAGATTCTCCAGCTATCAAGCATACCCGCTTTTTTTACCAGTTCTTTAAATCTTTTAGTTGAGTTTTGAACCTTCCTACCATAATTTCCCGTTAAGGAAGATGTCTTATCTATTAATGGTTCCATTACACAGTTAAAATCTCCAAGCATTACCACATTTCCTTGTTTAGTCCTTTCTAGTTTTTAACCATTCGTGCTATAAACTTTGTTGAGTTTTTATTAGGCGCATAGAGATTGACTATTGATTTGACTTATTATTAATTTCACAGATTTTCCCTTCTGGTTCTACTTCCTTGTATTTTATGTTCACCATGAGATCACAAGAAAAAATTATTGCCACCCCTCTTTTTTTCTTATTTTCCATCGACGACGCGATTATGATTGGGAAGGCTGGAGACTTCAGAAACATCTTATCACTTTTTTTGCCAGTGTGTTTCCTGATCCGCATATTTGGATCGACTATTTCTTTAGCCACCCATAAAGTATGCTTCTCTTTTTTGGGGAATTCAACCCCTGAATATTCACCGATGCTAGCCTAATCCCTTTTGCCCTGACTTCTTTCTTCCGCTCTCTCTTTCTCCTCTCTTTACATCACAAACATTTATTACGACATATTCGACATATATATAAACAATACAACCATAAAATCCCATCCCAAACATCTCATGTCCTTAAAACCCAGGACACAAGTTCCCTGCGCTCCCTCTCTCTCCCCTGGTCTGGGCTATACCCTCCCAGGCGAGGCTTCTCTCACTAAATGCCGGAGAGACCTCCCCAAAAAGAAAAAGGAGTGTACGGGATATTTTTTGTCCACCGCATACCAGGGAACACATTAGAGTGAGTACCGAGGAACCAATTTGAGCAGCATCAGCAGGACATAGTTATAATGATGAGAAGAAGGTTGGAGACCAGAGTTGCCAATCGGCGGAGAGGAGGGAGAAGGACCAAAAAAAAAGTAAAGTGGCAGGAAATAGCACCCACAAAAATCAAGTGTCTGCGTGAGTTTTAGCATCTTAATGTCCCAATTCACACTTTTGAATCCATTTTCCCTGAGTGATTTTCCGGCTTAACTCATATCCAATATTTATACAGTTTCCAAAACCTCCTCTTATACTAAAGTATCATTACCATTTGTTACAACACCATCTGAGTGTACACCTTTTTACCCATTTCCTGGATTGTCAAAGTATTACCAAAAAGTACGGACCCGAAAAAAAAAATTCTATTGTTTCTCTCTCTTTCTCTATCTCTCTTTCTCACACACACCATCTATCTCTCTCTCACACACGTCTATCTCTCTCTCACACACTGTCTATCTCTCTTTCTCACACACAATTACACACACACACATCCTGATGCACTTATGCAAACACCCTGAACACACACTTACACACATTGAGTCACCCACACAGTCACACATACATGCAGACACTAACACACATTTCTTAATATTTTTTCAACAAAAAAAAAACCCTGTAGCATTGGTCCCCCTCCCTGCTAAATTACCTTTGTAATTGTTTGCAGGGAGGATGATGTTTCCGATGGTGTCTGCAACAGCATACAACGCTTCTTCTGCCCGATGTGACATCTGGCGTGCAGACAGACTCACAGCGCGAGGGGGGCGGAGCTTGCACCCGTCGTGCTGTCAGTATGGACAGGAGGTGCTGTCACCACAGGCACTCACTTGTGGGCCGCACCTCCAGGAGGAGGGGCTAGCAGCAGCGCCTCTCCTCCTCATCCCCACACAAGCATAAACCTCCGATTCGCGGAAAGCTCAGTGGGGGAGAATTTTTATTTTTACCAGTGATAGCCCTTGAGTCTCGAGGCTAAAGTATACTGGGGATTCCCCAGGATCCCCCCCCCCCCCCCCCCCCCAGCGGCGTCTCTGCTTCTAGGAGCGAAAGTATGCGTCATACTGAAAGAGCTGTGTCATACTGGAAATGGCAGTGCCCTGTTGTTGGCAAGAGCTTTGGAAACAGTACATCACTGCTTCTGTTGCTCTGTTGTAGTTGCTAGACAGCCTCTAGTCTTCAATATTACTGATGCTGCCCGGCACTTCCGTCTGGACTTTTATGACGGAAGCCGGGAGGTCACATCACCTTCCAGCTGTCCGTCATATTAGATGGAAGTGTCAGGCAGCGTGGAGGGTACATTAGGGGGAGAGAGGCAACTTTGGGGGGTGAGAGTCAGCATTGGGAGGAGGTAGGGGGTAGAGAGGCAATGTTGGGGGGAGGGAGGGGGGAGAGAGCCAGCATTGGGGGGGAGGGAGGGGGTAAAGCCAGCATTGTGCAAGTCTAGGGGAGAGAGGGGTGTAGAGTCAGCATTGGGCAAGTCTGGGGGGGGGGAGAGGGAGCATTGGGTAAGTCTGGGGGGTAGGGGCAGCATTGGTACATAAAAGTAAATAAAAAAAGAAATGCATTTTTGATATCATAATTTTTTTTATTAAATATGAAAAAGCAATTTACATGTGAATATATACAAGTTAAACTTTTTCCTATAGGGTAGTTTTATATTCAGGCTTCTAGTTTTTTTCCCCTAAAGGAATATCCAAAGTTTGGGGGGGTCGTCTTATAATCAGGGTCATCTTATATTCGAGCAAATACGGTAATTGTGTAAAAAGTTGTCAGGTCAAAGTTAGAAAAAGTGTATTTTTAAAAAATGTTTCACCATATTTTATACATTTATAGTAAATTATAGGTAGTAAATAATAAATATACAGTGTTAAATGCAACAGTGCAAAAATGGCAGGTAATACAAGGTTAATGTACAGTTTAATGAAAGGGACAATAAATACAATACATTGTTAAAAAATATATACCGTATTTTCCGGCATATAAGACGACTTTTTAACCCCTGAAAATCTTCTCAAAAGTTGGGGGGTCGTCTTATATGCCGGGTACTGGGATTTACTCACCTATTTTATGCTCTGTCTCCGCTCGCGCTGTTAAGCCGGTCCGTGGCTGTGAGGGAAGCGTTGTGAGCTCCCCTCAGGCCGCTTGGCTTCAATAAAGTCTGTTTAAACTTTTTTTTTAAACAAAACTTTATTGACCGCGCGGCTGGAGGGGAGCTCACAACGCTTCCCTCACAGCCACGGACCGGCTTAACAGCAGGAGACAGAGCAGAAAATAGGTAAGTATTGGGGATTGGGGAAAGGAGGAGGAGGGTGGAAAACTCTATATTTTAACCTAAAAGGTTAAAATATAGATGCGATTTTTCCGGCTTATAAGATGACTTAGTTGGGGGGTCGTCTTATACGCCCAGTCGTCTTATACGCCGGAAAATACGGTAATGTATGAAAACAAATGCACCAAAAATGGTGAAACCCTAAGAGCAGTACAGGAACCCTGATGTGTTTTGCAGTCAGGTTTCTGCAAAGGGTCCCTTATCGCATCATTTAAACTACCTTAAAGAAAAAGAAAGACAGAGAAGCAAGAAAAAAGAAGACAAAGGGTAACTAAGTTTAAAATATCCTTAGTTGTAAGTAGGTTTTCTTATTAAGATAAGCTATATAATACAGGTATACACGGCTGTGTATATTGTAGAGATGCAATAATGGAAGTGAAGATTTCAGTACAGAAATGCAATGCATATAATAAAACACTATGAAGAAAAAAAATAAAATAGAAAAGAAAAAGTACTATGACAGAGGAAAGAATCCTAATAAAATAATACACTGTATATAACAAGACAGATCATGCATGGATGGGCCAATGTCTAAAAGTTAAAATTCTAAAATGTATTACATATAGCCTCTCAAACTGAGAAGCTATATGTCTTTTAGCATTAGGAGTTTGAAACAAAGAAGAGATATATGTTGAAAGCAGATATTAGAATGTGTAGCTTATTTAAGTTTGAATTTATGGCTCACCTTTAGGACAGGGAGATAACATAAATTATAGAGTTCATTTTGGGTATAAAGGTGAAGAAAAGTAGTGAGCTCAGCAAGCGGGATCATGACGTAGGACGTAGAATGCCAAAGAGCAGAGTGTCCTGAGGTTGAGAGGGGAAGCAAAGCTGGCTGACCCTTCCATGCTGGCAAGCGCGAATGACCTAAGATCGCAGAAGTATCCCAACTCAAAGCAGGCCCGTAGTTATGGACAAGCGTGGAATCAGCAATGCTCTCAGCAGAAGCTGAACAAGGTGAAGAAGAGTTGACTCTGGCAAGGGTTTCCTTAGCAATTCCAAGAGTTCCAGGAGTTCTATTTGAAGGTGCTGAGTATAGCAACTCTGCAAATAAGACATATGATGTCTCCAAACAACGCGTGGGAACAAATGGTGGAGATAAGAGTTGATGCAACAGTTTAACCGCAGTTAAAGTAAGACATTTAAATTTTACATTTTTATGCTGCACAGACACAAGTAGCTGAAAGACAGCAGGTGATGGTATGCTAAATACACAGTATACAAATAAAAGAGCCAGAAGTGTATCTGAATCCAGTAGGATCTCTGTGGGACTCTGTGTTACCTTTTAAAACAGTGCCGGTGATCCGGTGAGGTATAAGTACAAATCCCCAGTAATTATAGTATATTAAGAGATAAAGAGTAAGCAATAGGTTCTCGTGGAAGGTGATTAAAACAGAATTATAATTATAATTAGTGAAACCATAAGCTATCCATAAAAATGTTAAAAAAGGCAAGCAAGAAAAGCATCGCAAATGAACAAAATAAAAAAACTGATAAAGAGAAGAAGAGTAAAATGGGTACATGTTTAAAAAAAGATAGGAAAATCGATTCTATATTCTCTCCACAAACTACAAAAGTCAGAGAAATGATTGACCTCTCGGTAGCTGGGGAGGAGAGAACGTTCTATTCTGAACTTGAGACAACAAAACAACTTATGGATAGTTCTAGTGATACAGATTTGCAAGTGATTACTCAGAATCATATACACGCGTGCATGAAATATCAAATGGAGCAAATCAAAAAAGAACTGAGCAATTTCCTATATGAAATTAGATCTGACATTAAGGAGATAAAAGAATGTGTGATTAAGTATGAAGAGAAATTGGAACATCTAGACATCTAGAAGAATATAAGGTTAAGGGGAGTTCAAGAATAGATCACTAGAGAGAAACTGAAGGACTGCTTAGTAGATCTCTTAAACAATGTTCAGGAAAAGTTTACAGAAATGGATGAGCATGCACATTGAATTTTAAAACCTCAGAACGTTCTAATCAAACCGAGAGATATAATACAATTAGCTCATTATGGAGTTAAACAAAAAGTGTCAGAAGCAGCAAGAACTTTTAACTCAGAAGATCTTAAATTTATAAAGTTGTTTTTCAGGTGTTTTTTCAGGACCTATTCTTTAATACAAGACAAGGGAGGAAGAGATTTAAACCAGTGATTGACAAACTGCGTGAAAAGCGGATTAAATATTGGTGTGGGTTTCTGCTAAAATTATGTGTAAGAGATAGGGATGAAATTTGAAAATGTAAATGCAGCTTTGGACTGGCTTGGTTAAAACATGGAAAGTATGCTCATGGGTAGACTCAGGAAAACTATGGGAGGGAGGAATGTTGTAGTTGGGATGTTGTGTTTTTTTCATTCTTTCTATTTCGTAATGAATTTGCAGTAAATAGGTAGAATAGGACAAGAATTAGGAGCCACATGAGAGGAAGGGACATATAAAGAAGTAGAATAGGAAACGAGTTAGGGGTCACGTGAAAGGAATGGATATATAAATAAGTAGAATAGGATAAGAACTAGGGGTCACGTGTGTAACGGTTATATAAAGAAGTAGAACAAGATAAAAATTAGGGGTCACAGGAGTGGCATGGCTAAATAATGAAGTAGAATAGGATAAGAAATAGGGCAAACATGAGGGGAATGGCCATATGCAATGACCCATGGTTATATTAAAGCTAAGGTGAAAAGCAAGGGTTTATGTAGGTTTCTTTTTTCCTTTGAAGGAAATTTTGATAGATGCTGATTCCACATAAGCACAAATACAATAACTTACACACAATCACACAGACAGAGACAGTTCCACTTACATACACAGAAAATCACAGTCACAGAGACAGTTCCACTTATATACACAGAAAATCAGTCACATAGACAGACAGTTCCACTTACATAGAAAATCACAGACAGTCACATAGACAGACAGTTCCACTTACATACACAGAAAATCACAGGCAGTCACAGACAGAAACAGACAGTCAAAAAGACATACATAGACAGATAGAGACAGACACATTGACATACAGACCTGACAAGTCAGCCGGTTTTAAAATAAATAAATAAATAAAAGGTTCGTGTTTCAGTGTGTCCCTACTGCTTTGCTTGATTGCAGGGGAGGGGAGCACTTCCAATTCAACTCGGCCAGGCATAGACCATCGTTCAATCTCATCCTGCTGAGCACCGGGTTTTCACGTGACACGGATGTCATGTGTTACCTGGAACTCAGACTCTGAAGCGCGATGCGCGAGGGGGCGGAGCTGGCAGTGTGTGCAAAACGGCACATGCTGCCCCCTCGCGCTGTGCTGTCCACAAGAACAACAAAAAAAAACAATGGGTCCCAGAGGTGAGGGGACGCCAAGTAGAGGATGCCAAAACCCAGGCGCCAGGTATAATTTCCTGGTCGCCATGGCGACCTGGCGCCTGGGGTTTCGAGCCCTGAGTTAAATATTGCTCAAGGAATAGAGTGGATTTCATTTTATATAATATATGTCAGAGAGGAATGGGTTGAGGTTGGAGGTAGGTGGAAGGGAAGATTAATTGATACTAGAATTTAAAAGGTCATGAATTTCACAAGAAGTAGATAGGAGAAAGGGTAGGTTGGAAAGGAACTCGTGGAGTGTTATTAACTGAAGTACAAATGTATATGTATTAACACTGTATGTGCTCCTTATTACTAGTCCCTCCTGAACGCCCGGTATGGACATAGAGTGTGAAAGGAATAAGAATGTGCACGTCTTCTCAACCTTAGTATTACTGCTTACTTCTAAGAGGGCGTTGCAGCCAGATTGGGGGGGGGGGGGGGGGGTGCAGTGATGAGATCTCAGTAATAACATGTTAACTGTTGAATGTGAGTTTCAGCATCGAGACCTGGGAGCGAGTGGCAGCCTGGAAGTTAAAAAATAAAAATAATGTTTATTGATGCAATCCACAATTGCAACCTTAAATATTCAGGGTATGAATTTCCCTCAAAAAAGCATCACATTCATTGAATTTCTTATAATAAAATAGAGCTTGATCTCATCCAGCAAACCAACTGGAAAGAAGAATGTGCTCCAAAAATATTCAGTGGTTATAAATTCATGCTTATTACAGCAAAAGAAAAGGGGCGTTGCAAATTTGGTGACCAGGGAGGTAAAATTTGAACAGCTTTACTGCCTTCTACTGCATTTGTTTTAGGGTTGTAAATAAACAATGAAATATATTCAACTTTAACGTATACACCCCAAATAGGGGACAGATATGTTTCCTGAATGGGCTCATGAATGAGATTCAGGACCTTTGTGAATCTCATTCAGGAAGGAGAATTTCAACTGTATAGCAGATCCAGCTAAAAATAAAAAAAAACTCACTGAAGGTTCTGTAATGGACAGTTGTATTTGGTCTGACAAAGGAGCTTAAAAGACCACTTGAAGAAGAGGACGTTAGAATAGCAATTGATCAGATATCCAGATGTGTATTTAAGTAAAATATACAAAGTGTTAGCTGTACACCTGATTCCTCTTCTAACTAGAGTCTTCAGTGAGATCAGAGCTCATGGCAGTATGCCTCAGAAGATGTTGCAAGCCTCTATTATTCCATTATTAAAACCAGAAAAGGACCCTTCAGAGATTAAGAAATGCCGTCCAATATCCTTGATAAATTTAGATACAAAGACATTCTCTGGGATTTTGTCATATAGAATTCAAAGTATCTTCCTGCTATTAATAAAGACCATGCAGAATTGATAAAGGGTAGACTTCCAATTGATAACATTAGGAAAATAATGGATCTAGTTAATTTTGCGTTGAGGTCAGGAAGAGCTATGCTGGCCCTGTCTTTATATCTTGAGAAAGCATTTGATAGGGTCAGCTCGGTCTTCCTGAAAGAGACATTGAGTGGAGTTTGACCCTAAAATAATGAATGCCATCATGGCAATATATACTAATCCAACAGCGACAGGGTTTTGAATCATCTTGGCTGAATGTTTATAATGGAACAAGACAGGGATGTCCCCTTGCCTCAGTCCTGTATATATTGACATTAGAACCTTTAGCGGCCAAAATAAGAGCAAATAAAAACATATCAGGTATAGAAACAGTGAAGATAGAATATAAACTGTAATTATACGTAGATGACATAATGATGACCATTACTAAACCCCTGAGTCTCCACACCTGAATTTTTACACTGAAATAGAGATATAAATGGCAAAATGTCCAATTACAAATTTCATTTTGGTAAATCACAAGCTGTTATGATAGGAATGCAAGAGGGAGAAGTCCTAGAAAAGAGCTTTCCATCTATGTGGTCAACAAAGGGGGTGAATTATATGGGTATAAACATCCCAGCAGATGGCTCAAATATTTTAGAGCGAAATTGTAGTAATCTGTTAAAGGAGACACAGATAAAATTGAATAAGTGGAGAAATCTTCCTCTTTCATCGATGGGAAGAATGAATATCATGATGTCATACATTCTCCCTTCATGGCTTTACAAGTTCCGAAGGGTGCCTGATCAAATCAAATCTCTTAAAATTCAGGTGGAAGACTCTAGAAATTTAGATTGGTATAATATTGAACAAGAATTAATGGGACCTACCATTGGAGAAAAATAAATACTGTTTAAATTAACAAGAAGTATTCCATAAATTAATAAACAGATGGTATAGGGTTCCCTAGTTCCTTAATCGGATACACTCTGAGGTGGAGAATAAATGTTGGAGGTGCGGTTTTGGTGATGGTTCATGGCCACACATATGGTGGTCTAGTATTAAAATACAAGAGGTTTGGGGTAACATCTTCAGTTGTATCTCCAGAATGGTGGTGAACTAAATTAATTCTACACTGCAGAGAGCATTGTTAAAGTGAATAGTGTGTAGTTTCAGATATATATTATGTATTTCTATGGGATTTGTTAATACAAGAAACAAAATGTTTGGTTGCATAAGAAGGGTCTTAAATTGACTACAATTCTCTTTTGGCTCAGCAAGAGGCTACTTATTTGATTAGATTTAATGGGCTGTAAAGGACTGAGCTAGTTTATATATCAGAGTAGGTGTGAGTGTCGGCCATGTGAAGAAAGCGTGGGCGGCCGTTTTAGGCTGCATTTGTGCACAGTAGTAAGTATGCGTATGCATTTTTAAGCGCCAGATGTGATGTGGGGGGCGTGGTTACCATTGTGCATGGGTTTGTACAGAAAGCATCTGATAGTGTGTAGCGAAGTCTGGGATTTAGTTTTGATTTTTGTTACAATAAAGAAGAGCCTGCTTAAATAGGATCCTATCTTATTACTGGAGTAAGACTGTCTGCAATATGTGTAAAGAGATATAGGGCCATTTCTCCTCATGAAGCCAGGACCACTTCCAGGCAAAACATGTTGAGGAGGCCTATTGGTGACTGACTCCCTCTACAGGACTGCTACTCCTTCGGACTGTTGTTCAGGGCCGGCCTTAGGGGTGCGCGACCTGTGAGATCGCACAGGGCGCAACACCCCAAGGGGCGCCCGCCCAGCCGGCAAAAAAAAAAATTTTTTACCGGTGGAGGGGGCGGAGCTCACCGGGTGAGAGGTGACGCTCTGCCCCCACCCTGCTTCACGGGGTGCCGCGGGCAGCATAAGTAAATGCTGCTCGCGCTCCCCATGCTTTGTGATAATGTGCTTTGTGTGTGGGGAGTGCGAGCAGCACATTCTAATGCTGCCTGCGGCTCCCCGTGAAGCAAGGTGGGGGTGGAGCGACACCTCTCACCCGGTGAGCTCCGCCCCCTCACAGACAGAACAGAGGAAGGTTAGGGGGGAGAGACAGAACAAGGGGAGGGAAGGAGAGACAAAAGAGAACAAGGGGAGGGGGGAGAAACCGAACAAGGGGAGGGGGGAGAGACAGAACACAAGGGGAGGGGGAGAGACAGAACAGAGGAAGTAGAGGGGGGTGAGAACAGATATGGGGAGGAGGGGGAGAGAGAACAGATATGGAGAAGGAGGGGGAGAGAGACAGACATGGCAAGGAAGAGAAAAGGGAAAAACATGGGAAGGAAGAGACACATACATGGAGGGAGAGGTAAGAGACAGGCATGGGGGGCAACACGGGGGAGGCCCACACAGGGACCGGCCCTGCTGTTGTTGATTTGCTTGCTGTATAGTTCTCTTGAGCCATTGTATCTTGTAAGTTGCTCCACCACTGGCATTTCATATGCAATACTGCTCTATGCCATATGTATTTTCTCCTTAGTGATTAAATAACACCAACTGGAATGAACCTGAGGCCATTGTGTTTCCCTAAAAGCACATATCTATTTGGAATTTGTGAGTGCATAATATTTTCACATCATCACCAAATCACAGATTTATTACACCATAAGTGTTCTGATCGTCATTTTTCCATACATGTGATCCTGCACTACTCCATTTGTATATATTAAGAGATATATGGAGAAAACTTGCGTTTATAGAAATTTGTCCATAATCCATATGGGAAGGACTATGTCCCCAATAATGTTTGTGTTGCTTTTTTATATACACATTACTATATTTGTGATACACTTTTGATATACACTGATCAACTATAATATTATGACCACCTGTCTAAAATTATGTAGATCCTCCATTTGCCACAAAAACAGGCCTGAACAGTCGAGGCATTGGCTCCACTACCTCTGAAGTTGTGCTGTGGTATCTGGCATCAAGACATTAGCAGCAGCAAGGTGGGACCACCATGGATCAGACTTGTTTGTCCAGCACATTCCACAGATGCTCGATTGGACTTAGATCTGGGGAATTTGGAGGCCAAGTCAATAATTTGAACGTTTGTAAAGGTGCATAGAACAACATGCTCTAGCTTAAACAGCTCCCAAACAGAGGCAATATATGGTAGTTTATATGGTGAATATATAGCTATTATTAACCTTTTTGTTAATTGGTTCCCTACTTTGGCAAATCTGAATGCTTAAAGTTATTGGATCTCTAAAAAAAAAAAAAAAAGCATGCCATCAGCTATGAATAAAAATGCTGCACTGGCTACTTGCTGTGTACGGTTGTAAGTGAATCAGCATGTAGAGTAATGACATAGAACTGCTCATTTTTTAATCAAACCTTTGGAATCATGATAGCACCCTACTGGGAAGCTTCCACATTGATCCCCCATACTTGCTACAGCTGTTTCTCTTTATTACCTACTAACAAGAAATCTCTGTTTGAGAAAAAAAAAACAGATTGACATATTCGCGCCTCAGGATTGATATCATGAAAACTGTGCAATGTAATTTACTGCTCCATGGGGTATAGGAAAAAGTACAATTGTGGAAGAGTTAGGCTATTATGAGATAACAACAATTTTTTTATTAATAGAAGCAAAACAACATTTACAACATATCTCAGGGATACATTATGCAGAATATCATATGGATGGGGCTGACTTGCTGGAAGCAGCAACACAATCATAATTTATAAAGACACGGAGCCTCATATTTATGCATTACTCTTTCCATTTATTCCCTCAGCAGCAAATTTAAACACAGTGAAAAACAATGAAAAATCTTTAAACCAATCACAACTACCCAATGGATATGCCCCTCCCCTATATAAACCCCAACATGGACCAGCTCCTCCTCTTTCTTTGCTGCTCCCTCCTCAGTTAAGTATACTATTTTGTTTGAGCATATGTATTTAATTATTAATTTTTTTAAATTATCTGTTTTGTGATCCTTTTGGGGCGGTTGTGTCCCAGGATCTCTGTTTATTCATAAATTATTTTATTCATAAATTGTTTTTTTACCTAAATGTACTGTGTTTCCTCTTACTAAGGTAAGTCTGTTTTACTGTTTTGTGCCCCCTGGAGGTAGCTGATCGGAGCTCCGTCGTTTTACCTGCTCACTCGACGGAGCCTCCGTTCAACTGATCTCCGTCTTTCTCTTTACTTTCATTTTCGCTTGGGGCGGTCGTTTCCATAGCGCCCCAAGCGTCCTTCCGTTTTATCGGACTATCGGTTGCCGCGCATGCGCATTTCGTCGCGTGGCAACCAACATAGTTACAGAAACTCCTCTCCTCAGGCTATAACGGAGGTCTTTACCAGGCTCCGTTTTTCCCGCCTTTGGAGTTGTACCGCCCACTCTGCCTCTGTCTTCATGATCAAGCAGAGTGGACGGTTGTGGATTTCTGCTGCCCGTTTTTTCTCCACAGGTTGGTCAAAATAAAACGTTTTTATAAAACACAAAATAAACGTTTAATCACAAATAAAATCTTACAGTTTACACTGTTATTACAGTCTCTCTCCCACATTTTAAAAACTAACTGATTAACACAATACTTTGCAGTAATATCTGCATTTAACTATTAGGATGCCTTTATCTAAAGAATCTGCAGAATCTGGGAGTGATAAAACCTCACAAGCCCATATGTTACACCCCACCATTCCCACAGATGGGAGTACACAAATGAATGATGTACCTAATCCTTCAGATTTTCATGCTCTATTTGCTAATTTGGCTTCTTCTATCACCTTTTACGGGCCTCTCAGGTACCTGATGCTCAGAGGGAAGAACCACAAAAAGCAATGAGTGGCCGCAAGGCTACTGCTAAGACCAAACATATCTCCCAGGATTCTAGATCTGACATGGTATATCATGTCAAGGAGGGCGCTCAGTTACCGCGCAAAAGAGCTATGCACCGGCCAAAATCGGTGCGCAAGTGGAAGAGAGCTAAAGCCTGGTCTGAGTCGGATTCTTCATCCGTGTCAGAGAGGGATTTTGATGAGTCTGATATTTCCGACCATAATGATACCGTGCTATGCACTATACCACTAGACCCCGAGGAGTGTAGCTCTCAGGAGACTACACCTATCTCTGATCCCTCGGTGCTGGTAGACTTTAAGGGTAACCCCCTTTTTACACCTGAAGAGTTACATCATCCCCGTTCTTCAGAGTGGACTCCTATACCCTACATTGCTGACTACCTGGCAGCCAGAGTTCGTAAGCCTTTAGATAAGGCAACTAGGAGTAAATTAAGGGCTGAATGCCCAAGGCCCACAGTCCCCAACCAGGTCTGTGTAACCCCTGACGTGGATCCTAAAATTGCCCAATTTCTAGGTAAAACGGGTTGGAAAACTCGTAAAGGCCTAGATTTCTCCCTTAAAAACTGTCAGGACAAGATCCTAGACATTCTGGGCCCTATTACAAAAATCTTTGAACTAGCAGAAACTGCTATGGCTAATGAATCTACAATGGACCCCACCTGTATCAGAGGCTGGGCTCAGAGAGCCATTTGTCTACTGGGTAATGCTAACTCCGCCATAGCCACCGAACGCAGGAAGGCCATCCTGCTAAAAATAGAGCCAAAATTAGTTAATATGGCCATTTCAGAACCGGGCCCAAAGGCACAGGGTTTTTTGTTTGGAGACTCCTTTGTAAAGGAACTAGGCAGTTTTGTCCAAACCTTTACTGCAATTGACAAAGCACAATCCAATATGCGAAAAATATTTAACCAGAAGGTTTTTGTCGGGGCCGGCAGAGCTAGAGGCCGTTCCTTCAAGGGGCAACCCCGTGGACCCCGAGGCCTCATGCAACCCAGGCAAGCCTTTCAAGAGTTCAGACCTCAAACACCTGCCTTCTTCCCACAGAGGGGTCGACCCTGACAATCGAGAGGGTTTAGAGGATCATTCCAACACAAACGTGGTTAAGGTAAGTTCAATTTACCTTCACCCTTCTTCCCCACTAGAGGTAGGGGGTCGTCTCAGATTTTTTACCCAGGCATGGGATACAATAACCTCGGACACATGGGTCCTCGAGACTGTACGGGGCTATTACATAGATTTCATCCTTCCCCCAATCCAAACATGACGACCTCAACCAATGACCTTTTCAGACTCAGACCTAAACACAATAGGTTTAGAGATTCACTCATTACTTCAGAAAAAGGCGATTTCCCGGTCTCACGACGACAAGTTAACATTCATAAGCAATCTATTTCTAGTACCCAAAAAGGGAGGTGGCGTCAGGCCGGTCATCAATCTTCGCCACCTGAACGCCTTTATACGCTATCATCATTTCAAGATGGAGGGCATTCATTGCCTAAGAGACTTATTGTTACTAGGGGATTGGATGTCCAAATTAGACCTCCAAGATGCGTACCTGACAGTCCCTATAGCTACAGAACATCACTGTTTCCTCCAATTCCTATGGCAGGACGAGCTATGGAGCTTTTCGTGTCTGCCATTTGGCCTGTCTTCCGCTCCTTGGTGTTTCACCAAGTTAATGAAGCCAGTGGTAGCTTATCTTCGCAGAAGAGGCGTGAGACTCATTATATACCTGGACGACATCTTAATCATGTCCCAGGATGTACAGACATTACGATTACACATGACTTGGACAATAGACCTTCTCCACTCACTGGGTTTCCTCATCAATTGGGAAAAGTCCCTACTTCAACCAGCTCAACAAATAGATTTTCTCGGCTTCACCATAAATTCAGTTCAGGGATCTCTCCATCTACCCAGAGCCAAGGTGAAGCTGATCAAAAAAGAGATCAGGAAGACATTGATACGCTCCAAGATCACGATTCGCCATCTAGCAAGGGTCATTGGTCTATTATCAGCATCAATCCAACCCATATTTCCGGGCCCCCTTCACTATCGAGCGTTACAGCGCCTAAAAATTCGTTCCCTCCATCACCGATGGTCCTACGACCAGATCATATCACTAGATTCTGAAGCATCAGAAGAACTGAAATGGTGGTTACACCATATGGAGGCATGGAATGGAAGAGCGATCTTTGGTTCCATACCAGACCTTACAATCATGTCCGATGCAAGCCTTCATGGATGGGGAGCCTTGTGCGAAGGATCCTTCACAGGGGGAAGATGGTCCCTCCAAGAACAGGAGTTACACATCAACGGTTTAGAACTGCTAGCAGGTTCTTTTGCCGTCAAAAGCTTTGCAAACAATCTGTGCAACTGTTCCATCCTGCTTTGCATGGACAATGTATCGGCAGTCCGATACATAAACCACTTAGGAGGTACAAGATCCCCGATCTTATCCAAACTGGCGACGGAATTTTGGCAATTCTGTCTCGCTCACAATATCTCGATTCAGGCCACTCACATTGCGGGCGTAGCCAATTATGGCGCGGATTGGAGTTCACGATACCTGAGAGATTCAAGCGATTGGCACCTTCACACCCTAGTGTTCCAACGTCTACAGAAAATATGGGGACCCATGGATTTAGACCTATTCGCATCCCGACTGAACACTCAGCTTCCAAAAATTTTCAGCTGGCGACCAGATCCAGAGGCTCTGGCGACAGATGCTTTCCTACAGGAATGGCCCCTTCTCAGGTCTTACGCATTTCCCCCCTTTTGCCTCATAGCTCGCACTTTGGTCCATCTTCGGAAACATCAAGGATCTTTGGTCCTAATCACTCCGTGGTGGGAAACACAACCCTGGTTTCCCAACTTACTGGAAATGGCGATGGATTATCCATGGCTCCTCCTTCCCCGACCAGACCTTCTAACAGACCCAGAAGGGAATGCCCATCCTCTCATAATATCCGGGCAGTTGAAGTTGTTGGCCTGGCTCCTCTCAGGGGACTCTGGTTCATCCCAGGAGTTTCGGAAGCTACTAACGATCTCTTGGCAAGAGCTTGGGCCCCAGGAACGCGACGATTGTATACCTCTGCCTGGAGGCCATGGTCTAGCTGGTGCATGGAGCAACATTTGGATCCCATATCTGCCCCTGTTATTCAAATCCTTCATTTCCTGACACTGAAATTTCAAGCAGGTTTAGCATACCGTTCTATGAACGTCCTACGTTCAGCCATCTTGGCCGGTCATACGGGCTTTGATGGTTTCCCAGCGGGAAAACATTCCATGGTCTGCCGTCTTTTAAAGGGCATGCGTTTGACCAGACCTCCACAACCTAGATATTCGGATCTTTGGGACGTGAGGATAATCTTCAATTTTCTGATCAAATGGCCAACTAATAGTGAGCTTTCCTTAAAACAGCTTTCAGCAAAACTAGTAGTTTTATTTTGTCTGGTGTCTTGCAAACGAGTTTCAGATGTGAGAGCCTTAGATTTCTCAGCACGATCCTTCACCCCAGATGGGGTCCTGTTCGACATCACCAGACGTACTAAGACGGCCATCAAATCGGTGTTTTATCCATCTTTTCCGGACCATCCCCAGCTTTGCCCGGTAGCTTGTTTACAGGAATATGAACGGAGAACAGAAGTTTTTCGTCTCGTTTCACCTTCCAATTTGTTCCTAGCTATCCGGAGACCACATCACGCGGTCTCTACAGGGACTCTAGCTAGATGGGTCAAATGGATACTAGGTGAAGCTGGTATCGATATATACATTTTCGGCCCCCACTCCATTCGAGGGGCTATGGCTTCAAACGCCCTATTATCAGGCTGCAGATTGGAAGACATCATGAAAGCGGCCGATTGGTCGAGGGAGTCAACTTTTAAAGAATTTTATTTCAAACCAATCGGTCATTTTACAGAGGCATTATTGGATCAGCTTTAAACTTGCATAAATATGAGGCTCCGTGTCTTTATAAATTGAAGGATTTTATTAAGTCATGACATAAAGTCATGATTTATAAAGACACGGAGACGGGTATTTACCCACCCTTTAACATGTTTTGCCCTCCCCTTGTTTCTTTTTCCCTGAATTGATCTGATTGTATTATAAAAAGATACGACTTAACTACTTAAGATTGCGATGTTTATACCTCCAATTACGAGTTTCCTCCAATAACCCCGCTTCTGCTCCTTTCTCTTTCATTCTAGTATGAAGACCTCAAAAAGTCATCATGGCCTTCTACGATCATGAAATTGGTTCTGATGTTCCTAAAGTTCGGGGACTGAGTTCATCTACTGTTCTTTCTTCATATCCCGTTGGATGAAGTTGTTGTCTACTTTGGACTTTTCCGTTCGCACCAAAGAAAGAGGAGGAGCTGATCCATGTTGGGGTTTATATAGGGGAGGGGCATATCCATTGGGTAGTTGTGATTGGTTTAAAGATTTTTCATTGTTTTTCACTGTGTTTAAATTTGCTGCTGAGGGAATAAATGGAAAGAGTAATGCATAAATACTCGTCTCCGTGCCTTTATAAATCATGACTTTATGTCATGACTTAATAAAATCCTTCAATTTACCTGCTTCACTCAAGAGGTTGCTCCTGACACATCATTGCCTTGACAAGTCTTTTTTAGACTGGAATTAACTAGTTAATGCCATAAGTCATTTTAACCTTTCAATTCCCAGCACAAATGTAGTTACAAAAGAAGGGCCACTAGCTAGAGAAGATTCTGTAGAAGATGTATGGCTGAATTAAAAAATGGAATTAAATTATCATGTTGTACATTGCATGGCTCATTTAATGAAGGGAATGTACAATATCTTTATCTTGAATTCGGCAGTAATATGTTAAATTTTTATATACATTCTTCTCATTTAAAGATTAAAACAATATCAGATGATACATCGTGAAGGGTACTAAGAACTCAAACTTGAGCAATTACATCTGTACAATAGTTTCATAGACATACAGTGGGGAAAAAGGTAATAGGGGCACGAATTAGAGGATATGGGGAGAAGTACAGTCTGAATGCAATACAACACCAGTTGTCAAGAGGAAAGCCAGTAAGAGCAAGAAGAGAAGTATGAGTTGTATCTAGTAAACCAGCAGGTCACAGGGGACAGTGCATTAGAGGAAAATAATATCTTTAAAAATGTATTGCTTTTAATCTTTCTACAAACAGCATTGAAAGTCTGAGGAGCCGGGAAGTACTGCATGGTGGAACTCCAAAAGAATATAAATTGTCTTAGATGTCACCTCCATTAGCAGTGTGGTGGCAGTTTTATTTTAGGATACAAATGAAAAAGAATATACTTAAATATTTCTATATTTATTGAATTAGCCGAATGCTATAAATGCCACAAATATAATATATGTAATAAATAAATTATGTCATTGGTGTATACCTGCTTTGTGCTTAGGCTTATAAGTAATGGGTAGAGATGCTGTGACAAGGTCAGAATTCAGCCCTTAACATTATCACATTTGCCATCTATTGTTGGTCCTAATCTCAGTTCTGTGATATATGTATTGTCTATAGCATCCTGCATGGTATGGCCATGTTCCTTCATGTCCCTGAATTGGAAGCTTGCTGTATGTAGTCACATAATCCCTGTGCTCAGTGCCATGATTCAATCCTTTGCATTGGACTTCACCACCATAGTTGCCAACTGTCCCGGATTTGCCGGGACAGTCCCGTGAAAACCAAGATTGTCACAGGGAAATCTCATCCCCGGGGACAATCCTGGCAATTTACGAAGTTTTAGCGTGATCGCGGGTCACGTGATGTCATCGCGAGACATCACGTGGCCTGCGCAGTTCAGTCTGTGAGCTGAGCTCACATCAGCATGCTGTAGCAATCCCTGCCACACGCGTCTGCTGGAAACAACAGGCAGGACGCGTGTGACAGGGCTGGTAACAAGCTGATGTGAGTTCCGCTCACAGACTGAACTGCGCAGGGGACTTTTTTTTTTTTTTTAAACTTTAATAAAAAAAAAAACCTGTTGCCGGTGCACGGAGGAGACATGGAGCAGGTGAGTACTGGGGAAGGAGGGTGGTGGCATATTACTGGGGCATCAGGGCATATTACTGGGCAATTAAACTGTGGCATATTAGTGGGCAATTAAACTGTTGCATATTACTGGGGCATCAGGCTGAGAATATTAATGGGCAATTAAACTGTGGCATATTACTGCACGATTAAACTGTGACATATTACTGGGGCATCAGGCTGGCAATTAAACTGTGGCATATTACTGGGGCATCAGGCTGGGCATATTACTGGGGCATCAGGCTGGGCATATTACTGGGCAATTAAACTGGCACATTACTGGTGCATCAGGCTGGGCATATTACAGGGCAATTAGGCTGGGCATATTACTGAGCAATTAGGCTGGGCATATTACTGGGCAATTAAACTGGGGCATATTACTGGGCAATTAGACCGGGGCATATTACTGGGCAATTAAACTGCTGCATATTACTGGGGCATCAGGCTGAGAATATTAATGGGCAATTAAACTGTGGCATATTACTGCGCGATTAAACTGTGACATATTACTGGGGCATCAGGCTGGCAATTAAACTGTGGCATATTACTGGGGCATCAGGCTGGGCATATTACTGGGGAATCAGGCTGGGCATATTACTGGGCAATTAAACTGGCACATTACTGGTGGATCAGGCTGGGCATATTACAGGGCAATTAGGCTGGGCATATTACTGAGAAATTAGGCTGGGCATATTACTGGGCAATTAAACTGTGGCATATTACCGGGCAATTAAACTGGGGCATATTACTGGGCAATTAGACTGTGGCATATTACTGGGCAATTAAACTGGGGCATATTACTGGGGCATCAGGCATGGCATATTACTGGGTAATTAAACTGTGGCCTATTACTGGGCAATTAGGCTGGGCATATTACTGGGCAATTAAACTGTGGCATATTACTGGGGCATCATGCTGGGCATATTACTGGGGCATCAGTCTGGGCATATTACTGGGCAATTAGGCTGGGCATATTACTGGGCAATTAGGCTGGGCATATTACTGGGCAATTAGGCTGGGCATATTACTGGGCAATTAAACTGTGGCATATTACTGGGGGATCAGGCTGGGCATATTACTGTGCAATTAAACTGTGGCATAGTACTGGGAAATTAGGCCTTCATATTACTGGGGCATCAGGCTGGGCATATTACTGGGCAATTAAACTGTGGCATATTACTGGGCAATTAAACGGTGGCATATTACTGGGCAATTAGGCTGGGCATATTACTGGGCAATTAGGCTGGGCATGTTACTGGGCAATTAAACTGTGGCATATTACTGGGCAATTAAACTGTGGCATATTACTAGGCAATCAGGGTGTGGCATATTAATGGCCAGGCTAATAGTGGCATATTAATGGGAAAATTGACTCTGGCCATGGTGATGCTGTGGCATGTTCTGTGGGCAAAATAACATGTACTATGAGTGGTAAGTGGTAGAGACGGAGTTTACGCATTAATGGGATAGGTATAATGTTATCCTAGATAGAAGATAAGGCCAGGGACTAATGAAAGTATTACTTTACTGAGAGGATAGTGAATGTATGGAACAGTCTTCCAGTAGAGGTGGTAACGGTTAATACATGAATGAGTTTAATCATGCATGGTATATGAATAAGGCTATCCTAGATATAAGATAAGGCCAGGGATTAATAAAGGTATTACTTTACAGAGAGGGTAGTGGATGCATGGAATAGTCTACCAGCAGAAGTGGTAGAGGTTAAGGCAGGGCTTGACAAATTTAATTTGATTCTAGGAGCCAGCAAAAAAATTAGGAGCTAGACACACACACAATTCATAAACACACACACACACCAACCCACTTCACATAAACACCACACACACACCAACCCACTTCACATACACACACACACACACACACACACACCAACCCACTTCACAAATACACTCCCCTACTTCACATATACACCCCCCCACTTCACATATATAACACCCCACTTCACATATACACCCCCCACTTCACATATACACCCCCCCACTTCACATATATGACCCCCCACTTCACATATATAACCCCCCACTTCACATATACACCCCCCACTTCACATATACAGCCCCCCACTTCACATATACAGCCCCCCACTTCACATATACACCCCCCCAGTTCACATATACACCCCCCCACTTCACATATACACACACACCTACTTCACATACACCTTACACATATACACCTCACACATACATTTACGGTTTTACGGGGGGGGGTTTCCCCCCCTTTCTTAACTTCTGAGTGCTGGGTGTCGTCTCTTGACAACCCAGCACTCAGCCGAAAGAGCAATGAAGATGGACTGCAGCATGAATGTTCCCCCTCCCTGTTGCCTTACCTCATTGCAGGGGAGGGGGAACATTCGTGCTGCAGACGATCCTCATTACTCTTTTGGCTGAGTGCTGGGTTGTCACGTGACGACACCCAGCACTCACACACGCGTTGCGTGAGGGGGCGGAGCTTGCTGTCTGTGCAATCCACACAGACTTCCCCCCTCGCGCTGCAAAAAAAAAAAAAGAAACGAATGGCAGCAGCAAGGGGAACATGAGGGTACCGGCACCCGGGAGCCAGACTTAATTTCCAGGTCACCATGGCGACCTGCTGCCTGGGGTTTGTCGAGCCCTGGGTTAAGGTTAATACAGTGAAGGAGTTTAACCATGCATGGGATAGGTATAAGGCTATCCTAGATATAAGATAAGGCCAGTAACTAATGAAAGTATTACTTTACTGAGAGGGTAGTGGATGCATGGAATAGTCTTCCAGTATAAGTGGTAGAGGTTAATACAGTGAAGGAGTTTAAGCATGCATGGGATAGGTATAAGGCTATCCTAGATATAAGATAAGGCCAGGCAGTATTACTTTACTGATAGGGGAGTGGAGACATGGAATGGCCTCCTAGCAGAAGTGGTAGGTTCATACTAATGTATGTTTTATGGTGTAGACACAGCTATCTGACTGAAGCACATCTGCACCAGGTCTTACTATATTTCATGTAAAAGTGATAAAATACACCTGCCTGATGTAGATGTTGTGCTGTGAATGTATCTGTTGTATACCAAGGATCCTGGTAATGTTGGTGGGAACTTGGTGATATAATCTACACTGTGATAAGTAGGTGGAGTTACATTATACTAATTATATTGAGTGGGCGGGGCTTTTGAAAGGAGGTGTGGTCAATTGGAAGATAAACTGCAAAGTGTCCCTGGAATTTTTTTTCAAATGTTGGCAACTATGCACTACCCACATTCATAACTGATTTATTGCACTGGACCATTTACTCTGACTGCAGTAGATCATTTTGCTCCAGGGAACTATATTGATCCCAGTTTCCTAAAATCTACTGGTCCTAGCACATGGATACAAATGACACTGCCATTACCTGCTTATTATTGGTGATCATTCTCTTAGGTCTGGATCTGTTTCTCACTGGCTTGTATTGAACAAAATAAAGAAACCAGGCATTGGGTAGGAGGGAGTGGGAAAAAATATAGACATTGGGTGGGAGGGTCTGGAAAAAAAAGAAGATAGGATCACATTAAATGTGTAACTGTTTGGAGATGTGTGGCTGCATGTGCATGTAATATTGCATGTGTTAAGTTTGTGTACGTGTGGCTGCATCTGACATTGCATGTGTGTGTACATGTGCTTGTATATGGATGTGACAGTGTGTTACTGTGTGTGTAAATGCCTGAGGGTTGGATCAGCAAGGGGTGGCAAAATATATGATCGCCTAGGGCGGCAAAAAGTCTTGCACTGGCCCTGCCCTTCAGGACTTCACAAGCGTTAGTATACTGAGCCAGGGATGTGGTGCGCTAGTGGGTACATTGTATCTATGGATCCCTGTTCATGTGTTTTTCATTTGTATATGGTGAATGTACAGTGTCATGTCTATATATGACAGGTCACCAGGATTATTTATATAATAATTAACTCTACTTGTGTTTCAAAGCTCCAGTGTGCTATTTAGGTGGTCTTTTTTCTGTCTTTGATATTGCCATTATGTTTTGACCACTTGCACCTCAATTACTCTATTCTATTTTGCCATTTTGAGCTGCAATATTATTTTTTAGATGTTTACCAAATGCACAACTCTTGCATTTATCAATCCTGAATCTCATCTGCCCTTTGCACTCCCAATACACTGACTTCTCTAGAACCATCTGCAGGAAAGTAATATCAAGTTGATTCTGTATTTTATTCTACCTAATTTTATATAATTTGCTATCACTGACACAGGGCTTCTGGTGCCTTCTAAAGGGTCCATCTAATAATAATATATGTCTGACTGCCTCAATACTTTTTCTTTAATGAAGAATTATTCTTACAACCGATAACTGGCTGTTATCTTACCTATAGTATTAGATAACAATAAAAAAGCAGGGGGTAACATAGAATAACCCGCTACCGGGGGGTGGGGAGCGATGACGTAGCACGCACCACGTAGCCGCGCTCGCGAGATCGCCATGGAGCGCAAGTAGCTGGAGCTGAAAGAGCACGGAACGAGGCCGGGGATCTGAAACGGGCTGCCGCAAACGGGACCAAAAGGATGAGTTCACCATAAGGACGAAAATACGAGCCGCAATCTAAACCCTAACCTAAACTGCCTTAACGGAGGAAAGTCTATAACGGGCTGGTCACGTGAGTGCGGCACATGCAGCTTGCTGGTTTCGTTTTCTCCACTTAAAGGAAGGAGAGGGGGAGGAGAGGAAGGGGAAGAAAAGGGGAAAAGAAACATATATTGGCAAAGGATCGAAATACATCTGATCAAGCTGAGGTTCGTTTGGGCAAGTTTGAGTGGGGGGGAGCTATTGGTGCAGCTTCTGGCATTCTACAGGTTGAAGGTGTATCGGCAAGTGTTGAGTTCTATTTTTTGTGTGAACGTGAATGTTGGTTGGAGGGTGTGCATTTGGCGGCTCTTGGGCTGAAGATAGTGTGGCAGAAGTTTAACCTTGCTGTGAGACTTTTCTAATACCGCTTGGGCTGAATACACAGTGTTTACTCATGTGAAGATAATTGGTCAAAGCAGGAGGGAGCTCATTACAATCAACTGTCCACATATCTTATTTTCAATTAGTCTAACATAGCCGGAAAGAGCTGAATATAACCAATTGCCTAAATCTCACTTGAAATCACTCTAATACAGCTGGTGGGAGGCGACTGTAGCTGATTGTATATATACTCTATTTGAAATTATACTAATACATCGGGATAGAGCTGAAAGTAAGTGATTGTCTATACATCTTATTCTTAACTATTCTAATACAGCCAGATAGAGCTGAAGGCAAGGGACTGTTTATATACCCTACCTGAAAGTATCCTAATACAGTCGGAGAGAGCTGAATACAATTGCCTAGCCACACACCTTATTTAAAATCACTCTAACACACCTGGAGAGACTTGAAGCTGGAGAGAGCTAAAGGCAATCGATTGTTTACATATCTTGTTTGAAACTACTCTAACACTATCGGAAAACGTTGAATATAAACGATTAGCTATCCGAGTATACTTTAACACAGTTGGAGTGTGTGGAATATAACCGTCCCTCAATATACTTTATTTCGAATTATTTTAATATAGCAGGGAAAAGCTGAAAGTAACTAATTGCTCGCATAGCTTACTTGAATCTATCCTAACTTAGCTGTAGAGAGCAGAATGTAAGTGATTGTCTATACACCCTACTTGAAAACATACCTGAAGTGAGCGGATTGTAATAGACGGGCTATATACTTTACCTGAAACTGTTATAATACAGCTGGAGAGAGCTAAGTGTAATTGATTAGCTATATAAACTAAAAGGCCAGGCCAGCTTTGAAATAATAATACCTGGTATCCCAGGGGTTAAAGATTCCATTGTTGTAAGCACTGAATTGTATCGAAAAACGAGCTCTAAAAGATTAGTATTGCATACCCCTCGGGTCTGATAGATTGTGGTAATCACGGAATACGGGTGCAAGGAAGGAACTGAAGATAATCAATATTAATTGGTACAGCTAGAGTTATTATCAAACAAGGCTAAGAAGAGAAATAAACCTACTGGTTGTTGGTGCAATCACAAATAAAACGAACTGTTTAAACCACAAAAATATGGCTGCAAAAAAAGCTACAGAGAGCAAAGGTCTCTCCAAGAGGGAAAAGGAGAGGGAGAGAAAGCAGGAAAAAGTTGAAAAAAGGCTGTCTACCTTCTTCTCACCCCAGACGGAAAAATTGATAACTCAAAAGGCACGGGCCGACATAACAGAGACCTGTGATTCAGCAACAGAAATGGATCAAAATAGAGAGCATTCCGATTCATCGTGGGCTGAGCCACAGGCCTTGACCCAAGAATTTTTGACAACGATCCTAGACAAACAATTTCTTAAGATCAAGGAAGAGATGCTGAAAAATTCCCTGGAACTAAAGGCTGAGATTAAACAAGATCTGGAGCTATTTGGGAATTGAATAAAAAAAATGGAAGACTACGTAGAAGACGTGTCCTTCACAATCAAAATACAAACGGAGGAATTTCAACAGATGAAACAGAAATTATATAATATGGAAAAAAAATGGTAGACCTAGAGGATCGAACAAGAAGATGTAACTTGAGGATTAGAGGTATTCCTGAGAATATCCTGCCAGCAATGCTGGTAAATTGTTTTTCCAACAAAGCACATATAAGCTTAGCCCTTTAAGCACACTATAGAATTAGAGACCTCACAACAGGGACTACAAAAAGATGTTAAATATAAGCCAAGTTATTCCAAAATGATGAATGAAGAATTACAAACATGAAATATGATAATAGAATGTACCCAGAATTATTATAGAGTAGGTTGGGTGTGTTTGTGTTTTTTTTTTTTTCTCTCTCTATTCTTTCTCTCTATTCTGTTTCTCCCTTTTTCTTTCTCTCTTCTCGGTTTCCCCGGGTTTCCCATATTTGGTTCTCCTCTCCTCTGGTATGATTGGTATCTGGTCTGGACAATGCTTTTTCCCGGACTCACAAAAGGGAGGGAAATGGGGTATCCGTCTTTAGGGATAAATGTTCATGCGGGGTCTAGGTGCGGACCAATGCATGATGTATGTTACATATTGTATGAATGTGGTCGAGGGGGGGAGACTCCGGGGGGGTGGGGCAGAGCGATAGATGTAGGTTATGGATAAAAAAAGATTAAGATTGCATCTATTAACGCTCAGGGCATAAACTCACCTCACAAAAGGAGCATCATTCTGAATTTCTTGAGAAAAGAACAAATTCATGTCTGTGGGCTACAGGAGACGCACTGGAGAAAGCGGGATGAGAAAATATTAAAAAATCGAGCATTTCCTCTATTGATCTGTTCCTCATTGGAAGAGAAGAGGCAAAGAGGAGTGGCCATCCTATTTTCTTCATCTCTGGCAGTCAAACTTATCTATCAAGAATCTGATCCTGAAGGTCGGTACGTACTTCTGATATGCGAAATAAAGAATGTCTTATATACAATCCTCAATGTGTATGCTCCCAACCATTCCCCAGTGCGGTTTATCGGAAGGATATTAGCGAGATTAGAGAAAATAAAGCAGGAACAATGTATAGTTATGGGTGATTTTAATTGTCAACTCGATCCAACTTTAGACAATATCTCTGACTATGGGGTGACAAAAAACAGAAACACAATCAGCGGCGCAAAGAAATTTTGAGAAATATTAACCAAACATGCGCTGTTGGATGTGTGGCGGGTGTTTCATCCCGAGGAGAGAGATTTTTCCTGTTTCTCCCGTTCCCATTTAGTATATTCCAGAATAGACTTAATACTGACAGGGGCAAATTTTACAAAATTGGTCAAAAAGATTAACATCGTTACCATCCCATGGTCAGATCACAATATGATACTATTGGAGATACAAGACCAATATAAAAAGACTGGGACGCAATGGAGACGTAACAACTTATTATTGCGTAAAAAAGGAAATTTGGAATATCTAAAAAAGATGTCAGACCTTTTCTTCCAAGAAAATAGGGATAAAGAGGTTAGCCCAGCCACCACATGGTGTGCATATAAATGAGTGATAAGAGGATATCTCATAAAAATTGGGGCAAAAGAAAAACGTACTAGGGAGGCTACCCTGGAGGAGTTATATCGAGAGCTTTATGAATTGGATCAGATAAATAAAAGAAAACCCTCGAGGGAGATTACTGAGAAAATAACACAAGTCCAGAATCGTATCAACGAGGGATTGATAGCTAAAGCAAACAGAAATTTAGAATATCTGAGGAGGAAGTGGTATTACCACGGCAATAAGGTTGAAAAAGAACTTACAAATAAAATTAAAAAAGAAAAGGCAAAAAAAGTAATATCTCGCCTTAAGCATGGGGATAATATGGTACTTCTCCCAGAAAAAATAGCAGACCTTTTCAAAATATTCTACAGCTCACTATATAATTCCTCGGAAAAAATAGATTCGACTCCGATTGAAAATTTCTTTGCAGACTTAAATTTACCAAAAGTTACTAAACCACAGTTAGAAGATTTAAATCTCCCTATTTCCCACTCAGAATTGGATAGAGCCATAAAAAAATTGAAAAACAACAAAACTCCGGGTCCAGACGGCTTTAGTAGCGAATTCTTCAAGATATTCAAGGAAAATATCAAACAAGATCTGATAAAAGCATTTGAAGAATTCGGGACCCAAAAACTAATTCCAGAAGAACTTTTACGGGCCCACATTATCCCAATTCCTAAGCCAAATAAAAACTTGGAATTAGTGGTTAACTACAGACCAATTACCCTGTTAAATGTGGACGTAAAGATCTATGCGTCAATATTGGCAGAGAGACTTAAAAAAATAATCCATAAGTTGATCCATCCGGATTAAACAGGATTTGTCTCAGGCAGACTCTGTTCTAGTAATATTAGAAGAATGGTAGATCTGATGGACTTCGCCCAACAGACTGGGACGCCCCAGCTGGCCCTGTCTTTGGACGCCGAGAAGGCATTTGACAGGGTCAGCTGGACCTTCCTTAGGGAGACGTTGTTAAGATTCGGATTTTCAGGAAGCATCTTTGAAAAAGTAATGGCTCTATACACTAACCCTATAGCCAGAGTATATAGTGCCGGGTTCGCCTCTGACTGGTTTGAGATATCAAACGGAGTTAGACAGGGTTGCCCGTTATCACCCTTATTGTACATATTGTCAGTTGAACCTCTTGCAGAGAAGATCCGTAACAATGATAAAATTAAGGGCATAAAAACATCGAAAGGAGAATCCAAAATAATATTATATGCAGACGACGCAGTAGTAACCCTAAAAAACCCCGAAGATTCAATAAAAGAATTGACCACACAAATTGAGGAATACTCAAAAATTTCAGGGTATAAGGTTAACTGGGGTAAATCTGAAGCGTTGGCAATCAACCTAGGGGACGAAGAAAAAGCCTACCTGGCGAAACTAGGGGGATTTGAATGGGCTGAAAAGTATATAAACCATATAGGAATAAAAATAGTAATAGATCCGACAAAAATAGTCGAAATAAACTTTCTGCCAATGCTGTTGCAAATGAATAAGAAGTTACAGGAATTAAAGTCAGATTATATTTCATGGCTCGGAAGAATAAACGTGATCATGGCATATATGCTACCTAAACTAACATACCTTTTTAACATAATACCACTGACAGTTCCAAAGCCATGGTTACAACTGGCTCAAACCTCAATGCTAAATTATATATGGCAAGGCAAAAGACCCCGTTTACAAACGGCACTTCTTATGAAGAAAAGCAAAAAAGGAGGCCTCGGCATCCCTAACATAGAAACATACCATCACGCGTGTATCATATTCCAAGCTCTAAATACACAAAAAGAATATAGCATAAAAGAAGGTTGGTATCATGTTGAACAGGAGTTGGCAGGGGTGGAAGATCTCAGCACCATATTCTGGAATACTGGAAATAAGAACAATAGCAGACTAAATCTATCTCAGACCCTAAAAGACCTTGGGGCGAGGTGGGGTGTACTTTTAAATAATATGGGTCTTAAGAGAAAAATTATCCCCAGCCTCCCAGTTAAAATAATAGCAGCAAATCTAGAAGATCTAAATCTAAAGAAATGGTTAGAGTGCGGAATTAACAACATACAAGAAATAATGGAGGGAAATAATCTGATAGAATTTGATAAATTGTCTCAGCAAAGAAACCTCCCTAGTCGACAAATATTCACTTATCTGAGGATGAAGGGATATATAGATAAACATATATACAAAGGACAATCCCAAAGAGTCGAGTTTTGGGGGGAACTCCTAAAAACAGAGGAAATCAAAAAAACAATCTCTAAATGTTTAAAATTGATTCATAGCGAACGGGAGGATTTGGAAATTCCAGCTAAAATAAAATGGGAAGGAGAACTGAGAATTAATATAGATCTTAAGGATTGGCTTAAATCCCTAACAGAGACACACTATAAGATACTAAACCGCTGGTATATGGTCCCGGTTAGGATAGCAAGGATGTTTCCAGGTTCAGGCGACACTTGTTGGAGATGTGGGAGTGGCAAAGGAGATATGCTGCATACGTGGTGGAGCTGTGGGCCGATCCGCCTATACTGGGGTATGGTTGGAGGCAAACTAGATAAAATTTGTAATACACATTTGGATCAGTCCCCAGAGTCATTTTTGCTTCACACAGATGTGCGGACATGGCCTGTACAGGACAAAAATCTGATAATACATTGTCTTTTGGCGGCCAAATTATTGATCGCCAGACATTGGAAATCTCCTGTAGACCCGACATGGTTACAGGTAAAACAACAACTAACCATGCAACTTAAAATGGAGGCTGGAATTGCCTTTCAGTTTAATGTATTAGATGCCCAAAAAGAAAAATGGCAAAAATGTATCGAATTGATCCAAACCGTGTAAGCCCGAAAGAGCGTGGATGTACAAACATAAATACGAAAATCTCTTCCTGCACGAAGATCTGCCTTCTCCTCCCAAAGAGGAGTCAACTCCCCCTCCCCCCGACAGTGAGAATGATTGTTAGTTAGGGTGAATGAGACGTATAGAGTTGGATTTTTAACGAAAGGATGAGTTCAAGTTATCATAATAATCAAAAGTGATCCTACTAAATAAGAATATATAAATAAATGAAAACTTGACATATAATTTTTTTTTTTTGTATAAGAATAAAGATAATATCCAGATGAATAGGAAAAATGACACAATGATGATATATACAACAATGTAATGGTTTAACAGTGCACAAATTCTGAGTGTCAAAAAAATTAAAAATAAATAAATAAATAATAATAATAACAAAGCAGGGACATAACGAAAATGAAAAACTGGAACCTTCTTAAAAAAGATAAAATATTTTAAGCCCTCTGCTACCAGAATGACAGAAAGCTTATTTTGAAGTGCCCCAAACTTGAAAACCAAACTAACAAAAAAATTACACAGCAAAACCTAAAAGCAATAAGAAAGAACCCAGTAATTTGTTATAACAACATCCAGTCTTTTCTCCATGTAAGACATGTCTAGCATGCACTGTAGCTGACCACAGCGTTAACCCCAGGTATGATTTTTAAACCATTACCATCGGACAAGATTTTATAATTAAAGATTTCCTCACGTGTCATGCAACAAGGCTAGACCAGAAGAATATGTTATCGCACATGTAGTTCCCATTTCTCAACCATATTCGCTCTCCTGCTGTTTCCTCAGTCTGCAATGCACAAACCCTACCTGCTTCCACCACCGAACTGTTACCAACTCCGCCAATATCTGTAATTCTTTATGTTATACCTCAATGGACCCTCATGCTGTTGCATGGGTAGCTTTGGTCTTGGAAATGTCTTCACTGATCATTGGCTCACAAACTTATTGCAATATGATTTATTTATGTTTATTTATAAAGTATTTTTACCAGGAAAGATACACCAAAAGAAATAGTGGAAAATGCCACTCAGTTTACTAAGTGCTCGAACTGGCCACCATCAGGTGCTTAAATAATTGAACAAATGCTCGGCACTGGAAGTGAGGTGCTTTAATTATAATGCGCAAGTGGCAATGTTTTGACCCCAAGCGGTATTCCTCAAGCCATAAAACCATATGAATGCAGAGACTCATGTATAAAATATAAAAAAGCATCAATTACAAGGCAAAGTTAATTACCCAGAATTAATTAAAGTGACTCAATTGTGCCCCGATGTGATCCCATCATAAATGATTATACGCCTAAAGCTTCTGAAACCGAAAGCTGACTGAAACACACCAAACTGAAAAATACCCCATATGGAAATAGCCGAATTCCTCCTGAAATGAAAAAAATAAATGAAAACATTATTTAAAAAAATACTTGGAGCTGCCCAACTGGCTCACAGTCCCTTAATTATACATATAGGCAGACAGGGTAAGTAGTCCTGACCCTCCTCCCTCCGCTATCAGAATTGGAGCTGAGCAAGTGCTCCCAAATAGCTTGTAACCCCTATTAACTTAATTGGGGGTCAGGGATGCTTGCATTTGTGGGGGTGATAGTTGCGTATTGGGTAGCCAAAAATCTATGGTTTTCATGGAAAAATAATCCTGATCCGAAGGCCCAAACTGTCAATTTGGACCTGAAATGCATGTTAAGCAGCCAAATGTCAGTGATTTGTTCTATTTGACTAATATGGCTCAATCTGAATCCCTTTTGAAATGGCTATTATTTAAAATACTTGGAGACATTCTATTACCAATTTGTTTTTGCCCCTCATCTAAATATCTGTCTCACACCAACTCCAAGCTCCTGATGTGCCGGCCCTGGAATCCACCAGCCAAGGTTCAGAGTCATGTACAACTCATGATTAATTTGTGATGTTTATGTTAATGCAAATGTAGTTGCATAAAGTTAATCAACAAGGAGGAGAGTAAATGTAAAAGAGTAAAAAGGTTTTAAAGAAATATCAGAAAGTAGGCACTGTCCATTTTATATATTGTTTTATTTCTATTACCAGGTTTATATTATTGAGTGGGAGTTGATTTAACTATTCATGGTTCGAGACCCCTTGAAGGATAATACACTGATTTTATTATTCACTGCACCTATTTAAATGGGTTGGTAAAGTTTTTTTTTCCATCAGAAATATGGTTTATTTTAGTGCTGTACACCTTTAACCCCTTCCCGTCCTTATGACGAGTTAACTCGTCATAAGAGCAGCCGCGTTAGCGACCTTATGACGAGTTAACTCGTCATGCAGTCTAGCCGGCGGTGCGCTCCGTGGGCACCGCCAGCTAGTCTGCAACGGGTCCAGGACTAAGCCTCGCACCCGAGGCAAAGCTCCTGGACCCGATCGGTCGATTTCCGGGCATGTGATCGCGGTGATTGAGTGATCACCGCGATAACATGCAAATTAGATGCAAAGTCAGTGTGTTCACACACTGACTTTGCCTCTAATTCACTCTCTGTGCTTCACAATCTTATAGTGAAGCACAGAGAGTGACCTGTAAGTAAAAATAAATTAATTAAATACAAAGGTAAAAAAAAAAAATTAAAAAAAATTAACCCTTTCATTGCTGATCACAGTTTTTAACTGTGATCAGTTTCCTTCCACTTTATGGCCCTCATTTAGTTTTTTTTTAACAGATTTTTTTATTTTTACAATTTATAAAGTTTTTTTTAATAAATAAAGGTAATTTTAATATATTTATTTAATAAAATTTAACCCCTGCATGCCTGTTGCATGATTTTTACTGATCTGACATTGCACTCTTCAGAGTTTTTTTGCTGTCTTTTTTGTTATGGGGGGTTTGGGAACCAATATTTTTCTTTTTTATTAGTTAGTTAATTAGGGGGGATAAGTGGGTTAGTGTTGCACTAGTTATGTAGGTTATTACTGGGAAAATAATGGGGAAAAACTTTTTTTTCCTCAAAAATTTCCTCTTTTATATTAATTTTTTAATACTAAAATGTAAATCATTTTTTTGTATAGGGTATCAAAAGAAAGCTCTAACTGTCCTTTAAAAAAACAACATATAACTTGTATGTGTACGTTAAATGAGAGAGAGGAAAATTATGTTTCAAAAACCGCGTATTAAAAATTGAAAAACGCTCTGGTCCTTGGCCCAGGAAAATCCCTGGTCCTTAAAGGGTTAATATTACTGTTGTAATATCAGGAAGTATTTTACTGAGAGTGTATTAGATCCATGGAATAGCCTTCCAGTGGAAATGGTAAAGTTTAACACAGTGATGAAGTTTAAGCATGTTTAAGTAACTGCAAAAGAACAACGGGCAAACATCCTATGAAATATATGGGACCAGGGGATGAACAAATTTCCCTGGCACCTATGAATGGCAGACGCCCCTGATCCCTGATATTATAATAATCAAGAATGTGACAAAGATTTTGGAAAGGTAAATACGGTGAGGGTTTAGTTACACTTAATGACCATAAGAAAAGCTTGCCTCAAGATACCTCACAAAGGCAAGTCCCTAAAACTAATGATAGACTAGTAGCTAAATCTAAAAACCAAAACTAAACAAATACACAGACACCGAGACATAAAGCATACCAGTAGCAGGACTGCAAAGAATAAAAAAAAAACTGAACAGTTGTGGCAACATTTAAATAGAGTATCATAGAAACAAGGTAAGAGAATACAAGGAAAACCTAGAATTTAATAGAACAGAACAATGAAGAGCAGTAACACCAGAAATGGACAAGAACAAAAGAATAATGGAACAAAGAAGCTTCGGACAGGAATCAGGAATCAAGAAATTGCCATATTGAAAGCCAATTTTTGGAGTTTGCCGCAATACTGTGTTAATGCTCAGTAAATTTGAGACACAGGTTCTTTACAAAAGTTGAAATAAGCTCATTTTATTTCATGTGCACAATACTATTACAAGAAGGACAGCTTACGTGACAAGAATGGAGGACATGACAAATAATTAGTATCTTGCTATATACATTGATAACGCAATAACCTAAAATTAGATGTGTCTTAACCCAGTCATCCTACTATGGTCAGTTTACTAGAAAGAATATGCCTGTAGCTGAGATAATGATCTCTTCTGACCATTCACCCTAAGAGGATAATCTACCTATGTCAGTGTATACCCAGAGTCACACAGAAAGGTAGAAACATGGTTGATATAAGATAAAATGGCTGCTGAGAAGCTAAGGCACATGATCAACATTCTCAACTTTTATTTGGCCTGATCTGGCCCAAATACAATAAACCCTTTTGTAATAACTGGACCAACATATTAACCCCACTTAAAGTTTATTTATGTAGCCCTATTTTTGCTCTAGTTCAGGTCACTGCTGTGATTTATTTTTAATGGCTAAACCTTTAGTGACAGGACTGTTTTGAAATGCTTGTATTCTTTGTGACAATGGCTGTATTAACGTTTTTGTCTTTGTGTTTAGCTTTAATTTGCCTATTTTGTATTTAATGTATCCACACATATTATATTCTTTTGTTGTCACCATAAAAAGGGCTTTATTTTTATACCATTATTTTCATCATATTAAATAATTTACTATAATAAAATCATGAAATATGTTGTAAAAATAGAAAAAAGCCACTTTTTCAAAATTTTACCTAAAACTATTTTACACAATTACAAATGGTAAAAACCATACCATTTAAAAAGTTTCTAAAATTTGTTCTGAGTTTCGAAATATGCAAGTATGCATGGTGCAAGTATCCATAGTCTGCCAAACACAGACTGGGGCAACGATTAATTATTAGCATACAGTTCAACAGCACAAATTATGGAAAGGCTCTTAATCCCAGGGGAAGTGAAAAACAACTGCTGCTTTATAGTAAAGAAAGGAAATCACCACACTAATATATAATAGACAAAAGCATCGTGTGACACCAGCCATCTCAGTTGAGACGGTGGGAGCATAACAACACCACTGTTACTGAATCAGTTGTACAAGTATACAAAAATGTAGCAGGTACCCGAGCTCAAACAGCATGGCATAATATAACCCATTCTTGAGCTGAAATATTGTCCCGGACCTTATTTTATACAAAGGCCTAGTAGTATAATTTCTATACCTTGGCGCATTGTGTTCTTGGCATATTGACTGAGAACCAAGGCAAGTATCTGTCACTAAACACAGATATTAAGCAGCACTCACAGGAGTTAGAGTGCCATAAATGCTTTAATACAAATAGCTTTCATGTGAAATAACACACATCAAGAATTTCAAATATGTATGCAAGAATTACAGTGCTTACCTTGTGGGCCTTTTAATTCCTCCAAGAATACATTTTTGAGAAACTGGTCAGGAGAGGAGAAAAAAATGCTGCCAACCACTATTCACAAAACAACATACATGTAACTTACAAACTAATTTTTGCAGTTACAGTCAGATACTGTAATACCATGAACATTACATGCATACATACACAACACAAATCCCACTGCTGTCAAAACATATACCTTTATTAAACACATTTCAGAGAAAAATTATAACTCACCATTTCACTCACGTGTACACCCAGAGCAGCACTAGGGCGGGTACATGGGGTGCACTGTGCCCATGTGCTCTGGATGGCAGGCAGTGAAGAGGTGCTGCATGATTGATGTTTGTTTTAAGAGACAGAGGTGGATAAGGCCATTTTAACTCCTTCACAACAATGCCGTACATGTATGGGCTGTTTTAAAAACAGCACAGTCATGCTATTTTTGGCCTTCTTGGAAGCTTCACTAGTGAATGCTATCCAGGAAAGAAAAACATGGCTGCCATGACTGCCCATGGGCGGTCTCAAAATTACAAGCCAGTGACAAATACAAATCAAGTCGGGGGGGGGGGGGGGGGGTTCAAGCTGCCTCTGATGCAGGCAAGTCTGAAACACATAGAAGGCAGCTGTCTTAGCCTGCAATAGCTGAGACAGGATGTGAAGATTGTGATTTGTCAAGGGTCATATCACAATCCATTGGCATCCTCTGCCATGTTTGGGGGCATGGATGGGGTGAGTTGATCTGGGGTGCCTTAGCAGTTAGGCAGACAAAATAAAGGCTGAAAAAATAACACTTACGAATACATTTTACCTTCAAAATAAAGTACTGTTCCAAGTTGGGAGAGTTATAGAGAATAAATAGACAAGAGGGACCGCAGGAATAATCTGCGTGTAGAGGGCCACTCAGAAGCCAAGGAGAATGCTCTACATTTTTACAGTCAATGTTTAATCAGAATCTAAATTGACCACAAATGAACAGGCTTGAACTGAACAGGGGACACACAGCCCTCTGATGGGTGCTGGCAAAAGATGAATGGACTCAAGGCATCATATGCCGAATACATAAGTATCTGCTAAATGAAGAGATGATAACAGGGGCCAGGAAACAGCCTCATTTTTCTGATTACGATGAATTAATACTTATATTCCCAGATCTCTCTTGGAATACATTGCAATCAAGGTGGGCATTGTGCCAGTTAACAAAAACCCTTAGAGACGGGAACATTAAATATAAATAGGGTTTCCATTTTAGTCTTAAGGCCAATAAGAAGCTGTAAAAGCGCAATTGAGGTCATGTGAAGACTTACCATAATTTTTTCAAACGTTTGAATTACCAAAGATTGTTCTACCAGACTAGCGTCCTGGAAGAAAACAAGTGCTCAGAAAGGACCGGTGGGTTAAAAACCTCATTGGGAAGGATGGAAAGGGCAAGCTCCACAACAGAATTAAAGAAACCATCTATGTAAAAATGTATATTTGAAAATCCCTAAAGATAAAAGATGAGGTGATAATGTGAACCTGCTGTAGTACAATTTATTTGACACTGGCGTTGAGACTAGTATGTGATGTATATCCCAATGCATTTGAAGTTATTGTGTACTTTGAAAGACCCTACTTAGGGAAATGTAGAGAATTTTCACAAGAGTTAAAATATTTAAGACATTATTTTTCTAATCTATCACTCTTTTGGCTATGACCTCCCAAAAATTAGATAGTGACATTGATACAAAGCTCTTAATCCTGTTTAGTCATATAACATGTAATAGTCATATAATATATGCATTAATAGTGTGGAAACAAATGGTGATCAAAATTCCTTGTCCACATCTATGAGAGACTATGGTTGGCAAGTGAAATTGAATACAGAAAGTTCAGATTAAATTGAGAAAAGTATTTTTATAAACAAAGTAGGTGCAGTAAAGGGTGTATTTGCCTAATAAAAGTGCAAAATTAAATAATGAACACAGGGGTTTTAAAAGAAAGGGTTTATAGCAGGGTGGCATCTGAGACATCGCCCTTGTTGTTGTTTTTTAAACAAATCTCAAGTCTGAGAGCGCAGGTCCTCCACATTTAGGTTGGATTTTAGCAATGCTTCATTCATCCTCCATTTATTTATGATTCTGTACTCCGGGTTGTTTTTGATTTCTAATATTTCGGACAACACAAGGAAAATAGAAAGAAAAGGAAAACTGGCGCCAATAAATTAATAAGTGCATACTATAATAATAAATAGGTGTAATGAATATGTTCAGCTGCAATCACAAATGTGTTCCCCCACACCATAAACAAAGTGGAAAACTTTGAAATATGTAGGTTATGCACTACAAAATTTAAATAAATATATATACTCAACACAAATGGTCAGTAATACTCCAGAATGTACATGTAAAAAATACAAAAAGACAATGTGTAATATTTTGTTAATACACAATGTCACGGGAGGGCTACTAGATGGGTAGCACCTACTGGAATCAGTTCAAAAATCACTCCTCAGGTCCAGGCAGCCTGTAATTTATTTTGGCGCGTAGGACGTAGCATCAGGACCCGCTAATCCACTAGAAGCTCTCGGGGCTTAGTGTTGCGGTCATACAGGGTCTTGTGGCGGGCTTGGGCTGCCCTTAGGTTCCTGTGGGCTAGGGACATGAGCCGGTTTTTCCCTGAGCTCAGCTACATACGTGATTACTGGAGTCTCCTCTGATTCCCATTTCCCCTCCCAGTATTCCCCCAGAAAATCTTCCCCTTACCCTTCGCCCATAGAGGAGTTTGAACTGTGAATATCCTGTGGACTCCTGTGGGACCTCCCAGTAAGCCAACAAAAAATGGGGCATAAACGTTTCCTAGTCTACATGATCCACTATGAACGTCCAGATCATCTGTTTCAAGGTTACCTTGACTCACAGAGTCCGTTCATTTGCGGATGATAGGGGGACGTGTGCAGGGACTTAACCCCGCAGTGGGTCCATACCTGCTGGAACATCTCAGAGGTGAATTGCATGCCCTGATCAGAGAGTACTTCTTGGGGGAAGCCTACCTGGGGGAATATAGCCAAAAGGGCATTCGCCACTATCTCAGCAGAAATTTCTGGTAGAGCCGTGGCTTCAGGGTAGCGGGTGGCAAAGTCTACTACCGTGAGCATATACTTTTTCCCCGTCTTGCTAAGACGGGCAAGAGGGCCGATGAGATCTATGGCCACCCTACTGAAAGGTTCCTCAATAAGTGGTAGAGGCTGCAAGGGGACCCGCGACAATTCAGGTCGCTTCCCTACCCGCTGGCACAGCTTGCAGGTGCGGTAATGGTGCTTAACCTCCCTGGAGATCCCTGGCCAGAAGAACGTGCGGGTGAGTGAATGGTGGGGACTATCAGCTGGAGCTGGGGAACCTCGGTGATACCGCTAGTGTTTCCTGGGGTAGCCCTGTATAAGAGGTCTTTCTTCCATATAATCTGGTCAAAGAAGCTACCCTTCTCTCCGGTCTCTGCCCGGCTGCGATAGTGGCTCAGGCTGGGGTCGGATAGCAGTTGGGCACGGAAACCGTCAGGGGGGAGCCATGGTAGGGAGTCAGTCATGAGTAGGTCGTCGAGGTTAGTGCTTACCTGGGTCCCAGAATCAGAAGGTTGGTTAACCTGAGAACTTTACAGGAGCCACTGTAAAATCCATCTCAGGCACATAACGGCTCACCAAATAGCCCAAATCATTTCCCAGCAGTACATCCATAGGTAAGCCCTCCATGATGCCCACATCTCTGTAGCCAGTGCCCCACTTCAGGTATACCCTGGTCATGGGAAGCTGATGTACCTGCCCCCCAGTCATGCACACACCCACTTTGTGGTTAACCGGCTGGTTAGGGGGTAAAATACGGGGCAGTACCAGCGTGAGGGTAGCTCCAGAATCCCTTAGTCCCTCAGCCGGCTGCCCATTGATGGTGACATGTTGGTAGTGGTGCTCTCGGTTGTCCTTCTGAGGATGCTGAGCCAGAGAGACCTTGTATGAGTAACTCTCGTATGGGGTAAAAGGCTCCGGGGAACAGTATTGGTAATCCACATTTGGGTCGGAGTTGGCTGGACCACAATCCTGGGTCCGGCTCACGTCAGCCATCCAAGGGGCTAAGGATGGGTTCCTCCGAGGACCATGGAGGCGGCCCCTGGGCTATAGCTGGGGACAATTTTGCCGAATGTGGCCAGGTTGACGATAGTGAAAACATCCCGTAGAAGCCCCACTAGGTCTAGCATATCTACCATATGGATCTGCCTCCCTCTCCTCACTTGAGTTTTAGTGAGGGAAAGAGACAGATCTGTATAATATAATTTTTTAATTGTAATAAATTCAATAAAATGTTAAAAAATTGTGAGTCCCAAGGGCTTTTATAAAAAGCCATACCCTTTGTATAGTGTAGCCTGTGTATTAACCCCTTCCCTGCCACTGATCACTGCACAGCAGAACATTTTTTCTTGTCTGTGCATTTTTAGGGGTTAATTTTTTTGTACAGTACTACGTATAAGAGCTATTAACCCCTTCCTTGCTCTACATGTCAAAATTCCAAGTTGGAAAATCAAAAAGAGCACCTCTCAAATTTAGCCTTTCAACACCCAACAAAGCTGACAAAGCTATGCATGGGTGGTATCCCTGTGCTCGGGAGATGTTGCTGAACATATATTGTGGTATTGTTTGTCAGTGACACATACCAAAATATGTGAATTTGTGTCTAAAGTACAATGTATGTGGGAAAAAGTACACAATAAAATGACTACCACAAACTTTGACAAAGGCTGGTGGTAGAATTGGTGCATGGAAAGTGTTAAAATACCACCATTTAAAATAGCCTAGGGTGTCTACTTTTACAAAATATATACTTTTTTGGGTAAAATACACTGTCCTACTTTAAAAAAAAGTCCCAAACGCAAGATGGGCTCAGGCTGACTACACGTCAAAATTCCAAGTTGAAAATGCGCACCTTCAAAATGTGGCTTTTAGCCCCCAAACAACCCAACAAACCTATGCATGGGTGGTATCCCTGTACTCAGGAGATGTTGTTGAACACATATTGGGTTATTGTTTGGCAGTGACACATACCAAAATCTGTGAATTTATGTCTGAAATACAATATTTGTGAAAAAAAAAACACACAAAAATTACTACCACAAACTTTGACAAAGGCTGGTGGTAGAATTAGTGCATGGAAAATGTTAAAATACCACCATTTGAGATAGCCTAGGGTGTCTACTGGCTTCAAATATGTCCCAAATGGGACATGGGTGCAGGCTGTCAGCATGTAAAAATTTCAAGTTGGAAAACAAAAAACTGCACCTCACGCATTTGGAATTTATCCCCCAAACACCCCATCAAACCTATGCATGGGTGGTATCCCTGTACTCAGGAGAAATAGTAGAATCTATTTAGCAGGTTTTTTTGTTCGCTTTTGTCGATGAGGAGAAGATGTTTCAAATAAAAGTCAGGAAATTTGGGTATTTTTTTTTTTTTACCATATTTTTTTTTTTTTTTTATAATATTATAAGATATGATCAAAAAGATGGCATCCAAAGAAAGCCATTCTTGTCCCGATAAAAACAATATATAATATGTGTGGGTACAGCAAATGACAAAGAAGAAAATTACAGCTAAACACAAACAGCACAGAAATGTTAAAATAGCCATTGTCCAGAAAGGACAAAAATGTTTCAAAGGCTCTGTCCTTAAGGGGTCAAGCGTGTTACCACCCGAAACGCATCAAGTGCTCCCCTTTTTCCACACATTTTCTTTGCTGTATATGCTTTATTTCTACCATTAAAACATCATTGATTATACAGAGTATCCAGAGTGCGAGTTTCCTCTTGTTATTTTATCTTTCCCTTCAAATCGGGCATTTAACTAAACAACCAATCAGAAATGGGGGCTTGGTCTGAGCCTACATTTTGAACCAGAGAATGCTCAGCAGCCGGGTTAAACCTTTATTGTGAAGCGGCTGCTGAAGCTACATTCCTGGGGAAAGGGAACAAGGGATTAGGCTCTTTAGCAGGGCACCATACATATTAAACCCCAGTTAACACAGGGGAAAATAACTCAGCCGGAACATGAGCACTGAGGAATGCCAAAACCGGAGTGCCGTGACACACGAGAATCCCAAAAATATGTACCCCCTGGTATCCTATTTACATGTACAAGAGCCCTTAAACTCGGCTCTAGAACAAAGGCTCTAGGATATATCCAAAAGGGAAAAACATCTGTAAATCTTCCAGGAATTGGATAAGTAAAGATATATATATAAATATATACACAGAAATATCTCTCTCCTCCAAGTAGCAAGAGACCTTAATAAGGAATCACAGGAGAAGTGGCATAGTGTAGCTGTGATTCCATAAAGCTGTGAGAGGGGGCATATCCTAAACTCATTCAAACATTTCGGATCTGGAAGAAAGGTGCTTGAAAAAATCTAGCGGGACACCGCGTCTGTGTTTTAATCACCGAGATAGACTTCTAAACACACTGTTGATTGCAGCGGAGATTACCCCATTGGCCTTCTGCAAGTGTTATTTATTTCTGCGCTTTTTTATCCTTATTTCAAGTAAGCCTCATGTAACGGGGGCCAACAAATGTAAATGTTTTTATATCTACCTATCTTCTATCTATGCCGCTTCTCCTGTGATTCCTTTTTAAAGTCTCTTGCTGCTTGGAGGAGCCAGATATTTCTCTGTGTATATATATATATGTTTCCTTGTCCAATTCCTGGAGGATCTATAGACGTTTTTCCCTTTTGAATATATCCCAGAGCCTTTGTACTAGAGCCGAGTTTAAGGGCTCTGGTACATGTAAGTAGGATACCAGGGGGTACAAATTTTTCGGGTTCCCGTGTAGTAACAATATTACACATTGTCTTTTTGTATTTTTTACATGTACATTCTGGAGTATTACTGACCATTTGTGTTGAGTATATATATTTATTTAAATTTTGTAGCGCATCAACTTGTTCAACACAAGGAAAATACTGAATGTAATTCATCATATGGGGCAAAAACAGTCTGCTTCGGCCCTGGTGGCACTCAATACCAATAAGGCCTTTGCTCGAGTGGACTGGAGGTATTTAGGGGAGGACATACTGTTTTTTGGCATAGGGGGGCCTTTAGAGATAACACAATGGCTTATATCTCAATACGCAGGCAAGAGTCTCTGGATTTAAGTTCCATTCCTAGTGGTTTCCAATAAGGAATGGGACACGGCAGGACTGCCCTTTGGCCCCTCTACTGTATATCTTAACAATAGAACTGTTATCTGAAATGATAAGACAAACCCCAATAATTAAAGGGATAACTCTTAATAGGACAGAGACCAAGATTACACTATATGTTGATGATGTGCTCCTGTCCATCATCGACCCTGCAACCTTTATCCCAGTGGTCTTTGATCTTATAAAAGGATTTTGGAACCTGTCGGGCTATAGGGTAAATATTAAAAAGACGCAAATCCTGACCAAGAGCTTAACAGAAGCTATGATGAATATACTGCAAGGAAAGTTTAAATTTGATTGGCAAGCAAGGAGTTTCAATTACTTAGGCTTAAGTCTGTCTCTTGATTTAAAAGTGACTAGCAGATTGAATTACTGTACAGTATTGGCAACGGAACTTAAAAAAGGTTGTTACCCACCTCCCTTCTGCCCCCTCTGTGTCTGTCCCTGCAGTCCTCATGCTGCAGCAAGTTTCAGTTTCAAAATCTTGCAGCACCATGTTTTTGGAGCCCTATGGTTTCTAACATGGCTGATAACCTTTTTACCACATCCTTGGTTGGTCCTAATGGCACCTAATGGTATAAATTCAGCTCTCTCATTGCCCGTGTTAGCATCCTTTGCATTGTCCCAGCTTTTGAGTATTCTACTGTGTGTTCCTGTGTATTGACCTTTGGCTTTCTTTGGACTACCCTCATTCACCTGCGTCCCTTGTTTTGACTTCGGCCTGGCTTTATCTACTATGTTGTCCTCTCTATTCCTGACCTTGGCCTTCCAGTCCCCATGGCTCCACGACCCCAGCTCATCCCCTGACTTTGCTTCTGAGTTTTCCTGGTGTGCTGCAGCTGTGACTATACCCTGTTCTTCTGATACTGTCCCAGCTTTGTGTCCTGAGAGTGGTAGGGGTGCAGCAACCTTTCCTTTGTTGCTAGTGCTTAGTTACAATATCTATTCCTTTTAGGATAACCAATAAGATCAATAAGAGCCATAACCATTTTAGCAAGACTTACTTTGTGCTGACAGAACCATCATACATAAAAATACACCTCTGGCTATAAGGTGATAGGAAGACATATCATGTAGTGATAAGGGAGGAGGGAAGTTTATTATCTGACTTAAAAGGTAACAAAATGACACATTCATTTGCATTAACTCATTAAGATTGACATGTGGCAAGTGAAATGGATTGAAAAATGGAAGTGTAGACAAATTGAAGACTTAATATATGAGGCAAGGGGTCAGTCTCAATGGTATAATGGTACATGACATCAGTGGCAGGAATATGTGACGCCACAGAGGATTATCCAATATCCTTTTTATTTCCCTATTTAGTGTTTTTTTTTTTTTAAAGAAAAGAGAGAAAATACAATTAGAATCATTATGTATATTTGTACACAGTTTAAGCAGCTTTGCTACAGATACAGTGTACCAAAACATTTCCTAGTTCCCTTTGGTGCTACTATTTAAATTGAAAGAGAGACAAAACAGAAAGTGTAAATGAGCTGCCTTTTTCTCGGAGCAACCAGTCACAGCAACCAAGGGCCTCTAGAGTTAGTTTAGTAAAGTGGATTTTTTGTGACATTTGAACATTGTTAAATTAGCACACACACTACTACAGCCTATCAAAAACAGTATGTTTTCCATTGTTGCTGAGTGAAAAGTGTGTTGACTATAATTCCAACAGCTGAGCAGACCTCTGTTCAATACTTTCTCAGTCTTTTAAATTGGGCACATACCAAGTAATGCCTGTGAGCTTTTATTTAATTCAGCACAAGAGACTGTTTAAAGCTAACAAATTTGGAGGTATGGTTATACACCTCCTGAACACACACAACCAATACTTTGGTTTTACTCTTAATTCGCCTTGAGTATCTATTTTCAAACATTTTGGAAAGCCTAAATCTACCCTTGGTGTTGCTAAAGGACTGACTAGATCTGATTTACCTCCACCCAAGAGTTTCCTTCAGATCTTCCTGAGACCCACTGCAACATCACACCAGTGCTGATGACATCACCTGTGGTTTCATATGCAAATTAACTACTTGTCATTTAGAGATGTCACAGGTGATGTTATAAAAAAACAGAAGCCATAGACACATTCAAAACATATTTCTGTCTTAATTTATGTATTTCTGCGCAATTCTGCTAACACAATGGGGCCATGTATAAAAACGGTGCACAGGCAGATTGTATAAAGCAAAGTCACAGGAGTCTGCGGAATGCATAGATTTAGATTGTGTAGCTTATTTATATAAAAATTGCCTTATTTGTGTCAGGGAACCTCCGCACAGTTTGACGGAGGTCCTTCTCTCCCACACTACAAATTAAAGCGCAATCACCATTATACATAGCAAACGGCAGTTGCGCTCTTTTATAATGCTCCCAATACTTTGCAGTACAGAAGTTTATATATATATATATCCCCTATATATCCTCCATGTATTTATATTTTTTATTCTCTATAATCACAGCATAAACAATATTTAGGAGTCCCTTTGACAGCTGTTGTGGTAAATGGAGTCTTTCGGGTTTCAACCATAGCAAAGATGTTGTAGCTGCTTTTCTAGGTGAAAAAAATCTGTTTGAAAAAAAGCTGCTGAACATGTCTATAGTTTTTATAAATAATGTTGAAAACGGTTCCTTCTTTAACCTGTTCACACATAAGAACATCTATACCAACCTCAAATACATGGCCCAAACAACCATGCGAACCGCGCAGGACCACAGCGTGGTCATCTTTCAGCGGCCTCAGTCTGACAGACTGAATGTAACGATGCTCGAAGTGAGCGACTGTTACAATACAGCTGAATTGGAAAATGTTTCTAACTCTGCTACTTTTGCCTTACGTTTGAAATTCCTTTGTTAATTCCCTGCAATGACCTCTTTCATGAAATCATTCTGTGACAGAACTCTAATGTACTACTAATGTAACAGGATATTTACATTTTCTAGTAGAGACTAACAGGGTCTGTTAAATCCTTCAGGACAATAGTATACTTTGTTTTGATGTCCGTTCTGGACAATAGTTTTTTTTCTACTTTAGCTATGTGTGCGATTAAAGTGTAAGCTTTCTATTTTGATAAATCCCCACATATAATATATTGGTTTTTTTTTAACTTTGACCTAAAAAATACTTTACACAAATACAATCATGAATCAAAATAGTTTCTAAATTTTGTCCCAAGTTCAGAAATATGCTTGTTTCCAAGTTATAGGGCAAAAACCAAAAAGTGTTTTTTTTATCCTGCAGTGATATGTTGACCTTAACCCTAACCCTAAATTTAACCCTAACTGTAATCCTTATGCTAACCCTTTATTTATTCTAATTGTAATTTCATTGTAACCTTATCCCTTATTCTAACCCTAATTTAATTGTAACCCTAACAATTATTCTAACCCTAGATTTTAGCTAATCAAGTCCTAATTAAGTAAAGCAACAGCATCAGAGTGACGGAAACAGCCATAGTGGAGGAGTATGCTGCTCTCCAATATAGCACCCACAATTGCTCTGAAATTTTTATTGTGGGTGCCCCAGATTCAAAATTTCGGGGCTGCCTAATGCTGCGACATCAAGGCAATAGAGCAGAACCATCAGAGCGGGTTTCGTGATCGGTGATCATGAAAACCGCTCGTTCCACCGCAGGATAACGATACAGGATTGTCGGTACAGAGTTGACAGCTGTAAGTGCCTGACACATCCATTGTCGCGAAGTGGTTAATGTCGTTTTTTGCATTTATTACATATGATCAATGAGATTGATTTTCACATAAATAAATGCAACTGATAATCTCAATATCACACATTTCCCTTTTTTTTTTAAAACAAACCAGAAAACTAAAAGTACAAATTTATTTTAAACTGTAGTCTATGTGAAATAACCAGTCTCTTTTAACATTGTTCAATGAGATGATTGTTTTTTTTGACATACTGACCTGACATTGTTTGCTTTGCATCACTAGCAGGCAAGTCATTCGAGCTTTGTAAGGCTTCTCTGGCATCTTCATTCTCCAGCTGCAATGCAGTGTTCGATGTATCTTCACAGGTTTCTTTCAATGTCGAATTGTTGTGATCTGATGGAATAGCCATCTACGATTGCTACGTAAGCATTGCCCATCATTGGTTTGAACTACATTTGATCTTGGAGAATATTGCTGGATATTGCTGGATAATTATCCCTTCAGTATTCCAGTGGTGTGAACATTGAACTCGAGTTTGAACCTGAAGATTCGTCAAAGGATTTGCAGCTGGGTCATAGTATTCATTCCTTTTTTCTGTGAGTTTCAGTTTGGTTGCGATTACATGTTTTTGTGGGAACCTTTTCCAAGGTTTCAAAACTGGTACTCATGTAACCAGCTGTCTGCCAAATAATAATTCTGCTGGTGACTTTGCACATTTTAAAGGGGGTAGCTTAAAATGTCAGCTTCTGTTGCTTTACGCAGTATGTTTTTCACTATCTTTAATCCAACTTCTGCTAATCAATTTGCTTGTGGATTTCCTGGGCTGGATGTTCGATTTTAAAATTCATAGGTACTGGCAAAACCCCTAAACTCTCAACAATTAAATTTAGGACCATTGTCTGATATTATTACTCTTGGAATGCCATGTCTCACCAAAATTGCTTTAACTTTTTTGATCACTGTACTTGCTGACTCATCTTCCAATAATGCTATCTCTGGGTAATTAGAGACATAGTCCATGACTAAGACTTAATGCTGATTTTTGAAAAACTTTTCCAAGGGTGCCAAAGGAAAGTCTGTATCCAGTATAGGCTCTTTAGGTAACTAAGATATGAATTTTTGGCAAAACTGGCATTGAGTGATCATTGTCTCAATGTTTTAATTCAAGTTTGGCCAGTACAAAATGTCTCTAGCTTGTCTTTTGGTCTTTTCTATAAATGAATTACCATCATGTAGTCTTTTCAGTATTTGACTTTGCAAACTCGCTGGTACAATAATCTTCTGCCCTTTCAAAAGCACCCCTTTTATCAAAGAAAGTTCAGAAATGTATGGTTTATACAGTCATAGCATTAGTGTCTTAGATTTGCCACTAGAAAGTGCTTTCTTCACTTGACTTCACTTGAGCAACCTTTTCTGTAGCCTGTATAATTGCTGCCCACATTGCATGACTAAACGGGTCTTCAAGATCAGATTGACATGAACAGTCACCTCTTTCTGCAACTGTAAGTCCTCCATGTTAAAGGGTAAGTGTGAAGGAATTCCCCTGTTTGGCGTTGGGGTGACAGTTTGTATTTCCTTGTTTCATGTTGGCAGTTGACTCTTTGAACGAAATTTAAATATTGTCAGTTGTCTCCCTGTTCTGGGTTCGTGTGGACTGGGGATATAATTTTGCAGCTCCGTTTCAAGATTGCCTGTTAATAAATCTTCAGTTCATCTTTGTTCCCTTCTTTTGACTACGTATGTTTTTTGGAGAGTTCGTGTGTCTACTGAGGGAATTATTCAGGGACACTTTCGAAATTACACGGGGATTCGTCTACCATAACTACCGAACGGAGGGCTATGTTCACTAGGCTCCAGTCTCTTCGGGAGGAAACTACCGATTGAGGTTAAATACACTTGGTTTCCTTACAACTAGTGGCAAGCGGCGGGATTCGAATCCCAAACGGACGTTTTAAACAAGCAATGGAATGAATGGCTCAGCAGTACCGACAGCTTAAGAGAACCACGCTTAAGGATTTATTGGAAGCTCGAGGCGTAATAGCAAGCAACAAAACAAAAGCCATGTTAATTGCAGAGCTGTTACAGAGCGACAGATCCAGCACTACAGAGATGGAGCGTGAGGATGAAACTGAAATGCAGAAAGACATCAGATGGATGCTCAGTTTATTGGGACCTAACCCAGCAACAGAAGCGGTTCTGCAGGTCATGGCACAAGCCAGGCAATCGCAGAAGGAGCGAGATGACCGTGACAGTCTGCTGCAGGGGGATCTGCTGCACTCCCCGGGAAGTACAAATGACCTACCAAAGAAGGTAAATTATGCTGCATTTAAAACCTTTAATGACAATGAAATGGAGATTGATAGTTATCTGCAGGATTTTGAAAGGCAATGTGCACTGGAGGGATTAGACTCCACCAAATGGGCCGCAGTACTGAGCAGCAAGTTATCAGGCAGAGCAGCAGAAGCGGCACGAGCAGTACCTGATGAGGACATTCACAATTATGGGAAAATGAAAGACATTTTGTTGGCTAGATATGCAGTTACCCCTGAGGCATACAGGAAGAAATTCAGGGAACTGAGGAAAACAGGGAAGGATACCCATACTGAATGGGCATTCCGGCTACACAGGGCAGCCCGAAATTGGATGAAGGGCTGCCAAGCAACCACTCTGGAGGATGCTTTACAGCTCATCTTATTAGAACAATTTTTTAACCATACAGCAGAGGACATTAAGGACTGGGTAAAAGACAGGAAGCCTAAATCTGTGGAGGAGGCTGCAAGACTAGCAGATGAATACCAGGACAACCGGAGGCGAGAACAAGGGGTGAGCCGACCTGCGTTTAGGCAGCCGTATTCAGCCCCAACCACGGCTGCACCACCCAGAGCCCCCCTGAGTAATCCGCCGCCCAGCGCAACAGCAGCACCCCGACAACCTGCAGTGTGTCACTACTGCAAACGACCGGGACACTACAAAAACCAGTGCCCACGTTTAAACCGGGGAAGCTGGGAGAGGCCGCCACCACAGTCCCAACCCAGGGTCGCTACTCATTGTGTACAGCAGGAGAGTACACCAGTGTTCCCTACCCACGAGGAACAATGGAGTGTGTTGCACGAAGTCAACCCCGTGCAAGCAGGAGGCGATAACCGGGACCCCCACCGTCAGTGGATTACAGTAGATGGGGTGGGGGCCCGCGCTTTAAGAGATTCTGGGGCCACGTTAACTGTGGTTCAACCCCACACTGTCAAGGCCCAAGCTCACAAGGGCCGCACTGTGGCAGTAAGGGTAGCCGGGGGTGCCATTCACAAACTACCCACGGCTAAAGTCCTTGTAGATTGGGGCTCGGGATCTAAACAATTGGAGGTTGGCATTATGCAGGAACTACCAGCCGAAGTACTGTTGGGGAATGATGTGGGCTGTTTAACTTCCCAACTAGCCCGAGATCCTGCGTCCGAAGCCTACCCAGTTACCACCCGAGCTCAAGCCAGACTGGAAGCACCGCCGCACTCTGAGGAGACCCAGGTAGGAGTTGAAATACCCCCTTTACCTGACCCCCCTTCCCCGTTCTGGGATACTCCCCAGGGGTTTGAGCAGGAACAGAGGACGGACCCCACACTGGAAGGGTATAGAAAAGCGGTAGGGAATAATAGGGGCGACAACCCACACGAAAGGTTTGAGTGGCACAAGGGACTGTTGTATAGGGTGACAGATGGGGCAGGACACGGGACCGCCCAGGTTACTAAGAGGCAGCTAGTAGTACCCCGCAAATTCCGGGCAGAGTTATTAAGACTCAGCCACGATATTCCCTTAGCCGGACATTTAGGGGTGAAGAAAACTAGAGACCGACTGACCCAAACCTTCTTCTGGCCCAGGGTCACTCAAGACCTTAAATACTACTGCAGGACCTGTGACGTTTGCCAGAAAATAGGGAAACGGGGTGACCACCAGAAAGCGAAGCTCCACCCGCTACCCATCATAGAGGAGCCATTTCACCGGGTAGCGGTGGATTTAATAGGACCCCTCAGTCGACCCAGTCAGTCGGGTAAAAAGTTTATACTCACCGTCGTGGACTATGCCACTCGGTACCCCGAAGCCGTGGCTCTCCCCAATATAGAGGCCGAAACCGTAGCCGAGGCCCTGGTCAAAATATTTTCCCGGGTAGGTTTTCCCCAGGAGATCCTATCCGACAGAGGGACTCAATTCACAGCTCTCCTGACACAACAGCTGTGGCAGAGCTGTGGAGTGAAAGCCCTATTTAGCGCTCCATATCACCCTCAGACCAACGGTCTCTGTGAACGTTTTAATGGCACGCTCAAGCAAATGCTAAAGACGTTCGCAGAGTCCTGCAAGAACTGGGAGAAGTATCTTCCCCATCTTCTGTTTGCCTATCGTGAGGTGCCCCAGGCATCCACGGGGTTCTCCCCCTTCGAACTCCTGTTCGGGAGAAAAGTTCGGGGCCCCCTGGATCTCGTACGGGAGCACTGGGAGGGCAACACAGATAATGGGGGGATCCCTATCGTACAGTACGTACTGGAGTTCCGCGACCGGCTGCGGACTCTCACCGAATCAGTTCGGGAGAATCTGCAGGCGGCTCGGGACTGTCAAAAGAAGTGCTACGACAGGGGTGCCCGAGACAGAGTCTTAGACTTAGGTCAAAAGGTGCTAGCCCTGAGACCCGCCAAGAAGGATAAGCTCCAGGCAGCATGGCAGGGACCTTTTAAGGTGGTGGAGCGAATAAGTGATACCACCTATATTGTAAGTAAATGTTCGGATGAAAGACTGACCAAAGTCTTTCATGTAAACATGTTAAAGCCCTACTACGAGCGAACGGAAGATGTCGGCGCCGTATGCGCCCCCTCTTCTGAAGATAGTGAGGGGCTCCCCCTCCCCGATCTGCTAGACCCCTCGCCCTGTAGTATTGACCAGGTCAGCCTGGGTCAGAACCTACAACCCCTAGAGCGAGGAGAAGCGTACGGCCTACTCCGGGAATACCAGGATATGTTTTCCGCCATTCCCGGCTATACCTCCGCTGCGGTACACCGAGTAGAAACTCAGGGAGAGACACCACTACGGCAGCAACCATACCGTATTCCCGAGGCCGTGTGTGAGAGCATGCTGTCGGAAATTACCGACATGCTCAAGTTAGGGGTAATAGAACCCTCTCAGAGCCCTTGGGCATCTCCGGTAGTACTAGTACCGAAGCGTGACGGCACCACACGCTTCTGTGTAGACTACCGGAGGCTCAACAACCGCACCATAACGGATGCCTATCCCATGCCCAGAATAGATGAGTTGCTGGACCGTATGGCTGGAGGTAATTACTTGACCACCCTGGATTTGTGCAAAGGATACTGGCAGATCCTCTTGGAGGCGGCGGCCATCCCCAAGTCGGCATTCGTCACTCCTTTCGGGCTCTACCAGTTCAAGGTTATGCCCTTTGGAATGAAGAATGCCCCCGCTACCTTTCAGCGGACGGCTGACAGGCTCCTGGAGGGACTCCAGGACTTCGCATGTGCGTATTTAGACGATATTGCTGTCTACAGCCGCACATGGGGAGACCACCTAGGGCACGTGTCCAGGGTGCTCGAGAGAATTCACCAAGCAGGGCTTACGTTAAAACCGGACAAATGTCACGTTGGTATGGCTGAGGTACAGTACCTCGGCCACAGGGTAGGGTCAGGTAAACAGCGGCCTGAGCCTGCCAAAATAGAAGCCATAGCAAATTGGCCCCAACCCCGGACTAAGACCCAGGTCTTAGCCTTCTTAGGAACAGCCGGCTATTACCGGAAATTCGTCCCCGACTATAGCGCCCTGGCCAAACCCCTCACTGACCTCACCAAAAAGGCCCTTTCCAAACAGGTTACCTGGACCTCAGAGTGCGCGGCAGCCTTCCAGAAACTGAAAGCAGCATTGAGTGAGGCTCCTGTGTTGGCAGCACCCGACTACTCTAAACAATTTCTCGTCCACACAGATGCCTCCATGTTTGGGCTGGGAGCCGTGTTAAGCCAGGTGGGAGACGACGGCATGGAACACCCGGTGGCCTATCTCAGCCGTAAACTTTTGCCCCGGGAGGTCAGCTATGCCACCGTGGAGAAGGAGTGCCTAGCCCTTGTGTGGGCGCTTAAGAAACTCCAACCTTATTTGTACGGCCGGCCATTTACTCTGATGACCGACCACAACCCGTTGGTGTGGTTAAACCGGGTAGCTGGCGACAACCCCAGACTCTTACGGTGGAGCCTAGCCCTTCAACCGTACAACTTCACCATGCAGTACCGTCCGGGCAAACACAATGGTAATGCAGACGGTTTGTCCCGCCAAATGGAACTGGATGTTTAACTTAGACCTTTATTCTTTTTTTTTCTCGGACATCCCCAAGCCAACCCGTCAGGGTCTTGGCGGGTATGCCGACCTATGGACATATAGGGGAGCAATGTGAAGGAATTCCCCTGTTTGGCGTTGGGGTGACAGTTTGTATTTCCTTGTTTCATGTTGGCAGTTGACTCTTTGAACGAAATTTAAATATTGTCAGTTGTCTCCCTGTTCTGGGTTCGTGTGGACTGGGGATATAATTTTGCAGCTCCGTTTCAAGATTGCCTGTTAATAAATCTTCAGTTCATCTTTGTTCCCTTCTTTTGACTACGTATGTTTTTTGGAGAGTTCGTGTGTCTACTGAGGGAATTATTCAGGGACACTTTCGAAATTACACGGGGATTCGTCTACCATAACTACCGAACGGAGGGCTATGTTCACTAGGCTCCAGTCTCTTCGGGAGGAAACTACCGATTGAGGTTAAATACACTTGGTTTCCTTACAGTAAGTAAGCTCGAGACAGAGCATCAGCTACCACCAACTCCTTGCCAGGTATAAAGTCCAAAGTGAAATCATACCGTTGACGGCTCAGCAACAAGCGCTGAATTCTTGGAGGTGCGTCTATCAAGCCTTTTTGGTAGATGTGAATCAAAGGTTTGTGATCCGTTTCTGTTGAGAATACTCATCCATACAAATAAACATGAAATTTTTCACATCCATAAACTAGTCCCAGTGTTTCTTTTTGAATTTGTGCATATGACTTTCTGTATCCGTCAATGCCCTTGATGCACAAGACGATGTTTAGGACGATCCCTTAGAGCAGGGGCGTCCACATATTTTTTTTTGTATTGGGCCACTTCACCAGAAATGTATTTGTGCATGGGCCGCATTCATTTTTCATTGAGAAAAAAATTATGCACACATATATATATTCATGTGTGCAGTGTGAATGTATCACAGACTAACCAGTAATCAAACTCATGGTAACATGCAGTATGTGAATGTATCACAGACTCTGCAGCAATACAACACATGCATACATACCCACAAACACATACACACAGTCAGTCTTACTTACACACACAGGCACACTTAAACACAAAGATGTCTCTGATACTTAGACACATACATACACAGCCACAATTACACACACACACAGCCACACTTGCACACACAAACACATATTTAAGGATTTTATTTATCTGAAGTAATAATATTCTTCCTCTTTAAAAAAGGAATATAAAGTAGGAATATTTTTCCTCTTTAAAAAAGGAATTTACAATAAATTAAACTAGACTTTTAATTATTGTTTGTCTTTTTTTGTGGATATATTGTTTTATTTATAATGTATTATTTTAAAAAGCACTGGTAAACTTTTATTGTATGTGTGTTTATAATCTGTAAAACAGAGTCACACCTACACACACACAGAGTCACACTTATAGATGCACACACAGAGCATTAACAACCCGATAATCATCCCTTCCTTCATCTGTAAATGTGAAGGTGTTGTACACATCTATTGCTGCTGATCCTGCTATGGTCAGAAAAAGTGCAATCGTTTGTTCATCATCTTTCTCCTGATTTCCTATAGCTCTAACATATAGCTGGAATCTTTGCTTAAACCTCAGCCATAAATCTTCATTATTACCTGTCATTTCTAATTCTGGTGGAGGATTTAACGTTTCCATCTTTATGTTACTGACTGTCAATTTATTTTTTATTGTGAATTATGCAGTATTAATGTATAAGAATGTAGTGCTCCTCTGTTTGGAATCACAGGCAATTTTACTTAATAAAAAGCTGATGTAGTCACTCTGCCCGAACTCGTACTATTTGCTGCAAATATGTCTTATGGATTCCTTAGAGTCTGACTCGTTGCATGGCAGTTCAGATGGAAGCAGGGGACTCCTTATTCTGACACCATGTTTTATCTTGTTTATATAAGGAGATCAAGCACATGTCTTCATAACTGTATACTTTATTCAGAATGGCCACCCACACACCCACAATGCAAGAGCCACTTCCTGACTGTACCATTGTGCTAGGGTTGCCACCTGGCCGGTATTTTACTGGTAAAAACTTGGCTTGACCCCGATGTTAAGTCTATGGAGGCAGTGCCAAGGCCGGTATTTTTTTGAATAAAAGGTGGCAACCCTACATTGTGCACATAACAACAGGTTAGATAAGGTTCATCCCAACTGATAATCTCAATATCACACAGTCACCAATGCATTGCAAGCCCGTACATGTACGGGCATTGTCCTCAACGGGTTAAGAACCTGATTGGATCACTTTGTGATCAGGTCCAAGAACACAAAATTTGGTTCTTAGGCACAAAAACTGCTGCCATTAAGGAGTTAACCAAGTGTGTTTAATGACCTCCAAAACAAAGTTTCTAAAATTGTTGGCAGTCATACAATTAGTATTAGAAGATGAACAGGCTATAGTTGAAGTTAAAATGACCGCAGAGTATATAACCTTTTTTTTTTGTAACATTGCAATTTTAGGCACTCAGAGTTATTCTGGGGCTGTAATTGCCTTCAACCCTGTTGTTTTAAGACACTTGAATACTTTGAGACACTTGAACATTGAAGATCTTGAAATCTATGTTAGTTTTTATGAGTGCCTTTATGCAGACTACAGAATGAAGCATGTTTTTAACTCACTGTTTTATATTACACTATCCAAATTAAAGGACATACAAGTAAACTACACCTCTTTCAGGAAAAAAATGCACACATATTTGAAATATACTATACTTTCTTTTACAACATAAACTAGTCTACTTCACATACTGGACAGGACTGGAGACATAGTCCCTAATTAATGTCAAGGTGACTTCTTTATGTGTTGTATTATCAAAAATTACCAATTCATGATAAATTGTCAAATTGTTCAGCTCTCTTTTAGAAAGCACTACTCTTGATGTCCACAGAATAGTGGCTACAAACTACCACAGCTTTAATAGTCCATATTACTTTTAAATGTGGTTGTGAAAATGAGACTGCAGCGTTTTTGTACTCAAAGATGTATCAAAGACAGAAACCCTGATGACACACTAATCTTCCCGACACAATCTAGTCTACACTTGGTATATTAGCTAAAACAAGTCACTGGAACCTTATTAGTAAGGTTTTATAGAACTCATTTTTCAACAGGTAACATTACACCCTGTTCCAAATTATGCAAACTCTATTTGTCACAAAGATTAAATATTTTGTTTTTCAGTTTAACTCATGGATGGCATTGTGTCTCAGGGCTCTTTTGATCACTGAAAACAATCTCGGACACCTGGTGATAATTAGATTGCCAGGTGAGCCCAATTTAAGGAAAAACTACTAAAGGAGGGTGTTCCACATTATTAAGCAGAGCACCATTTTCATGCAATATGGGGAAGAAAAAGGATCTCTCTGCTGCCGAAAACAGTGAAATAGTCCAATGCCTTGGACGAGGTATGAAAACATTAGATATTTCACGACAACTTAAGCGTGATCATCGCACTATTAAGAGATTTGTGACTGATTCAAAGCACAGACAGGTTAGTGCAGATAAAGGCACATTGAGGAAGATTTCTGCCAGATCCATGCAATGGATCAATAGAGCAGCTTCTATAATAACATTACATAGCAGCAAACAGATATTTGAAGCTGCTAGTGCTTCTGGAGTGCCACGGACATCAAGGTGTAGAGTCCTCCAGAGTCTTGCAGCTGTGCATAAACCTTCTATTCGGCCACCACTAACAAATGCTCACAAGCAGAAACGGCTGCATTGGGCAGAAAAATACATGAAGACTAATTTTCAAACAGTCCTGTTCACTGATGGTCCAGATGGATGGAGTAGTGGATGGTTGGTGGACGGCCACCCTGTTCCAACAAGGCTGCGACGTCAGCAAGGCGGTGGTGGAGTCATGTTTTGGGCTGGAATCATGGGAAGAGAGCAGGTCAGCCCCTTTGGGGTCCCCGAAGGTGTAAAGATGACCTCTGCAAAGTATGTGGAGTTTCTGACTGACCACTTTCTTCCCTGGTACAGAAGGAAGAACTATGCTTTCCACTGGTTCGCTGCTACCTCTCAACACTGATTGGACTCGAGAGAGAAATTGATCATCTCCAACCCAGTGATTTGCTGTGTGTTGTGTAACTGACATGCACACACACCAATGACAGAGCAAGACAGACAACGGACTGAAAAAAAAAAAAATACAGCCTGTTATTATGGTGGAATGTCAGTGAGAGAAAGGACCCACCTCTATGCTAACATACCAATAGCAATCATAGCCAGCTGAGTGAAGCTTGGGTGCTGAGCAAGATGGCACTGGACTTCCCATCATGCAAGGTGACATAATGCCATTTGTGCTGTAGTTCAAGATCAACTGAGCACCACAAATCCACTGCTTAATAGTTTGGGGAAGCACTTTTTGGGCCCTACTTTTATTATTACTATTGAAACCTACAGCACAGATGAGTGATTAAGTGTGAATGTATGTTTGCTCTGTTACTTATAGATGGTACTCATCACCCTCATTTGAATGCATTCACACTCAATTTCATGTTTACTTTGAATCAGAAATATTGTAGTGAACAGACACATGAGCATTGTAGTGAACGTCAAGTTGCACTAAACACTCATTCTCCTTGAATCATCCTTCAACAGGGATTGATGAAAACAACATAACACCTAGGTGGTTGAGCCCCTAAGCTTTGAAAATCTGGTTTAGCAGAGCTGAGAATCTTGAACAAAAGGTAGAACTGTTCCTGACAGTCCCTTTAACCCCTTAAGGACAGAGCCTTTGAAACATTTTTGTCCATTCTGGACAATGGCTATTTTAACATTTCTGTGCTGTTTGTGTTTAGCTGTAATTTTCTTCTTTGTCATTTGCTGTACCCACACACATTATATATTGTTTTTATCGGGACAAGAAGGGCTTTCTTTGGATGCCATCATTTTGATCATATCTTATAATATTATATAAAAGAATAATAAAATATGGTAAAAAAAAAAAAAAACACAAATTTCCTGTCTTTTATTTGAAACATCTTCTCCTCATCGACAAAAGCAAACAAAAAAAACTGATAAATAGATTCTACTATTTCTCCTAAATACAGGGATACCACCCATGCATAGGTTTGTTGGGTTGTTTGGGGGCTAAAATGCCAAATTTGGGAGGTGCAGTTTTTGGTTTTCCAACTTGAAATTTTTACATGCAGACAGCCTGCACCCATGTCCCATTTTGGACATATTTGAAGCCAGCCAGTGTATTTTACCCCATCAACTCATATATTTTTTTAAAAGTAGACACCGAAGGCTATTTCAAATGGTGGTATTTTAACATTTTCCATGCACTAATTCTACCACCAGCCTTTGTCAAAGTTTGTGGTAGTAATTTTTGTGTGTTTTTTCCCCCACAAATATTGTATTTCAGACATAAATTCGCAGATTTTGGTATGTGTCACTGACAAACAATAACCCAATATGTGTTCAACAACATCTCCTGAGTACAGGGATACCACCCATGCATAGGTTTGTGGGTTGTTTGGGGGCTAAAGGGCCACATTTTGAAGGTGCGCATTTCCAACTTGGAATTTTGACGTGCCTCAGCCTATCTTTCATTTGGGACTTTTTTATTAAGCCGGACAGTGTATTTTACCCAAAAAAGTATATATTTTGTAAAAGTAGACACCCTAGGCTATTTTAAATGGTGGTATTTTAACACTTTCCATGCACCAATTCTACCACCAGCCTTTGTCAAAGTTTGTGGTAGTAATTTTATTGTGTATTTTTTCCCACATACATTGTACCTTAGACACAAATTCACATATTTCCATATGTGTCACTGACAAACAATACCACAATATGTGTTCAGCAACATCTCCCGAGAACAGGGATACCACCCATGCATAGGTTTGTCAGCTTTGTTGGGGGTTGAAAGGCTACATTTGAGAGATGCACTTTATGATTTTTAAACTTGGAATTTTGACATGTAGAGCAAGGAAGGGGTTAATAGCTCTTATAAGAGACTTTGTAGTACTGTACAAAAAAAATGAACCCCTAAAAATGCACAGACAAGAAAAAATGTTCTGCTGTGCAGTGATCAGTGGCAGGGAAGAGGTTACTATACAGGGTACATTATACAAAGGTATGGTTTTTATAAAAGCCCTTGGGTCTCACAATTTTTTAACATTTTATTTAATTTATTAGAATTAAAAACTTATATTATACAGATCTGTCTCTTTCCCTCACTAAAACTCAAGTGAGAAGAGGGAGGGAGGCAGATCCATATGGGTGAGAACAATATTTACCAATATTGATCTAACCAGGCGAATGGTGATGCTCATCTGAGAAATCACCAAACCACCTTTGCCACTGATCGGCTGTTACTGATCGCTATACATGCGTTCAGACAGCTTCAAAATGAATACACGTAATCCCCTAGTGGGTATAATTAACCCCTAGCGAGTGTGACAAAAAAAAATGCTGATAGCAAAAAAAATCCTTCTTTGACCAGATCGCTCCATATTCGCTGCTTAGGCAGTGACCATATGCACTGCTTAGGCAGTGACCATATGCGCTGATTAGGAAGTGATATATGGCAAGGAAGGGGTTAATAGCTCTCAAAAGAGCCATTGATATACTGTAAAAAAAAACAGTAAAAAAAATTAACGCCTAAAAAAATGCACAGACAGCAAAAAATGTGCTGCTGTGTAAGATCACTGCGTACACAGCGATGAATTGCAGGGAAGGGGTTAAACACTGGAAACGGCTTTTATAAAAGCCTTTGGGTCTCAATTTTATTAAATATATTATAATTAAAAACTTACATTATACAGCTCCGTCTGTCTCCCTCACTAAAACTCAAGTGAGAGGGAGGCAGATCTACACGGGTCAGATCAAATATTGACAAATATTGATCTAACCAGGCGAATGATAATGCTCATCTGAGCAATCATCAAACCGCCTTTGCCACTGATCAGCTTATACTGATCGCTATACATGCGCTCAGACAGCTTAAAAAAATTTGTTTACGTTAAACGTAATCCCCTAGCGGATATAGTTAACCTGTGAAGGGTGTAATAAAAACGTTTTTGTAAAAATGCTTCTGCAGCAAGATTGCTGCATTTGCATCAGATCGCTGCTTAGGCAGTGATCTACAGCAAGCAAGGGGTTAATAGCTCTTAAAAGAGCCTTTTTTATACTGTAATAAATGACATGTAAAATTAACCCCTAAAAAATGCACAGACAGCAAAAAATGTGCTGCTGTGTATGATCACTGCGTACACAGCGATCAATGGCAGGGAAGGGGTTAAACACTTGAAATGGCTTTTATAATGTTTATAATGTTATTAAATATTTAATTTTATTATTATTTTTTTTTTTTACATTATCTGACCGCTGGTCGCTTTCTTTACTCGATATAGTGCATGACATGCCAGGCACGTCACCTGACGGCAAGTCAATGATTTGCCGTGACGTGCCTGGCACGTTATCTGTCACAAAGGGGTTAAGGAGGTTCAAATAGCTATGGTATGGGACAATTAAGGGTTCAAATTCATGGTCCTCAGCATGTGAAAACGACAAGTTATCCACTATGCCAATACTCACTTGCAGACAGAGGCGTCGCTAGGGGGTGGCTACTGGGGCTGAAGCCCCGAATCTCCAGATCAAAGCTCCGAATGGAGACTTAGCCCCGAGTCTCCGATACTGTTTTTTTTCCTCCCTCTGAGCCGGGACTTCCCCTCTGAGCCCGGATTTCCCCTCTGAGCCGGAACTTACCCTCTGAGCAGGGACTTCCCCTCTGAGCCCGGACTTCCCCTCTGAGCCGGAACTTACCCTCTGAGCAGGGACTTCCCCTCTGAGCCCGGACTTCCCCTCTGAGCCGGAACTTACCCTCTGAGCAGGGACTTCATGCCGCCCTCACTGCAACACGTTTTTTTTGCTCTTTTTACTTTAATGAAAGAAGACTCTCCCTGCAGCCCTGATGCTCAGTGAGCAACTGGTAATTTAGTTTAAAAAAAAATCTGCTGAAGTGTCACTGCTGGCTGTGTGTCTGTGCTGGCTGAGTGTGGTCTGGTGAGTATGTCTATGAGTGAGTGTGCTGGCTGAGTGTCCATGTGAGTGTGTGCTGGCTGAGTGTCCATGTGAGTGTGTGTGCTGGCTGAGTGTCCATGTGAGTGTGTGTGCTGCCTGAGTGTCCATGTGAGTGTGTGTGTGCTGCCTGAGTGTCCATGTGAGTGTGTGTGCTGGCTGAGTGTCCATGTGAGTGTGTGTGCTGGCTGAGTGTCCATGTGAGTGTGTGTGTACTGACTGAGTGTCCATGTGAGTGTGTGTGTGCTGACTGAGTGTCCATGTGAGTGTGTGTGTGCTGACTGAGTGTCCATGTGAGTGTGTGCTGGCTGAGTGTCCATGTGAGTGTGTGTGCTGGCTGAGTGTCCATGTGAGTGTGTGCTGGCTGAGAGTCCATGTGAGTGTGTGTGCTGGCTGAGTGTCCATGTGAGTGTGTGTGCTGGCTGAGTGTCCATGTGAGTGTGTGTGTGCTGCCTGAGTGTCCATGTGAGTGTGTGTGCTGCCTGAGTGTCCATGTGAGTGTGTGCTGGCTGAGAGTCCATGTGTGTGTGTGTGCTGGCAGAGACTCCATTTGAGTGTGTGTACTGGCTGAGTGTCCATGTGAGTGTGTGTGTGCTGCCTGGGTGTCCATGTGAGTGTGTGTGTGCTGCCTGAGTGTCCATATGAGTGTGTGTGTGCTGCCTGAGTGTCCATATGAGTGTGTGTGTGTGCTGCCTGAGTGTCCATGTTAGTGTGTGTGTTGGCTGAGTGTCCATGTGAGTGTGTGTGCTGGCTGAGTGTCCCCGTGAGTGTGTGTGCTGGCTGAGTGTCCATGTGAGTGTGTGTGCTGACTGTGTCCATGTGAGTGAGTGTGCTGGCTGAGTGTCCATGTGAGTGAGTGTCCGAGTGAGTGTGTGTGTGTGTTACAAGCTGTTTGGGCTCAGATGGCACAAGGCCAGTTCCCTGTGGGTACAGTATTAGAGCAGTTGTAAAGTCAGGCGCATGCAGCAGAGAGTGCATGCTCTCAGTGGTGTATCTTGATTTTGTGCTGCCCTAGGCAGACAAAATCCGGGCACCCCCCTACCCAAGCTGCACACCCACGTTACACACCTAAGACATGCCCCATCATTCAGACTCACATCAAGCTCACACTCCCATCACACTCAGTCACACACTCCTACTCCCATCACACTCAGTCACACACACTGTCTCCTATCACACACACTCTGACTCCCATCACACTCAGTCACACACACTGTCTCCCATCACACACACTCTGACTCCCATCACACTCAGTCACACACACTGTCTCCTATAACACACACTCTGACTTCCATCACACTCAGTCACACACAGTCTCCCATCACACACACTCTGACTCCCATCACACTCAGTCACACACACTGTCTCCCATCACACACACTCTGACTCCCATCACACTCAGTCACACACACTGTCTCCTATCACACACACTCTGACTTCCATCACACTCAGTCACACACAGTCTCCCATCACACACACTCTGACTCCCATCACACTCAGTCACACACAGTCTCCCATTACACACTCTGCCTCCCATCACACTCAGTCACACACAGTCTCCCATCACACACACTCTGACTCCCATCACACTCAGTCATACACTGTCTCCCATCACACACACACTCTGATTCCCATCACACACACACTGTCTCCCATCACACACACTCTGACTCCCATCACACTCAGTCACACACACTGTCTCCCATCACACACACACACACACACACACACACACACAGTCTCCCATCAGCACTTACCTTTCCCTGGCAGGCAGGCAGCATGGTCCCTCCATGCTGCCTGTTCGGCTTCCCGGCGATTGTGCCGACAGGTCACGTGACCGGGCGCGCGTATGATGTCAGCGCGCCCGTCACGTGACTGTCGGCACTTCCGTGTCGGCACACTGCACGGGGAGCCGAACAGGCAGCACGGAGGTTTCTCTGTGCTGCCTGTTCGGCTCCCTGTGCAGCCTGGCAGGCAGAGCGATGGTGAGGGGGAATCTTCCGATCCCCTCTCACCTGCGTCTCTGCCTGCGAGCCCGGTGGGGGTTTTTTTTTTTAAAGGGCCGGATTTTTTATTTTTATTTTTTTTTAAATTTTCCAGTGCTGGGGGGCGCTGCCGCCCCCCCAAAATTTGCCGCCATAGGCATCCGCCTAGGATGCCTCGCGGTAAATACAGCACTGCATGCTCTGCCCCCTCACGCTCTGATACTGTAGGAGCACCGGAAGGCTTGGGAACTTGTTGATAGAACACCAGCTGCAGGGATTGGAGGAAAATAAATCTCTCTGTATGTAGGTGGGTGTTTATGTAAGGGTCTGTGTGACTGGTGTATGTGTGAATGTGTGGCTGCGTATATGTTTGAGTATTTGTGGCTGTGTAAGTATGTGTATAAGTGTAAGTAATTAACCCCTTAACGACAGGTGACGTGCCAGGCACGTCACGGCAAATCGAGGACTTGCCGACGATTGTTCGCTTTCTAAGCATCTCCGGTGTTGTTAAAGTGCCTCGCCAGCGAGGCACTTAACAACACCGTGCTGCTCCCCAGAGCCGATGGTGGTCGCTCTCCTGAGCGACCCCATCGGCTCAGTAGAAGGGAACGCTGCCTGTACAGGCAGCGTTTCCCTTCTAATGGCAAGAGCATCGGAAGTGAAAGTATTTCACTTCCGATGCTCTAGGGGGAGCCAATCGATGCCGGCACAGCAGATCTATGTGATCTGTGTGCAGGCATGTATGGTAAGTGCTCTGATGAGCACTTACCATACTGTCAAAGGCAATATTACTAAATATTGCCTTTGACAAGTATTGATCTGCCTCCCTCACCTTACTACTTTTAGTAAGGGAGAGAGACAGATCAGATCAAGTAAAAAAATAAAATAAAATAATAAAAAAAAAATTTAATAAAATTTTAAACACCAAGGGCTTTTATAAAAGCCATTTAACCCCTTCCCTGCCATTGATCGCTGTGTACACAGCAGCACATTTTTTGCTGTCTGTGCATTTTTTAGGGGTTATTTTTTTTTACTGTAATTCATTACAGTATAAAAAAAGGCTCTTTTAAGAGAGATTAACCCCTTTCTTGCCGTAGATCACTGCCTAATCAGCGATCTGACACAAATGCAGCAATCTTGCTGCAGAAGCATTTTTAATTTTTTTAAAACTTTTTTATTACACCCGTCACGTGTTAATTATACCCGCTAGGGGACTACGTTTAACGTAAAAAAAATTCCAGTATTTAACCCCTTCCCTGCAATTGATCGCTGTGTACGCAGTGATCTTACACAGCAGCACATTTTTTGCTGTCTGTGCATGTTTTTAGGGGTTATTTTTTTTACTTTGATTTATTACAGTATATCAAAGGCTCTTTTCGTCTGGTTCGTAAATATTGTTCTGACCCATATGGATCTGCCTCCCTCTCCTCACTTGAGTTTTAGTGAGGGAAAGAGACAGATCTGTATAACATAATTTTTAAATTGTAATAAATTAAATAAAATGTTAATAAATTGTGAGTCCCAAGGGCTTTTATAAAAGCCATACCTTTTGTATAGTGTAGTGTATTAACTCCTTCCCTGCCACTGATCACTGCACAGCAGAAATTTTTTTCTTGTCTGTGCATTTTTAGGGGTTAATTTTTTTGTACAGTACTACAAAGGCTCTTATAAGAGCTATTAACCCCTTCCTTGCTCTACATGTTCAAATTCCAAGTTTGAAAATCAAAAAGCGCACCTCTCAAATGTAGCCTTTCAACCCCTAACAAAGCTGACAAAGCTATGCATGGGTGGTATCCCTGTGCTCGGGAGATGTTGCTGAACATATATTGTGGTATTGTATGTCAGTGACACATACCGAAATATGTGAATTTGTGTCTAAAGTGCAATGTATGTGGGAAAAAATACACAATAAAATGACTACCACAAACTTTGACAAAGGCTGGTGGTAGAATTGGTGCATGGAAAGTGTTAAAATAACACCATTTAAAATAGCCTAGGGTGTCTACTTTTACAAAATATATACTTTTTGGGGTAAAATACACTGTCCTACTTAAAAAAAAGTCCCAAATGAAAGATGGGCTCAGGCTGACTACACGTCAATATTCCAAGTTGAAAATGCGCACCTTCACAATGTGGCCCTTTAGCCCCCAAACAACCCAACAAACCTATGCATGGGTGGTATCCCTGTACTCAGGATATGTTGTTGAACACATATTGGGTTATTGTTTGGCAGTGACACATACCAAAATCTGTGAATTTATGTCTAAAATACAATATTTGTGAAAAAAAACCACACAAAAATTACTACCACAAACTTTGACAAAGGCTGGTGGTAGAATTAGTGCATGGAAAGTGTAAAAATACCACCATTTGAGATAGCCTAAGGTGTCTTCTTTTAAAAAATATATGGGTTGATGGGGTAAAATACACTGGCTGGTTTCAAATATGTCCCAAATGGGACATGAGTGCAGGCGGTCTGCATGTCAAAATTTTAATTTGGAAAACCAAAAACTGCACCTACCAAATTTGGCCTTTTACCCCCCAAACAACCCAACAAACCTATGCATGGGTGGTATCCCTGTACTCAAGAGATGTTGCTGAACACTTATTAGGGTGTTATTTGGCAGTGACACATACCAAAATCTGTGAATTCATGTCTGAAGTACAAGGTTTGTGAAAAAAAACCACAAAAAAATTACTACCACAAAGTTTGACAAAGGCTGGTGGTAGAATTAGTGCATGGAAAGTGTAAAAATACCACCATTTGAGATAGCCTAAGGTGTCTTCTTTTAAAAAATATATGGGTTGATGGGGTAAAATACACTAGCTGGCTTCAAATATGTCCCAAATGGGACATGGGTGCAGGCTGTCTGCATGTAAAAATTTCAAGTTGGAAAACAAAAAACTGCACCTCACAAATTTGGCATTTTAGCCCCCAAACAACCCAACAAACCTATGCATGGGTGGTATCCCTGTACTCAGGAGAAATAGTAGAATCTATTTAGCATGTTTTTTTGTTCGCTATTGTCGATGAGGAGAAGTTGTTTCAAATAAAAACAAAGAAATTTGTGTATTTTTTTTTTTTTTTTACCATATTTTATTATTTTTTTTAATAATATGATAAGATATGATCAAAAAGATGGCATCCATAGAAAGCCCTTCTTGTCCCGATAAAAACAATATATAATATGTGTGGGTACAGCAAATGACAAAGAAGAAAATTACTGCTAAACACAAACAGCACAGAAATGTTAAAATAGGCATTGTCCAGAAAGGACAAAAATGTTTCAAAGGCTCTGTCCTTAAGGGGTTAATGTGAGTTTTTTGTTGTTGTGAGTCTTATGGTGTATTGTGATATAGTAATGTGTGATACACTCACACAATGCACATTACTATGAATTTTATATATGACTATATATAACGTAGTTTTCTCAAGTTACAAAAATAGTACATCTATCAATATGTCCCCCTAGGGTTGCCACCTTTTCTACATAAAAATACTGTCCATTCTACTGCCTCCACGGAGTTTACATTGGCCTCACACCAATTTTTTATATCTATATCTATATTTATTTCTGTCTGTATGCCCCACTAAGTATATGAGCTTTTTTTTACTCCACTTTTTTACTCCCTAGGCAGACAAATTTAGGGCACCCCCCTACCCACGATGCACACCCACGACATGACCCATAACCCACGTTGCACACCAAGGACATGCCCCATCACCCCATTTGCATGCCTCTATCACCCCATTATATACACATTGCCAATATTATTTGCCCATAATATTCCTCAGCTAATTTGCCCAATAATATGCCAGTATCATTTGCCATTAATATGCCCCAGCCAATTTGCCCAATAATATGCAAGTATTATTTGCCATTTAATCAGCCCCTTTCAATTTTCCCAATATTATGCCAGTATAATTTGCCATTAATATTCCCCAGCCAATTTGCCCAATAATATGCCAGTGTTATTCTGCCATTTACCGGTAATATGCCCCAGCCAATTTGCCCAATATTAAGCCAGTATTATTTGCCATTTAATATGCCCCTGCCAATTTGGCCAATAATATGTTAGTGTTATTTGCCATTAATAAGCCCCTGCCAATTTGGCCAATAATATGCCAGTGTTATTTACCATTTAATATGCTCCTGCTAATTTGCCCAATAATATGCCAGTGTTATTTGCCATGTTATATCCCGCAGCCAATTTGCCCAATAATATGCCAGTGTTATTTGCCATTTAATATGCCCCTGACAATTTGCCCAACAATATGCCAGTGTTATTTGCCATTTAATATGCCCCTGCTAATTTGCCGAATAATATGCCAGTGTTATTTGCCATGTTATATCCCGCAGCCAATTTTCCCAATAATATGCCAGTGTTATTTGCCATTTAATGTGCCCTTGCCAATTTGACCAATAATATGCCAGTGTTATTTGCCATGTTATATCCCGCAGCCAATTTGCCCAATAATATGCCAGTGTTATTTGCCATTTAATGTGCCCCTGCTAATTTGCCCAATAATATGCCAGTGTTATTTGCCATTTAATGTGCCCCTGACAATTTGCCCAATCAGGGCCGTCTTTAATAGTGATTGGACCCTGGGCAAGCATTTGCTTGGGCCCCCTGGACCCTGCATGCAATCCCGCCATCCATCGCGATGTTACCTCCCCCACACACACACATTTGCCATAATTGTTGTGCCATACAGATGCCAGTAATATTGTGCCTTTCAGATGCCAGTAATATTGTGCCATTCAGAGCGCAGTATTATTGTGCCAGTCAGAGCCCAGTAATATTGTGCCATTCAGAGCCCAGTAATATTGTACCATTCAGAGCCCAGTAATATTGTGCCAGTCAGATGCCTATAATAGTGCCATTCAGAGCCCAGTAATATTGTGCCAGTCAGAGCCCAGGAACATTGTGCCAGTCAGATACCAGGAATATTGTGCCAGTCAGAGCCCAGGAATAGTGTGCCAGTCAGATGCCTGCAATAGTGTGCCAGTCAGATGCCTGTAATATTATGCCAGTCAGATGCCTGTAATATTATGCCAGTCAGATGTCTGTAATATTGTGCCAGTCAGATGCCTGTAATAGTGTGCCAGTCAGATGCCTGTAATATTGTGCCAGTCAGATGCCTTTAATATTATGCCAGTCAGATGCCTGTAATATTGTGCCAGTCAGATGCCTGTAATATTATGCCAGTCAGATGCCTGTAATATTGTGCCAGTCAGATGCCTGTAATATTGTGCCAGTCAGATGCCTGTAATATTATGCCAGTCAGATGCCTGTAATATTATGCCAGTCAAATGCCTGTAATATTGTGCCAGTCAGATGCCTGTAATATTATGCCAGTCAGATGCCTGTAATATTGTGCCGGTCAGATACCTGTAATATAATGCCAGTCAGAGCCCAGGAATATTGTGCCAGTCAGATGCCTGTAATATTGTGCCAGTCAGAGCCCAGTAATAGTGTGCCAGTCAGATGCCTGTAATACTGTGCCAGTCAGCCCCCCGCCAAGCCATCCACCCCCAACCTTCCCAAGTACTTACATGAACCGTGTCCCCCGCCGGATGTCTCCTCCGTGCAGTCTTCCCTCTTGCACGGAGGAGGGAAACAGTCACCGGATGTGACGCGACGTCACATCCGGCGTCAGTTTTTTTTTTTTTTCGGCCGTCGCATCCATCGCATGCCCCATCACCCCATTTGCATGCCTCTATCACCCCATTACATACACATTGCCAATATTATTTGCCCATAATATTCCTCAGCTAATTTGCCCAATAATATGCCAGTATCATTTGCCATTAATATGCCCCAGCCAATTTGCCCAATAATATGCAAGTATTATTTGCCATTTAATCAGCCCCTGTCAATTTGCCCAATATTATGCCAGTATAATTTGCCATTAATATTCCCCAGCCAATTTGCCCAATAATATGCCAGTGTTATTCTGCCATTTACTGGTAATATGCCCCAGCCAATTTGCCCAATATTAAGCCAGTATTATTTGCCATTTAATATGCCCCTGCCAATTTGGCCAATAATATGTTAGTGTTATTTGCCATTAATAAGCCCCTGCCAATTTGGCCAATAATATGTTAGTGTTATTTGCCATTAATAAGCCCCAGCCAATTTGCCCAATAATATGCCAGTGTTATTTACCATTTAATACGCTCCTGCTAATTTGCCCAATAATATGCCAGTGTTATTTGCCATGTTATATCCCGCAGCCAATTTGCCCAATAATATGCCAGTGTTATTTGCCATTTTATATCCCGCAGCCAATTTTCCCAATAATATGCCAGTGTTATTTGCCATTTAATGTGCCCCTGCCAATTTGCCCAATAATATGCCAGTGTTATTTGCCATGTTATATCCCGCAGCCAATTTGCCCAATAATATGCCAGTGTGATTTGGCATTTAATGTGCCCAGCCAATTTGCCCAATAATATGCCAGTGTGATTTGCCATTTAATGTGCCCCTGCCAATTTTCCCAATAATATGCCGGTGTGATTTGCCATTTAATGTGCCCAGCCAATTTGCCCAATATGCCAGTGTGATTTGCCATTTAATAAGCCCCAATTTCCCCAAATCCCCCAGCATTTACCTTTCCCTGGTGGCTAGTGGCAGGCAGAATGGAGTCCTCCATGCTGCCTGTTCGGCTCCCCGGCGGTTGTGCCGACAGGTCACGTGACCCGGCGCGCGTATGATGTCAGCGCGCCGTCACGTGACTGTCGGCACTTCCGTGTCATACTGCACGGGGAGCCGAACAGGCAGCACGGAGGTTTCTCTTCCGATCCCCTCTCACCTCCGTCTCTGCCTGCAAGAGTGGTCTTTTTTTTTTTTTTAAAGGGCCGGATTTTTTTATTTATTTTTTTAACATTTTTTTGGTCAGTGCTTGGGGGGGCCCCCCAAAATTTGCCGCCCTAGGCATCCAGGCGGATGCCTCGCGGTAAATACAGCACTGGCTCCAGCCCCTGATCTTTTGGAGACCTAGCAACGCCCCTGCTTGCAGATCCATGTGTGACCACCAGGCTATGGAAGGCCTCACTGAATATAACCCTAACTGTTCATCACATGGGTTCTGTTTACATGACCTTGTTTGTTACTAACCTGCTGCAGCTGATCAGCTGGCTATTAAAACCCTGGATTGTATATTCAATGATTTGTTCCTCTTTATAGTGATACTCCTGATTTCTGTTGTGACCTGTTTTTTCTCTTAAGTTCATGTTTTCTGGTATATGGACACTGGCTATGTTGCTGAGTACCTCTGCTGTGTTGTGACCCCTTGCTTTTTAAAAAAAAACGTTGTCACTTGAATAATGCAGTAATGTCCTTACATTGTCCACCAGATATTTTCCACTAAGTCCATAAGCAGATGTAGGGGGAGCTTGACTCTATGGCAGTACACCCATCAAACCATTAAAAAGATATCAATCTAAAGGTGCAAAAAACACTGTAAATGTGCAGGTTTTAGGAATATACACACACGAGTAGACTTGTAAAAATACCTGTGGGTAGGGTTGCCACCTGGCCGGTAATTTACCGGCACAGCCGGTATTTGAGGTCTGGAAGCCAGGGCCGGTATACCTAATATACCTGCAATGCAAAGCCCGGTATTTCCCTTGGTGTATCAGAGGATTCGGCTCTTGCGGGGAGAGATACAGCAGCAGCATAGTTAGCTGCTCTGTGCTCCGGACCTGCTTGAAGCTCCGCCCCCTGCAAGCTGCACTGAAGAGGACCGACACCCGATGGAAGGAAACAGCTCAGAGACCCCTCCATGACAGGTACAGGGAGAGAGAGAGTGAGAGAGAGTGAAAATTACAGTCTGTGAGAGAGAGTGAGTGAAAGTGACAGTCTGTGAGAGAAAGTGAAAGTAACAGTCTGTGAGAGAGAGTGAGTGAAAGTGAAAGTCTGTGAGAGAAAGTGAAATTGACAGTCTGTGAGAGAGAGTAAGTGAAAGTCTCTGTGTGTGAGAGAGTGACAATCTGTGTGAGAGAGAGAGAGCAGAGACTGTGAGAGAGTGAAAGTGACAGTCTATGAGAGAGAGCAGAGACTGTGAGAGAGAGAGAGGGAGAGCAGAGACTGTGATAGAAAGCAGAGACTGTGAGAGAGAGAGCAGAGACTGTGAGAGAGAGCAGAGACTGTCTGTGAGAGAGAGCAGAGACTGTCTGTGAGAGAGAGAGCAGAGACTGTCTGTGAGAGAGAGAGCAGAGACTGTCTGTGAGAGAGAGAGCAGAGACTGTCTGTGAGAGAGAGAGCAGAGACTGTCTGTGAGAGAGAGAGCAGAGACTGTCTGTGAGAGAGAGAGAGCAGAGACTGTCTGTGAGAGAGAGAGAGCAGAGACTGTCTGTGAGAGAGAGAGAGCAGAGACTGTCTGTGAGAAAGAGCGAGAGAGCAGAGACTGTCTGTGAGAGAGCGAGAGAGCAGAGACTGTCTGTGAGAGAGCGAGAGAGCAGAGACTGTCTGTGAGAGAGCGAGAGAGCAGAGACTGTCTGTAAGAGAGCGAGAGAGCAGAGACTGTCTGTGAGAAAGAGCGAGAGAGCAGAGACTGTCTGTGAGAGAGCGAGAGAGCAGAGACTGTCTGTGAGAGAGCGAGAGAGCAGAGACTGTCTGTGAGAGAGCGAGAGAGCAGAGACTGTCTGTGAGAGAGCAAGAGAGCAGAGACTGTCTGTGAGAGACACAGAGAGAGACTGTGACAGAGAGAGACTGTCAGAGACTGAGTGAGAGAGTGAAAGTGACAATCTGTGAGAGAGAGAGCAGAGAGAGAGACTGTGAGAGAATGAGAGAGCAGAGAGAGACTGTCTCACTCTCACAGACTGTCTGTGTCAGAGAGAGACAGTCTGTGAGAGTTTGTGAGAGTGACAGTCTCTAACACACACACGCTTCTCACTGGCATGATATACAAATAATATATATAATTTCAGTGATAATCCGCCCCCTTTCTGGCTCCACCTCTTATGGCCCCTCCCTCTTGTAGCTCCGCCCACACATGGCCGGTATTTTTGGGAGGAAAAGGTGGCAACCCTACCTGTGGGGAATTATTTAACCCCTTCATATCAATGCCCGTACATGTACAGGCTCCCAATGAAATGCATTGGTGACAATGCCCATACATGTACAGGCTGCCTTTAAAATAGCACAATCACTGCCTTTTTCCACAATTTGCACTATTTTTGGATTTCCTGGAAGCTTCATGAGTGAAGGCTATCCAGGAAATCCACAAAAAAAATGGCCTACAGGACTACCCATGGGCGGTCTTAAAGTGACAGGTCACTGACATGTCAATCACGCCTCCTCACCCTTATTGTTAGCGGAATCTTCTCTTAATGTGTCCCCTCTCCCTTCTGTATTACCTGCTTGCAGGGGAGGGGGGGGCATTCCTGCTGCTGCTGCTTGGTCTGTCCACTCCTAGATTCACTCCTGCTGAGTGCCAGGAGACACAGTGATGAGCGAAGCACGAGGGGGCAGAGCTTCCTGTCTGTGCTCCTCATACAGACTTCCCCCTTGTGCTGGAGCAATGAAAACAGATGCAGAAAGGGGACCATGTGGATGAATACCGGGCACCAGGTCTAATTTCCTGGTGCCATGGTGACCTGATGCCCAGGATTTATCATGCCCTGCTTGCTGCTCACCTTGATTTGGATCAAAGCAAACTTTGCTTTATTGTCTATCTACTCCTTAAAATTGATCAACTAATGCGCTCTCCCCTAGAAGTAATTCACACCGGAGACAAAGTTTCTGATCAGTGAAAAACCTGAGGCAAACCTTTATTTCCCAGAGTGGGGGATTCCTTTTAAAGCAGGAATACGTCACAGTACAGTCATAGTTTAAAGATACAATATACGTTCAACAATTGGCTAACAGTTGGAGGGTCTTCTTTAAGCCCACCCTACAGAATGTGATGTCATCTTTATAGAGTTCTCCCACCCACATTCCAGCTCCATCTTGGTTACACGATGGGAGGGGGAGTGATTAGTTTACTGAACAAAGAGGGGCTCCAGGGGGAACAGTTACTGTTACTTTAACAGTGATTCACGTGGCATGTAATAACTTGTACAAGAGAAAGTGGGAGGAGTTAGTACCGGAAGCTGGTCTTTATAAGAATGTGTTACATGAGACTTGCTCCTTAGCAGGGGGGAAGGGGTAGCTTAGATGGGAGGAGTTTCCATAGGAAGTAGTTTGAGCACATGTGTAAGAGATTAAACAGACAAAGGAATGCAATGCTTATATGTAAGCATCTGTAAGAAATTATGACCTTTTAGAGAAGTGTGCCAAATAAGACATAAACACAAATATATAATAGTAAAAGAGACATTTATCCACAACAGTCCCCCCTATAAAATGGCTCTTTTTACTAACAGCTACTATCTCTAACCCTAATACTGTCCCTATAGAAAAATAACAAAAGGCTATCTTGCTCATCTGTCTGAACAGGCCTCGAACGCTTCACTGCGCGGGTGGACCATAGCAGCTTGTCCACTACTTCTCCCGCGACAGACTTTTGCCCGTAGAGACAGACGCTATCCCTAAATGCCCTTAAGAGGAAGTAGCTGTTGACTTGGTGCGGTGGGACTGTAAGGGTGTATGTGGTGTTTCATAGTCTATGTCGTCAATCTCTTGGTGAAGGAAGGTCGGGGTGGTTTGATCGATTGTCTGATCAACTGTCTTTTGTAGGCATTTCCTAAGACAGGGTAACACACAACAAACAAAAAGAGCAAGGATGATTATCGTTATTAAAATGGCAACACCTATTTGGGCTAGAGCACCTTGCCATCCAGACATCCATCCAAACCATTTTTCCCATGGATCCATGGCCCCAGAATTCCGTTTCAGTTCATTGGACAAACTCTTTAACTTTTCTATTGCCAATGTTACCTTACCATTAGGGCCTGTATTATCTGGGATATAGGTACAGCATGTCATGGTGTCTGGGAGTATTTTACATACTCCCCCTTTCTCTGCCAGAATCATATCTAAGGCCATTCTATTCTGGAAGGTCATCTGGGAAGTTGCTTGTAATTGTTCCGCCAAACCCTGGAGGGCATCTCTGGTATAATTCACAAACCGTTGTTGATTATAATATATGTAATTAATCCAATTTACATTTTTATTGGCCGTAATGATTGGGAAAATAGATTCAAACCCTGCGGACACTTCATCCCTTGCTTTGAATTCATTCGGCACCCCCCTTGGCACTCCTATGGCATCTATATAGATATGGGGATCAAAACTGCCTTTTACAGGAGTATCTCTCTTTATTCTAGAATATGGGTGTAAGGTACCTGGGGTATCTTGGTGTCCGTCAGAGATTATGTGTATAGGCATAATTACCTTAGCTAGAGCACATTCTCCCCACCATACACCTTCCAATCTAGTTCTAATCTGCATATCCCCACAAATCCAATATATGTCTCCAAGGGATCTTACGTGTTGCTGGATTAGGGCGGCTGGAATTGGGCTATATGTGGCACAGTACTTACCAGTGAAATTACCAAAGAATTGGCCTACCCCATCATATATACCGTAACAAGTGTAGTTCCCTGGATATATGGTGATACCTCTATCTGGCTTAACATCTTTAAGGATAATTGGGTATTCCTTTGTCCATGATTCACATTCCGTCCGGTCAGTTTTAATTGCAGTATAGAGACTTAGGAAACACATCTCTATCTCCGGAGGTATGTTCAAAGGGACAGTACCTAAGTGAGGCCTCGCTCCTCCACAGACATAGCAGTTAGATTTGTTGTGTTTGTTAGCATTATATCTCATCCACTCAAGCCATAAGTTAGTATCAAAGAAACCTGTCTCTACTGCCATAGTGTCCTCATACATGGGGTTAGCTATAGCTATCATGTCTCTTAGAGTTTTGATGTGTGGCTTAAGAGGATTAATAGTCAATACACATGAATGGGTCCTTGATGTTAGGTATATCTTTGTACACTGTTGACAATAATGATGATTGGAAATGTACAATTTACGACATCACAATAATCAAATGCAAATGTGTCTACCCGTGTACTAAAGGAATTGTACCAAAAACATGATTGTCTTTGGTTATAGCCACTTGTTGGGCTTTTATCAGACCTAGCAGCAAGAAAAAATACACGTTAATAATTCATGTTATAACAGGATCTGCTTCCTCTGGAGCTGGACATATCTGGGTTCAAGGGTATGTTTACTCAGGTACTTTTTAACCAGAACCCAATCACCAGGAAGCAACCTGTATGTGCCTGTATCAGACTTTGGATCACTCTTCTGTCCACTTCACTTGATTGACATGCAGCATCCTTGATAGCTTATGATTGCCACACGTTTCATCCGAATTCCGTCTTCCATGAGTTTTTACTTTCAATATGGCCACTTCTTCAGGTCCTTGATAGCTGTACCAATAGTGTGGTACTCCCCCCTTGGGAAGAGGCAGAAGAGTGGCAGGATTCAAAGTGTATCTGAGTAGTAAGGAGACATTATCGGGTAACAATAAAGTTTTGAAGACGAAGTCTCTGTGTAGAGAGATGTTGAGGCTGAATTGCAGGGTTATATAAAAAAACATTAAAGGATTAGATTTCTTGTGCTTGGGCAATTGGATCGACTCTAGGCCTTTAGCAACCAGGAGGAGAGTATCCAGGGGAATAATCCTGTACTCTGGGCTGGGATAGGACCAGACCTTTCCTTATGGGTTCTTTAAGGCCTGCAATGAAAGCAGCTGATAGCATCTGGGTGTGGGCCTTATTACATGTATTGAAACCCAGATCTGAGAAGGTTTGAGTTAGCCTAGAATTAAATCTTTCAACTCTTTCTGATTTTCCTTGAACAACATCATTAATAGAAGTAGCCTGATCAGCTATTTTATCAAATCACCTCACTAAATACATATTTGATAGGAATCAGGCCTGTAGAAATCTCTGTCAAACAATATATCAGTAAAAGCAGAATTCCCATATTTTTTTCAACATTATAATAACGTCATATTCTCTAATTTAGAATATCTATTTGCGATACACAGTAACACTTTGTGTTATCCCTTGGACTTAACTGATGTTTCAGTGGTCAGATTACATGCTTTGTCCACTGCTTAGCATAACATATGTTTCCTTCTCTAAAAAAAAAAAAAAAGAGTAAAAAGTGACAATAAACATTCTTCACCACATTGCATAAACCATCAAATTTAAGAAATAAACCATTCTCCACCATCTATAGCCTGTAATTTCCCATATATTTTCCCTTTATCTTCCAGTACAGCTCTCTACTGACTCTTAACCCATCCACTAACTATATAACTTTTGAACCATCCCATTATCAACTTCTGTTTCAGTAATTTCCACAATAGAAATCAGTCTCACCTCCCAGATTTACCTGTATCTGCACTTTTTATACAATGTATAACACATCTAATTTATCTATGACAAAATGTTTCTAGCAAACTTAAGTTGGTACATGTATTTTTTATTACTTTTAAGATGTGTATCATCCTTATCAATATTGCTCTGCATTTCTTTCTGTTACTTCAGCAATAATTTAAATGATTTATTTATTTTCTTTTAATTTATGTTTTTTTTCTTTTTAGTGAAACATCAAATGTAACCAATCTGTCTTCTGTTAATAACTTTTGAAGAGTTTTTCATGGGACTGCAGTAACAACACATGTGTTTTGCAGTTTCTGCAATCACAAAGTATTAACTATGTGAGTGCCTAAGCACACAAAAAAGAAAGGGAGGGGTGACAATAAAAAAGGGGGAGGAAAGCAGATGTGCACACACAAAAAGTTTCTGCCGCTTATACACCAAAAAAGAAGGAGGGGTGAACAGCAGTGAGGGGGGGAGAAGGACAGTTTTCAGCCAACACAAAGGATTTTTAACCATGTGACTGCTGCAGCACAGCTCACCTAAAGACAAAAGATAGAATAGGAGAGCAACAAGACATAGACTTATAGTTCACAATTAACATATATGGTACCCAAAAAGACATATACAGACAAATACACAATACACAGCTGTAATTAAATTACAAACACCTTAAACTAAATGCCGGCTTATAGTAAAAAACTCAGGTCACACACGCACTCAATTTCAAATACAATATCTGCCGATGCCTGTTTGTATTTCTGTTTACCAACAAAAACCGCTCAAGCTTCTTAACCAAGCGGAGCAAAGAACGCCGAAAACACTCAATCTTCTGAACCAAAGTTGAGCAAAATAAAAACCACTCAAACTTATTTTCTTAAGAAGAGCCAATAATGCCGAAAACACCCAATCTTCTGAACCAAAGTTGAGCAAAATAAAAATCCACTCAAACTTATTTTCTTAAGAAGAGCCAATAATGCCGAAAACACCCAATCTTCTGAACCAAAGTTGAGCAAAATAAAAAACCACTCAAACTTATTTTATTAAGAAGAGCCAATAAACCACTCAAACTTCTTTTTCCAAAGTGAGCTAAATAACACCATTGAACTCTCAACCGAGTTTTTTCCTTAATGGTAAGCAAGTATTACAACAGAAGTACAACAGATTCTCAGGCAAGCAGACTCTTCCACACATAAAACACACACTCAGGAATGACTAAGGCAGTAGATAGACAATTGACAGGTTCTATTCAAATAAAGGGGACATTTGGGAAAACTATATATCTGTTCAGTAGTTATCCACGAGAAGCCGGGCGCAGACACGGAGTGCAGGCCAAGACCAAAGACAGGAAAATATATAGGTAATTTACCATATGCAGAGGTGATCAGGCTCCTTTTTTTCCAGTCTCTGGGGGTCTCCTCTCCGGTCCTCAATGCGGCTTCCGTAGCAACAGAACCCAAATGTCCCTGTTCGGGCGCCAACTGATTTGGATCAAAGCAAACTTTGCTTTATTGTCTATCTACTCCTTAAAATTGATCAACTAATGCGCTCTCCCCTAGAAGTAATTCACACCGGAGACAAAGTTTCTGATCAGTGAAAAACCTGAGGCAAACCTTTATTTCCCAGAGTGGGGGATTCCTTTTAAAGCAGGAATACGTCACAGTACAGTCATAGTTTAAAGATACAATATACGTTCAACAATTGGCTAACAGTTGGAGGGTCTTCTTTAAGCCCACCCTACAGTAACAGTTACTGTTACTTTAATCAGTGATTCATGTGGCATGTAATAACTTGTACAAGAGAAAGTGGGAGGAGTTAGTACCGGAAGCTGGTCTTTATAAGAATGTGTTACATGAGACTTGCTCCTTAGCAGGGGGGAAGGTGTAGCTTGGATGGGAGGAGTTTCCATAGGAAGTAGTTTGAGCACATGTGTAAGAGATTAAACAGACAAAGGAATGCAATGCTTATACGTAAGCATCTGTAAGAAATTATAACCTTTTAGGGAAGTGTGCCAAATAAGACATAAACACAAATATATAATAGTAAAAGAGACATTTATCCACAACAACCTCTCCCTGCTACCTGCAAAACAAATACCGGTCTTAACATGACCGGTATTTCAGTTTTATCGGCACCAGCTCCTACCTCTCAATTACCAACTGTGCCGGTAAATCACTGGCCGGGTGGCAACCCTACTCAGCCAGGGTTACCTTGCACTTCCTGTGAATAGTGGAGACTCAGGTTGGCAGGTTCCGATGCTGTGAGTATTGGAAAGGAAGTGTGAGGTGCTGAGTGTCAGGGCCTTTAGCAGATCAGGTAGTAGTTTCAGTGCAGGGATAGAGGAGATGTCTGGTTGCATGTTGTTATTTATTGTGTAGGGTGAGAAGGGATATAGAAGCAAAGAGATAAGGATTAGAAAAAGGACTGAAGCAGAGACAAAAAGGGGACTTTAGAAAGGAACTGCAGAATAGGAAAAGGGGTTTGAGTGGGAATGGCAGTAAAAACAAATAGGTTTAGCAGGGAATGTAGACAAAGCAGAGGGAGGGACAGTGGCGTATCTTGGTTTTGTGCTGCCCTAGGCAGATAAATTTTGGGCACCCCCCCTACCCACGATGCACACCCACGACATGACCCATAACCCACGTTGCACACCAAGGACATGCCCCATCACCCCATTTGCATGCCTCTATCACCCCATTACATACACATTGCCAATATTGTTTGCCGATAATATTCACCAGCTAATTTGCCCAATAATATGCCAGTATCATTTGCCATTAATATGCCCCAGTCAATTTGCCCAATAATATGCAAGTATTATTTGCCATTAATAAGTCACAGCCAATTTGCAGCCTGGCAGGCAGAGCGATGGTGAGGGGGGAACTTCCGATCCCCTCTCACCTCCGTCTCTGCCTGCAAGCGCAGTCTTTTTTTTTTTTTTCAGTGCTGGGGGGCGCTGCCAACCTGGGTTCAATGCCAGACACTTCGAAGGGACCCACCCCCCGTGGCAATGCTCCCTAATATCAAGTTATTATCCATCAATTCGCACGGCCTAAATTCCCCAGAAAAAAGGAGGACCCGTCTGCGACACATAGATAAAGTGAAAGCTGATATCGCATTTCACCTCACGAAAGCCCCCTACCCTGAGAGATCGCAAATACTCCATTTCGTTCACGTCCAACAACACTGTAAAGAGAAACGAGGTGGTGACCCTTATCAAAAGGACCTGCCCATTCACCCCACTAGTTCGCTTCTCCGATCCATCAGGCAGGTTCCTTTACCTGACTGGCACACTAAAGCTCACACTCCTAAACCTCTACGCCCCAGATACCCCAGACAAAGCCTTCTGGACCTTACTGACAACATTCCTGGCACAACACCCTATGGACAAACTAATCATTGGAGGTGACTTTAACACTACAATCTGCCCTGGCCTAGACGGAATGACAACCCCCCCCCAATCAACACCCTTCAGATACTTACCTGATCCAATTTCTTAAAGCACATGATCTCCTGGATATTTGGAGACTACACCATCCATTTACTAAGGACTACACCTTTTTCTCCCACCCTCATCTTAGTTATTCTAGAATCAACATGTTCCTTATCTCTAAGTCACTTCTCCCTTTTGTTTGTACTGCAGACATACACACTATAATGTGGTTTGATCATGCATATATCATATCACCCTAACTCTCACCATACCCAATTATTCTGGGCACTGGTCGTGGAAATTGATCCCAGGTGCACAGGGGAGGGGTTCCTTGATGGATGGCTCTATAAAACCCCTGCAAGCCCTCTAGACCATGCTTACTTGTTAAGCTGTGGTGCCTGTTATCAGTCCCATTCCTGAAAGTGCAGTTGATTGTGAATTCCCATGTACAGACCTTTGGCTTAACCCTGACCTCCCATATCTCTGTTACCTGACTTAGATTTGCCCAACCACCCTTGAACCTTAGTAGGATTCCTCGACCGTCTGGACCGTTTGCCTTTTCCCTCCTGTTGTGAAGCCAATAAAGAATTGTGATGAACTTCAAGTGTCTTCCGCTCCCTGCGCTACGCACCCTGCTCTCCAGCCCTACAATCCGCAAACCAAACGGCCAGTCCACAACGATCCCACTAGATATTGCACAGGTCTACACCACCCCAGGTCCCGACAGCTTCACCAATTTTTGTTTTAAAACTTTATCTGAAATACTCTCCCCCTATCTCCTGACTGTATTCAATGCGACAATTGATGGATGTTATCTTATCAACGATATGCAAATGTCTCTCTAATCCACAAAACTAGCAAACCCTAAGACCAGACCAAACACTACAGACCAGTCTCCCTCCTTAACACTGTCTTTAAAATCTTCACAAAAAACCTGGCCACTAGGCTAAAGCTAATCCTGCCCAAACTAATACATCCTGACCAAGTTGGTTTCATAACACAGAGACAGGCCCTGGATAACACAAGACGCTGTGTTGATTTGCTGTGGATTGCTGCGTAGCGACAAACATAGAGAAGGCATTTAACCGTGTAAACTGGGCATTCCTCTGCACACTACTAGATCAGATGTGATTCCCCCAACAATTCATGAATAGTATAGCAGCCATTTACCACAGACCGTCCTCCCAAATCAGTATCCCTGGAGCCCCACCACTTCGCTTTACGAATCACAACACTACTCGACAGGGCTGCCCCCTTTCCCCCCTTCTATTCGCCCTTTTACTAGAACCCTTGCTTCAAACAATTATACAAAATGGCAGCATATGCAGAAGATGTCTTAGTCTCCCTTGCACGTCCCTTTACATCTCTCCCACACTTATTCTAAGAACTAGAAACATTCTCAACCGTATCAGGCTTTAAAGTGAATGTGGATAAATCTGAAGCCTTCCAATACACCTCTCTGGTGCCACTATTAAATTGATTCAGATTTACTTTGATATCCCAATTTTCCACAAACCTTTCACATATCTAGGACTACAACTTACGTTATCTGCCTCTCACAAATATATGCCTTAAATTACACTCCTCTATTGAAAAGATTTAAAGCAGGTCTCCTGAAATGGTCTCCACTTCACATATCATGGTTAGGTCACCTGACCACCATCAAAATGAACCTCCTCCCCCATCTCCAGGCCTATCTCCAACCACAATTTTAAATCCATACAACAACACAAGAATCAATAAGAACACCATGTATAAGCCCAAATTAGCCGGGGGTCTGGGAATCCCTGAGATCCCCAAATATTACCTAGCTGCACAGCTCACCCAAATAGCAGCGTGACATGCACCAGTCTCTCAGATTCGGCGGGCAGATCTAGAAAAATATATTTTATGGCCTGTTATCTTATCAAACTATATTTGGTTACCCAGGCCCCACAGACCTCTCTTAAAAATGCTCTGCCCATCGATCCTAAACTCTTTAAGAATATGGGACCATAATGCATGTAAATTTTCACTCACCTCCAGCACGTCTCTCCTTACCCCACTATAGAGGAACCGACAATTCCCCCCAGGAATGAACCCACACATTTTATACAAATATGGCCAAGGTGACATCTCTAGGGTTTCAGACCTCTGCTGCAATAGCATGATTAAATACTTCCAAGATCTCAAAACCAGCATACCTCTAACCACATCGGACTACATCAGGTATCTTCAACTTCATGACTTTGCTAGCTCCCCAAATACCAAAACTGCAGCCCTCTCCTCACCCACATGGTTCAAACGGCTATGTCTACATTCCCCAAGGAATGACCTTACAATCACAGGAACCGGCCCACAACTTTCCTATATTACTGCATGGGAAACTGACGGAGGACATCCTATAGAGAGGGAAGAATGGATAGATATCTGGGCAAACACCGCCAAAATCTCGATTTGTACCATCCATGGAGAACAAGAACGCCGGTCAGACTGGCAAAGATGCATATACTCCCCCTCCCATCCTGTTGGAAGAAGTATGGTAGCCACAACACATATTACCACACCTGGTGGACCTGTTCCCAGGTCCAATCCTTCTGAAAACAGATCCACCACCTGGTGTACCAGAACCTTGACAAACCCATCATTCTGGCCCAATTGACCTTTCTGTTATCAAAGCCTCAGGACACACTGACTAGGAGGGAGAACTCCTTGGTCACCAGAGTCACTCTAGCAGCTCCAAGAGTGCTGACACAGCTCTGGAACCAGCCAATGGTCCCCACACTGCCTACCGTGATATGTTTTGTGGATGAAGTCATTGACATGGACCAATTGACTGCCTTTGTCCACGATACCCACAAAAAACACCTCAAACTCTGGCTAATATGGACAATGTACTTTCCTAGATAAGGGATTGCTATGAAAGCATCCCCCTACTTCCCTTGAAACCTGACCCCACCAACTACTGTCCTACCTTTTTCTTAATTTTCTTTGTCATTTTTGACACAATAAATAGTTTTATGCTTTCTTTGTTATATATATATGATATATTTGGAGTTTTCAATATGCACCATAACCAGGGCCGGCGCTACCGTAAGGCAGCACAGGCGGCTGCCTTAGGGCGCCCCAATGGGGGGGCGGGGAAATCGCCCGCTCCCCCAGGCCCGTTTACTTACCTCCATGCTGCTGTTAAGGTCCGTGGCTGAGAGGGAAGCGCTGTGCACTCCCCTCAGGCCGCGCGCATTCAATAAAGTGTGTTGAAACTTTTTTTTGTCAACACACTTTATTGATCCGCTCGGCTGGAGGGGAGTGCACAACGCTTCCCTCTCAGCCACGGACCTGAACAGCAGCATGGAGGTAAGTACTGGGGTCTGGGGAAGGGGGGAGGAGGGAGGTATAACGAGCATCTGACTGGCACAATATTCCTGGGCATCTGACTGGCACAATATTCCTGGGCATCTGACTGGCACAATATTCCTGGGAATCGGACTGGCATAATATTCCTGGGCTCTGACTGGCATAATATTCCTGGGCATCTGACTGGCATAATATTCCTGGGCTCTGACTGGCATAATATTCCTGGGCATCTGACTGGCATAATATTCCTGGGCATCTGAATGGCATAATATTCCTGGGCATCTGAATGCCATAATATTCCTGGGCATCTGACTGGCACACTATTCCTGGGCTCTGACTGGCATAATATTACTGGGCTCTGACTGGCATAATGTTCCTGGGCATCTGAATGACATAATATTCCTGGGCATCTGAATGGCATAATATTCCTAAGCATCTGACTGGCATAATATTCTTGGGCTCTGACTGGCATAATATTCCTGGGCTCTGACTGGCATAATATTCCTGGGCATCTGACTGGCATAATATTCCTTGGCATCTGAATGGCATAATATTACTGGGCTCTGACTGGCATAATGTTCCTGGTCATCTGACTGGCATAATGTTCCTGGTCATCTGACTGGCACAATATTACTGGGCTCTGACTGGCATAATATTACTGGGCTCTGACTGGCATAATATTCCCATTGAAATACTGGTAAGTTTGTTGATTTAACTTTACTTCATTTTAAATATTGTATTTGTTCCCGTTTTGTTTCTTCACTGCAAAATAAGATATATGCAGTGTGCATAGGAATTTGTTCATAGTTTTTGTTTTTACTATAGTCTGGCCCTCCAACGGTCTGAGGGGCAGTGAACTGGCACCCTGTTTAAAAAGTTTGAGGACCCCTGGGCTAAATACTGGCATATTGAGTGGCAAAATAGTGTGTCTCAGGTTATGTGTGAATTGGTGTAACTGTGTGTGTGTAAGTGGTAAGGGTGTCTCTGTGTGTGACTGCAAGGGTGTCTTTGTGTTTAAGGGTTTCAATGTGTGACACATTTAGAGCATGCGAGTTGAATATTTAGATGTATTTATTTTCTACACTATACATCATTCATATATATATATATATATATATATATATATATATATATATATATATATAATGTAAGGAGGCTTAATGGTGTGGGAGGCGTGGCGGATCAGAGCAGGGGGGCACCAAAATGCACCTTCGCCTGTGTAGACGAAAATCCTTGCACCGGCCCTGACCATAACCTACCACTACCGATCATTTAAAAGATGGTAATTATACTACCAACCACAGAAATCCACCCTGATGACAAAAAGTATTCTATGTTTTTTTGTACAAAGACAATGTATACAAGTCACACTGTCTCTCAATATCATATGTTTGGTATGCTGAATTGTTTGATACATATACTCAGATCTGTGGTATGGACCTAGAGTGTCTGACATGCACCATACCCAAACACAACCACTCACATGATTGCCTGTGACTACTTTAACTTTAATTATGTGCTGAGGTACATTATGTACCTCATGCTTTACTTGTACAGAAAATTGTATACCTGTCTTAATGTTCCTAAATGTCATGTTACCTGATTTTTTTTTTTTTTAATATTATATTTATTTTTTCCAAGTGAAAATACAGACATATCAACATATATAGTACATCAAATAAACATATTGATGTACAAACGTACAAATATAAATATACATAAAGTGCAGTATATATTGTCTTGGTGAGTGTTCGCTGTGCTGTATACATACATTATAACTACACAATCATTAAAAAGAAAGGATTTGCAAAGTGCACCTCTGTAGCATTCATTCAAATCTAAACATTATGCAAAAGTTAATCTGAGGTCATGCGGTCAACTTTCAATTAAGATTATATAGCTGTCCCAATATCCGGTGCCCTGGATTGGTGTACCTTGTTTCAAGATTGGGAAGCCCTAAATAGCAATCCAGGGAATCAGTACTAGGTTTGTTTTGTTAATCCCATAACCATTTCTTAGTCGTGAGTTATTGATAATTTGCAAACGTTAGATATACTTTCTTACAAACAACTACTTTAGGTGTGCAGAGAAGCCAGAGAGGCCGATATGCGTTCGTAAACTGATCAATATTAGAGCATGGGGGGCGCGAGGATGGGTGACGGCTGGAAGACACGTAAGGCCATAATTATGCCCGGCTTTAAGTCGCTTAATTAGGTGTTGTTTATCTGAAACTATAGGATTATTTTTGGGGTGCCAATATTTGTAGAATAGGGTTCCAAATTTCATAGTATTGAGGAAGACACATATTTTCTAAATAAAACAGTTTTTCCATCCTACATTGGTAGTAAAGTTGAGACCGTATCTCTGTCTCAGATGGAACAGCACTTTTCCTCCAATTTCTTGAGATACACATCTTGGTCTCCATTAAGACATGTATTATTAGTTTTTTTGAGGGTTTATTCAATTTTGGGAATTCGAGATAGAACAAGAATTTGTCCACACTTATGGTGCCCAGTTCTAGGTGAAGTTCTGTAAAGATTTTGACTAAGATGGCACGAACCTCATCAAGTTTTTCGCAGTCCCACCAAATATGTTTAATGTTACCAATTTCCCTATTACATCTCCAACAAAGTGGGGATGTATTCTCTTGGTATTTTGCCAGTCTTGATGGGACCCAGTACCATCTGTGTAGTACCTGCATGTATAGTTCCTGAAGGGCTATACAGTGGATTGTCTTTTTCATCAGATCAAATGTTCCATGCCATGCTTGCATTGGAAATGTTCTCTTTAGATCTGCTTCCCATTTCTTTATTGTGTCTAATTTCCCACTCTCTGGTTATAATTTTTGGAAAGCATTCAGAATTTGGGAAGATATCTTTTGATGTGAGCCATATATAATTTTCTCTAGAGGTGAATTTGGTTTGAGTTGGATGTTCTTAAGGAAATCCCATATACGGATGTACGAAAAAGATTCTTGCAATGAAAGATTACATTTTTGTTGCCGTTCAGGAAAGGGTATTCTGTTTAGATCTTGGAATAGATGTCCAATCTTTTCTATTCCGGCTCTAAACCAGTTATCTAAGTTGAGATCGCTAATAAAAAGTTTTAATATACCAATAGGGGCCCGAGGAGTTATTTGAGTATCATAATAAAATTTAGTTTTAATTGGTCCAATGGACAAAAATATGTTTTGAATTACCTGATTTTTAATTTTTAACCTGTCAAATTTTTGTTTGTCTACCCAAAAAAGGTGAAAGGGATCTATGTTTCCACATGTTCCTCTTTCGTATTGGTACCAACTTTTATTTCTTGATTTATTATTGCCCCATAGTAGAAAGTGAGAGAACATTATGGAGTCGTGTATGTGGTATATGTTCGGGAAGGACAGTCCACCTTGAGACATGGATTTAGACATAATATGGAATTGGATTCTAGGTTTCTTACTCTCCCAGACATATGCGACAAACAGTTTGTGAAACTTAGACAGCAGCGATCTTGGTACCCTCAGTGGAATGGTTTGTAGCAGGTATTCCAGCTTAGGAAGCAGGTATGCTTTAACTAAGTTGATTCTGCCCATCCAAGAGATAGACATTTTTTCCCATTTCTTAATCCTATCTTCAAATTCTTTATAGAGTTTTAGGTAATTGTATTTAACTATGCTTTCTATATTGAATTTGATGTCAATACCCAAGTATTTGATTGTCTCATTAGACCAGTCCAAATGATACGCTTGTTTAAGAGACAATTCCTGATCCTGAGGTAAATTTTTATAAATAATTTGTGTCTTTGAGAGGTTGATCTTATAGTTTGAGAAGTTACTGAATTCATCTATACATCGCAATACTTCTGACAGTGAATATTCCGGATGTGAGAGAGTTAGAATAACATCGTCGGCATAGAGCATTATTTTTTGTTGGTGATCACCAAAGTCTATGCCGGTGATGGAGTATGTCTGCCTGATGTATGCTGCTAAAGGTTCCATGGTGAGGTTATATAGAAGGGGTGCCAATGGGCAGCCCTGTCTGGTACCGTTTTTAATTTGAAACCATCTCGAGTTCAGTCCATTGCCATAGATTTTGGCCGTGGGATCCGAATACATAGAGAGAATCATAGTTTTAAGCCATCCCTCCATACCGAAGGCAGACAACACCCTAGACATGTACCTCCAATTGACTCTGTCAAATGCTTTTTCCGCATCAACAGATACGAAAATACAAGGTGTATTTGTGTTATTCACTATATTTATTAAATTTAGTAATTTCCGAACATTATCTCCCCCTGATCTTGTGGTTATGAAGCCTGACTGATCTTGGTGGATCAAGTCAGCTATAACTGTTTTTAACCTGTCAGCCAGTATTTTGGAAAGAATTTTAATATCAATATTTATTAATGAAATTGGGCGGTAGTTGGTTACATGATTCGGGTCTTTGTGCGGCTTCGGTATAGGAGAAATTAATGCTTTCAACATTTCTGACGGGATTATTCCCGTGTTGCCAATTGCTTCATATAACTGACATAGGAGGGAAGTTATCTCAGGTTCGAATGACTTATAGAAAAGGGATGTGTATCCATCTGGACCTGGAGCTTTGCTGTTTTCCAAATTAAAGATTACCTTTTTTATTTCTTCCTTACTAATAGGTTTGTTTAGGCTTGTTAGTTTTTCTTTAGATATTTGAAGGAGATTATTTTTTTCTAGAAAGGAATCCTGGTCAGACGGTAGGTATCTTCCTTCTTTAAGATTATAAAGTGATTCATAGTATTTGGCGAATGCCTCGCCTATGTCATTTGGGGACAGATGGATTTTGTTTGCTTCCCAAAAAATTTTAATCTTTTGTTTTTTACTATCGTATTTAATTTTGCTTCTGAGGAGTTTACCAACTTTATCCCTGCTATTATACCATCTCTGTTTTGAAGATAGAATCATACTGCTGACCTGTTCTTCTAGTCTCTTTATAATCATCTCCTGTACCTTCCTACTTTGTTCGATGTTTTCAACAAACGGGTTACGCTTGTTGATATAGTCTAATTTTGCTAGCTTGATATAAAGATCCGATAGGGAGACCCCTTTTTCTTTTTTTTTTCTAGCGTCTAATTGTATAAGGTAACCTCGTATTACGCATTTGAATGTGGCCCACAATATCTGTGCAGAGACTTGGCCGTTATTATTGATAGTAATAAAGTCCTTAATTAAGTCGTTGAGGTTTTTTTGTCTTCCTCCTTTAACAACAGTGATTCGTTCAATCTCCAATGGGGTTTTATGTTGTATTCAGGGTTATTCTTAATTACAATACTGATAGGTGCGTGATCGGACCAGGTTATCTGTCCGATCTCAGATTTGGTTATCTTTCTTAGACCCACTAGATTTGTAAGTAAAAAGTCAATACGAGAGTACGTTTGGTGGGCTCTCGTGTAGAAAGTATAGTCCCTATCTCTCGGGTGGTTAACCCGCCAAATATCAAACAGATCATATTTAAACATAGTATCTTGGAAAATTTTACATCTAAGTTTGGTATAACTAGGGGTATCTTTTATTCTGATGTTATTTCTATCTATCTTAGCGTCCACTATGGTATTCATGTCCCCTCCCATTATTAATATACCCTTTTTAATTTGGTCCACTCTGCCAAAGAGTTTACCATAGAACGATTTAGTAAATATGTTTGGGGCGTAAATATTCACGAGTGTGTAGGTGACATCATTCAGTTTACATATTACTATTATATATCTACCCAGTGTATCTCTCTCTTCCATTACCAAATCAAATTTAACCCCAGAGGCGATTATTATTGCTGTTCCCCTTTTCTTTTCCTCAGCTATATTGGCGGCAAAAACTACGGGAAATTTTGAGAATCTCCAGAGACTCTTTGTGGAACCCTTCCAGTGAGACTCCTGGACAAAACATATGTCTATGTTTCCCTCCAGGAGCATTTTATAGAATAATCCTCTTTTCATTGGTGAGTTCAGACCTTGGGCATTAATGGAAATTAACTTCAAAGACATACAATAGAGTCGAGTCCACCAGTCCACCCAACCCCTCCCCCCGTTACCCCCATATCTCCATCTCTGGCTCTGCACACCCTTGCTAACAATTCATCACATAACACGAACAATTCAACACTTATAACATCACAATACATTATCAGCATCATACTACACCTATAAAGAAAGAAATTCTCAGGTGTTATCCTGTTGTTCAGGTTCACTCAGAATATGTACACTATTAAACCAATACATTGTTGTGTATATCATCATTGTGTCATTTTTATTGTTTGGCTTAAATGTTATCTTTATTCTTATAAAAATTGTTTGCCAAGTTTTCATTTGTTTGTATATTCTTATTTAATAGAGTTTCTCATAATTATTATGTTAACTTGCACACATTCTTTCTCTAAAAGAAGGAAAACCAGCTTTATGCTTCTCATTCACCCTAACTCACATTCATTCTCACTGTCGAGGTGGGGGAGGGAGTAGACTCCTCTTGGGGAGGAAAAGGCAGATCTTTGTGTCGTAAAAGGTTTTGGTGTTTATTTCTGTACATCCACGCTCTTTTGGGCTTACACGGTTTGGGTCAATTTGATCCATTTTTGCCATTTTTCATTTTGAGCATCTAATACCTTAAACTGGAAGGCAATTCCTGCCTCCATTTTAAGTTGCGTGGTTAGTTGTTGTTTTACCTGTAGCCATGTCGGGGCTACAGGAGATTTCCAATGTCTAGCGATCAATAATTTCGCAGCTAGAAGACAATGTATTATCAGATTTTTATCCTTTTCGGGCCATGTCCGCATATCCGTATGAAGCAAAAATGACTCTAAAGATTGGTCCAAATGTGTATTGCAAATTTTATCTAACTTGCCCCCAACCATACCCCAGTATAGGCGGATCGGCTCACAGCTCCACCACACATGCCGCATGTCTCCTTTACCACTTCCACACCTCCAACATGTGTCGCCTGAACCTGGGAACATCCTTGCTATCCTGACCGGGACCATGTACCAGCGATTTAGTATCTTATAATGTGTCTCTGTTAGATTTAGGCAGTGTACTGCCTGCGCCACTGTATTTAGGGATTTAAGCCAGTTCTTAAGGTCTATATTGATTCTCAGTTCTCCCTCCCATTTTATTTTAGCTGGGATTTCCTTATCCTCCCGTTCGCTATGGAATAATTTTAAACATTTAGAGATTGGATTTTTAATTTCCTCTGTTTTTAGGAGTTCCCCTAAAAGATCGACTCTTTGGGATTGTCCTTTGTATATATGTTTATCTATATAACCCTTCATCCTCAGATAGGTGAATATTTGTCTGCTAGGGAGGTTTCTTTGCTGGGACAATTTATCAAACTCTATCAGATTATTTCCCTCCATTAGTTCTTTTATCCTATTAATTCCGCATTCTAACCATATCTTTAGATTTAAATCCTCCAGATTTGCTGCTATTACTTTGACTGGGAGGCTAGGGATAATCTTTCTCTTAAGACCCATATTATTTAAAAGTACTCCCCACATAGTCCCTAGATCTTTTAGGGTATGAGATAGATTTAGTCTGCTATTGTTCTTATTTCCAGTATTCCAGAATATAGTGCTCAGATCTTCCACCCCTGCCAACTCCTGTTCAACATGATACCAACCTTCTCTTGTATTATATTCTTTTTGAGTATTTAGAGCTTGGAATATGATACACGCCTGATGATAAGTTTCTATATTGGGGATGCCAAGGCCTCCTTTTTTGCTTTTCTTCATAAGAAGTGCCGTTTGTAAGCGGGGTCTTTTACCTTGCCATATATATTTTAACATTGAGGTTTGAGCTAGTTGTAACCATGGCTTTGGGACTGTCAGTGGTATCATGTTAAAAAGGTACGTTAGTTTAGGTAACATGTATGCCCTGATCACGTTTATTCTTCCGAGCCAAGAGATATAGTTAGACTTTAATTCCTGTAACTTTTTATTCAATTGCAACAACATTGGCAGAAAGTTTATTTCAACTATTTTTGCCGGGTCTGTTACTATTTTTATTCCTATGTGGTTTATATGCCTTTCGGCCCATTCAAATCCTCCTAGTTTCGCCAGGTAAGCTTTTTCTTCTTCCCCTAAGTTGATTGCCAACGCTTCAGATTTGCCCCAGTTGACCTTATACCCTGAGATTTTTGAGTATTCCTCAATTTGTATAGTCAATTCTTTTATTGAATCTTCTGGATTTTGTAGGGTAACTAATGCGTCATCTGCATATAATATTATTTTGGATACTCCTTTCGATGTTTTTATGCCTTTGATTTTATCATTATTACGGATCTTCTCTGCAAGGGGTTCGACTGACAATATGTACAATAAGGGTGATAGCGGACAACCCTGTCTAACTCCGTTTGATATCTCAAACCAGTCAGAGGCAAACCCAGCACTATATATTCTAGCTGCAGGGTTGGTGTATAAAGCCATTACTTTTTCATAGATGCTTCCTGAAAATCCGAATCTTAGCAACGTCTCCCTAAGGAAGGTCCAGCTGACCCTGTCAAAGGCCTTCTCGGCATCCAGAGACAGGGCCAGCTGAGGCGTCCCAGTCTGTTGGGCAAGGTCCATCAGGTCTACCATTCTTCTGATATTACTAGAACAGAGTCTGCCTGTGATAAATCCTGTTTGATCCGGATGGATCAACTTAGGGATTATATTTTTGAGTCTTTCTGCCAATATTGACGCATAGATTTTTATGTCGACATTTAACAGGGTAATAGGTCTGTAGTTAACCACTAATTCCACGTTTTTGTTTGGTTTAGGAATTGGGATGATGTGAGCCCGTAGGAGTTCATCTGGGATTGGTTTTTGCGTCCCGAACTCTTCAAAAGCTTTTATCAGATCTAACTTGATATTTTCCTTGAATATCTTGAAGAATTCGTTACTAAAACCGTCTGGGCCCGGAGATTTGTTATTTTTCAATTTTCTTATGGCTCCATCCAATTCTAAGTTGGAGATAGGAAGATTTAAGTTTTCTAGTTGTAATTTAGTAACTTTTGGTAAATTTAAGTCTGCGAAGAATTTTCCAAACTGTGTCGAATCTATTTTTTCTGAGGAATTATATAGTGAGCTGTAGAATGTCTTAAAAAGATCTGCGATTTTTTCTGGGAGAAGTACCAGATTATCTCCATGCTTAAG